>JAVRXN010000008.1:70130372-71330372 GCA_033556935.1 Timema podura | reverse complement strand
CATAACCTATAAACTAACTTAAATTTACATCAGACACAACATAGGTTGTTAATTCAGCGCTGTGAAAGGGAGAATATACATTTCACCAATTAAAAAATTATTTGGTCACACCCGGAATTGAACCCGGGAACTTTCTCAGTAGAAAGACCCACTACCGACTAAGTTAAGGTCTCGGACAACAGGTAGCCACCCTAGATATTGTAAGATGATATGAAATACAGGTAGGATCATTCTCTTTCTGTGAGGATTTGTTTCAATACATAACACAATCATTTGAAAACATTCATCGTGATATTAATCTTAAAAAACTTTTTATTCATTAATATTTTAAAAGTTCATAATCAGATGTTTCTAGTTGGTGATTCAAAACATAATGGGTTAACATATATTTCTGCTAGCGCGTGAATTTCTGCGTTCTCCGAGCAGATTCTATTTTCTACTTTCTGAAAACGTGTTAATCGAGTTTTAGAGTTGGATAGCCCAGTTGAAGAACTTACGTGAGTTGGTCTATGTGCACTAGCCGCCATCTGTCAAAATATCACGTTGCAGTACTCGGTACACACCAGAGAGTCCTCTCTGTAAGAATCTTCTGTGCAATAGCGAGAAGTAAAACTTCCATACGTGGTTGATACATTACATAAACCAATTGATCTTCATGCCGGCTCATTGTGGGTAAACTTTGTTGTCAGGCCTGTCTAAGAGCATGACATGACTAGCGGTGGAGTCAGTGGTAGCAGTGAAAGGAATCAACTGCTGAATATTGTTTGATAGAAGCAGTCTAAAGGGTTAGCTGTACTCAGAATCTAATGGCAGTAGTATAAAGTAGGAGATGTGTTATTGGTCCAGTGGAAGCATTGTAAAGTAGGAACTGTGCTATTTATTGAGTGGAAGTAGTAGAACGTATTAATTGGGTTTCAACCCATTGGTAGAAATGTAAATCATTATCCCTGTTTTTTGTTCAATATAAGCAGCGTAACGTAAGTATGCTCTGTGTTTTTACTTTATCTCGAAACCTCGGAGAGAAAGTATTGTCATCGTCAAAAATATCGAACTCAAGATTTTGATAATGTTGACGTTTCACGACCCTCTGAAACAAAAAAAGTGGTTTTCATAATGCAGTCTGTCTGTACCTCGGGCTAAAGCCAAAACTATTTTACCGATTGGCATAAACTTTGTTGTCTGTGGTTTAAATAAGGTCCCCCAGAGGTATTTTTGGAATTATATTTCTAACCCTAAAATTAAGGGTTTAGGTCCCACATAGCTTCTGTGGTGCTGACTGACAGCTCACAATGTACTAGGAGGCCTATAGAAAAATTTATGGTGATCGTTAGTACTAAACCAAATATTAATACAAGATTGTTTGATGATTGAATAGTTTGGCCGAAGGATTATAAGTAGGCCTAACCTATATTTTGTCAGCCAGTCATATCAATTGAAAAGTGGGCCTTTACAATGCTACAATTATTTAAATATTGTATAGTTATGTGGAAAAACAACTTTTACTCGCAGAAATTCCTTTTTTGAGCACTTCATAAAAGTCTAAGAATATTTGTATTAAGTCCCTTAACCTAGATTTATTAAAGTTGCGCTTGAAACATGAACCTATTCGTTGAGAAAAAATTATTCACACACAGCTGTGGTAGCCTTGTGTTTTAAAACTAAAACCTTTGTGGCTATGTAGGACCTTCTTGCAACTAAATGTCAACGCCATGAGTAGTGTAATAGTTTTTCGAGAGAAATAACGTTTTTCATAAAGGCCTAGGCCTAGTTGTATTAAATAGGTATACTGTGGTATCATAATTAAAGTTTCACTTGATACCTGAACCCAGTTATTGAGGAAAAAATTTTCACACCCAGCCTTGGAAGTCTGGTGCTTATTTAAAAATATATAAACTAGGACTAATGGCTTGAACAAATCAACACTAACAAATAAAATAATTATTGAGTAGAAAAACCAGTTGTACTTGAATTTTTTATTCCTTTTTCTAACATTTCATAAAGGCCAAGGTCCAGTTGTATTTAGCCTACATTAAGTAAAAGTTTCACTTAAAACCTGGGTTCATTCGTTGAAAAAAATAATTCACAAACAGCTGTGGTAACTTTTAAGGTGATGGTGCATAAGTAATAAAATATTGTATATAATCATTTCCCTCACAAGGATACGGAGAATCCAATGATACCTTACTCATATTATAATTATTTGAAAACCTTTTTATACTACAACTTTAAACAACTCACAAAGAAACGTAAATATTTAACTGTTGTTCGAAATTTTAATTTATGTTATCTAGGTTTAAGTTATTGGGTTTCTGGGCTATTAAAGTATTATAATATGCAATTAGTAATCCTTTTTATTATTATAAACTATTCCAAATGGTCAAAACCTAATATTTCAAGCATTATTAACACATTTATCTTGAATTATTAGGATCCCACTAAGAAATATGGCAATACCCCGTGACTTAGGTGAGTTTTGATTTAATTGTTTATCATAATGAATATTTTTATTAACTATGTTCTACAGCCTCAATTTGAGGTTATGAACTGGAAAAAACAATTACAAATTAAACATTTTGTGCTATTGTATGAGTACTATATAACAATTCAAACTTTTGTTTATAAAATGGAAAAAAAAAAAAAAATTTACCTTTAGAGAAAATTTAGGTTTCATCAAGGTAAACAAAGTCCACATATATTGAATCGGACTTATGCTGGAGGTATTCTTGAAGAAAACATATTCTCTATGCTCGCCTTTACAATCTGTTATATTATTTTGTTTTAATATGTAGTCCTATTTATGATAACTTTAAATAATTTAACAAACAAAAATCAATATCCGAGAAAATATGTTTACGCCTATAAAATAAATGACAATGACAAATCAAAAGCTATCCTAATCAACAAAAATCTATTTTAAATTCACTACTCTTAAACAGTTATAACAAAGTATCTAATAAAAATACAATAACTTATAACTTGAAACTTAGCCTGGTATTTTATTTATCAACACTGGAGAAACACTCGCAAGTATTTTTTATTACACTTCACGGATTTATTTGGAATAATATAAAAATCCTAAAAGTCGAGATTCAGCCTAGAGGGCAACACAACACAATCTTGAGGTTAAAATATTTATTTAATAATCTTGATACACTTAAATTTTCGAGTAATGTATATCGATCACTCAGAAACACGTGGTTTTTTTTATTACACGTTTTAATGTTATATTAGATAAATAATTATTCTAAGATCAGTAAAAAAAGTTTATTTTCCGAGGATAACACGCTTACACACCGAAATAATATTCAAAAAAGAACACAGAGATTACTAAGTAGCCGAATTAATATTCAAAAAAGACACTATATTATTCAAATTTGTAATAAAATTATTACAGGTAGCATACAATACTCAACTACAAATATTTGTTTAAAATATTTTGTTCGCTTCAACTTGTAAACACACGCACGTGGTTTTATTAACTGTATTTAATACGATAATTCACTGCTATAATGTCTATTTAAAATGGTTAGATTTTGGTTATGAAAATAACCGTTTGTTTGGTTGTTAAGTTTTGAAGTTTTCTTTTGCCGTTTAATTCAAATTAATTATTAAAAGCAAGAGAACGTTAAAACTGGCCTTATATGCTGAAAACAAATATGGCCACTGGATAGAAGCTATGCTGCCGGTTGATGACGCAGAGGAACTTATTTCAGTTTGAACGGCGAATTGTATCAAGACGGGGTGTTTACAAAATTTAAAATTTATATTATTTCACAAACATTTTGTATATTTTTTCTTATTTATTATCAAAAACCATTTATTTATGTTAAAGATATGCGAGGCCAGTTATAGAAATATTAATTGCTGAATATAATACCATTAAATGTAAAATTTCACGCTCTATTCAAACTGTAATTGCCACAAGAATTAAAAGAAAAACTAGAATTAATTTACTAGACTTTTTATCCTTAAATTTGATTATGTAAAATAAAATTATACTGTAATCCTTGGGAAGTATTGTTAAAAGTGATTGATAATATTTTTATTGATAATAATAGTAACACTTAGCAAATAATAATTACTATTTCCAAATATGCTGACAAAAGTTACTTTCAGACCATGTTGGCACTACTATTAGCATTTGCTAGCTTCTGCTAGCTGTCATGTAAAACCACAAAAGTGCTAACGCTACTGTAGTTTACTTAAGGGTAAAAATAGAAAAATTTGATTTTGATTAACATTTATATCTGGACATTTTTACTACCATAAACATGATGGAAATCCTCATTTTCTCATTAAAATGATTTTGAGGGTACTTTACATAGAGTAAATTTTCCCATTTTTATAATTTCCCCGCAATTATTATAGATAGAAAGTATCTTATTATTATAATATTGTAGTAATATTAAAAATAAAAATCTTTTATTTTAAATATATTTTTATAAAACCAATAGATTCTGAGCTATAATACAATATAGATAGTTTTTAATATGATTTTTTGAAAATGAATTTATTCTTATGCTCTTTGGTAGACAAAGATGTTTCTATTTGCTCAATTGGTTCTGTAACAATGTTCCTAGTTCCTAATGCCATAGAGTAAGTAATTAATGGTGTAGATTATTTTATTTATGATTTTTTGTGTATTCGTTCTACAAAAATGTATAAACCTATTATTTTGTTTAAAAAATTTTAAGAGGGTTTAATAAATGTCTATTTTAAGAGAAAAGCGACAAAAAGTTAGTGAGATGTGTAGTACAATTTATTTTAATATGTATTTATTTTAAGCTTTAAGCTGTGACTATCGCCCTATGAAAGTAAGATAAAGCGGGAAATGTGCTCTTTCCTAGTAGAATCACTGTAATGTAAGGAAATGTTTTCTTTGTCTAGTGGAAGCATTAGAAACTATTACTTGTATTTTGATCCAGTGGTAACAGTATGAAATAAAGAATAAAGTAGGAAATGTGTTCTTTGTCTAGTGGAAGAAGTGTGAATTATTAGATTTGTTCTTTGTCCAGTGGAGCCAGTGTAAATAGTGACTCATTCTTTTTTGCCCTGTGTCAGCAATGTAACAAGTGTTCTTCTTTATATAGCATTAAGTATGAATTGTATTCCTCTTTTCATTGTGAAAGAAATACTTTTTTTTATCTTATTCTCTGATGTAATGTAGCACCCTTAATATTGTAACAAACCCTAATTTATTAAAAACTGTGACCTATTTTAAAGAGCTTGAGGCTCTGAAATACAGCACAACACATTGTTTATTTTTATTTCACCGTATTTAAGTAGAATATTAAGGTAAGCATAAGAAAAGTAGAATTTAGTTGCGATGTAACCGCATTTGAGAGAGGGGAGATTGAAAGACAATTTATGATAAGTCACTATCAATACACCCCAAATTCCTCTTGCCCTCCGTCACCGTCAAACCAAATCAGACGTACCTGATGTCTTAGCCCACGTAACCACCATTGCCAGCGTTTTTGTGAGGGTTTGTTTATGTTGCGGTCACAATCTATAAGTAGAGACGGAATATATTTTATTTCAATCTTGACATTGTTATTACTCCCCCTAATTATTTTATTCTTCCATCCTGACTCTTGAAACCATAATATAAGGTACTGAAAGTAACGACAAAACTTTATATATATATATTTTTTATTATCTGTAATATTTTTTTCTACTCCGGGAAAAAGTTTTTAATTATAATGATTTTAACGAGTTTGAAATGAACTAAAAGTTGGTCTACGAGACTCTTCTTCCCCCTAAGTGAACTTTTAACAAGGCTGCCGCGTAGCTTGGTGTGTGCCTACAGTCTCAGGCAGACACACTGGCTTGGTAGTTCAATGAGACTTTGTCGTGTTTAAGTAACATACCTTCAAAATTACATATATGTATATAGTAAACCATTGAAGCGCCCACATATTCATTAGTGAAGATATTTATCTCTCTCGCTCAGGAGCAGGAATGAACTGATGGAATTACCTGGTTCAATGACCCTCTAATGTAAGGTGTCACTATCGCCTTAGACTACACTGCAGATGAAAGGCAAATTGGGATTCGAATCCCATTAGGATGTACTGGAGGTAACTTTTCCAAAATGAATTTTTACTTTCTCTCCATGCAAATATGGGTACAATTCCTCTTAATTTAACCTCTCTTGTCTCTAAGCTCACTAGCGTAATTAGTAAATATGCGTATAAACTGAACAGGTAGTAAGACATGGTGCTAAAAAAAATGTAATTAAATATTTTTATTAAAATAAGGCCATTATTGTATTTTTTTAGTTTACACGTTTTTTTTCTTGTAAGTTGATGAAATTAAATTAGTCACAACATGCTACTATTTTACAGTAAAAAACCTCCATGGCATGAGTCCACAAGCAAACTATACTGTATGTTGGAGAATGTCAACATTGGCGAATAGAAGGTGTCATGTGGTCAGCACAATGAACCCTCCAGCCATCAATCTCAATTTTATAGACCAGAGATGTTACTTATTTATTCAATAACTCCTCAATTTGTCCTCAAGAAGCTGAGTTGACCTCGTTCCAGACCTATTGCTTTACAGAAAAATCTGGAAGGGCTGGAGATAGAACCCGGGACCTCTGGATCTACAGCCAGTAGCTAATATGACTAGATCACAGAGGCGGTTACTACGTGACTCTCTCTCTTTATAATATATATATATATATAATATATATATATATATATATTATATATATGTTTTAAGATTAAAAAATATATATTTAGCTTGGTTTTATTAAAAAAATCATTCTGGTCTTGCTGTCTTTCCACGCTATCCGGATATTTAAATTGATGAGGTAAGAACGAATGATATATGATCCAAGCAAGTGTTTTCAATTTTCACAGAGAAGAAGTGACAAGTCATTTAGGAAAAACCAACCTCATTACACCTTCCTGTATCCTAATCCTGATCCTCCTGCCTTTGGAAAACCCTACAATATCAGACAGATGCTTTTGATCACGTGCCCATTAGTGTCATATAGATTAATTTTAAAAACAACTTTAGTGTCAACAAATAATAAAATAAAATAATATACAACGATATATAATAAATAAGAAAAGAGGCGCATCTTTGTCCACCTAAGAGCATTTCAAACAGTTTAATGTCTTCCACAAGGGTCAACACTTCGTATTAAAATTTCGATTTCTGGTTAAAATTTTAACATTTTATAAGATGTTGCAGATCTTCAAGTCATCGCATTGATATTTAATTACTCATTTATACATTTTGACCAATAAAAAATGTAAATATTGACTATTGAGTCTAAAATGGAGATAGATCATTGCTATGCAAACATTTCTCCTAAGAGATTTAAGGAAAAATAACATACTTTTTTAGATACTTATATTTAATTACTCTATGGCATTGGAGAATTATTGCGTTAAGACTTAAGTAGTATATGTTTATAACTAAAGCTCACAAAATTGTATAAATATATTTGCAAATATCTAAAAAACTGTTGCTTTTATAAAAATATATATCAAATAAAAGTTTTTTATTTGTAATAGTCCTACAATTTTGCAATGATAAGTTGTTTAGTTTCTCCAATAGTTGTGGAGATACGGAAATTAACGCTTCTGTAATGTACCCTAAAAATCATTTTCATAGAAAATGAAAATAGCCAGTTTATTTATAATCTTAATCAACGCCTAGATACGAATTTTAATCAAAATCGTTTGAGCAGATTTTGAGAAAACCAAATTTTTCTCTTTTCGCCCTTCAGTAAACTACCCTTAATTTTAAGTTTTTATAGACACACAGACAGACGGCATTGCAAAGACTATTTTTAGGGTTCGGGGGGTCATGAGACGTCGACATCCATCAACATTTCAGGTTAGTTTTTTTTTTTACGGTCGCAATACTTAAACTTTAATGTCCAAAAAGTTAAAAAATTCATATAATTGCGTATATATTGAAAGTTATTGATTTTATAAAAATATGTTTCGGATAAAATGTCTGTATTATAAATATATATACATATTTGTAATGCTAAGTAATTTCATATCTCAAATAGTTTCGGAGCTATTTAAAAAAATGTTAATTGACGCATCAGACTGGAGCCCTTAAAGCCATTTTGCCGAAATATTGAGGGTAGCCATTTTGTTTTAATATTTATTATTGTTCATAAATGAAATTTAATCAAAATCGTTTGAGCCGATTTTGAGAAAATCGACTTTTTCTCTTTTTCCCTTCAGTAAACTACCCTTAATTTTAGGGGTAGATATCCAATTCCAAACACTCCTCGGGGCAACCCTATGAAAACCCTAGATATAAAGTTTCAGCTGAGTCGGTAAAATAGTTTAGGCTCTATTTGGAGGTACAGACAGACAGACAGACAGACGGAATTCAAAAACCACTTTTCGGATTCAGGAAGTCATGAAACGTCAAAATTCATCAAAATCTCGAGTTCAATTTTTTTGACGATCACCATACTTTCTCTACCTGTAAGATAGAGAGAAAGTAAAAATTTGATTGAGCCATTCTCAACATAATTGGAATTATCAAATATCACTCATCATCAGCCATCAGCAAACTATGTTTAAACGAATGTTTAACTAATAAACAATTATACAGATTTGGAGTTGATAACTCTCTAAATATTCATATACAAAATCACTGAGCTAGTTTTGAAAAATTGATGTCCAAAAATCACTTATCCTTAAACTACCCTTATTTTAAGGGTTAGGGTAAAAAAAATATCCTAAATAATATGTTTGAACCAAATCCATAATATCGGCTCGTATCTGTGTCAATGGACAGACTGAAAGAATGATACAAATTTTCATTTTTAATTTTTTTAGGTGCACATAAAATGTAAGTATTTATTATAATAATCGAGGTCAAAAATGTTCTCGATAACGATGCTTTCTGTTAAATGAGAAATTAAAAAGAAGCTTTAAAAGAAAGATTATTTTAATCAACAATTTTAAAAACGCGTTTTTTGGAAATTAATATGATTTAATTGTAACAATGGATGGATCATTTCACTTCTTTAGTTCCAATAGTTCTTAACTTAAGAACTGAAATCCGATTATGTTCCCTGAAAGTCTTTTTTCATTTCATCTGATCTTAGGCTGAGTATATTAATCATGAAAGAAATCCTAATTAATACAAAAGATATAACAAAGTAAATATAGTTGAATTAGACTGAATTAAGTCTCTAATTAGTAGGCAAGAACGAGGTTTAGTGTTGTTTTAGTGCTTGTTGTGATAATGTAGTTTAAATGTCAGCTTACAATAGAGCGTAAAGCCCTAGCTCATATTTAGAGATTAAATATTTCCTGTAATATTTCAATCGGAAAATTATTCAGTAAATTTTCCATGGTGGTAGCTTGCTGCCTACTATAGAAGTTTAAGGGCGCCATCAAATAATGTGGGGACAGATGAATGGGGGAAAATCAAGCTGTTGGAAGGGTAAATAGGGGATGTGGTGTCCCGAAATATGTTAGTAAATACTTAAGAAAGATTTTAAATTATTTTAATTATCTAATTGGAGATATACTTAAAATTAAATCCAAACAAAATATAACAGGAAATTTCTATAAATATGTCAGATCATTAAATCCAGGGAAAAGAGATAAAATTCGTTAAAACTTTAATAGTGTTAGCACAGATATTTTAAAGCAGATCCAATATTATTGACACATTCAAATCTGTATTATATTCATCAGTGTGAGAAGAAAACTGGAACTGTGGTTATTGATTTATTGTAGCTCCCCGGATAGTGTTCCTGGTGTTTAACGCCCTTGTGAGAAATAAAACTGAAGTTTACACTATAAAAACTAGAATATATCAATTGCATCCGTTACATTTAAATAGTTAGAGGTTTTTCACCCGAAGAAACCAATTTAAAATTTTCAGGGAAAAATTAAGATCATTAGTGTAAATATACGGGTAGCCCAAACGGGTAATATGAAGAGGAGCACAAAAAGCCCATCTAAAACTTCACTAACATTCAGCCTCGTTATTACAAGCCTCCTTTAATATTATAGCCTACTAGCGGATCATTGCAACGTTGACTGTAATCTGTAGTGCTAGAATGTATTACAAACATTTTATTGGGCATTAAAAGTTCCTATACAATGAGCCCTTAGGCTACTCGACTTTCTAGTTGGAGGCTTACTCGTCAAATGCTGTAAACTTTCAAGAGCTTTTGAGCTTTAGGTGTTGAACTTTAAGTAAAATATATATTTTCCTCCACCACAGGACGATGATAGCTTTAAAATGGAACCACTCTGCTCTCTTAAGCTCAAATAACAATGTGGTGATGGATCAGAGTATTTTCACCACTTCTTACTATACTGAAATAACCAACCAACCAACTAACCAACATTCGCGTGGAGGGAGATTGAAAACCATATTGGGGAAAAAAATCCCTCGGTAACCTGACCAGAATTAAAACCTCGAACCTATTATTTAATGTAAAATAACACCTTTAATAATTTGACAAAACTATGTTTGCTTAAACGTTGACATAAATTATTAAAAAAAGCATTTGAAAATCTAAAATAGGCAAAATGTGATATTTTGTTTTGTTTTTATTTTCCACCGTTTCTTACTACCCTTATGAGTTGTCTACATTTAGTTATATCACTATGTTAGGGCTAAGTAATGCAGGTTTTAGAGATGTGCCTGCATTTAAGTGAAGGGGGATTTTTAAAAAATCAGAATAAAACACACTGTCAGTACACCCTGACCTACCAGTCGTCAGAAATTTATTCCAACACGAGAGTGACGCGTTATAGCATGCGACATTCGATAAGGGTAACAGCCCATATAATTTATTAGTAAATTATTGATTAATTAATACAATATATAATTTTCATCACGTACAGTACTTTAAGTATGAATATCTGATAGTGATGTCTCAATTCCATGTATAGGGGGAGACTAAATATCTTAAGATTAATTTGGATTTTTAATTGGAAATTTTGAACCAAGCTCTTAAATAATAGAATGTGAACTTGTATTATTTTTGAACCAAACAACTAGTTTTAGAAAATCCAAATTCCAATTCAAAATTAATTCAAAATCATCAAAAGGTGTAGCATTAAATAACGTTCTACAGAAATTGTAAAATAAGATAATATTAATAATATTTAGCACCGCGTCTTACTACCCGTTCGGGTTATACGCTTAAGATAATATTGTTAGTAATTGATTTTATAGGTAAGTTTACACTAAATACGTGTTGAAGCGACTCGTATCGCTCCACACGTACTCGGGAAATATTTCAGATTTGAGTTTCTTTCTACTTTAATATAAATAAATGTATAAATGAGCCGATACTATGCGATACGTAAAGTTATGTGTCAAGATTAAAAAATTCTTAGGTATACAGTGCAGACCGGTTTGTGTTAACCTTAAGCCAGCAGGGTTCAATCAACAGTTGACATGCCTGATTTTGATCATGCGATCCCTGGCTGGCTGTTGATCAGGTCTGTCCTTTAGGCTCATGGTATTGCTAGGTAGCTCACATATTTTTATATCTAAACTTCTTATGGACATATATTTCCCTTTACGTTAATACTAACACTAATTAAAATATTAAAGAAAGACCTGAAATGTTGATTTAGATTTACTCAATAGATCTAGTTTCGATTTCAGAAGGGGTATGATGGAAAACTTACACGTCCTGACTCACACATTGAAAATAATCTTACTTTTTTAACTAAAGCTATATATAAAGTTATATTAGTGAATTTGTGCTATAAATGTGTTTGTTAGTAAATAATAACATCTATAGTAATTATGATAAAAATAATATAGTCAACTAAACTCAATAAATGTATATTCTAAATTTATTTTGTTATTATAGTATGAAGTTTAAGGTATAGGAGACAGGTGGATCGTATATACCTCGTTTTAGTAAATATTTAAGTTAAACAATTAGTTTATTATGTTATGAACACACATCATGTGTGTAATTTGGTCTAAATGTGTGTCATCTTGAAAAAAATCGTAGTTTCATTATTTTGCAATATTCCCTAGTAGTACTTGTATATGATATTATACAAAATGTATGGTATATATATAAATTGATAGTATAATACATATAGTATTATATACAAACTAGCTTGTGTACCGATTCCTTGCTTGGAGAATCTATAAAATAGCTTAGTAATTTTTGGTATGTAAAATTTACCACAGGGAATATCCTAGAAGCCAAATCTTAAAATAGATTTAAATATGGTTTAAATTATTACCATACAAAAAGTAAGTGTAAGCTGACTAATACACAATGTCAAAATAGAGATATAATCTGAGCATGTTTTAAAATCTGACCTTTATTTTGAAAATTAGGATTGCGCTTGCCTGTTGGTGTTAATAATAAATGGTACGGAACTCCGCACGGACTTTCTCATTTTATTGTTTAAAAATGGAAATATTTACTCAAAACTCGTAATATATGTGAAACAAAATAATATACACTAGCAAACCCAAGAATAAATTGCACTATGCTTATTTAAAACATTTTTTGAGTCATGGTTTTAAATTTTATAATGTTATTTTTAAGGAATTAATGTCTCATTTGTATGTTTGGACCGAAAATAAGATCAATATTGGATCCACAAGGGTCAATACTTTGGATTAAAATTTCAACTTCAGTTAAAAATTTGCACAACTTCATGTAATCGCATTGCTATTAAATTCTTCATTTATAAATTTTGACCAATAAAAACTGTAAATATTGACTATTGAGTATAAAATGGAGATAGATCATTGTTGTACAAACATTTCTCCCAAGAAGTTTAAGGAAAAATAACATAAACTTTTTGAGAGACCAACTTATATTTAATTACTCTATGACATTGAAGAGTTTTTGTGTTAAAACTCAATTAGTTTATCTTTACAACTAAATATCACAAAATTATATGAATATATTTGCCAATATCTCAGAAACTGTTGGTTTTATAAAAATATATTAGATAAAAAGTTTTTTTAATTATTAATAGTACTACAATTTTCCAATGATAATTTACTTAGTATCTCAAATTGTTGCGGAGATACGGAAATTTCAGCTTAAATAAAGTAATCTAAAAGTAATTTTCATTGGAAAATAAAAGTTACCAGTTTATTTATAATCTTAATCAACGCCTAGATACGAATTTTAATGAAAATCGTTATATCCGATTCTGAGGAAATCGATTTTTTCTATTTTCGCCTTTTATTAAACTACTCTTAATTTTAAGTTTAAACAGACACACAGACAGACGGCTTTGCAAAGACCACTTTTTAGGGCTTGGGGGTTCATGAGACGTCGACATCCATCAACATTTCAGGCAAGATTTTTTTTACGGTTGCAATAGTTTACCTTTTGTTTTCAAGAAATTAAAAATTATAAATATTGGCGTATACTTTGAAAGTTATTAGTTTTGTAAAAATATGGTTCGAATAAAATATTTATATTATAAATAGATCTACATATTTGTAATAATTAGTGATTTCATCTCTCCAATAGTTTCGGAGATATGATAAAAAATATAAAAAATTAATCAGACCGGAGCCCTTAAAGTCATTTTGCCGGAATATTGAGGATAGCCAATTTGTTTGGAATATTTAGAAATGTTTAGAAATGAAATTTAATCAAAATGTTTTGGAACCAATTTTGAGAAAATCGAGTTTTTATCTTCATGCCCTTCAGTATATTAGACTTAATTTTATGGTTGGATATCCAATTCCAAAAATCTCTTGGGGCAACCCTATGAAAACACTAGATACCAATTTTTAGCCTGATTGGTAAAATAGTTTAGGCTCTAGCTGGAGATACTTACAGGCAGACAGACAGATGGAAATTAAAAAAAAAAACCTTTTTTTAATTAGGGTGGGGGGCCCTCATGAACCGTCGAGATTCATCAAAATCTTGAGTCTGGTTTTTTTGACGATCACAATACTTTACCCATCTGTAAGTTAGCAAGAAAGTAAAAATGAAAGAAGTATGTCACCTTTAGTTGATTGATTTTTAGGTAATTATAATTCAATTCAATTCAAATTATATGACTTTTTTTTATCGCATCTATCCCGTTTACCTTTTTTTTCACCTCTTTTAGGCTTTCTACCCATTCTACTCATTTTGACGTGTTTCCACTTTATACACCTTATGAACCTTTTAACCCTTCTTACACTCCTTTCTACTCTTTTTAACCTTTTTAACCCTTTTACAATTTTTAAATCATGTTTACCCTTGCAACAAATTTTACCCTACCTACCATTTCTACTCTTTTTACCTTCTTTACCATTTTTGGAATCCTACACCTTAGCTTAGTTGGTAGCGTGTCTCTTCATTGAGCTAAGGGTATCGGGTTCAATTCCAGGTATGACCGAAAATTTATCATTGGTAAAATGTGGTTTTACCCTTGTACAGTGATGAATTAACAGCTGGGGACTTGATGTTGTGCCTGTCCTAGTCTTAAGTTAAATTATAAGGCACATGAAGCTTCGACAGGCCTAGCAAGACGGTAGTGGAAAATATATGGCTTGAATAAAGATTTGACTCAGGCCACAGGCTGGAAACAGTAATGGATGTAGAAAACTTTTTTGACATTTTATTGCTTTTTAATTTTTTACCAGATTGTTTTTTACCCACTTTAACCTTTAAATACTTTTAATTTTATTAGGTTTACTTTATTCTCGTTTTATTCGTTCTACCCTTTTCTTTCATTTTTACCATTTTTGCTATTGACATTTTAGTCCTGTTTGAACATTGTTGCAATTTTTGGTCTTATTAACCTTTGTTATTAGATTTAATTTAAAACTTTTTTACTATTTTTGGCCTATTTGCCCCTTATAGCACTTTTTACCCATTTTTATGTTAACAACCCGGCAAAGACCAGGATAAATAACTTATGGTAGAAAGGTTAAAAAATTGTCTAGAAAATTGTAAATATATTAAAAGGGCATAAAGTGTAAACAGAGTAAGAAATATAAACCTAACCAACTCATTAAATAAAAGGTTAAAGAGTGTAGTTATCAAAGGTAGGGAAGTGTAATATATATTAAGAAGGTAAATATAGAAGACAGGGTAAAAAGTTTAAATATAATATAAATTTTAGAATTCTGCCTTCCTTTGGGGTCGCCCCTTAGCCCTCTTGGCAAGTTTCATACCACCCTCTTAAGGCGATTGGACTTTTCATTTGGCTTGGAAATGCAGAGCCATTGGAACAAACAACTATATTCAAGAATTTTTAATGTTTTGTAATATTTTTGATTAAGCTATACTTTTTATATACACATCTGCTCTATAATTTTAACAGTGATCACATATCGATGAAATTGACATTTTACAATAGAAAATTGCCAAATTCATAATATAATAAGAAAATGTTACATTAATGATAAGAGATGCATTAGCTTAGAAGGAGTGTTGAAAATATTAACATAAAAATTTCACTCGTTCCTGAGAAAACTAATATTTCCAAACGTATGATTTTTCCGCAAGACCTTTCTGGTAGCTAACATCATCTACGATTTCCGTGATCCATCTGTTCTTGTTGGTGTGGAAGGATACTTTGGTCGGTTGTGAAGCCACGCCCCACCTTTCACCCTCCCGCCCACTATCCCATAAAATAGGATTTAGACTCTAACTCAAAAGGGCAAATGGCTTTAAGTTGTTTTTTCTGTTAGTTTTGTAACCATTTCACCAACTCCAACCTTAAAATCTCAAAATGTATAACCTGTTTGATTACTTACCTTCCTGCCAAATATCAATGATCCACCGTATCTAGGAAGCTTTTTCCATATTCAGCCCCATAATATTCCCAAATTTCCATATAATATAAAAAAAGTCCACCCATTTTTCCAAAATCACATTTTAAAATGTTAAATTATAAAATCATTTGGGCTATTTGGGTTAGCCCCTTAGCCTTCCGGCAGAGTTTAAGTTTTATAACACCCTTTTAAGTTTTTTTGTTAGCTTAGAAAGTTTTGAGCCCCCTCCTCGATTTCACCAACTCCAACTCTGAAATCTCAAACTTTAAGACCTGTTTGGTTATATACCTTCCCACCGAATTTTCAATTATCTACCTTTCTTAAAAGGCCTTTCCTATATTTAGACCCCCGAATACGCCCAAATTCCCAATGCCCCATTTTGAAATCTCCCATTTTTAGGCTTCACTGGTCAAATAAGGCCATCCCTCTACCATCCTGCCAAATTTCAGCTTTCTAGCCCATCTAGAATTGGACAAACACACATACAGATTTTCAGATTTTCCACTTTATATATATATATATATATATATATATATATATATATATATATGAGTACATTATATAATGTATCTATATATTATATAAATACATGCATATACTTACTTGTATCTTGCAAAATGTATTCATAGTAATATGAAGAAAAAAGCAAAGCCTAAATTTTATTTCAAATAATATCACTAATTAGTTGAAACACATCACAGTTTGAAATTTCTTGTGTAACCATATGTTGGATAATTGTTTTATTTTTTCTTTGCAAACGCAACGTAATTAGGTCATTATTTGTCTCGTTGCTACACTGCTTTTCTCGATATTGCAACACTTTAGGGAGAGGGTAGATTTTCTAGAGTCTCGTTGTAGGGACCGCACCGCAGTTGTATTGTTTTGGAGGCGTTAGAAGGACTGGGATTGGAGTAGATGGGGTAAAAGGGAACAGGGAATGGGATGGAAGCGAGGTTTGTTGCTAGGCCCTGGGCCATTGTTGTGTTGTTCGCCGCAGAGATAACTAGTTTGGAAGGGGAAGGAGAGGTGTGTGCGTAGTCGCGTTCAAAACTAGGTTCACTTCCGACCCTGGAAAACCTCCCATCTCATTTTAGGAATAACCCTCTTTAACCGGTTCCTGCCTCTCACCCAGGTGAATTTTAAATCGGTTATCAATTCCCAAAATATATGTTTCTTGTCTAATAGCGGTACTTTAGTAGAATCTGATTAATTAAAATTAGTCCCGTGGAAAAATACAGACGTAGAAGGACTGAAAAAAATCAATTTTAATAACTTTGTAACTCATAAATAAAACATTAGGGCCAGCAATTACTTTGTATGAGCGTATAGCCCGAATGGGTAGTAAGACGTAGTGCTAAAATAAATGAAGTTTAACTTTTTTGTTTTTAAGATTCACGGCACATGTGAAAAACATTAGTTTAGGTTTTACCGGTTGCTCTCTATGGGTGTGAAACATGGTCTCTTGCCTTACATGATGAAAACAAATTTTAGGTTTTCTAAAACAAGATGCTTAGGAATATGTTTGGTCCAAAAATAAGATGAGGATACTGGGGAGTGGAAGATGCTACGTGATGATGAGGTACATACCCTGTACTCATCACAAGACATTGCTAGGATAATAAAGTCTCGTAGATTACGGTGGGCAGGACACACAACGTGATTGGAAGAATCTAGAGCCATATACTCATGGTATTGACTGGTAGGCCTGGACCGTATGTGAAGACTGAGATCATTGGGGATACCTAGATGCATAAAGGAGGATAATATCAGATTGGAGATGAACGGCATAGGGTGTGTTGGGGTAGACTAGATAAAACTAGCGTAAGGTAGAGATAGGTGTAAATGAACTTTCTAGTTCATAGTACCCTAGAGCAAATATATTTTACTAGTATTGATATCCCTCTTGGTAAACACGCGAACTAAACGCTTGTTTTATCTAGTTTGGTTTGCCAGAAATGATGAGTCAGGGGTTGGAATCTCAGGGGGATGTAATAAGGTCTCAAGCAGGGTGCACCCTAACTAAGATAGCTTGGAAAATACATTTCATTTGCTATTTGTTAATCTCCTGCAAGGCCAATATTGGGATCATGTGAACTGGTTCCAACGAAAATTTCAAACATAAAAATTAGTGAGATTAGGTTTTATTCTTGTTATCCTTTGAGGTCCTAAATGTATCTCGATTATTAGTGTTTAAGACATAATGATTACTGCGAGCTTATACTTACTTCTAAGTGGCTTTCTAAGGTTCTATTTACTACCATTACTGAACTAATATATATATATATATATATATAAATTGTTTTTAGCTGGTATCTTTTTAATCATTTCGTTAGACCTTTATTGAACCCTCATGGAAACCACTGAGATTTTTGTTAATTGTCAATAAAGCTGGGTTCTTAAAGTAAAATTTAGAGGCTATGCATCCATATTTACATAAAGATAGAGAAAGTATTAGACTATTTTAAAAAAAATCTCTCAAGATCCTAACATCCTAGTTACTGTTAAACCAGAATATATGGTTTTATCTTAGGAATCACGTGTCAATGATTTTAAATTCTATTGGCATTATTGCTTGAAAAATGCTACCTCTAAGTTAAGGATTGACCTTGGTGATCTTGGGGTAAGGTGCTTACCCCAGTACCCGATGTTTGTTGGTTCAAACCCAATTGAGGTCACCGTATTTGTCTTGAGCGATAAAAATCCGTAGCAAAACTTCCTTCAGAGAGGAAGTAAATCCGTTGGTCCCATGTCAATTGTGGTGTGTAAAAGAAACCTGGAAGACATGTGAACATAACTTTCCCGAAAAAATTGGTAGACCCTTTCTTGCTCACTCATAGACATTCAGTGTAGAATACAACGGGGAACCACAACCATTTCTGAATTCCTCTATTATATGGTATTTCTACCAGATGGTGCAGGTATCGCTAACCAGGTGAAGGGCCCAGATCCGGAGGAATATAAATCACAATAAATAAACCTTTAGGTTGTTGATTTAATACAAAATATATCTAAAGGACCATGAATTGAAAACAATTTAAATTGGTATAGAGAAAGTATCAAAACAATGTTTTGTCTCAGCTATTTTATCTTTTTTAAAATCAATGATATTGTTTGGAGGTAATATTATAATTCATATTGCATGTGTTGTTTATTTCTAAAATACGTTTCAAATAAGTTTCTTATAAAATCCTAAATTGATTTCGAGCTAATCTGCTTATGAAGCGAGTCAATATTCACATAATATCGTGTAAACCAATGCGAGATAATACTCCGTTTGGTTGAATTTATCAAAAATTGTTTTAATATAACCAATTAACTAGCGGTGAAATGCGTTAGTCTCGTCTGGATTGATTGAATGGGGTCCATTTTTAACAAAGAGTTCTATTATTTAGTTTTTTTTTACATAATAACGCTATATCCCTACTTATTACTTTCTCTCTATCTTACAGGTAGAAAAAGTATTGTGATCGTCAAAAAAATCGAACTCGAGATTTTGATGAATTTTGACGTTTCATGACTTCCTGAATCCGAAAAAGTGGTTTTTGAATTTCCGTCTGTCTGTCTGTCTGTCTGTCTGTCTGTCTGTCTGTACCTCCAACTAGAGCCTAAACTATTAAACCGATTGAGCTGAAACTTGATATCTAGGGTTTTCATAGGGTTGCCCCGAGGGGTTTTTGGAATTGGATATCTACCCCTAAAATTAAGGGTAGTTTACTGAAGGGCAAAAAGAGAAAAAGTCGATTTTCTCAAAATCGGCTCCAACGATTTTGATTAAATTTCATTTATAAACATTAATAAATATTCCAAACAAAATGGCTACCCTCAATATTTCGGCAAAATGGCTTTAAGGGCTCCGGTCTGAAGCGTAAATTAACATTTTTTATAATAGCTCCGAAACTATTTGAGATATGAAATTACTTAGCATTACAAATATGTATATATATTTATAATACAAATATTTTATTCGAAACATATTTTTCTAAAATCAATAACTTTCAATATATACGCAATTATATATATATTTTTAACTTTTTGGGCATTAAAGCTTAAGTATTGCGACCGTAAGAAAAACTAACCTGAAATGTTGATGGATGTCGACGTCTCATGACCCCCCGAACCCTTAAAAATAGTCTTTGCAATGCCGTCTGTCTGTGTGTCTATTAAAACTTAAAATTAAGGGTAGTTTACTGAAGGGCAAAAAGAGAAAAAGTCGATTTTCTCAAAATCGGCTCTAACGATTTTGATTAAATTTCATTTATGAACATAAATAAATATTCCAAACAAAATGGCTATTCTCAATATTTCGGCAAAATCGTTTTAAGGGCTCCGGTCTGATGCGTAAATTAACATTTTTTTATAATAGCTCCGAAACTATTTGAGATATGAAATTACTTAGCATTACAAATATGTATATATATTTATAATACAAATATTTTATTCGAAACATACTTTTATAAAATCAATAACTTTCAATATATACACAATTATATATATATTTTTTAACTTTTTGGGCATTAAAGCTTAAGTATTGCGATCGTAAGAAAAACTAACCTGAAATGTTGATGGATGTCGACGTCTCATGACCCCCCGAACCCTTAAAAATAGTCTTTGCAATGCCGTCTGTCTGTGTGTCTATTAAAACTTAAAATTAAGGGTAGTTTACTGAATGGCAAAAAGAGAAAAAGTCGATTTTCTCAAAATCGGCTCCAACGATTTTGATTAAATTTCATTTATAAACATTAATAAATATTCCAAACAAAATGGCTACCCTCAATATTTCGGCAAAATGGCTTTAAGGGCTCCGGTCTGATGCGTAAATTAACATTTTTTTAAATAGCTCCGAAACTATTTGAGATATGAAATTACTTAGCATTACAAATATGTATATATATTTATAATACAGATATTTTATCCGAAACATATTTTTATAAAATCAATAACTTTCAATATATACGCAATTATATAATTTTTTTTTAACTTTTTGGACATTAAAGTTTAAGTATTGCGACCGTAAAAAAAAAACTAACCTGAAATGTTGATGGATGTCGACGTCTCATGACCCCCCGAACCCTAAAAAATAGTCTTTGCAATGCCGTCTGTCTGTGTGTCTATAAAAACTTAAAATTAAGGGTAGTTTACTGAAGGACGAAAAGAGAAAAATTTGGTTTTCTCAAAATCTGCTTAAACGATTTTGATTAAAATTCGTATCTAGGCGTTGATTAAGATTATAAATAAACTGGCTATTTTCATTTTCCTATGAAAATGATTTTTAGGGTACATTACAGAAGCGTTAATTTCCGTATCTCCAAAACTATTGGAGAAACTAAACAACTTATCATTGCAAAATTGTAGGACTATTAGAAATAAAAAACTTTTATTTGACATATATTTTTATAAAAACAGCAGTTTCTGAGATATTTGCAAATATATTAATACAATTTTGTGAGCTTTAGTTGTAAACATATACTACTTAAGTCTTAACGCAATAATACTCCAATGCCATAGAGTAATTAAATATAAGTAAGTATCTAAAAAAAGTATGTTATTTTTCCTTAAATCTCTTAGGAGAAATGTTTGCATAGCAATGATCTATCTCCATTTTAGACTCAATAGTCAATATTTACATTTTTTATTGGTCAAAATGTATAAATGAATAATTAAATATCAATGCGATGACTTGAAGATCTGCAACATCTTTTAAAATGTTAAAATTTTAACCAGAAATCGAAATTTTAATACGAAGTGTTGACCCTTGTGGAAGACATTAAACTGTTTGAAATGCTCTTAGGTGGACAAAGATGCGCCTCTTTTCTCATTGATTCTATATCATTGTATATTATTTTATGCGTGTTCTTATGTGGAGTGGTGATGATACAATGTACATTATTCCGTTCAGAAATCTTACGAGTTTATAGAAAGAGAGAGAAAGTCTGTGCGGTGTGCCGTACCATTTATTTTTACTTTCTCGCTATCTTACAAGTAGAGAGAGTATTTTGATCGTCAAAAAAAATTGAACTCGAGATTTTAAGAATCTCGACGTTTCATGACCCCGGAATCCAAAAAAATTGTTTTTGAAATTCCATTTGTCTGTAGCTTCAACTAGAGCCTAAACTATTTTACCGATCAGGCTAAAACTTGGTTCTAGGGTTTTCATAGAGTTGCCCCGAGGGATTTTTGGAATTGGATTTCCAACCTTAAAATTAAGGGTAATTTACTGAAGGGTAAAAAGAGAAAAACTCGATTTTCTCAAAATTGGCTCCAAACCATTTTGATTAAATTTCATTTCTAAACATTTCTAAATATTCCAAACAAATTGGCTACCCTCAATATTCCGGCAAAATGAATTTAAGGGCTCCGGTCTAACGCTTAAATTATCATTTTTTATCATATCTACGAAACTATTTGAAATATGAAATTACTTATCATTACAAATATGTAGATCTATTTATAATATAAATATTTTATTCAAACCATATTTTTTATGAAACCAATAACTTTCAAGCTATACGTACATATTTATATTTTTAACTGTTCTAACACAAAAGGTAAAGAATTGCGACCGTAAAAAAAATCAAACCTGACATTTTGATGGATGTTGACGTCTCATGACCCCCCGAACCCTAAAAAGTGATCTTTGCAATGCCGTATGCCTATGTGTCTGTTTAGACTTAAAATAAGGAGTAGTTTAATAAAGGATGAAAAGAGAAAAAATCGATTTTCTCAAAATCGACCACTTACGATTTTGATTAAAATTCGTATCTAGGCGTTGATTAAGATTATAAATAAACAGGCTTCCTTCATTTTCCGATAAAAATGACTTTAAAGGTACCTTACAGAGGCTGAAATTTCCGTATCTCCTCAACTATTTGAGATACTAAATAACTTATCATTGCAAAATTGTAATACTATTAACAATAAAAAAAAATTATATGAAATATATTTTTAAGGAATCAATAATTTCTAAGATATTTATAACTATATTGGTGACCTGGTGGTCTAGGGGTAAGGTGTCAGACTTCTGTGCTGAGGGTCCGGGGTTCAACCCTCGGTCCCGGCACAGATTTATCTGATTGCCAAACCCTTCCTTCACCTCTGACCAGATGTGTATTAATCACAACTTGTGAATGTGAGGAATGCCAGGCCTCTACCGTGGTTCGGATTCCACGTTAAACTGTAGGTCCTCCATTTCATCTCACTATCACCCTACCATTGCACATTAGCGTAAGTGCGTATAACCCGAACGGGTAGTAAGACGCGGTGCTAATAATAATAATAATAATAATAATATAACTATATTAATACAATTTTGTGAGCTTTAGTTGTAAAGATACACTTCTTAAGGTTTAACGCAATCATTCTCCAATGCCATAGAATAAAACTTATTTTACAAAATAAACTAATAAAAATCTACGGAAATTAACGTAAAAATATTTATTGATATTCTCGCATATTGCCTATATAATAATTTAATGACCCTAAATAGGTTTTATTATGTTGACCATAAGTATATAATTATAATATACAAGCAGTACTAAAAAAATAATAAAAAAATACCAATCTTGAAAGCTACCTTGTGGAAACCAATCTGTTTAATAATATAATTTCCCCAGGTAAATTTAAATAAGGAGGCGTAGATATACTACAAGCTAATAGTAAAAATCATAAAGCTATGTAATATTAGTAGGCCTAAGCTCCGGTGAGCTCAACTATATAAGGTTTAGTTAAGCAAATATTAGTTTGTATAAACTTAAGGAATAACATTTTTAGGCTGAGGCTAATAATTGAATAGCTGACAATGAAAACCAAGTAGAGACCCAAAACTAAATTTACAAGATGCACAAAAGACAGCATCATAACAATGAAAAAGCATCGTGGGTTATTGAAATACATATAAAAACAAAACTAAAACTTAAAGAAAGATGGAAAAAAAAACTTATTTTAATCTTTTTTGTGTTCTTAATTCTCCTCCTAATTTCAATATTTTGGTCTTTATCTGGTTTTCATTCTCAGGTCTTGAATTGTTCAAATCTGAACTATGAGAGGTTCTCGAAATCCAGTACAAAACGCTTTTAAAACTTCAGGTTGAAATTTCTAAATATTACTGCTGTGCTCAGAATCTTACTTACCATCATGAATATCCACCTATTTTCACCAATATGGCTCAGGATGAGGACTTGTAGTGATATTTGCATGGAGATAAAGAGGGAACTCGTTTTAGGGGAAAAGAAAACCTCAACCTAGCTGGAACTTATCCCCAACCACCATAACTGATGCCTTTCCCCACGTGTATACCAGGGTGGATTAGTAAATGTTAGTTATGGTTTTTACTCTAACTAAATATGTTTACATATTTGAAATGGTTCAGGTAACGACTTTTTCTTTCTAAAATGTTAAAAACCATTAGGGTTTGGTGACGTGATTAATGAGTGACGTTGGGTTTAATCCCCACAGTCTACACAACAGCTGGTTTAAAAGTGTAATTGTTTTTCTCTCCTCCCTCCAAGCGAATATTGATAGTCTATATTTTTTCTACCCCTCCCACCATGATTATGCCAATATGTATGATGTTATTCATTGCGTGCGCTCCAGCTTCAAAATTTCTTTAAATGATATACCTATTTATATATTTGATATTGAACATTATTAAATCCTTAGTGGTGGCCGAGCGTTATAGTGTGTCTAATAGCTACTGATGTAAATTTAAATGTTCGAATATTACCCATAACACTGATTGTGTTTTTCACATTTCTTAGATAGCACATCATGATGTCATCTTACCAGTATAAAAAGTAATTTAGTGAGATAAATAACATTAGCTACAGTGGTTTTTAAAAACAAGCTTGTATCATTAGGTACTAAAATTATTTTTAGAAATAAGCTTGTCTTGGATTACCTGACATTAATGTATCACAATACAAATGTAGAGTTTTAAACCTCTTAGATCTCAGAGCCACTAAATTGGAGTCCAACTACATTTGTTCTCAGACTATCCAACCAACATTAGACCTTATTTAGTGTAAGGGTAGCCATACTTAGCGGAAGTTGGGAAGTATAAGGGAGGAAATCCAAGGAGCTCACCACAGACAGGATTAACAAGTGGGGAGGGTTTTGGTTTTGGGTGGAACGTTTGGGGGTTGGGGGTTAAGGAGTGAAGAGAATCGCTACAAGTTTGTGTTGGTTCACAGAGATGTATAATTTACATTGAAATCTCTGGTTCTTTTCCGGTACAGACCTTCTCTCAATTTTATTCCGTGATAGATTTTCTTGGACTTCTTAGTATGTTAATGGTTCGGCAAGTTAACTTATGATTTATCTTTGTCTACTAGTTACAACATATTTATCTATTCACACCTAATCTACAAATACTGTCAACACTATTTCACATTCTGAATATGTTCGGTACTTACGTGACTGAATTATTTTTATGATATATATTTTAAAATTAGATCACATTTTGTGATACCTTTATGGCCTCATTCCTATTTGACTTGAGTGAGATTTGTATTAGTTACCAATTAACAGTTTTTGAAATAAAATTTAGAGGTTATGCATCAGTATTTACATGAAGGGAAAGTATTTGACTTTGGTTACGGATAGAGCCGTATCAGGAAACATATTTCAATTATTAAATTAAATTTAATTAAAAATTGTAAATAAATCGAACCCAAGTCAAAACACACTCAAAATTCACAAGCCATTCCCACATAATATTAGGCCGCATTGTTACATTCTTATCTAGATATACAGCAACTAGGTTTCAAGACTATCTTGGATGGGGCAAAAACTTTTGATTATTTACTAATATTAATTCTTTGCATCAATAACTATACCACTTCAATCGTTATATGTGTTTCTATACTCCTACTTATATGAAGACTTGAACCTCTCTATTGGATAGGCTTCAAAAGAAACAATAATTTGTTTGTAATGTGATCGTAGTTTGAACCGTCCTTCGCACGAGCAAGCCATATCAATACTGTTATAAAATGAGAACGTTCAACATCAAACTGCCATCTTAGCTGCTGGTTGCAGTTTTCATAATATTTCACACAACAGTCATTTTTAGCTCTATCTTTAGGGGTGTATACCGCCCTTAATATTTAAGATGGACCCTAGGTTGCTGATGTGAATTAATCTATTTTCACACAAGGAATAGACTGCCAAAGTTTGATGAAATGTTTTAGATACACGTTGTATATGCAGAATATACAATTTATTTAAATGTAATCTTTTCAAGTCCACACTTTGCTAACTTGATTAAAATGTCTGTTATTTTTTAAGAATAGACCTAGACACATAAATAGCTTCTATTTTACAATTTTGTGAGAACATTATTATTATATTATTATTTTATTATTATTATTATTACAGCGTCTTACTACCCGTTCGGGTTATACGCACTTACGCTAATGTGTAATGGTAGGGTGATGGTGAGATGAAATTGAGGACCTTCAGTTTAACGTGGGATCCGAACCACGGTGGAGGCCTGGCATTCCACACATCACAAGTTGTGATTAATACACGTCTTGTCAGAGGAAGGAAGGGTTTGCAATCGGATGAATCTGTGTCGGGACCAAGAATTGAACCCGGACCCTCAGTACAGAAGTCCGACACCTTACTAGGCCACCATGTCACTGAGAATATCATTACTACATACACTATTAATAATTTAATATACTCAATATGAATTATTACTATAGTAAAGAAAATATGTTATTTACTGTTACTAAGTATATTTTAAATTCTAAGGTTATTTAGAGAAAAGCCTAAACACTTTTACACTCATTAAAACCATTTAAAAATTATAGCATGATAGAATTTTCTGTTATTCTTTCAATAACGATTTTTAGTGTTATTGGTAATTTTATTTCAATACAAGCAAGTTTGGTGGTCACATGGTCTGAAACGTAGCTCTTGCAATACACTGGATTGTGGAAAACATGGAGATCGGAGTTTTGAATCCTGGTTGGGTGTACTGAAGGTACTTTTCCAAAATGAATTTCCACTCTCCCTTCACGCATATGATTGTACATTTATTCTAGATTCCACCTTCCTCACGCCCGCAATATTAACACAGTTAATGTAACGTACGTGTAACCAAAATGGGTAGCAAGACACACTGAAAATAGATGGATGGAAATTTTGAAACAAAAATTGTACCGATACTTATTATTCCTAGACTATAAGCGAGTATAATTATCGATACCCTTCTTTAGATACCACATCCCTTATTAAATATTTATCTTGATACATGATAGTATAAATATAGCCCCAACCCCTCTTCAAATTATGTTAGGCCTACTGAAATCACATGAGGATTAGAGTTCTCTTTGGATTCCAGAAATCTAGTAGCTGAAATAATATTATTAGGAATATAGGGGTGGAAAGAGAAACAAAGATTTACATTATTTATGTCTTTAGTGAGAAACCAAACCGATAATGTTATTCATTTTACACAATAGGTTGTTATAAGCTATAGCACGTAGCTTATCAAATGTGATCAGATACATACAACCACAATACAAGTACTTTTAGTGCCTACATCGGTGGTCATGCAGTTCAATATGTATATCTAACTGAATTGACGGTGATGATGCTGTCAGGGTTACAATTACGCCAGGTCCCCTTAAAGCGTTTTCTCCACAGATTTTGATAATATTCTTCCATGCAAATGTAGGCACACTATTCCTTCCACAATCCTATTCTATTAGTGAGAATATTCAAGGTGCCCAGACGGGTAGTAGAACACGCGACTGGAAAGAGTCAACATAGAATATCATGACACACCGAGATTGAGGTGAAGTTTAAAAAGCACCCCTTTGCCAAATACGAGTGTCAAATAATATATACATCCAGTATCTTTTGGTACACAGCGTCTAGCTAGCCGTTCGGGATATTGGAAATTTACACTAATGGAGAAGTAATTAGGAAGGTATAATAAAGGAACTGTGACCACATTTACGTGGAGAGAGAGTGTAAAACTAAGGAAACTCAGCCCTTAGTGTATCAGACCAGAATTTGAATCCTGACATTACCGTCAGCAGCAATTCAGAAAATTGTGAAAGTGGTGCCTTATATCATGCAACCACCAATGTGGTTATACAACCAATTAAAGCCAACAATTCCATCTTATCTCATACATATAAAAGTATCTGAAAAGAGCAAGCAGCATCAAACACATATCATTTTCTTATCGCTATAGCACCAACATATTTTCTTGGCCTGTTTACAGCTTGTACTGTAGCTGGTGGGAGCCTTGCCAATCTCCGAGGGACCCGTTTCCCCCTCAACATTAGCATGCAGGACGTGGGTTTAAACCCACTAGCGTCGCCCGGTCTGCTTTTGCAGCTTTCATTAGCTAATTTTAGGGGCTCCATATGTTGACCTGGGGACGTAATTAAAAATCAGAGCAAATAGCGTTGTATTAACTATAAGTACTAATATCTTATAATTTTAACAATGTGTTTTAATTTTTCACAGTTTTAAGGGCTTATACTTGCCCTTGTAGAGAATCAGTTAATTAGCACATGACTTAGATAACGGTGATGTATTTAATGAAGAACTGGTGTCTCGGTATTCAAATGACTGAGTGGTAACTGAGACCTTGACCTTCACTTGCCCCCCAACCCCTCTGTATTGATAAAAATATCGGAGATATTTTGGCTTTCACCTTTAAAAAAATAAACTCCCTATAGCAATGTTTATTTGAACTTTCTTCATCAGCCTCAAACACAAACTTTCGATTTCTCTTATATTTTCTGTCTCTCTTTCCAAGGTGTAATTAGATTTGTGTTTACACAATGCACATAATATCTGTTATGTATATCTGCCTATACAAAATAATAACAATAATAATAAAAGTAATAATAATAATAATTATTATTATTATAATAATAACAAAAATAATCAAAGTATTAATAAAAATAACAACAATAATAATAATAAAAAAGTAATAATAGTAATAATAATAATTATTGTTATCAATTAATATTTAAAATTACTTGGATTACCTAAGATTAATATTAATGCGTTATCATATGATTGAAAATATTATATAAGATGACAATAAAAGTGATGTATCATAAAAAAAATATTATAAATAAATAATCTGAAGTAAAATAAATAAATAACAAAAGGTCAAAAAGTAGTTAAGATATAAAAATGAGTTATAGCGGTGTTCCTTAAATAATAATAATAGTAATAATAATACACGTTATTGATATTGTTAAAAAAGTATTAAAACTAGTTCTTGTACATCCCTGACTTTATTAATTTCACTATTATATAGTAAAAAGAAATATAAAAAAAAATATACCGTGGCAATGAAAGTTGTGCTACTTTTTTCTTTAAACTTTAAATCTTACAGCCTACCAAAGTTGGTGAATAAGGTTTTGTAGGTGATAAATGGTGATACTTTTAAAAAAAATTAATTATCTTCTACTTATTTGTTTGAATTTACTAAAACAAGGTTCAGATATGAAATCTTGAAACACAAACCCTTATTTTAATTGAAATTCTAAAATGGTATTTCTTTATGACCGGATTTGTAAAATGATGGTTTGTTTATTAACTTAGACAATTATATGGAGCAACTAGTATTTATAGTTTTTGTTTTACTTAACCACATATAATTTTTCAAATAGAAAATAATTGCTCTTTATTGAATTAAGTTTGAACTATAAATAATAATTTATCAGTTAGATAGGTTCAAAATTTCAACAACATATTTGTAAACTTATACATATAGGCCTACAGTATATATATATATATATACAACGTGTATCTAAAACATTGCATCAAACTTTGGCAGGCTATTCCTTGGGTGAAAATAGAATAATTCACATCAGCAGCCTAGGGTCTATCTTGAATAATATGGGCGGTATACACCCCTAAAGATAGAGCTAAAAACGATTGTTGTGTGAAATATTATGAAAACGGCTTAGGATATTACAACGAATATTTGTATACTACTTATTGAAACCTTGATCATTAGTAAATTAAATATGCTGTTACTGTTACCCACCCCAATCATGTAAAAAAGAGGGGTTATAAGAATTTTTTCTGCAATAAAATATGTCAGAGTAAATATTGATACTTTTGACTTAAGATTACAAAACATTGAGTAAAAATTAACAAAAAAGGTGTCTTGAAGAAACTTTCTAGCTTTCCCCGTTTCTGAAATAATCACACAAGTTTGAGCTCAGAGACAAATGTATCTAACACAGCTATACTGGCTCCATACCTGGAAGAAATTAACACTTGTCTTTGAAATCAAACATGTATAATTATCTCAGAAACGGGGAAAGCTAGACAGTTTCTCCAAGGCACCTTTTTTGTTAATTTTTACTCCATGTCAAAATCGGTAATAACTACTCTGACATATTTTATTGCAGAAGAAAGTCTTACAACCCCGTCTTTTTTACATGATGTGGGTGGGTAACGGTAATATCACATTTAGTTTATAAATGATCAAGATTTCAATAAGTAGTATACAAATATATTGTTTGTAATACCCTAAGCAGTTTTCATAATATTTCACACAACAGTCGTTTTTAGCTCTATCTTTAGGGGTGTATACCGCCCTTATTATTCAAGATCGACCCTAGGTTGCTGTTGTGAATTATTCTATTTTCACCCAAGGAATAGCCTGCCAAAGTTTGATGCAATGTTTTAGATACACGTTGTATATTATATATATATATATATATATATATAAGAGAGAGAGAGAGAGAGAAGAGAGAGAGAGAGAGAGTTGGGGTTATACAGATTATATTTACGCTAGTAAGCTAGGGATAAAAAGTTAGATTCAGAAAGAATATACCTGAATTTTAGGTGAAGAGAGTAAACACCCACTCTCATCTTACTCGGTCAGAATTCCAGACCTGAACTCCCACTCATCAGTAAATGAGAATAGATGAGCCTGACATCTAGTCCACTTGTCCATTGATAGGTTGGTAAAATATTTTATTGTTTCGTGTTCCTAATATGAAACAAAGTAATTGTTTGTTTAAGTCAACGTCGGGATGAATGGTATCAGCTGATTAACTTATATGGAGAACGTTAATGGGCCTTACTATATAATGTAGTTTCTTAATTAACAAATTTGACGTATAGGATAATTTAAGGACGAGTAATGGGCTACGTGGAGATCTTTAAAATGTGGTGCTGGAGAAGACTTGAGAAGATCAGGTGGACAAACAGGGGAACAAATGATGAAGTCTTAAGAAAAGTGGGTGAGAAGAAAACAATTTTGGATTGATTCTTAGGTCCAAACAAATAGGAAAAATCTTTAGAGGAACTATCCACCACACAACTTCATAAAAGGATGAGTTGAGGGAAAGAGGAGCTTAGGAAGAATGAGGACTCAAATATTGTACGACTTGAAGGAAAGAAGAAAATTCTGGGAGCTGAAGCAGAGAATATAGTAGAATACGATTTTTAGAATATAATTGTTATTATTAATATAATCATTGTAACTTTATTCTATCACACGCCCATTTATATATATTTATTTATATAATTTGTTAAATATAAAATACAAATACAAGTACTTCAGGTCTTAATACTCCAAGATAGTTATCTACATACTTACACTCATTAGATAGGAGTGAGGAAGGTAGAACATATTTGGATAAATTGTACACACATTTGAGTGAAAGGATATTTGGAAACCATTTAGAAAAAACCAACACAGTATACGTGAAAGGGATATAAATACATAGTTCTCCTCCCCAGGTAACCAAACGTGTCAAGACAAATAACTTTGTCCACGTATCTTCGATGTGGGTGATTGGCTAGAAACTTTTTTAAACTAAATTAAACTTATAACATATGAAGATAAGTATTATATGTATAAACCAACACACAAATATTACATAAAAATTCACCTTGGGAGAAAATTACAACAAATTCGGGGCAGGGGCGAGTGGAAAAAACGCCCCAGATAAACATTTTATTGTTTTATTTTCCAGCTCTGAGCTCAATCCAAGCGTTATTAGCACCCTTGAACGCATCTAGAGGGTAACTCTAAGCCATTCTCACATCACTGGTTCTAGGAACACGTGAATATTAAACAATTCGGTTCCTTTGGAGTTAAAACCGATAAAGATCATCAAGAGCTGGTTGAGCAGAGCAATGGAAGGTAAAATAGCTCCATCGCAATATTGTAAACAGTTTCAAGCCCAATACCCTACCCCCCCCCCCTTTTCAATACCTTTCCATAATCCCAAGGCTTTTTTTAAGATCATACTTAGCATTTATTTTTCAAAAAAAATTTTATGCGTTGCTAACTTAGAGTGTGATTACCATAATATATTATATTAGCTGTCAAAAATTAGTTACAATTCAGATCCCAACACATTGTATTAAGTTATTACAAATAAAGAAACAAATGGTTTATTATTATGGCTATTAACTAAATTATTATGTTAGCTATGGCAAGTGATATATTTTTTTAACTCAAACTAGTTGGCATGTGGTATAAATGTCCAGTCAATTGCGAGATTGACGCCTTAAATCATTCAATCACATGAGTGGGTAGTTTAATTTTTTTTCTAAATATATTATAAAGATGGTAACTTAATATAATAGTTCTTATCTCCGCAGTTTAACGGACTATATTAAATAATATCAGAGTCGCTAGTATGAAGACTTATACATGATAGGGTGGACGCAGTTTAAAAATAAGGTCACCACCATTCACCAGACTCCGTGTCAAACCCACAGCCCCATTCACTAAATCCAATTATTTTTTTTAACTTTATTTTTCATTACCTATGAATTTCACCGGTCGATTACATCACTACGCTAATAGGCTAGCACCTCCCCTCCCCTCCCTCCCGTCTTTCCCCACAAAGCCCCAGACTCCCCTCTCACACTTAAGTATCAAGTAGGAAATGATGAAGATCATGTATTTCAGAAGGGGCAGTCTCGTACTGTAGCCACTGGCACTGCCTGATTGGGATCACCCTTCATTTAAACAGTGGAACAACTGCCAATATGATTGTGTTAGATGTCTTACTACCCATCCACGCTTTACCAGTTTTAATTGAATTAATGAGCTTGGAATTAGTAAGGTAGAATCTAGAGTTTTCGTACCAACATTTTCATGAAGTAATAAAATATATCTTCAGTACATTCAGCCGAGATTGTAACCCAAACATCAACGACACCTTCAAACTAGACTAGACGAGCTTGACGTATGATCCACGTGCCCACCGATGCGTGTGCGGCCCGAATGACAATGTGTTTAAAAATGTAATTATAACTTAAATTAGTTTTTGATTGAATTCTGAAATTGAGAAGGCCAACCACTACTCCTTTTAAATTACGCGTTTCTGGACTATCGATCAACATGAACATGACCGACTCTTTTACCTTTTGCTGGTGACGCTGATAGTGTTTACTTATGTGGGTAAATCTGATATCGTTTACTTTTGCGGGGGAGGAGCGTAGAGGCGTTGCCCTTGCCAAGAATTCTGTTTACAAAATAGTTTACCCATACATTGAGAGTGGGGTCAGTGTCAACTGATAAACAAACAAACGCTTTTGAATATAACCCTATACAACATGACCTAGTTTATAGACCATATTATACGGTCGGCAAACTTGTTAGGGATAGCACAAATTTTCAAGCGTTATTTTGACGTTAACAGTTATTTTTACTATCTCTTTAACTAAGGATAGCTTATGGACACTTTCTGTAGCAACCTAACACATCATTGCACGACTTTCAAACTAAATTAATTTAAGTAAAGAAGCAAAACACTGTCCCCCGTCATAATCTTATCACTTTGAAAGGCTAAAACAAGTAATAAAACCCAAAATCACCTCACAAAAATGTTTTAGATTAGTAGGTACACCCCCTTAGAAGCGGCTGCAGTTTGAAACCTCCTCAGTGCAGCATCAATCGCATGTGGGCATGTTCTATTGCTTCTTGAAGGGGAGAACGAGAGAAAATTCCATCAAGTAACGGCCAAATGGTCACATCACCACGTCGTTGTGGACTAATAGAGGTGGTATGTCGCATTTCACGAAGGTTTCTGGAACAAGGAAACAAAACATATTTTTACTAGTGAGTAATTAATAGTTGTGAACCAAACACGTGTTTTAGGGCTATATTGGTGGGACACTAATACTCTCTGAGGGGCTTGGAGAGAGCCTTCCACTGACCACTGTTTGCACGGCTCGCTTATCTGAGAAGGCCTTCAGGAAGTCGGTGACATCTGCAAAGGTCAATGACGTAGTTCCCAAGCCCCTGGATAAGAGGATTGGTGGCACCGGGAAGCCTGTCATACAGGGACTGCGCAACCTTCCGGAAGTGGTCCTTGGTGGTGGGAATCTCCAAGTACCGGTGCAGAGTCACGTTGCGAGCGTACAGAGAGGCATTTACAATGATCCTCAGACATCGGTTCTAGAATCCCGCAGCCTCCTTAAATACTTATCCTCCAGGTGACCTCAGGACACGCGTAATCAAGAATCGGTCAGAGCAACTGCTTATACAGTGACAGTTCGTTCCTCGTGGACATCGTAGTACTCAAAGTTTTGAATGTTTTCTTACACGCGCCAGTCGTGAGCGATTATTGCTCTCATGCTATGTTTTCATTTGAGTGAGTTAGAACCATTATTTATGAAACTTATTTTGCAGCTAGAGGACACTGAGGACAGTGAGTACTTGCAATTTTTAGAGTAAGACAATAGTGCTGGGCTTGGTAAACCTAATTAGGAGGGAAGATTCATTAACTATTTCTACTAACTTTTAATCTTTCGTAAAAGTAAACCATACTTGGAAATCACTCATGTTGAGATAATCTTTTAAGATACGAGACATAGTTTCTGTGACTGCGTCTAGACTGCTTTCAGAACAGCATAGTCATTGCGGCTGCAGTCGTTATAGGCTGTTGCCTGTTAGGAAATTACTTCATGACCTAGCATTATTAGCAGTCCCTCTAGGTGGACAAAATATGGAGTTTGTATATGGTGGCAGCCTTCAAATAAATAGGCCTACAATATTGATTATGACCGTCGATATGCTACTAGAGCGTGCAAAATAAATACACATATGTGTTTATTGCATGTAACATCTGAAACACAAAGCTAAATATAAAAGGCACTTCTTTGATTTTGAATAAAAGGGGTTAAGGTGAGGGGGATGTAGAGCATGATGGTGTAGTTGCAGCTATCTAGAGTTGTACGAGGTAATACGGTGTGGATAGTTTTCTTGTCTAGTCTCTTCGGGCTCTCCCTAGAGTCTTCTTTGTAAACGTTCACCAAGACTGTGGGGGGGATGGAAGCCTCATTTTAAATTTTCGCTCCCTTCCCTGAAAGATGTGATGTGTTTCACTTGGGTTTGCTAGAATAAAGGTAAATAGGAGGATTGTGGGAATTTAGCTATTCATTTTTTCAAATGTAGGAAATGTAAACGTGATATTATAATATTGAAAATAAGCCTACTTGTGTAGAATAGCACATGGACTAAAGCATTAACAAAGTATGAGCTGATTTTCTGGTGGTGGTCAGTTCAGGACACGAATCCTGGCTGGTTTTATAAAGTTTGGTTTTTCAAAATGCTTGTATCCCTCTACATGAAGGTGCATTTCCTTTAAATTCTACCCTAATTCTACCTCATTATTATAACTATGTGAACAGCTTGGAGGGTTAGTAAGACACGGAGAAAAATTGTTCTTGACATTACATATATCTTATGAATGTCAACATATATCAATTATTTTCTTAATAAATATTATTTTAACTTTTTTGGGGCTCTCCAGAGAGAGGAATTATTGTGATCATCTTTGAAATAAAATTCTAGATTTGATGTATATAGACGTTTTATGAGTCTCTGTACTTAAAAAAGTAGTGAAAGTATTGGACACTCAGAGCTATCTGTACAGTCACAGTCCACGGCGACTAGCAACTGACAGTACGCTGCCATGCACTCAGAGCTATCTGTACAGTCACAGTCCACGGCGACTAGCAACTGACAGTACGCTGCCATACACTCAGAGCTATCTGTACAGTCACAGTCCACGGTTGACTCGCAACTGACAGTACGCTGCCATGCACTCAGAGCTTATCTGTACAGTCACAGTCCCGGCGAACTAGCAACATGACAGTTACGCTGCCATACACTCAGAGCTATTGTACAGTCACAGTCCACGGTTGACTCCAATTGACAGTACGCTGCCATGCACTCAGAGCAATCTGTACAGTCACAGTCCACGGTGACTGCAACTGACAGTACGCTGCATACACTCAGAGCTATACTGTACAGTCACAGTCCACGGTGACTCGCAACTGACAGTACGCTGCATACACTTATATTAATAGTGCCTATAACTCACAAGTTACCACGCTTTCAACTCAACACCCAACAACTAATTCCGTATCCAAGTTGTGATATTTTACTAAATAGAATTTGTCTCATCTATCAGGATTGATCCTGTGGAATACACATGAATTAATAAAAATAGCAAAAAGTTAGACCCTTTTTTTGATAGGAAGTCGACTTTCGACCACCAAAATTTATTGAAAGCCACTAAGCTCTGGCATTCTAGAAATGTGTCTTGTACCTATTTGGTTTATCTATTTTAATAAAAGTTTAATGTTGACTATATATATGTATGTATATATATGCAGAGAATTCTTAGTATTTACAAATGAAATAGAAATATAAGATTTAATGAAATTGTAGAGGAACCACTCAAGAGATATACAAAACTTGAAAACTTGAAAATTGTTAAATATAAATCATAAAAAATAAAATCTTGATTTATTAAACTATTTTAATTTGTCGACATGATATTTACACTTCAAAAACAAAAAAAAACTAGAATAAAAATTCCAAAGTCAGATCCAGAGAGAAATTGGCGATTATATTACAGTGTCCTGTTTTCATACTTTTGTTTGTTGTTTTGTATTTATATAAGTAAATAAAAAAAAATTCTTTGGCAAATAAAAATTACAGAGTTGACAATCAATATGCTATTTAATTTAAGCTTAGATTTTTATACTTATTTATTTAGACAAATCAATGAATGGTTAAATTTAAAAGTTTTTTGAAAATGAAAGACTGTGGTAGGTTACATATTTAATTATAACTTGAGAAAGCCTCCACTTCACCTTCCATAAATTATCCAAGTCTCCAAGTTATGTGTGACATGAACAAGGAAGCAATAGTTTCATCTGCGTGTATTTAGCTACGAAAATAAATGAGGAGATATTTAATACATTAGAATGAATTAATTGTCCATTGTTACATTAGTGTGAATTCAGTCGACTGGAAGGATGAGTGTAAAACACGCAACTGTAGAATGTTTAAGGAGTTTAACACCCTCTTGAATATCGCAACACAATTTAAACTTAAAAATAGTCAGTATAACAATTAATAATGCTCCTTGGGTATTCAAATACTAATTAGGTCATATATAATGAAACCACCTAGCAATGACAAAATTGGACCAAAAGCTCTAATCCGTGTTACAATTTTAACAGGTTTATCTCAAGTTAATTTATGTTACTCCTACTTACCGACAGTTGATTTGTCATCTGTAGACTCAGGCAACCCCTTTATTTTAAGATGGACTCATTTCACAATTAAACTGGTGCTATCATTTACTATTAGTTACTTTTAGAACCAAACCTTGGACATGGTTGAGCTCGTTTTCAGCCATGCCCGGTTGTACGTGGCCTTTTCTTAAAAAAATATGTTTAATTTAATAAAAAAAGAATTAATTTATTTAACTCACTATTTATCCACTGTAAGGACATAAATATACTTTTCTACAAAGAAAGTCAAACATTTCTTGAGATCATTAATTGAAGGTTAGTCTTTGTTAGGATAGTTAATACTATAATCAACATGTCGTAGACATGCCTAAAAACTAATTAACTATGATGCTAATCTAAAATTTATCAACATTTTTTAAATCACAATCCTTATAAATTTCCGCATAATTTATCTTTATATTATTAATTAACTGGCTAGGAAATTAAATATAATTATAATATTTTTGATATCTGTCAATGTGATAACATGAGTTTACGGTTTTCAAATAACGAGTTTACCATAAAAATCAGACTGTAGTTAGCTAAAAGCTCGGGCATGAAAGTGTGTCGATTGAATATTTACATGGTTTGGTAAAATACTAGGGGAAAAAATATTCAAAACACTTTGTACCTTAGATGCCGCTATCATGTTGATTGTAAAAGTTATTAAAATATAACGTAGCAGACACTTTATAAACCATACACAGCCACTTTACCTAATCACTCCTATTAGGCCATAAATAAATGTTATTTTTATACTATTAACAGTGTAAAGCACACTCATATTTTATGATAATCTACTCTTTAAATTCTTTTGGAAAAAGTTACCAGATAGGTTTTTTTTTAGTAATACCCAGTTTTGCAAGAACAGTGACATTGTTAACGATAATAAGGAAGGATATAAAATGTTAGAGGAAAGCAGAAAAGTTGGTGAGCAGTGAGGTTGTGGGGGTGAAAATAAGGGTGTTGATGTTGAGAAGGAGTGTGACAGAGCACAGTTCACAAGGATGTGGTTATTGTATCTTTCCGTAGATGTAAGAGTGTCTAGCATAAAAATATGAATAGATAAAAAGCAACTAAAAGAGTTCAAGTATAGATAAATTTGATATTTGATAATATTAATAAAAACTGCATTGGTGGACACGTGGGCTAAGGCGTCAACCTCGTCTGGTTGTGTTTGATGGGCATAGGAAAGCTTAAGTTTGTTTATTGATGGGGTATAATCAAATTTTTTCTTTAATTATATATAACTCCTCCTCCTCCGAAAATGCTGGTTTATTAACTCAAATTTTACCTTTCATATCTTTACCCCATTAATGAAAATACTCGGTGCATATAAAATTAAATTTTGACAATGAGTTTTGAACAATTATTTAGGTTCATATTTTTATATTAAACATATTATAATATAATAGTTTATGTAACTTATATAATATTATTTTTTATAATTCTATAGTAATTCCTTAACTGCCTAGTTATAGATTAATTTCACAAAAAAATCTTATTATTGCTTAAGGTATCTCTGAATTTTTTTTATAATGGTTCATCATAAAACTAGCTCCATAGAAATCTAATTCGATTTATAGTGGTATGTGAATTAGTTTAATACTCATTAATTTGGTCATCCCATTGCACAAATAAAATATGTTGACCTTTGTGTTAAAGTGGGAGCACAGGGAAAGTGAAGGAAATACAGTGTTTTCACAGTTTTTACATAAAAACCTTTATTTTTGGTCAAAAGAAATAAAATATTTCTTCATAAGAAACACAGTTCAATTTTCTATACAAGATGATCTCAACATTTCTTGAATATCTGTTAAGAATTTAATGAGAGTTTTTCCTCTTAGTTTGAAAAGTTTATCATCTAGTACCACCCTGTTCATGACAGATATTCAACAACAGTTGATAACAAAATGTGAAGAATAATAAACTCTATGATTGTCCTGAAGTAGTATTTTATTTATTTTTGACAAAAAAGTTTGTATTAAAACTGCAAAAACGCCTTTTCTCTTATCCCCTCCACTCCCAACATAATTTTTTTTTAATGTTTAGTGTTTTCTCTGAAAGGTATCACTATTCAGTCCATCTGGTTATAAAGTTTTAGCTAAATTCCTTATTAAGTTTGATATTTAAAATAGAGTAGAACGGTTAGGCTAGAAACAGATTAAAAAAAGGCAAGAATATTCCCATCTTGCAAGTAGACAACTTATAATTATTCTAATGGGAAATTAAAAAATTGAATCAGAGATTTACGGCGTGAGTATCACAATGGTTCAGAAGACAAATAAGCCGCCTGGAACTTTATTTTTTAACCATTATTCATTATATCTATCAATTTGAATATTAGTGGCTCATATAATAGTGAGGTGATGATGAAAATAGATTTTAGTTTATCTGAATTAGCATAGATATGTGATGGGTAAACTACATTTAAATATCACCTGTAAAACTATTACGAAGCACCCTGGTGATATTAGAAGCTGGACCTTCCTGTCCCTATCAATTCATTATATTGTGCTACTGATGCCTTAGACTGTATGACCACTGGAGCAGATGCATGACACTTTTCTGATGTGTAAACCTCCTCCTACTATCCATTTGGACACTCTGCATATTTACACTTACGGGTTTGGGAATGAGAAAGGCATTTTTTAAAATAAATATTCAATTATTATTTTTGTAGTTTCATTAGGATACGATTTACAAAATCCTTGAGTACTTTCAACCAGGATTCCAACCTCACCCTTCTCGTCACAATAAAACCGTAGTATAGGAGTAGAACGCTTAAGCCTGCGTACTACTAACATGGCTGGCAGCACGTTTGAATTATTATCATTTGCATTTAGTTTCTTTGTGGAAAAATAAAGGTAATATTTGAAATTAACAGTTCATAGTATAGAAAACAATGTTAGCGATATTTGAATTGTTTAGTAAAGATGTTTTACATATTTATAGAAGTCTTAGATTCCTGACAGCAAAACGCTAAACTGGTTGATATAACAATAAAAATTACATTGAAGGCTTCAACGATATTTGTTCTAGAATTATAAAATGAAAATAGTTAGGAAATTACATAAATTCTCCTACAAAGCATAAATACAACTTTAAAGTTAACATAAATTTAATAATCTGTAACTGTACCCTTAAGTTAAGTAGTACTTAAACTCAAGTATTGGATTATTTTTTGTTTCTAAAATATCAATGAAAATTTTAGCAGATACCATTTCATGCGTATTCAATTTTCTAGCTTAGTCCATGTTAGTTAAAATTATTAGAAGTATTTTTAGTTTATAATGGCTGTTCAAGACTAACTATAATATCTCTAGTTTGATCATAAAGGGAGTGTGAATGTAAATACAACCATGGTAAATTGTATAATGCAAGGTTTCTTAACTTTTATTGCATTATGCAACCTTTTGGCAGTAAGGATTTTAATGCATAAAATAAAATACTTAGGATTAAAAATTAAACCAATTATGTTGAAACAATTATAAAAAATATATAATGTTATATATAAATATTTGTGGTTGTTTATTAACCCATTAGGACTCAGGAGTTAAACCAGTCTTCGCCTAGCGCAAGGCTGTTCGCTGTTGTATTTTTTATCTATTTGTAGATTTTCATAAAGAATGATAAGGCTTTCTTAGACGTTCATTATAAATTTCAAATTTTTCTCATGCTTCATATTGTCTCCATACGAAATTTAAACTTTCTTGAACTTAATATTTAAGTTGCATCCACCTTATTAGGACTCCCATCCAGATATTATAAGGTTTTGGATTTTTTCATAAAGATGTCATAATGTTCATAATAACAAATTTCAGCTATTTTAAGGTTTCAGGAAGTGGGAGAAAGAACCCGGCAAGGACAGACAGACACCACCTGGCTTTTATATATATTAACTAACAAGACAATCTATTTAAAAACTAACCCGCATAGGTAGCCGCATGGTCTATTACACTACGCTCACAAAAAATTATACTACCGATAGTAGATCATGGGTCAGTCCTGGTTGGGTGTACTGAGTTTTTTTTTCATAAATGGCTTTCCCACACTCTTCACGCAAATGCGGGTACACTTCCTCTAAATTCAACCTTGTTCATCCCTAATCCACCAGCGTAATTGTTAGTACACCCACGTGTAACCAAAATAGGAAGAAAGACGTGGTGCTAAAAATAAAATATTAAATAGATATTAAAAAACTAGGTAAATTAAAGTTAAATTTAATTTTTTAAAGACATATCGATGTGAAGGATGTTATTATTACGACTCATTGACCCTCTTAACTCTATCCACGGATTCCTTTAAGGTATGGAAATCCAGGTGTATAACCCCTAGCCTTGAGTCTATACCAGTTGTATTCAATTTTGGGTACACAAAGACATCTAAGTGCGTACGTAAATTTTAATATACATTTTTTCATTTTAGAACATGTTATATAATACATTAATATTTAATGTAATTTAATTTATTTATTGTGAAGGTAAATTATGGACCATACATAACTTGAACTACACAACAATAACTTTGGGGATACAAAGTTGAATATAAATTATATATTCTGGAGGTATGCTAACAAAAACTTTCGAATAACACTGGTCTAGACCAACCAATAAGTCTTCTCAAATGCATACAGAATAGGTACGTGCCGTATGATATATACTCATTTATTTCCATTTGGAGTTCAGATAACGAGAGTGCCTCGGAAAGAGAGCCTAGCACTCACGCGGGTATGTGAAACGGGTTCTGAAATTTGGAGAGAACTATGCGCGGAGCAAAGTAAATAAAGGAGCAAGCAAGGCAAGAGCAGGATGCCTAGCGTGATGAAATTAGTTAAATTGAGAGAAACGCAAGCGAGTGACAAAGTGAATAGGAAATGAACGAAAGTGGCAAAGGCACCGAAGGAGGGCTTCAAAAGGAAATGACGGAGAAATGGGGGGTAAAGCGGTGGTTGGAAAAGGGGCTACATGGGGTTACAGAAGTAGAAGGGGTCTGTGTTGTCAGAACTTGCTGTAGGCAGAAAACACAACGAGGTGACAAGATTTTTTTTTAAAAAGAAAGTCACAAAGTGGGAAGGGCTTCATAAGGAAATTCCAAAGGGTTGGATAAAAAAAGGAGAAAATTGATCTCTTAGGCAATATTAAGTATATTATTACTCTCAGGAGTGTATGTGTAAATAATTCAATTTGGGGTATTATAGAGCAGTTTATTAAAACTCAACGAACATTGAACTCGATAACATTGACAAATTCTAAGCAAATTAAATATCTGTGCCTCACTTACTTAAACCCAAAATATATATATTTATAAATATACATAGATACCATCCTTTCCACGTATGTGTCGTAGATATAAATTAGAGATTAAACCACAAAGTCACACAAAAACAGTAATTTTCTATTTTTCATAAGTAGGACATTATTTGAGAACTAGAAACGTTACTAGATCTATTTTCATGTGTTCATACCTCAAGTAATGTAATCTCCTGCTATCACATTTTATATGTACCTATAACATATTACAAATGGCATTCATTATATAGAAAAAGGCTATCAGTAATACCAGACTACACCATTTATAAGTATTGTAACTATTATAATAATTTGGAATGCGTTAAATTGTCACTAATATCTAGGACAATTCAAAATTATGTAAAGTTTTAAATTCAGCAAAATTTATGCAAATTATATGTTGTGGTCAATAATCAACTGAATATCGTTCTAAAATATTACGCCTTAAGGCTGTTACATGGTGAGGTCGTTTAATGCATTTGGAAATCCCACATTTTTTTAGGTGGTTTTATATTTTTAAATATGGTTTTCACCAAACTGTAGGCGAAAGCTATCAACAGGTCCTATCTAGCTTAAAAGCTTAAATTCTATAAAGCTTAAATTCTAACTTTAATTTCTTTTTTAATTCAACTAAGCCTTACGCCAATATTTGTACTTCTGAGATTAAAGTAAAACGACAGAGACCTATAACTAGCCATCCTATATCAAATAAAGTAATGTTTTGATAGGGTCACAACATAAAATTTGAAGAAAATGCGGGAATGTTTTTTAAGATTTTATATAAGATACCAGACTTTTTTTTAAACTTTAAATCCAAAGTTTAAGCTTAAGCCTTAATTTTTTTGAAAACATTTTAAGAAATATCAAACCACTTCATAAATAATCCAGAATTTCGAAACAGCTGCAACGCTTTCAGTGCTTCCTCATGTAACACCCCTTTTAATTCCTAAACGACGGCTTTAGATTCCGAATTTGGTAATAATTTTTATTTTTTTTTGCTTTATGTAACAACGTGATACAATATTATATTTTACCACGCTTTCTGTCGCAATTCAATACTTAAAGTAGTCAATAAAATTTTTTTAGCATCTCGTCTTACTACCTGTTCAGATTATACTCTTATGTACTAATAACGATATAATTTTGTTAGATACATATTTTACTACCCATTCGGGTTATATTCCTATAGATTAACTAAGCTAATGGTTTTAGGAATAAGGAAGTTTATACTTTGAGGAAGTGTATACACATCTGCGTGAAAGGAGAGTGGAAAATCATTTTGTAAAAAACACCCTCAGTATACACGACCGGTATTCGAACCCCAAGATCCCTGTCATCAGCAGTCTAGTCTAACACGAAAGTAATGCCTTAGACCATGCGTCTACCAAAACAGGTAAAAGGGATTCAAATATCCGAAGTTATTCCCTTACATACTTTATCAATGCATCCACATAAATGTTTCATTATTTCAATAATACACGCTCATCCAATCTTAATTTCAACACGTTAAGTTCAATCATTAATAATTATAAACAAAGCCACGTTTTTCAGCAAAGTGATTACTTTGATTTAAACAGCCAATAAGCATTAAGATATCTAACATCCAAACCAAATTTGAAATAAAAAATCTTCTGGAATATTATATTTTCTCAAATTCTCGAAAGTCTAATTTAGAATTTTTGTCATGAAATAATTCATATCAATTCATCAATCTATTCACATTAACTTAATATTATTTTTGACATTACATACTCACTCGACATATTATCTATTCAATACAGTCCTAATTTCAACAAGCTAGATCCAAAAAATGTTCTACAAAGTTCCGTTACGTTCTCCCTTAAAGTGTAAAATCATGTACTCAAACAACATAAAATATTTATGGGCTCGCAACTTTAACGTTAAAAGTTAGTTAATAATACCATCGTCACTGGGGGGAGTCGGTACAAAGCTCTATAATTCTACCTCCATCTTTGCTTTTGGTAAGTTGGGATAATTTCTGTATTAGTCCATGTGGGCCTTCCCGCTGGGGCACAAGAGACAATGCGCTGCATGACAAACATGAAACAGGTCGAGACAAATCGGAGTCCCCTTTCAGATGTCACTCGTTACAAACCCATTAATATTTGTCTACTTCCCATGCTTCCATTGTTACCAAGGTCACAGGCAGTTGTATCCTTTACTGTTACTCTATCTTTACCTTCCAGCAGGGTTATATTTATAATTCTATATAATATTCAACTACTATTTAATAGATTCTATATATTACTATTTCTTTTATCTCCATCGATTTTTTCATAGTTTTATTTCACTTTAAACTATTACTTGCTATCAGTATATATCTAGTTTATTTCTCAGTCATTTTTGATTAAGATTTATTTTTGTATTTTAATATATATATACATATATATACAAAATGGAGATGGCTGGGAAATATATATATATTTCTTAGCTATATATATTTATATGTATTAATCGTCTAACCTTTATTTACTCTCTATTTGACTTTCAATCCCTATATATATGTATATTTATTTATTTTTCATCTCACTTTTATTTACTCTTTATTTGACTTTAAATCTCTTTCTCTCTCTCTCTCTCTCTATATATATATATATATATATATATATATAATATTATGAATATGTATATTTACATATACATGTGAATATATACATATATGTGTATATATAAAAGATATATTTATTTATACATATATATGTATATATTACATATTTATATAAATATATATATATTTAATAACCATTTCACTTTTTTTTACTCTATATTTCACTTTCAAAGCCTAACTAAAAGTATAGTACATTCCATTTCTATCCAGGTTTATGTTTCGTGTCATATTTTAGTCTCGTTTAATTTTCTCTGCTGTAACTTTCTATTAATATTTGATTTTACTTTAAATAATTTTATAAACTCCTATTCGTATTCGTATTTTCTCCCTACCTTTTATTTATATTTATCTGAATTTGGAATTTTCCTGGTTTTTTCACTGTATCTTATTTTTTATTTTGTGAACATTTAATTTTGATTTTTCTAATAATTTAAAATTATTTTTTTCTTTGTATTTATTTTATTTTATATTTTCTTAACTGTTTCATTGACATTTATATATTTAACTATCTATTACTTATTTTTCTATATATTTATTATTAGGCTACTTACTGATTCTATGGAATTAATAACTCTAAAGTTCTTTGCTACACTTACATATTACGCCACCTATCCCTATCTTGAGTTAGTTCTATCCAATCCACCTATTACACAATATCTCTTTCTGGTTCATTCTAAAGTTATCCTCCCATCCTAGATTATCTTCCCAATAGTCTCTCCCCAAAGGGTTTGCCAATCATTACCCTGAACCAGGTTATATAATCTCCCATTCACGCTGAATGTCCTGCCCAACGTATTCCTCGATACTTAATTATCCTAGCAATGTCTCTTGATGAGTACAGGGTATATAAATCATCATTATGTAACCTCCTCCCATACCAAGTATCCTCATCACTTTTTCGATCTATATATATGTATAACAACCTGACTATAGAATAACCTAAATTTCTTCTCGTCATGTAAGTTAAGAGACCACGTTTCACACCCATAGAGAACCACCGCTAAAACCATGGTTTTGTATATTCTGAGCTTTACATTCTTTGATAAGAGGCGAGATATTCACATCTTACTGACTGAGTAAAAGCAGGCATCTCCCAACTCTATTGTTTTCCTAATTTCCACTCTAATATTGTTATTGCCAGTTAAGATTGTTTCTAAATATCTAAACTCATTAGCCGTGTCAACTGAAATGGTGCTAGAAGTAATATCTAAACTATCGTTCACGATAAGGGTTCTCTGTGTGCTCATATAGGGTAGAGAGTCTTTTCAATTTTTCCGCTTATAAACCTATTTCCTTTCTAGCCTCTAGTAAAAGCTCAGCACTTCTTGCAACAGCTTCTTTACTATTGACCATGTATATTATACCTTCATAGTTAAATATTCATTTTTACCTCTATATATCTATATAGTGTAACTTGTTTTAGATAATTCTGAGATGGATCTACCAGAGTGTATTTAAAATCTATGATTATCTCTTGGATAAAATGTATATATATATATGTTTTACAAAAACTATTTTATTTATTTTACTTCAAATTGATTCTACCTAATGTTTGTATGTAAGGCATTTGTGTATAATCTATCATTAAATGCTTTTCCATTATAGTTTAAAAAACTTTTCTCACCTAAGCTATACATCTGTATTTTCATTCTTTGTTTTTTAACTAGCATTTGCTAGTAGATTCAATTGAATTAAACACATTCGACAACTTCAAACGCTATAAAAGAATGAAACTTTGAGAGCAGTGTTTTATGTGCATACGAAGATTCAAGAAGAAACATGGACTCGATCCCATCCTCTCCCCTTCCAAACCACAGCTCAAATCACGTGCCATCATATCTACCAACAATACCAGTCACGACGAATGCTCACTGCTAACGGTCGGTTTTTTCCACACTACTTCGCTCACTGATAAGCTAGAGTGATGATCTATGACTCCATAGCTTACTATGGTTCTATGAAAATAATAGAGTACAACAGAAGAAGTCCAGTCTTGATCCCATGAGTAGATTTTGAGTTTACTGGAAACAAACAAAATGTCAGATAGATACACATTCAGAAAATATATTATTTGATGTTTTTATCGTTTATACTACCCATAAAGAAAGGAGAACGCCATCAACATTCGAATGCGCATGCAAACTTAGCTCGTGTACCTGTTAATCCCACGGGGAATCTATAATGTAGCTTTTCTATTTCATAGTATATATAAAATTAATCACAGAGAAAACAGCCCAAATCTAAAATTATTTATGAATATTAATCTTTTATTACTTTAAATTGTGCTAAAAAACGTGAAAAGTATGCTGAATAAAACTCAATATCAAAATACAGATTATATTCTAAATATGAGTTAAAAGCGGAAATTTAATTTGAAGATTAAGTTATAGCTCCTTTAGAGACAAGATTTTTACACTGGATGATTGATGCTGGTTAAAATAAATGGTACGGCACACCGCACCGACTTTCTCTCTCTTTCTATAAGCTCGTAAGATTTCTGAACGGAATAATGTACATTGTATCATCACCACTCCACATAAGAACACGCATAAAATAATATACAATGATATAGAATCAATGAGAAAAGAGGCGCATATTTGTCCACCTAAGAGCATTTCAAACAGTTTAATGTCTTCCACAAGGGTCAACGCTTCGTATTAAAATTTCGATTTCTGGTTAAAATTAAACATTTTATAAGGTGTTGCAGATCTTCAAGTCATCGCATTGATATTTAATTATTCATTTATACATTTTGAACAATAAAAAATGTAAATATTGACTATTGAGTCTAAAATGGAGATAGATCATTGCTATGCAAACATTTCTCCTAAGAGATTTAAGGAAAAATAACATACTTTTTTAGATACTTATATTTAATTACTCTATGGCATTGGAGAATTATTGCGTTAAGACTTAAGTAGTATATGTTTACAACTAAAGCTCACAAAATTGTATTAATATATTTGCAAATATCTCAGAAACTGCTGCTTTTATAAAAATATATGTCAAATAAAAGTTTTCTATTTCTGATAGTACTACAATTTTGCAATGATAAGTTGTTTAGTTTCTCCAATAGTTGTGGAGATACGGAAATTAACGCTTCTGTAAAGTACCCTAAAAATAATTTTCATAGGAAAATGAAAATAGCCAGTTTATTTATAATCTTAATCAACGCCTAGATACGAATTTTAATCAAAATCGTTTGAGCAGATTTTGAGAAAAACAAATTTTTCTCTTTTCGCCCTTCAGTAAACTACCCATAATTTTAAGTTTTTATAGACACACAGATAGACGGCATTGCAAAGACTATTTTTTAGGGTTCGGGGGTCATGAGACGTCGACATCCATCAACATTTCAGGTTAGTTTTTTTTTACGGTCGCAATACTTAAACTTTAATGTCCAAAAAGTTAAAAAAAATCACATAATTGCGTATAGATTGAAAGTTATTGATTTTATAAAAATATGTTTCGAATAAAATATTTGTATTATAAATATATATATATATATATATTTGTAATGCTAAGTAATTTCATATCTCAAATAGTTTCGGAGCTATTATAAAAAATGTTAATTTACGCATCAGACCGGAGCCCTTAAAGCCATTTTGGCGAAATATTGAGGGTAGCCATTTTGTTTGGAATATTTATTAATGTTCATAAATGAAATTTAATCAAAATCGTTAGTGCCAATTTTGAGAAAATCGACTTTTTCTGTTTTTTCCCTTCAGTAAACTACCCTTAATTTTAGGGGTAGATGTCCAATTCCAAAAACCCCTCGGGGCAACCCTATGAAAACCCAAGATATCAAGTTTCAGCTCAATCGGTAAAATAGTTTAGGCTCTAGTTGGAGGTACAGACAGACAGACAGACAGACAGACGGAAATTCAAAAACCACTTTTTCGGATTCAGGAAGTCATGAAACGTCAAAATTCATCAAAATCTCGAGTTCGATTTTTTTGACGATCACAATACTTTCTCTACCTGTAAGATAGAGAGAAAGTAAAAATATTGGTACTTTCATAGTTTATTGATATATACAAATACGTCGTTGCCAAGAAGACTTACAGGGAAGATTTATACATTAAAAGTTAATTTATTTGAATTGTTGCCAATTTAAATCACAAATGTAGCCACACTAACAATCTTTTATTTAAGACTCTGCTTCACTCGCTGATAAGATAGCGTGATGGTATATAGCTTTTTTTTTATTTTAAAGCGAGGTACACACAACTTATTGTACAAAAAGTTGTGCAAGAAATTGTAACCTAAAGATAACATCGTGTGAGTACCAAATATTGTACAGTATCTACTTTGCACAATTTATTGCATAACATTTTATTAAACAAAACAAGTTCTATGTCAGCCATTTTTAGTATACACTTTTCAATTGACAGCAATGTATAGCCCTATTTGCCAGACGTAAGCTAATTGACTGTATGATAACGTATGCATAGGAATCATATTATTAGTAAAAAACTGTTTCAATTTAAAGTTATATTTGTATCATAATAAATATACAAAATAAATGCAATATATTTATCATTGATTTACATACTCTCTGTTATTATTCCACCAAACGTAGAGAATCACATTACTAATAATATTATATGCAATCGCATATGTCATATGAACAGTATTGAGGTAAAACTTGTATGCAATTGATATGAACAAGATAGTACACAGCTTCTTGTGCTGTGTGTACCTAACTTTACTCGTAAGAAGTACAGCAAAGGAAGTCCCATATAGATCATATAAGTAATTTTTGAGTTTACTGGAAACAAACAAACGAAATTGAACATCTGAACAAATTTACAGTTCTACTATACGTATGAATAATTTGCTTGTGTTTAGGTTAATTAAATACTTATATCTTTTGTATACAGTTTATGTTAGACATACAGACTTGTACAAAATAAATGTTAACAATTTTCAATAAAATGTAACTTTATTCACAAAAAATGTTTATAATAGAGGTAGGCAACACATTTTTCAATGTAGCCACAGGTGTGACGAACAAGAAGTAAAATTCATCACATAATGTAAAAATTGATGAATTAGATTTCTCAATTGAACATTTAAAACAACACACATAGTTTGAACAAGTTTATTCAAAACATGTACACTTTGACTATTCAGACACAAATGATGAAAACTATTCCTATTGATAATAAAAAGACAATTTAATGAGAAATTTGACGTTCATTATTGTCTTACTAGCTGAAGAAACATTGGCTGAATATCTGAGCACTATGAATTTTTTGAATGCTTCCTATGACTTATAGAAAATATCAAGTTATAACCAGCACATGCCACCAGGTAAAAGTTTATTTTAATTTGAGAGTTGGCTAACTCAAATTTGCCACACTATTTGGTCAATTTGCCACTTGTGGGGATTGATGACAAGTTTGCCCACCCCGGATCTATAATATATATTAAAACTACTTTGTAAACACATACGGATGTGACTATCTCATTCATGATGAACTCGCACTAATACATCTGGGGCTATGCTCGAGATTGCATCTCGAATGAGTTTCTACGTTATGAGTCATATCTTTTATTAATACACCATGGCTTTCAAGTGTCAAGTGGGCTGAGATAGTGGGATCCTGGTGGTTCCTTCATGGGACCACGGTGACCAATCTAGGTAAATGTAATTTTCTGATACCACATTTGCCATACGCAAATGCAATATAGAGGCGGTTGGGTTTTTTTGAAACCACGCTGAAATTATCCATCTTTGTTTAGCAAGGATGGCAGGATCTTGACTTACAGCATGTTCACTGTTTAGATATATTTCAGTATTAAGATGTGTGTCAAAGAAAACAGCTTCAACAATTTGGTTGCCTCATATTCCTTAACCCACTATCAATATAGCAGTATCTTGCATATTTGATGGGTTTAACAAATCGGTGGTGGAATCACTCCAATGACAAATGTTTATGTTATTAGCTTCTCCATTAAAGGTAAACTAGTTCTCATCATTAAACATGATCACGAAGCTTTTGTTGCCGTCAAATTTGTAAAATTCCATTCTTCAGTCCAGGCTGTCTTCACTAAGATGCTGCAACATTTGCAACATAGAATGGATGCCGTATATTAATTTTCAAAATACTCATGATTCTCGATCTGCTGACACTCCCTTCTGGAGCCAGAATTCGTCTAATTTTTTGGGGCTCGTTGTAAAAGCACGCATCACTACGTCTGTTGTTAATTTATGTAGGTGGACGACAGATTCTCGGTAGGCTTATAATACTTCCAGTATTTTTGAACTTCTCAATAAGTTTGGCAACAATGTCGTGTGTGATATTCTTGTCATGTTTACTCTCAAAGTCTCTTGAAATCTTGCGAAACCCTTCTGATACAGCCATCAGGATGATATATATATATATATATATATATATATATATATATATATATGTATATATATACACGTTCTAATTTTGACAAAGGTTTTCATAAACGGCATTTGAAAACATAATAACTCAATATTTCAGTAGAACTCATTTTTTTAGTAATTTTGAATTTATTAAATGTCAGCTTTCCTATGTATATAATATCTTTTTTAGTTAGATTATTAAATACTTGGCTATAATTTTAAATTTCACTTCAAGCTTCTAGATCCTATGTCTTTCTTCACTTTCTTCTTGTATATTATTTTATTAGATTGTATTCACGTATATATTTACTAAAATACTATAGCTACTCTTTCTTTATATATATTTTCTTCATATTCCTTTATATCTTCACACCTTCTCCCCCATCATCTCTTATTAAATGTAATACCTGGTCAAATATGGTATGCTCGTCACGCTGGTCTTTATAAAGGTACGATAACAAACGATGACTGATGCTACAATTGAACTGAGATAATACAGCACAAAATGTGCTATTATGGCAAGATGATTATGAAGTGAAGGAACAGTCAGAATAAGAGGCTAATATAGGAAAGGATTAGGGGCAAAGCTGATATTCCAAGGGGCACCAGTCTTATCAAGTAAATAGTGGCTATGTATTCCAGTCTACTGCAAGGTTGACGCCTTAAACCTGGGAACCCAACTTTAGTCTCAGTGAAAATTATATGTGAAATAACCTCTTTATTTTATTCAGACGTGATCTGTATCTCTGTTCGTCAACGACGACTAATCTCCATGAGAATCTAACACTTTAGACCTCTCGTCCACCGCTATTTGCTAAGTGATATACCTCTATTGACCCACTTACTAGTGAAAAAATGGGGTGTGGCTGTGTCATGGACACGGCCGTGTGTTGTACGTGAATACGTTTTTGTAACGGGTTATATTTTTAAATAAAATATTTTTTTTATTTATGTATTTAGGATAAAATCCAGGAAACAAATAATTATTGTGTTATAATTATTGTATTTTTGATAATATTTTATTATTCCAACACCTTATTATATTCACTGTCACTACCTTAAACTAATGTTTTATATACAATCGATAGATTTTGACAACAGCTGACGATTAAAACCTAAACGAACTTCGTAGCTTCTCCGAGTCAAAAGTTATACTAATTGCAAATCTCGATACGCAGCAAAATAACCTCAAAATGGCGGCGCTTCCCCCTCCACCGCGCGCAATGCATCACTGTTCTCGCTTACCGTAATGAGTTCTTTGATCCTTTAGCTATCCAGTGGTATAATTTAATTTTGGATGTAGAGGAAAGATTCGAAACTACAACACCAAACTGTATCCCCCGATTTTGTTTATCATTAGGTTTTTTGGATTGCCCCCGTATGGTAGCAAATTTAAAGACGTATTCACGTCAAAAGTTTGCAGATTTCTTTACTTCCTACCAATATAAAAAAACTGTGTCACTTATTCTGTCTCTAGAGATAATTAAGTTTACACTCAAGTTTAATAAAATAGTATCCTCTTTTACACTTTAGTGTGACCTTGCTTGCTACTATGGGGAAGGGAACAGGGATGGCAATGGGTGAATGGGTGTTTGTAGGCGGGTGTAAGACACATAGTAACACGTTCTTATTCATTAACATCTATAAATAAGTTATTTTGTTGGTTTCAGGATGGGAATGACACTCATAAATAACACGGCAAATTTATGAAATAATATTTAGGTCACAAAAATAATGAATTATTCATAAATTACAATCAGTAACAAGCAGAAAAGCTAGTTTTGGTTTTGAAAGTTTTGTGGTAACAATACAGTTCTATTTTTAATTTCTTGCTATCTTACAGGTAGAGAAAGTATTGTGATCGTCAAAAAATTAAACTAAGGATTTTGATGAATATTGACGTTTCATGACTCCCCGAATCCGAAAAAGCTGTTTTTGAATTTATGTCTGTCTGGCTGTACCTTCAAATAGAGCCTAAACTATTTTACTGATCGTGCTAAAACTTGGTAATTAGAGTTTTCATAGGGTTGCCCTAAGGTGTTTTTGGAATTAGATATCTAACTCTAAAATTAAGGATAGTTTACTGAAGGGCAAAAGAGAAAAAGTCGATTTTCTCAAAATTGGCTCAAACGATTTTGATTAAATTTCATTTCTAAACAATTATAATAATTCCAAAGAAAATGGCTACTCTCAATATTTCGGCAAAATTACTTTAAGGGCTCCAGTATTAAGGCGTAAATTATAATTTTTTATCATATCTCCGAAAATATTTGAGATAAGAAATTACTTATCATTACAAATGTGTAGATCTATTTATATTACAAATATTTTATCCAAAGCATACTTTTATAAAACAAATAACGTTCAAGCTATAAGCAAATATTTAATTTTTTTAAATTTTCGAACTCTAAAGGTAAAGTATTGCAACCGTAAAAAGGAAAATCTAACCTAAAATGTTGGTCTCATGACCCCCCGAACCCTAAAAAGTGGTATTTGCAATGCCGTCTGTCTGTGTGTCTGTTTAAACTTAAAATTAAGAGTAGTTTAATAAAGGACGAAAAGAGAGAAAATTGATTTCCTCAGAATCGGCTCTAACGATTTTGATTAAAATTCGTATCTGGTCGTTTATTAAGATTATAAATAAACTGACTATTCTCATTTTTCAATGAAGATTAATTTTAAGGTACTTTCCTAGATTCCCGTATCCCTGCAACTATTTGAGATACTAAATAACTTATCATCGCAAAATTGTAGTACTACTAAAAGTAAAAAAAACTTTTATATGAAATATATTTTTATAAATCCAACAGTTTCTGAGATATTGGCAACTATATTAAGGTCATTCGACCATCAAAATTTTATTGCATTATTTTACTAAGTGTATGAATATAAGTTATAAATATTGATTCAATGATTTCAAATCATTACAGTTCTCGAGTTATAAGTAGTCAAACTTACTATTTTATCCATTTTACGTACTAATTTTAAGGTAAAGTAGTTAATGTATGGGGATTAAATTTATTCTAGCTAGACATTCATATGAAGTGTATGCAATGAAGTACTTACAATATTTTAAATAAAATCAGTTTTTAATTTATAAGCTATTTAATAGTTGTAAATTACATAATTTTTGATCTTATATAAGTACTTTTTGTTTTATACCCCGATACTTTGTTTTTATATCATTTTGTAGTACATAGTGTCACTATTTCAAATTTGTTTGGTTTATTAGTCCAACTCTACTCTTTTATTTTATTAATTGCGCGGCGTTGATCAATGCAAACGTAAATTGGCCATGTCCATTTCCTGAAACTTCTTGTTTTGACTGTACCTACCAATAACACTGACCAACCGACCAAGGAAGGGTCGGGCTACCCCAGTCTCCGACTAATGACTCACCCCACGTCTTACTACCTGAGTGACGAGTTGTGACATTTATTTTGTCTCTTTTTCCTTCCTTCTGCCCACCAAACCCCCCCTCAAATTATTGGCTGGTTACGGCCTTGTCCGGGACGCGTATTAACATTCCCTAACCCAGTACGGAGCACCACGCATTTAGAGCGATATGATTGGTCCCTACACCGCACCGTCTCTCTCTCTCTTTTTCCCCTATGCCGCCTTTCTCCTCTCACGCGCTGTGTCACGTTACAGTGCCTTGAACGGTTAATAGTATTAATTATAAAGTAAAGTATTATTTTGGTAGGAAGAGCAGTAAAAGTTAGTTACTAAAGTTACTAAAACCATTTTAATATATTCATACATCAATTGATGTTATCTGCAGTTGTTTCTTTTGACAGATATTATCAATATCTATAATAGTAAAATGTTATCACTGTTGACCGCAAGGAAATATGTTTGAATTTTCTCTACAGTTCTTCCAACCAAAATTAGGCTGTATGTATAGTTATTATATATATAATTTATATACCCGTCGCATACATCTAAATTGTATATATATTATAGTTAAGACTATATATGCATATTGGTATATATTTAGATCTTTAGTGAAAATACTATAGTACCGGTATTATATATTATATTATAATACCTATAATATGCATTGTATATATGTATCACATATCAAAACACATTAATCATGTTCCCTTTCTGTGCTCTAATCAATATTACGCTACTATGAATGTGCTGAATGTGATGACTTTGTAAAGTCACCGGTGAGTCTACAAATCCACTGGTTCACTTGGGGAATGTAAAAAATATATTTACTATTTCACATACTCACCGAACATTTTACGAAACTACCATCAACCCCCAGTGAATGTTAATAAGTCATGTCAAGATTAGGTTTGGTTAGGTTAGTTTAGGCAAGTTAGGCTAGTTTAGATAATCTTGACGAGTTTATTTTAGCTTAGGTTAGGTTAGGTTAGTTTGGATTTATGTTCTATATTTTTATCCAGATACACAAGCTAGGCCGTAGTTCGAGGGAGGGTTGGGAGATCAACCCCCCTCCAAAATTTTATGAACCAAAAATTTATGGAATATCCAGAATTTGTTCTTACCTTCGGCAGTTATGGTATTATGTTGCCATAAAAAACACTTCGGGTAGCTACTAGAGGTGTTTAGTATTTAGAATTTGCCCAAGCCTTCGGCAGTTAGGGGGCTATGTTGTCATAAAAGACACTTCAGATAGCTTCTAGAGGTGTTTAATATTTAGAATTTGCCCAAGCCTTCGGCAGTTAAGGGGCTATGTTGCCATAAAAAAAACACTTCAGATAGCTTCTAGAACTGTTTAGAATTTAGAATTTTTTCTAGCCTCCGGCAATTGGGGGATGGGCCCACCAAACTCTTCCAAAATTATTGGCTGGCTACGGTCTTATACACAAGATATTTTTTTTTAATATCACCGGTAAGTGTAGATAATACAGTTCATATTTCTTACTTTCACCATACTGTATTGGGAAATTAATAAAATCATTGGTAAATTTAGATAAATCCTATAATTTGTTAAATAAACCATCGCTTTCGGTGATTCTATATATTCACTGGTTATTTTACAAAATAATGAATTAAGCACATTCACAGTAACATATATATTTTATAGCACCGCGTTCTACTACCCGTTCTGGTTATACGCCTATGCACTAATTACGCTAATGGGTTAGGGACAATGTAGGTGTTATTTAGAGGAAGTGCACTCAAAGTTGTGTGGAGAGAGTGGGAGAAACCATTTAGAAAAAACCACTATCAGTGCACCCTACCGGGATTTAACCCCGATTTCCCTGTCTTCGGCAGTCTTGTTTAACACGAGACTAGCGCATTATACCGTGCAGCCTGTATTCTAATATTGTCTTATTATAATTACATCTTCAGAATTAATTAATGGGAGGAACGCTTCTAATGTAATTAATGTATTCTAAATAATTTGCATGACTACTTATAATGTTTGAACCTTTCCTTAAAGTGTATTTAAATGTTTTTTTATTTATTATTTTGTAATTACCTGTTATGTTTGAACCTCTTCTTGAAGTTTATTTAAATATTTCTTTATTATTTTGGAACTATCTATTATATTTGAGTATTTACTTAATAGTATTTAAATGTTTTTTAAAATTATTTTTAACTATTTATTATGTTAGAAATGTCTCCTAAAGTCTATATAAATTGTTATTTTTTATTTTTGTAACTACTTATTATATTTGAAACTTTTCTTATTGTGTATTTAAAGGTTTTTTGAAATTATTTTGTAACTGCTTATACTGTTTGAACCTAATTTGCGTAGCTACATATAGTATTTAAACCTTCCTTTAAAGGCTTATTATTTTATTTTAATAATACATTTTTAATAATAAATATAGGAAAAAAGTAATTTACCTAACCTCAATGCGAGCGAAGCTGGCGGCAAACTCCTAGTTAGTATATTATGTGCAGCAACACTTATGCCTTTGTTGCGCTTGGTGAGTGACCGCTGTTTGAAGACCGCGCAAAGACCTATAGCCAATCATATCGCTCTAAATGCGTGGTGCTCTGTACTGGGTTAGGGAATGTTAATACGCGTCCGGGATATCCACCTAACTTAGCACCGCGTCTAACTACTCGTTCGGGTTACACGTTTATGTACTAATTACTCTATGTTCTTAAATTTAGTACAAACACAACACCCCCCTCCCCCCCCCCCAGACCCTAGCCGTTAATTCATCATTATGAAAGGGTAAACCCAGATTTCACAAATGATCAATTTTTCGACCATGCCGGGAATCGAATCTGGGACCCTTAGCTCAGCAGGCAGACACGGTACCGACTGATCTAAGGCGTAGGACTCCACCTGACTAATTTTGAAGGGCAAGTTAAGGTATATTTTTAGAAAATGTTTCAGCATTTGCGTAGAGGTAGAACCGAACACCTAATTACATCCTGCTGGGATACTAACCTTGATCTCCTTGTCATTGGCAGACTAAATAAGATGAGACTGACTACTTTACCCTCGTTACGGGTGCAGGCAAACTGATCAATCACAAACTTGTTGACATGGGAGGACAAGGTGAAAGACAGACAAGTGATCGACAGCAGGAGCAATGTCGATCAAGTGGCCGACACGAGTAGGACATGACTTGTACCAACTGGTTGAACAAATGCATATGCGAACAAAATTATTGATAGCCAACTGGTTGACCCAAAAAAAAAAACTTAGAAAATTGATGCCTTACTAATGATGATTTTAGTCCACAAAATCAGCGTATACCCGAAAGGGTAGTAAGACACTGTGCTAGAAAAAATCCACTAACTTGGTATTTTTTCCCTTAGCTTCTCACTCCCAGTTTGAGCTATACGCAGGATAAGGAATGAGAAAGGTAAAATTTAAGGAAATATGCAGTCATTTGCGTGGAAGGATAGTGAATAAGATTTTAGGGGGTAAATAAATACCTCTGTACTTTTGACCGGGATTTTAACCTCAATCTCCTCAACACCGGCAATCCATTATAATAGGATATTGACGCATTGGACCATTTGACCGAAAATGTGTTTATTTATTAGAGTTTTAAATTATATTAAAAAATAATATTTCATAGATTTTACTTATTATTTTCCGTTCACGATTTTGTTGTCGAACACGTTGTTTGCAATGTATTAACTTGTCGGTCAATTGGTTCATTGAATCCATCTCGACTTTTGTATACCAGCTGGTCCTCTCATGTCGAACAGTTTTATATCTTATCACATGGTCCCAAAAGTGCCGATCAATTGACACACTCAAGCTTTGAAATATTTTTATTTATTTGGTAAACCAATTGGTAGTCGATCACTTTGCTTTCTTATGCACGTGGCATTCTAACATTTTTACAGTTTGTAAGGGGCTCATCATGAGCTCTGTTAACTATTATAATTATAAAGAAAAGTAATACTTTTTTTACTATAAATAAATAACTCTAAAACCTATTCCGGTACTAACATGGTCTCAAAGGCATCACTCTCGTCGTAGACTAGACCGTTGCTAAGACAGATAAATCGGTGTTCGATCACGATTGGGTGTACTGAGAGTAGTTTTATTATAAATTGTTTCCCACTCTCTCTACGCTAATGAGAGTGCACTTCCTCTAAATTCAGCTTTCCTAATTCCTAACTAATTAGCGTAATTAGTACATATAAGTATATCACGAACGGATAGTAAGAACTCGATGCTAAAAGAATAATAAAAGAGCCCTTAAACTTTCATCAATCAAATATTTAATTAAATTTCTTAGTAATACCGGTACATATTTTTTTCTTCTAAAAACACATTTGATAAATATGGGCCTAATAGTATTTGATACAATAAATACTTTGCGACACGTGTAATAAGTTCATTATTTTAAATTATCAATATTCTATGAATCTTAGTAGCCAGGATTCAAACTCTAGCCACAACTCCCGGGTGAGCCATGCGGTGACAATTCATTTTATAACAGTGAAGTTCCTTAGCGGGAAAAAAAAGAGGTAGTGCTATGACAACACTGTTAGGAACAAAGAGCTGGCAATCCCGGCTTACTTTCCCACTCCAACTGCCCATCCCCCCCTTTACAACACAACACCCCCCCCCCCCCCATCAACCATGTTACAAATTCCCTGTCAAAATGTTATAGCCTATTCATTCTAGGAGAAGCTTGCTGTCCGAATGACCTTAATACAATTTTATGAGCTTTAGTTGTAAATTTTAACGCAATAATTCTCCAATGCCATAGAGTAATTAAATATATGTAAGTCTCTCAATAAGTTTATGTTTTTTTCCTTAAACAGCTTAGGAGAAATGTATAAATGAGGAATTTAATAGCGATGCGATGACATGAAGATGTACAACACCTAATAAAATGTTGAAAATTCTAACCAGAAGTCAAAATTTTAATACGAAGTTTCGACCCTTATGGACCAAATATTGATCTTGATTATCGGTCCTAACATACAAATGAGGACATTAATTCTTTAAAAATAAAATTATAAATTTTAAAACCGAGACTCAAATATGTTTTACATAAATATAGTGCAATATCTGCTTGGTTTTGCTAGTGTATATTATTTAGTTTCACATATATTACGAGTTTTGAGTAAATGTCTCCATTTTTAAACAATAGAGCGAGAAAGTCAGTGCGGAGTTATGTACCACTTATTTTAGCTAGAGAAATAATGTTGCTTTGAGTTTTCTTACTGTATCTTTTAAAAGCATATATAGATATAATATATAAAATAAAACAAAGACTTTAATCAAAGCTTTGACTGTTGCTTCTCATCCATACAATTAAGAAAAATATTTTGGCTAGTTGGGGAATATGTAGGTACTCTAACTTTTTTCTACTATATTGTCAGGGTTTGAATCTCAGCTGATTGCACTGAAGTTGATTTGTAATATGTGATTCATCAATATGGTTCATTCCAGTCACTTTGTAAATTTTGCCCTTTGACTAATTTAAGATTGAGACCACTGTATTATGCAGATCTTCAACTGTTTCAAAATCAAATTCAGTTTATATATTCTAAGTGTCTATTAGTTATTTATACTAATGATCAGACAAACTAAAGACATTGGATCCAATACTGTTAAGAATTCCTAATTAAGCGATTGTATAACTGTAACAGCCTTATTTTGGATTAACTAGGGACCCTAATGCAAATTTGTTGTCCTGTATAGTCTGCAATATATTTTAGCTATTTAATTTAAATTGATTTTTTCAATCAATTTCTTAGGAAGCTTATAATAATAGACCAGCGGTCCCAGCCAAATATTCCCCTTCTTTTAAAAAATACATTTTAAAATTGATCTTAGATTCTTTTAATAAACAAAACAATATGTTTCTTTTTTATAATATGTATAATATGGAAATAATATACATTTTTAAACTCAACATTTATTTAATAGGCTACACTATTTTCTTTGAGCTCCAGTTTGTGCGTGGGCAGTCCTCTTTCTTCCAGAATGTTTAAAAAATATGTAGGAAACGGTGGCTGTTTCTTGATATTGTCCCTAACAACATAACTGTAATAGCACCGAATATTGCCAGATAATTTTCCTAGAATTTTTGCTGTTAATATTGGTGCATTCCCTATTTTTGGAGCCAACATTTATTTGTCGGAGATGTGTTGTTCGATATTTATCTGTATATTAAATATACCTCACTGCCTGTTCTTAACATATTATTGCTGAACCGGGCAAGATTAGGAGAAGAATCTTTAGCTCCAAGCAATGTTATATTGCAAGCTTGAAGCAAAAATTACCCAAATTTTGCTTTGCCTTCATAAACTCGCATGTAAGTAGTAAGACAAAATTGTGTAGATTTTGACCAAAGATTGTGACACTTCAGGCAAACAATACTCTATTGATGTGATTTTGCCCCTGTGAGGTAGTACAGGCGGTGTTTAATGAAAGACACCCTACATTAATAATATTTTTCCACCGAATAGAATATATTTTCTACCACCACTTGCTAATTCATGAAACAAGCTATAAATAGTAGAGAGTACGATAATTGGAGTCATGATAGCGTCATTCTTGATGATAATGCCTGCTTTCGGTCATGTGATAGCTTGTTCAGTGCCAGGCTTGACACTAGAGACACTTTTAATCCAAGGAGATGTTCCACCTAAACATGTCGTGCAAAGTAGGACCACCATTAACCAAACCTGCTGCAATTCTGGTAAATGTGATAGGAAGGATTTATAGAAATATTTTACGCTCCTGGCAGTTGTGCATATTTCAACGTTAATATGCACATTATATTATTAAAGGATATACTTGTGTTATCGAACCACGAACGTGTAGTTAATACTGAAACCACAAACTTCACCTTATATGCCATTATCTGGACGAAGGTACAAATTATATCCCTTCTTGTTTGCATTTGTTCTGTCAGAAAATGCTTTTGGAAATAACTTGGAACATTTACCATCTCACATGCAAGGCAAATTGATGGTTAGTGAACCTCATGGCTCATGTATCACGTGTTTTATAGTATTGGCGAAACAAATATCTATCTGTTTGCGTATTGGGCAACTTTGCAAATACTGATCTATCTATTTGGTTAGGTCCACGTATTTTACATTATTTGTGAAGTATAATGATCATGTAGCACTGTAGACATCTTTTTTAAAAATTCTACTATACAGGGTCTATATAAAAATATATGTATTAATTAGTGTATATATATATATACATATATATATATATACATATATATATATATATATATAGAAAGGGAGGGATAGATAGATGGAGGGAGAGAGAGAGAGAGACTTTAACTTTAATCAAAATATTATTCTTTTTGGCATCGTTTAAAAGTTCAGTGAATATTGGTTTAAAAACGAGAGCGATCAATTCCAGATGAAATTTTGCCTGCCATCCTGGATGGAGATGGGATGTGATTTCAGAACATAGTAGACTAGCTTCAAGATGTGGTCTGGTTTGCCAAAGTGAACAATAATCATCGCACTAAGATAATTTAGCTTCATGATTCAAGGATTTCCTGTTAATAGCGAAGAGAGGATTACCATTTTATTAACGCACTGATTGTTTTCACTAGCTCTAATGTTAACGTAGTTCATAAAATTGAGGTATTTGTATCCACGCTGATTTGTATGTTCTCCGCGGAGGTAGTCAATACGTGTGCCTACATTCCGCAAGTACAGTACATCTCGATTATTAATTGAAAATGTGGTTTATCCGTGTGGTGAAGCAACGAAAAACCTGAAAGAATTTCTTTACGAAAGGCTGCATACGCTAACATCGTCATTGATGATCGTCCTCTGGAATATTCAGCAGCATGGTGCGTGTTTTTATAGCTAGACCAAATTCACGTTTGTAAGTATCAGAAGGTACGCCAACAGAACAAAGCTTAGATGAAGTATTGAAATAAGACGAATATCTTCATTGCGTAGATGAACAATTTTATATCTCCTTCTCCCGTTGGTGCTCCTTCATCAGCTATGAATATAGTGGCAATAATAGATAATGTGGCTTCAGCGTATCTTGCCTGATTTCTGTATATATGGTTTACTATGCACATTAGCAGCTTTATAGCTTGTTATCCTTCAATTGCTGCTTTTTGATCTTCATCTTGTGTTAGTTTGGGAATTGAACGGAAGGAAAGCACATAAGCAATGAAATCTGTGATGTACTGCGTAAGCTCGCACATAGGTCATTGATCAAATGCTGCCTTTGCTATGTTTCCTAGGTTGTGTTCAACACTTGTATCTACGTCGTAGATGTACACTTGAACTATGTTGGTGCACCAAAGCCAGTCATGGAAAGGGGTCTAGTGATATGGTGTACGGTATCGTGAGTTTTGTAGACGTATGGGCCACTAGATTTATGTTCTTACTTTTCTCATTGTTACTAATCATCGCTAATTTGCTGTTAAACGGACGTTTATTTGTCTTATAATTCTTTGTTCATGCATCATGTCTAGTCAAGATTTGCTCTAAGCATGGGAATTATTGATATGAAATTAGAGAAACTTTGCCATGTTGACTGCAGCTAGTGTTCATCCTATTTTTTTCGCATTGAAAATACAGAGCATTTCAGTAAGCGCATAAGGCATCCTATATTTTATGGGAAAATATTATTGAGTTGTTGTAAGACAAGAGGGAAATATTTTAATTTTCTCCATCGTCTTTTAGCATTAACTATTCTTCCACTTTATTATTGGATAGTTTTGACACTTGTGGCGATTTACTTATTGCATTAATACTTTTTAGTTGACGTCGACCTGTGATGCTTCATACACTACGACGTACGCGAGGTATAATTGTAAAGTAAATCACTAAATTAATTAACTAATACTAACTCTTATGCTGACTAACATTTTACAGTATAGATACATAAAATATAACCTTTTTAAGGTTACACATCTAGTTTTCACAATTGATTTTTGACCTTTATTTTGGTAAAAATAAATTCAAAGTAAAATGTATTGTGTTGGCACCATTTCAAAAAGGGAATAAATTCTTCGTACAGAGAAAAAAAAGAAGAATATGTCAGATCATATAATTAAGATTCATATATATTTTAATTTTAAAAATGTTTTAAGTGAAATTAATAAAGAAAAATTAGAAGACAAACTTAAGATTAGTTTTCATTTTCACAATATACAAAATTATAGAATACTTACTATGTATAAAATGTAGGGTTTTGAATCTTTGAGTATCATACGTTATTAATTTAAAACAGACAATAAATGAAGACCAAAACTTGCCATAATTCTTGACTCTAATGCAGAAAATTCAGGAGGAGACACTAAGGAAAAGTTGGTTTGGATGTACTTTCTGCCTTCCTTTAAAAATTGCAATCTTCCCTTGGTGCTGGCCCTATATAATAATGGGCCCCATTTTGGAACCAATCAAGGTAAGATATCCACCTTTCAGGGTAAATGAAGCATGCGTAACGAAACAAATGAAAAGGATGTGAGAATAGATAACCTCTTATCATATGTTGGAATCATTGCTCTAAATAACTTTGTTATTTAATTACACCTGAATCCAAACTGAAATCGAAAAATAACTTACAAAATAAAGGCATTTCTCATGGCATTGAGTAAGTCTCTAAGCAAAATAGACAGCAACGTGCTGCTGTTTCTTAAACAACCCTGACAGCTAAAAAAAGGTGCAAAGGAAACATTATTTTTACTAAGAGATTGGCTATCAGATAAGAGGCTAAATGATTTGTAGGGTGTTTTTATTTTATTTGAAAAAATGTAGCCATTCACTCTATAAAAAGATTGTGAAAGTAACTGGAGTAACAAACTTTGTCTATATATTTTTTTAAAACCTAGTCTTTATTAAATATCGCATATGAGTATAACCCGAAAGGAAAGTAATAAGCAGTAAACAAAAATTAATTATGAGTAGCTGTGGGTAGTTAATATATGAACGTAGTGCTTGGACAGCATACTACTTTAGTTTGGGTTTATCACTAAGTGATACGTGATGATTGTTAATAGAATCAGACCTGATAGCTGAACACAACAAAACGACATATCCCTGGACAAGAGACTATGGCTCAGTGTTATAAGACCTGCCAAAAGACAAGGGTTCTGTGTTTGATTTCTTTGTTCAGGTTATAATTTTTCACTTAATTGAACATTATATTTTTATTTTATCACAGATTAGGAAACATATATTAGATTTAATCTTGTAATGGGAACAAAAACCTTTTCAAATAATTTCTTAGAAGTTAACGCTAACAAGCCAACTATCTGCAATTTTGAGCAATGTGTCACATTTCTATTATTATTGATTGGTAAATTAAACAATTAGGTAAATAACGAATTAATAGAAAGAACCGGTATCGGTGGGGTAGCTTAGAGAAAATGTGCCCACATCAGCGTGGAGATGGAACGGGAAAACTACAGTTGTAAGTTACTTTGGAAAGTAGTATCCTACACATACTGGAACCTTAACTTCCCCGCCACTGGCAAGCTTAACTTCGTATAATGCATTAGGATTGGTGTGAGTGTCAGTCTGAACCAGTTTTCCAGGGATGAATAGGTAGGGTTTTAAATAACAGATGAGTGTGCCGAGATTTAAAATATATATATTTTCCCACTCTTTTACTCGCAACTGGTGGCACATTTAAAAAAATTATACCTTCACTATCAACTACATCATTAGTATGAATATACGCACAGCCCATATGGATATAAAAACATAGAAAAAGGAAAAAAACTACGAAATAATAATTATATAAACTCACTTTTTGAAAGTCGTTTCCGTTTTAGGAGTTCTGACAAATTAACTCTGTCTTTGCTTCCACTTTTTGCAAGTGAATTCATTTAGCTGGTCCAGTTATCTTGTCGGCTCGTGTTTTTGAAAGGTGTTGAGATGCAGCCAAAAGGAAAACAAGGGAAAGTTCTGTTTATGAGAAATATTTTCTCCTCTCCCTTTCTTTCCTTAAAAATACAAATGAGAAGGGTTTTCCCCCCACTCATAGATTCTTTGAAAGAAAAAATTGCTTTAACTATGAACTACATTAAAAAATAAATTAAACGTCTACGATTGAAAGTTCCAGGTATAAATCTGGTTTGCCATTTAACATTTTTAAAATTATTATCAATAGTAATAATAGAAGAGCAGTGGAGGTAGTGTAGCAGAAAGAGTTAATGCCTTTAACGTGTTATAAAAGCACTAAGTACAACCTTCTAAAATGGAAAAGTAATAGTAATTATTATTTTACAAAACAATTTATTTTCATACTTTATATTTGGATCAAATACCAACAATGACTCCTACTGCTACTTGCACAGACACAGGCCTCGGAGCGATTCTCGGGTAGGTCGAGATACGGTTTACATCTCAGCTGGGTGCACTGATATTATATCTATTTATTCTTCTTCTTATTTTATTGATGCTAGTTAGTGCTTTAGCTGAATGTACAGTTTTTTACTATAATTTTGATGGAGTGTCCTCAGTTTTTGACCAAAAGTTAACAATATACGTTCTAAACTTAGATCAAACTCCTTTAATTGTTTGATATGTAGTTATCGCATGGTTTCTATTCCTTATTTCCTAAATACTAGGTTATATATATATATATATAATATATATATATATATATCCTACAACTATAAATTCAACCAAATTGTACCCAAACAGGAAGGTTTAATAGTGAGTATTATAAACTATATTTTTTTCTGCACCACATATTACTACAAACCATTTGTATTTTCCTCATTATATTATAGAGGAGCAAGATGGAGTTTACGAGAAACGTAGTGATATCTTCGTGGAAGCACTAAATAAAAATACACCATCAGTAAGCCTGATATGGAGTATAGCTTTTATCTACCATCTATCGGTAATACGGTATATTTCAACGTACCCTTTCTGAACAAACGGTTTATATAACGACACAAAAATCTACAAGCTGAGTTAATACTTTGATGGACACAGCATCCGGTTCCCTGGTCAACAATTTACCAAATGGCATATTGTCGACCATACAGGTAATGGCACCTTGGACTCCTGACTCATTAGGCAGACGCACTACTTACTGTGCCATTGAAATGAATATTACTCTTTTCATTGTGTCAAACCTCTGAAGGTGACGGCTAATGAATGTGTCATCCGAGAGTCTATGAAATGAAATGATGTCAAGGATGGGGGGTGGTTGGAAAGGCGGGTACAGAAGGGGGTGAACTTTCAGTTAAACGTGCTCTGAATTGTTGACTTGTGGCAATGCTCTCCATTTTCTGGAAGACATGAATTATGTATGCCAATTGTTGTGGAGGTCCGGAATTTATTAGACTTAGTAAGAGAGTTGGCAACATTATTAGGGGAAACTGTACATTATTTCTTCAAGCCCATAAATTTGGTAGCGCTGCACCATTGCTAATTCATCCTGTGCGTTATAGAGTAATATGCTGTTTTCGGTAAATATAGATATAGCTGAATGTATTTACTAGGCCTGTACGCACTTGCGCCATTCTTATAGAAATGTTTCCAAAACTTTCGCCCAGTTTGTACAATTTCTTGGATCATGGTCTAACTAACGGACCCCTTTCATCTATTATATTTTAAAATTAGACAAATATCTCCTATATCGTACATTGGGTTACTATTCGTTCCAAATTTTGAGAGAGGCTTATTGTAGGCCTGTCAAACTCGTTTGTTCATTAGGCCCACATTAAAAACTTAAAATACCGAAAGGGCCGCAAAAAAATGTTATAATATTTAGTAAAGCCAAATCATTGTTGTACTTTCTTTATGAAAAATTATTTATAATTTTGGTAGTATAAAATATTAGGATTCATTCTTTATTTTTTACCAGAAATTTGAAACTTTTAATTTACAGGAATGGTGTTAGTGTTAGTTTTGTGCTGAAGTTACTTTCATATTTGATGACAGACGAGTACCTGTGAGCCGTGATCTCTCGGATTCTTTGTTCCTTTTCTTAGGGGAGAACAAATGTTCCCATATTTATATGCTGCCAAACATTGCACACATTTGCAGTGCAAATTCAACAATTTTTGGAAATCGATCCCTAAAGAGGAAATAATACAAATTTGGTACACCAGCATCACAAAACTTTTGTTTGATTATTGAGTCATACTGGTACGGCCAGACTGGGCGAGCGAGCGAGAGCGCGAATGACTAAAAAATCAAATAGAACACATGGGTTGTAATGAAATTTGGCCAGACTGGAGTGACTGAACGTGCGTGCTTGAAATATTGAACTGGTTCTATCTTTCCAGCGCACGTGTTTGGGCCGGTACAGTCTAGTTTACAGGCGCTAGGCAATATTATTGTGTGTTGGCTCATTGAGTGCTAGGAAAACTCCTTAATAATTGGACATGATATTTGACTTTTTTTTAATAACTATCGATAGGTTTAACACACTTGCTACTAAAGGCCTAGTTTATTTGGTAAGATCATAAACCATGCCTATATGTATATATATATAAAACTGATATATTAAAATACCTCATTATTATAATCAAAGTAGGACTTTAAAATAATAATCACCATTAGCATGGATAGAGGATGGGAAAGTCACAACAATAAATCACTTGTCAAAAACCACCCTCAATTTACTGAGCCAATATTCAAACCTTTTCCTCCTTGTCAACAACTATCGAGAGCTATATGCTAATCACGCGCTCGCTCGCCAGTTTGGCCACCCAGTCGCTCATTCGCTCGCTCGCACACTTGTCAGTCTGGCCGAACCCTAATACCATTTGAAAATCTTCATCTGTCTTTTCCATAATAAAGGTAAGCAGTCTCGTGAATATTGCAAGTTTAAATTCATAGTTATTAGGATGCTGGAATCTTTTCTTGAATTCACAAATTAAGTCTTCAAATTTTATAAGTAGTGACTAAGAGATAATCATGATTAATTTTGCTTGAATATGGGTTCAAATGTTTTAAAATGCATGCACCAGGTTACCGTTTTTAAGTTGACATTGCCACAGCCGATGTTTTGTTTAAAAATCTTTCACATTATCATACATAGTTGCTCTAAGTTTATTTTTCCTTTAATTATTAAGTTTAATTCCTTTAAATATTTTGTTATATCGATCATAAATGCCAGATCTTATATCCATTTTGTATTTTTAATGTCAGAAATATATTGTGCCTTTATTTCTAGGAATAAAATAAATTTTTTTCTCCAATCAAAGAAACTTTTCAACAACTTGTGACAAGATAGCCAACGAGTTTCTTTGTACTATGGCAGATATTGATGATCACATTCTATGTCGGAAAATAGGGAAGCAAATTGTAGATGATTCAAACAATGGGTGCAGATAAAATAGTTTATTCCTTTAGCATTTACTAAGCTACAGGAGCTATAAATTCATTTCTCTCCGAATATAATATCCATAAACATTTCAATAACATACATTAATTTCTTATTTCTAATACATTTCCTAACATATACGAGTTCAATAAACTATAAATGAATAGACTCACCCCGGCTGATACACGTTCCACGCAAAAATATTTTGTACTTATACTCCACGTGGTCAGCGATGATGAACTGAACCAGGGAGTAGACAGTGAAGCCAAGGAAACAGACCATGCCCGGGTTTGATTCCCGTGTCCAGGTGTCATTTTTTTCAGAATATGATATCTAGATGCGAGTAAATTCTCACTAAAACAAACATAAAAGCTATGGATATTTGATTCTTAAATATGCGATTCCTTATATTTATAATAATTGTACAAATGGTAGCAATAAGCCAACTACCGAGTCGAAGGTGGCTGCGTTATCTGATAGCTCGTGATCTTAATAAAAATCACACATTTATAGCCGACGATTTCCTCACGTCCATCATAGACTTTGCTTCAAAATATGAGTGAAGAATGACCCTGAGCACGGGATAATTCCTTGATCGGTCAGTGGTTAGAGCATTGGCATACTAAGTCAAAGGTTCCAGGTTTGATTCCCGTGTCCAGGTGTCATTTTTCAATTTTCAGAATATGTTGGTTTGGGTAGGCTTATATTTGCTCTAGCATTAACACTGGCTTTAGTCTTACTACAAATTATGTCCAATACGCTATTAACATCAGTGATGATAAGGGCTTAGCTAATCTAATTCATAACCACTATTTGCGGGCACTAATCAATTCGACCAAACTCCCAATCAAAACTTGTTGGCAGTCTTGCACGGCATGATGAATCTCCTCTCGTGCTTCTTCCCATGTTGGCAGCCCTGGCGGTAGTTTCAGTTCCAGCGTGTAGGTATCACCACACTCGCGTTGCCGTTGTTACCACGTCCGGCGCAGTTTCAACTTGTCGCCATTTCCCTCTTACCCTTTCCTTTCACACCCACAGATTTCTTCCCACACTGGCGAACTTTGCCCTTTGCCCAGCTTGAACATGTCATTATGTTTTTTTTTATAGTCCTGGTCCTTATTTCAATTGTATATAATAATTTCTTGTTTTATATTTGATTCACTATTAATTTTTTTTCTCTCATTTTTAGCTTATGTTGAAGCTAATATTTTCGACAAACTACTTTCAGAACTGAAGTTCAAAATACACAAAAACACTGTATCAAGGGGAAATGTGCTTTCTAGGTTATTGTATCATTGGGACAATGTTGTGTTGTGAAATACATTTTAAATATTACTTAAAAAGATATACTAGAAATGTTAAGTTGGCATCAGTCACTTTCCTCTGTTCCAAGATGACTATTTGCTCCCGACTCTCGCGTCCAGTCTTCGAACTAATACTGAGGTCCTAGACTGAATTCGTCCCTGATTTCTTCAACAAATTAATGAAACATACAATTAATGTTTAAATATTTCAATAAAGTTGGTTGATAAAAATTTTAGCTATAAGATATTGATACAATGCACTTAATTATTTTCGTAGCTTTTAGTTCTTACTGTGGCTAGGCTAGTTCATGTCCTACATGTACAGTACACCTTATTATTTTATTTTAATTATTATATCGCTTCATTTCATTGAAAATATTATTAGACACGGTTCATTAACATGAATATAAAAATCATAGCAACTACATTTTCGGCTCAAGTGACCTCCCAAATTGTAAAGAAAAATTAGTAACTTTCCTTTACTCGCTCTATTGTTATTATAAATAATAGAATGTTCATAATTCCTAGTGAACTTTTTCATGTTGGGTAAGGTGGTCTGAGACTCTTCACTTTTAGAATTCTATCATATATAATTTTGGTAGGAAAAAACCTTTCAGACGTTCCTTCCATGACGAATAGGGAAATCTGTATGCTCTTAGGTTATATAGTATTAATACCTACACCGGTGGTCACATGGTATAGAGCAACATTTTCGCAGTTCACTGGATTGTCAGTATCTGGGAGTCTTGGGTTCGAACCTGGGTGGGTAAACTAGATAGAGAGTGTAGTTTTACGATTATATATCCACATACTCCTTCTAAGGTACTTTTCTCATAAGTATAAAAATATATCAAGACTTTAACAACCATTTAACCATAGAGTTGAAAGCAATAGTTCAAAATAAATGGAACGTAACTCCGCAGGTAATTTCTCGCTCCATTGTTTAAAAAGGGAGATATTGACTCAAAACTCGTTAAATATGTTAAACGAAATAATATACACCAGCAAACCAGAACATAAATTGCACCTCACATAAGTAAAACTTTTTTGACTCCCGGTTTTAGATTTAATAGTTTTATTTTTAAAGAATTAAAGTTTTCATTTTTAAATTTGGATCAATAAAAAAGATTGATATTGGATCAACAGGGGTAAACACTTTGTATTAAAATTTCAACTTCCGGCTAAAATTTTAAATTCTGATTAAAATTTTCGACATTTTACTAGGAGTTGCGCATCTTATGGTTATCGCATTGCTATTAAATTCCCCATTTATAAATTTTGACCAATAAAAAAGGTAAATATTGAATTTGGAGTCTAAAATAATAGAGACAGACCATTGCTGTAAAAACATTTCCACTAAGAGGTTAAAGGAAAAAGAACATAAACTTTTTGAGAGACTTATATTTACTTACTCTATGGCATTCGAGAAGTATTGCATTAAAATTTAAGTAGTATCTCTGTACAAATAAAGCTCAATAAATTGTATTAATAAATTTGTCAATATCTCAGAAACTATTATTCAATATGTTTCAAATAAAAGTTCTTTATTTTTAATATTTCTACAATTTCGCAATGGTAAGTTATTTAGTATCTCAAATATTTGAGGAGATATGGAAATTTTCATTTCTCTAAAGTTCCCTAAAAGTCATTTTTATGGGAAAAAGAAAATATACATTTTATCTATAGTCTAAATTATCGCCTAAAGCGCCTTAAATCAAAATCATACTTGCCAATTTTACAAAAATCTATTTTTTCTCTTTTCGCCCTTTATTATATTAATCTTAATTTTAGGTTTAAACAGACACTCAAATAGACAGGATAGCAAAACACAATTTTTAGGGTTCGAGGGGGTTATAAAACGTTGACATCCATCAATATCTCGTTTAGTTTCTTTTGACGGTCGTAATACTTTCTTTACCTTTAGTGTTCGAAAAGTTTAAAAATATATATATATTTGCGTATAGCTTAAAAATTATTGGTTTTATAAAGACATATCTAAAATAAAATATGTTTATATAAATTAAACTACATATTTCTATGATAACTAATTTCAATATCAAAGATTTATGGATATTTGATAGAGAAAATTAGAATTTACGAATCAGTACGGAACCTTTAAAGTCATTTTGACAAAAAATTGAAAGTAACCATTTTATTTGAAATAGTTATCAATGCTTAGAAATGAAGTTTAGTCAAAATCGTTAAGGACAATTTTGATAAAATCTGTTTTTCTCTTTTCTCTCTGAAGGAAACTACCCTTAATTCCAAAACCCCTTGGGGTAAGCCAATGAAAACCCTAGATACCAAGTTTTAGCCCGATTGGTAAAATAGTTTAGGCTCTTCTCCAAGGTACAGACAGATGGCATTGCAAAAAACAATTTTTTGGATTCGGGGGGGTCATTAAACGTCAACATTCATCAAAATCTAAATTTCGAGTTTTTTTACATTCACAATACTTTCTCTATCTGTAAGTTAACGAGAAACTAAAAAGGTGTCACAGAAGAATTTTTTATAATATTAGAAGGACTCAATTTTGTAGCTGCAGACTGTACAGTCACATTCCATGTTTAAATGTAGGTCAATGGTATCGGTATTGTGATAGCTTTGATCTGATCATAAATATATCATCCGCTTTTTATACGAATAAATATGGTTTAGAAAAATAATTATCGCTTCCTCATTTCTCTTTAATACCCTTTATGATGTTCAAGGTATTACACATTTCTTATTCACTCTTTTAGAAAAAAATATGTGAGATTTATTTTTACGAGAGATAAATAGCATTTCTATTTTATGCTATTATATTTTAATGAAATATTTTTACTATTCTTTGATTTTGGATTCGTGTTTTGGATAGTTAATTTGGGAGATATGCTTTATTAGAGTGTTTGTTATTCTATTTAAAACATACTGTTTTGTTAGCAGGATAGTCTGGTTAGTTTCAATTTATATTAAATATTAAAAATCACGCTACTAATGGGCCTTTTTTAAATAAAATTTAATAGTATACCCTATGTATCTAACATGTAGGCCCGGCCTAGAGTACGCTTCCACGGTAATTTGAGATATTTTCTCATAAGAAAGTAAAGTTTTTCAAACAGCTTAACATGAACTTGTATCTAAGTACACAACTTCTATCCTCACCTTTAGGCTACAGGTAGTAGTTTTTACTTATATATTAGATTATTTTCCTATCAATCAATCTGGTGGTGGGAGGGTGGGCACATTGTCCCCTTCTTTTCCTATCCCCTAGGTTAAATATCATTTTCACCCACCTCCCACTCTAAAGAATTTATAATAATGAATTCTTGTAAAGAAATTAAATCAAGATTTTAAAATCATGGCTTTGAGATGCCAAGGGGTTATTCATTTTAAATTTTAGACCTCTATCTGCGGTAGATATCGAGAAATTCTCATGACAGGCAAACTCTTCATTTTATTAATTTATTAATATAGATAAGCTAATAATACCCCCCTCCCTTCCCAGTGATATATTTTAAAAGTATAAACTATTGGATTTCTTTGGTAATTTGGGTTAGACCTTTAATATACCACCCTTTTTTAGTTATTTTTAGTTAATTTTGAAAGTTTTTAACAGCTTTCCCCATTTTAACAGTTCCAACTTTGAAACTTATTATTTTAAGTCTTGTTTGATTCTTTGGATTGGTACTTCTACCTTTCTGCAAAATTTAAATTATATATCTTTTCTAAAAGGCATGTCCTATATATAAACCCCCAAGACCTCAAAATTCTCAATACCCCATTTTGAAATCTCCCATTTTAATATTTTTCTGCCTATATGAGGCAATACCTCTAACATCCTGCCAAGCTTTGTGCCAAGATATCTTATTTTCAAAATATTTGGAAATAAAAAAGTCAGTGGACACTGAACAGTGAATTAAGGGCTAAGGTCAAAACAAAGCCCCAAGGTATTGAACTGTTCGATCTAGAAATCAAATTTGAGTAAAATTAATCAAACTATTTCAGATATCCGGCCAGGGACATATAGACAGACATATATGGGAACATACAGAAATCTCTCTCTCTCTCTCTCTCTCCTCTCTCTCTCTCTCTATTATATATATATATATATATATATAGAGAGAGAGAGAATATATAGATATATATATATATATAGAGAGAGAGATATATATATATATAGAGAGAGAGAGAGTTCTTACACACACCAAAAGTAAAGCATCATCATCATTATTTCAAATTCGATCATTTTTACGATTAACAATATTTTCTACTCATACGAGTCAGTAAAAATACAACAAAATTTAAAAAATCTATTTTAATAAATAAATAAAACTCATCCCACTTGCAATGTTATCAAATGAGGAACTAGGAAATTCTCTCTTTGATACGTTTTTAGGTTCTATCTTAATCCTTTGTATAGAACTAGTAAGAGGTTCCCGGCTTTTTATGAAATATTAAAGGTAAAAATATTTAAAAAGGTAAAAAGGATAAAAAGTAAAACAAATCAATAATTTAAAAAAGTTTAAATAAAGAAGATTAAAATGATTGAAACGGCAGCAAGGGGAAAACAGGTAGAAAGAGATAAAAAGAGCTAAAGGGGAAAAAGGGTTAAATAATAAATATAATCAATTTCTTTAAAAAATATGCCACTTTTAAAATACCCCTTTAACCGCGTCTACTGCTTTAACCTTTTTTAACCATTTGCCCTTTTTAATCTTCTTATCCCCTTGACACTGTATTGCCCTTTTTGCACTTTATACAACTTTTACCCCATTTAACCTTTTGTCGTGTTTACCCATTTTACTTCTTTTGCTCTTTTGGCACGTTTTAAATTTTTTTATTCCTTTACTCCTTTTATCTGCTTGACACTTTTTTTTACTTTTTACCTTTCATACCATTTTTACCAATTTAAAAAGAGGAAATTACAACTTTTTCCATGAAGTATCCAGCAATGACTGGGAGAAATATTTGAGTGTAAAAAAAGATAAAAGGATAAAAAAGAATTAAATTAAATAATTTTTTTAAAAAATAAGTACATTTAATAGGGGTAAAATGATTTAAACGATAAAAAGGGTAGAAATGGTATAAAGTAAATAGGAAAAAATTTTAAATAGGACAGAAAGTAAGTGTAGTAAAAATTTAAAAGGAGTAAAAATCACATGTAAAACTCTTGTACTATAATAGCTGAATCAAGTTCGAACTCATCCATTTCCCGGGATAAAGTTTTGAAATTAGATAGGTTCAGACGTGATTTGGCTCTCCAGGAAAGTTTATTGACTTATATGTCGAACTTATACTTTATATCACAACAAACAGTTTATATTAGTTATATGAATCATTTACTGCATCGTAATTTAAAGATTTAAAGATTAAATCATAATGTTTGATTGGGGTGATTCTTATGCCTGTCTGAAAAATTTTAATCTTCTACCACAGTAAAAAGTAATTTATTATTTAAATTTGGAAATTTTGAAAAAAACCATTTCACCAGACCCCTCTCTAAATAGTACATTTTTAAAATATATTATGTTAATGGAGTAATCCTTTTAGATTCTATACACACATTTAATCGGCCTCACCTAAAAGTTTTTTTCCACTCAACCCTCCTTCCTTCCCCCTAACCACTCTTTTTCCTTTTAAAATCTTAGGAATTTTATGGCTATTTGAGTGTTCCTTTTACCTTATTGCTGATTTTAAATTTAATATCATACGAAAAAGTAATTGTTTATATTCGTTTTGAAAATTGCAACCCCCCCTTCCCTGCTCTCCATTTAAACAACTTATACTTGAAAATTTCGAATTTTATGATGAATTTAGTTATCTAAAGCTGTCCTTCTACCTGTCTACCAAATTTAAATTTTCTACCACACCTTAAAAAACCAAAAAAATCTGGCAAGGCCCTCTCTCCTTCCCCGTTTCCCAAAGTCCCAATTATAAATTATCCTTTTAAACCTTAATATTTACTTGGAGTGTTTTTTTTCCTCCCTACATTTTAGTTTTCTACCACAATCATATAAATAGTTGTTTACTATTAGTTTTTGAAATTTTGATCCCCCAAAATCTTTTCTCCAATTCACTCTTAGAAATTACAAATTTTAATATACATTGCGTTATCTGGCGTTGCCTCTCTACCTCTCTGCCAAATTTTAATTTTATGCCTAATTTAAAATGTTCTTTTAAGTTATAGGCCCACTTCCATTTCTTTGAGCTCTATATTGAAATTTCCTAGTTTTAGATTTTTCTGGTTCTATTAGGCAGCCCAGCTATCGTTCTCCCAAGCAAAATTTTAAGTTTTTAGGTCTAGGGTTGGAGGAAAAACTGTAATGAAAGAGTGATTCACACACCTTTATAACCCTTCTGACCATCTCGAGGAATGAAATTTTGTAAAACAATAAAATATTTATATCACAAATATAGAAAGAAGCCTTAATTTCAAATTTCAAGGCTTTATGTACACTGGTTCAAACGATCCATAATTGAATTATGAAAACTTTCTAACCCCATTTCCCCTCTATTCACCCTTTTAGAAGATGAAACCTGCGACAATCTTCAAAAAGTCTAGCCCAATTCTAGAAAAGAATCTTAATTTTAAATTTCAAGTTTCTACATCCACTCTTTCAAAAGATACATTGGTGAATTTTGTAAGCCTTAAACCTACTTTTTCACCTTTGAAGCGTCTAATTATGCCAACCCCATCCTATTTCTTATCTACGCCATTAAAGGAACTTTCGAGCCAAATTTCAAGTTTACTGTCCCAGGGGTTGGGAAGAAACGGTGATGAGTGAGTGAATTAGTGGATTCTGCCAATTATACTACTGGTTACATGTATTTGGTCGCTAGATGGCCTTTTTAAGAGGCTACCATGATTGTGCAAATGGGTGTTGTCACAATTCTAGTAATCAGTCAAATATATAAGCAATTTAAAAAAAAATTAAATTGACTCATAATTCATGAGAATGTATTTACTAGAATTTGGTTTTATTTCGTATATTTTATTCTTATAATAAGAAAACAAAATTGGGCAAACCTTTATGAATGTACTACATCAAAAATTCTATAATAAATTAATGTTTATAGGAGACCAAAAGAATCTCAAAAATATTAGAATGAGTAAAAGGATATTTTAATAGAATTTCTTTGCCAAAAAGTAGTCATCTTACGTTTTATTGCCGGGTGTAAAGCCTAACTTGGGTTGTTGTAAAATCGGTGATAGAGTCTGGGGAAACCACGATTTTTTAACTCTATAGTTTTTCATTTTTCAATTTTGAAATCCATTGCTAGCATTGTTTTTTTGGTTTTCTATTATTTTTCCTTAATTTTTAAATATTTTTGTTAAAATATGAAAAAAATATGTTTATTATTAAATTATTAATTTGTTTCTTAGTACTAAAATCTCCTTACTGTCATTTTCAAAGTTAAAATAGTTTTGATAAGCGTTTGAGGGGTCCATCTCCCCACTATAGTATATAGGTTATAATGTTTATTGAAAATTGATTTGTAAAGTTTATGTTGTTATATTTGTAAACATAAAATAGTTAGGTTTGCTGTAAAGATAATTTATAGGCCTACTGAAACTGCACTCTCTCCAATGTTCTGCAAAACTTATCTAATTGCAAATAGGAAAATAATATTTTGTCTCTTAAAGATATATCAGCTATACCAAAGAGTAATTTTATGGTTTGGTTTTGACAAGTATTTTTAATTTTTGGCAGGTAACCTTTTAGAAAAAATGGAACATTACTGGTTCTTCATACAACCGTAAACCAAGTGTAGCTCAAAAATTACTACTCAATGAAATGTCATTCTGGCGTAATTGTGTTGATATTGGTTTTATTGAAGAAATACCTGTCTCGGAGGCATAGTTGGATAACGCACTATTTTCGTGATGAGCCAGACTATTTATGTATTTTTGAATGTTTGTTTTTATTTATACGCCGGAATTCTTAAACCAAGATACCTGGAAAGCTAAAAATTTGCATTATTTTAAAGGTAATCAGGGGTGTGAACCTTGGAACTTTTTTAAAAATGACATCTATTTGCAAGATAATTAATGTCTTAAATCACGTGAACAACGATATGAATTATATAATGTACAGTACTATTGAATATGGTATTAATTTTTTTCATCTAACTCGATCACCAAGAAAAAACATCAATTTAAAATCTAAAGAGAGATTACAAAAGATCATTCATATTGAAATCTAAGGAGAAATTAGAATTTGGTTTAGTTGGTTATTTAGTATTCACATTAATAGACAATATTTTTATTTTTTAATTATACATTCAGACAAATATATGACATATTTCAATAAGAAGCATCTAATTCGGAGAGATTAACGTCTAATGACCACCAGTGCAGGCCACATGCGACAAAATGTTGACCTTGTTGAATACCGAGCAAAGAATCCTAAATATCATTAGGCTGACCAAGATACAATGTCTGACAAACTATTGGTCTTGATCAACGGACGCTTGAGCTAAATCATCAGCCAATAGGAAGTTACCCTTTGTACCGGTATACACGTGACAAAGCCATATATCTGCCAGTGGGGGTGATGTGGGGCGGGGGAAGGGTGAGGAGGCATATCAGATTTCTACCTAGGTGTTCTGAGGTGAATTTTACTACATGGTCTGATCATTCTTCCTTCAATAAAATGCTTAAACATTTTTTATAAATGTTACCTTCCTCATCCCCTATCCACATCTGAGTAAACATGCGAATAACCCGGAAGGGTTAGTAAAACGCTGATAACAGAAAATTTAAAAGATAAAAGAGACATGTTTGAAAAAAACAACCCCGCGTCCAACAACATTTCTTGTAAATTCTTCAACTTTTGTTCATACATAAATTTGTTGCGTTTGTTTTTATCCATGAACTCCCATATTTCATATCCTTTCAAAAAATATTCGACGCAGTAGATAGAAAAGCCTTACGGGAGTGTAAGGCTAATGTTTATTTATTCGAGGGGATAATTTATAGCCAACAGTTGGGCGGCCCTTCCTGGTCACGTGTCGGACGTGACGGGAACACTAAAAACGTTCAGCCAGTAGCGAAACTCCCACTGGCTTCCTTTTATCTCTTCGAGGTGCTTTGTTAGCTCTGCGAGGTTCACGAACAGGGGGGGAGTAGGGGGATTTTGCAATTGGCTTTTGACATTGCATTTTGTGGTATGACATTTTGACCTAATTTGGTTGGGAAAGCCATTCAGCCACTTCTATGAGGGGCGTTTATAGATAAACTTATTTGCTCAACGAGGCAACGTCTGCTACAGTAGGGTAAGTCTTAGTATTTATTTAAATATTTATAGAAACATTATTTTATTCTTATCGGTGTTGGTTGTTGATAGCACGCTATAAATCTAAAAAGTTGTATTTATGTTTATTGTCTTATTAATTAAAAGAAAAATACCTAATTGTCTTTTCCGAACCGATTGATTTTATCATCACAGAAACTACAAACTAACTTGAGGTTGGATGGGAGGAAATGCGAGTCTAGGCCAGCATGTTTCAGTAATTATAGAAACTAAGTATCGGCCAAAATAAATAAAATATTGCTTCAAAAGATATATATATTTAGTTTAATATTCTACACCTAGTAATATCAACAGTTCTTGAATATTTATCATAAGCATAATAGAATTTTATTATAAGCCTTTCAAATGAAGAGAAAAACTTGTAACTAAATAGCAGGTTTCTCATGGTAAATATTCAGGGACTGTTGAGATTATTTTATACAGTAAATTAAATTAAATGTATCTACAGAAGACATATTTTATTTATTGTGTTTAAAAAAAATGCTAAAGACTACAAAAATACTGGTCTTATATCACGTTCCCTTGGATCCACCTTAATTTTAGAATATACTAAGCAACTTAGAACATATGCGTGTAGCCTGAACAGGGAGTAAGACGTGGTGCTAAAAAAACAAGTAAATGCAAGTTGAATACCACTAATAAAATAACTTTATTGAGACCCGCTTCGGTTGCTGCATAGTCTAAAGAGGCCCTATAGTGTTTGACAGGCCTGCTGATTACGGGGTATCAAGGTTTGAATCCCGGGATGATTTTTCCTAAATGGTTTCCCACTTTCCGCCATGCAAATGCGGGTAGATTACCTCTAGAATTCTTCCTTGCCACATACCTACCACACTATAGTAATATAATATATGCGTATAACCTGAACAGGTAATAAGAAGCGGTGTTATTTATTTTAACGGCAAGATCTAATTAATTTTGTCTGTAAAAATAAGTGTTATTGTTTAGTTAGAAAGTTTATATGTATTTTAATATTATTTTTATTAAGGCACGCTTAAAATTGGGAAGATAATCTATAATATTAAGTTAAATGTCAAGTTCATCTAGTCAAGTTAAATGGTGATGGGAATCTCAGCGCGTGAATCCCAACTGGATATTCTAAGGGTTTTTTTTTATTCCTTAAAGGTTTCTTACTCTAACTCAAGGCAAACGAAAGAATATTTTCTCTAAATTTCGCCTTCTTCTTCCCTGCCCCATTAGTGCCATAAAATAGTATCGCCCGTACAGATATTTAGTGGGAGCACCAAATAAAACAAACAATTGAACCTTGATGGAACTAGATTATTGTAAACAATAAGAAAAATATTAGCGAGCCTTGTTGTATCCTAATTAGGCTAAGCCACTTGCTTGTATGTGTTTTGATTAAAAATTGTGAATAGTTATCATTTTGTGTACTCTACGATTTCTACTTGAACTGGTTCTTTCTCATTAAAAAACCCGCCATGGTGTGAGCCCGCAAGCGAACTATACTGACCGAGTGGTCGCCGCCGTTAGCGATGATAGTAGGCTAACCTTTGTGGATATAGGGTGTCAACGGTCAGCCCAATGAATCCTCCGTCTTTAATCTCAGTTTTCTAAATCATAGCTACAACTTATTTGTTAATGTAGCTTCTCATTGGTCCTCACGAGGCTGGGTTTGACGACGTTCCTAAGCCACTGCTTCACAGATACGTATTGGAAGCGTCCAGTTGATAAAGTGCCCCACATCTTACTACCCATTTGGGCTCTATACACACAACAATAACAAGGTAGATATGAGGAAGGTGTAATTAAGAGAAAGTGTGGCTGTATTGGTGTGGAGATAAAATTAGAAAAAATAACTTAGTTAAAAAATCACGTTCAATATACGATGACAAGTACCAAAACCTTAACCACCCCCCAACTTTTTGGAAAACTAGACAAGAAGAGACGGACACTTTAAGGTTGGTATTAAAGGGATGCCGAGAAAAGACCAGTGTTTTTGTCAGTTTTTATGTCGAACATTTTTTAGGCCAAAATAAATAAAATATTGCTCCAGTACAAACATAGAATTTAATTTTCTTCACATGGTGACCCGACATTTTTTTAAATATCTGTCAAGGATGTTCTAAAATTTAATGATAACTTTTTATCTTCATTTAAAATGTTTGTTAGATAATGCCACAATTCTCATGACGGATATTCAGGAACTTTTGATATCAACATGTGAAGAAAATTAATCTATATGTTTGTACTGGAGCAATATTTTATTTATTTTGGTCCAAAAAATGTTTTTGCCATAAAAACTGCGAAAAAGCCACTGGCCTTTCCTTGCGTCCCCTTCATCCCACCTTAATGGACGTGTCAACTAGTTAGAGATGCTAGAAAATGTAGATACATTCAATCTAGTCGTAGTTGAGTTGATATTTAATGCTGTGTAATTGCTGTAAGTTCATATTATTATATATCATTAGCAATTAGCATTGTAGCACGTGCCAGTGGGAATACGGTTTAATGTAATGGAAAGGTTGGTAATTAGTTCCCAGCCGGGTGTACTGAGGGGGGAGGGAGGTTTTATAATAGTTTCCCACTTTCCTTGTACGCACATTTAGGTACATTTAAATCTACCATTACCTTCCCTACCTCCTCGATATAGGTAGTGTATAATCCAGGTAAGTAAGTTGTGATGCATTCACAAGAAATACCTTATCAGTTTTGATTGCATACGATAGGACCAATGAATGTAAAAGTCCAAGATATTATAAAATTTAAATGAACAACCACTGACGTAATATATGGTCAGCTGTTGTTCTCCATTAATGATCATGGTAAGTTCAAAATAAGAAATCTCTCGGGTTAAAAAAATCTCTAAAAAATTACATTAAATAGTATACGGTTTTCTAATCATACTGTACTAAAATATTTATGAGTCTGGTTAGTACAATTAGTGAGACACTGTTAAATGGAATATCGGTGAAGAATGGTAGAGGTGAATACATCTTTAATACATTTTTGAATACGAGCTTTTTGTTTATTGTTTATGATTTTGAAATCACTTGCTCTGATAGGTTTAGCCAATGAGGGAATTGAGGGGTGGTTTTTTTCCTCCTACCGTATAATTTATTATGTAAAATATTAGCTATGATAACTGGCAATGTTTTATGAAGTATTATATTATTATTATTATATTATATTTTGATTATTATTTTATTATTAGTTATTTTTATTATATTATTATATTAGATATTATATTAATTTTATTAGCACGGTCTACTAACGTTCGGTTATACGCATGAAGTATTATTATAGGTATATTTTCGCATATTAATAGCAATAATACACGATTCACAATGAAGTAATTCAGAAGAGTAAAATTACTTCCTTGCAAAAAAAAAAAAAAAAAAGAGAGAGAGCTGAATATATTTTTCAACCAATCGAAATAAGGAGGTATTTCTTACTTTAAAAAAGTAAAAAAGAAAGAATATATATATATATATATATATATATTGGTGTTGGTAAGGAGTTTGAGACCGCCTCACACAATATCAGACTAAGTCTTTGTTCGGCCGTTTTCACTTTGCTTTGTGACGTAGGGAATCGTGTTTGAGACCTCCAGTAACGTAGCAACCACCCTCTTTGCCTCTTCAGCGTGACTTTTTGGCGGGCGTTGAGAGGTGAGACGGGGCGGGGGCGGAAAGGCAAAAACATTTTATTTTCAAGAACTCGTTTCTTTGCTAGGTAAAATATAACGGATAAAGATGGGGAGGTGGGAAGGGGGTAAGGAATAGGAATGTACAATACGAAAGAGGAGGGAACATAAAAAAATATATGAAAAGAAACGAGTGAAGAATTGTACAAAACGTCATCTTGTTTAGTTCCTTTTCTGCCTACCTAACATTGATGGCGCCACTGTTTCCCGCGTCCAACCAAACAGGAAGTGAAGGGTGGGTGAAGGGGATGTTTCTTTCCTTTCATATATTATTCTTTTCTTCAAAGGAAAAAGCGAGGATAAATGAATGTAAGAAAAAGGAACTGAATATAAAGTTCCATACACAAAGCACTTTTGAAAACTAAAATGATTTAATATACCGGTATGTGCCTGGAGTTTGGAGCTTTTTATGGTAACGTTCAATTGTATTAAAAATAATTTAAATTACGTTTTCATTGGGGAAAAAAAAATCATAAACATGTTTTATTCAAACCATAATAAGGGTCGTCACATGGGATGTGGCTAGGCCAAGACAGAAATGTACCAATAACATTTTCCTCCTATTTAATGGCACTCCTTATTTTTAAAGTCAATAAACATACCCTGGTCGATTATAATGTTTTTGGTGTGACTATTTGAATGGATAATGAATAATTTACTAGTACAGTCCCATCAAGATTTGTTTGCCCTGGTAATAGCACACGAGACACGCTTGGTTTAAATTTATTACAATTTTTTTTACAATTTTTATGAACTTCTATCTTTCCTTGCATATCTTTTAATACATATAAATAAATGAATAATCTCTGGCTATAGTGAAGTGATCTAAGGTGTCAAACTTGTATAGCGCTTTGTCACTGTTAGGGTTTATATCCCGGTGAGTTCATGCATGTGTGATTTTCAGTCTCTTTCTCCCATTCTCTATTCAAGTTATCGTGGCCGTTTCACTTGCCGTCTTTATCCCTTTAAATTAAGTATTGTTAATATACCTTGCGTTAATGGGCATGCAGACAGGCATGCTCGTTTTGTTTTGTCTGGTTAGCCTAATGCAGGTCCTACCTAAGGTGGCATTTTATTAATAATATCTCACCACCCCTCCTCACAAATGCGGGTACACGTCATTTAAATTTTACCTTTCTCATCCCTAACCCAATTGTGTAAATATGTGGATAGCTCGGATTGTCAGAAAGACGCGTAGAAACAAAATATTTTCAAAAATCAAACAGATTGTCTTGCTTGGCAAATCCCTAAACTAGTAAAATTCATTATTTAGCAATCATCTGAAATTTCTTGAAAATATCTTTAAAGATTCTTCAAATCGAACAAATTTAAGATATCAATTTAATGATATTCACATTTGGACATTATTTTTATAATTTTACAAAAATTGATTGATTTTGAGATATTCGACCGGTTTGTTGTATTACATAAATTCTCACATTGTACATTTTCACTGATATATTATTTTAGCTATCTTTACATTATCTTAATAAATACTTGATTGCTTGTAAAGGAGTAGGATTTACAAAGAAACAAGTTAAACTTAGAACCTTAAGCTACGGCCACGCTTGCGACCAGGTCGCAGTAGTGTATTACATTGATTCTTTAGAGGGTGGCCACACTTGGCGACCAGCGACAGATTTTAAAACGCTTTAGTGAGCTTTTAGGTCGCAACGACAAATAAGCTCGCCTTTATTTCTTATGGAGGTGGCCCACTCGTCGGTCGCACTGTCGCGAGAACAATGGACACTTGTGTGGGTTTGCTTGCGTCATCCCAGGTTAAAATATCGACCAATAAGGTGCTGGGACCACGCCATCATTCCTCCACTAAGCATTTCTCTAACTTTCTTGCAACCGCCCAGTGTTTCCCGCCCGTCTGGAGTTTGACACTCGGTAGAGTACGGTACTTAGCAATGTTTGATACCGAGCTATTTATAAATGATCACCACTGTGGAATCTGAAACATCGAGACCACGCAAACAGGATGTTAAATCCAAGCTCTGGATAGAGGTTGCAGTTGCAACGTGGAGTGTTGGGTAGATTAAATAATGAATAAAGAAATGACAATGGTAAAACTTCTTTAATTAGCATAAATAATATAGTAAAATCATACAATATACAGTATACATACTAACAATAGATTGAAATGCTTGGCAAGGGTTTGGAGTGCAAAGGTTGTTTCCAATCATAGTAATTAATTCCACTTGGTAAATAATATTTTTTTAATACCGTGACATAGCGATAAATTGCATTTCATACGTGACACCGAAAACATTATAGTTTATTATTATTTAGCACGGTCTTATTACCGTTCGGTTATACCTAAAACACTATAGTTAAATAGGGGTGTGTTCTCAGGTTTTTACAAGTCTGTCCATAAGTACGTCTCTGCATATTAATGGAGTGGACACCGTATTATCTAGAGTTACGTTTCTTCTTCATATAAATCTATACTACCATAGCTTATAACACATCTCACCCTTGGTGCCATGAAAACTGGTCATATAACTCATATACCATGGCTAATACACATCCTCACCCTTGGTGCCATGATAACTGGTCATATAACGCGGCGACCAGGTCGCAAGCGTGGACGTAGCCTTACTCTTTGTTATTTATATTCAAAATAATTCCTGTTCCTTTTAAATTAAAACCTGATTTTTAAAACTTTAATTAAAGAATCAATTTCTCACAGTGAAAAAAGAGGAACTTGGCTCTACATTTTCATATAAAGGAATTATTACAATCGTGAATATTTTCGGCCTTGAGCTTATAACGGGTATTGCCGTTTTTATGTGCCTACATTTTCTAGAAGAGTTTCTTTCAAATATATTTTTTACTCTCCTGTCAGCTAAAACAGTTTGTTGATTATAGTTTGGACTTGATATTAATTTTAGAGAACATGTGGTCACTGGTCATATCTCAAGTAGAAATTGTTATTTTAACTATATTTTAAATCTCAAAGACAGAATATTTATAGCTTACTCTTGAAAATTTGAAATTTTTAGTTAGTGGATCAGATGATTTTGTTCAAAACGGGTAGCCGGGGAATTCATTGTATGGTACAGACCACTACAATCTTGATTTTATTTAGATAAAACATTACTTTAATGTAAGCCTAGTAAACTGGAAACAGATTTTTGAAAACGTTGTTATAAAATAGACTATACAAGAAAGTATCGTGCGATTTGGTCGTATATTTTTAATTTATAATTCAAAATCTTATTTAAAGCTCATACTGTGTACACAGTTTTAAAATATCAGTTGTTATATTTTTTAAATAAAATAAGAAACGGGCTATAAAAAAGGGAAGAACTCTGGCAAACTATCGTAAAAATATTTTAGTGTCATTACAAAACTACGATATCACGAAACCATAACATTATTAAGGTCATTGGCTTATTTTTTATACTATCTCCATCATCATATTTTAGGTTTTCCTCACTCCAAGTTTCTTATGCATCACCTCAGGGTAAAAATGAAACAAGAGTAACTTAAAATGTAATCTATTGGGAATTATTTAATATTGTTAAACTTTTCAACAGTCTTCATTATAATACATGTATTATTAACGCCCATATTTGAGACGATTTTTCATATTTTTAAAATTTTTTAAAGACAACTAAACACATAATTCAAATGTTTATGTGACTCTAAATTTGATTCGTTATTTTGAAATTGTTCCCTAATGCACCATTACTAATATTTTGTTTGATACAGTTTTAATTTTTCTGCTCATATATCAAATTATTAGTGATTTTAATCTGTTTGACTATTTACGCTTGTGAAAATTTATCATGATTGTTTATAAAGGATATTTGTTTAGGATAATTATCTCTTTAATTTATTTGGCACACATTTTCTAGTTCTTAAATTTATATGAGATATTGTATCAATTTTTCTAGATCCTTCATTCGTTATAAAATATTAAGGGTTGATTATTTAAGACTGTTAATATATAAATATTTATAAAAGAGCTCATTAATGGCCTACTCTAAGGAATAAAAATGGGAAAGAGATTTATTTATGAAATGTACCGATGATAATTACTGTCGTGGGGATTGGATCAGAAATCCAATGTAATGAATAACGTTTGGATAAAAAAACACTCTCCTCTTCCATCAATACCAGTGTGTCACGAGCCTCCCGACCTCGTCAACGATACAATCCACTCTCCTGTATCGCTATCTGATTTCTTCGATCACGTGACTACAGGTATGACGAATATTCGATACACTTTATTAAGACAGCTTTATTCACCCCGTTTTAATTAGTTAGACAATAATTGCAATCGATGTGACTAGTTCACTTGTGTCTAAAGCCGCATACGGACATGCGAGACTGCGCGCTTCGCACAGCTTAGTAACGCACGCCTCCCTCCGTCCATACTTCACATGCTCACCCTGAGACGTGCGCAGTGAACGTATGTTGCGAATTGTGTGCTTGTCGCTATATTGACTTTGTGAGAGTAATTGATTATTATGGAATGCAAAGGTTCGTAATATTATAGTAAAAATAAAAAGAAAAATTCGTGGCGTAAAATTTCCGTCGAAGTAGATAAATATTCCTGTCAAAGAACAATAAAAAGGTCAGCTTGCCCTTGGGACGGTAAAATCTGTCTTCTGACGTGCGTTGTGCGTGATGCTTTTTTTGCTTGCATTGAGCATGCGACTATCAGAACAATCTTGTGACCGTACGCGAATTAAGACTAATTTTAAATTTACCTATTTTTTGATCCATGTTTACATAAGTCAAGGCTTTTTTACAAAAAGATTTTAAAATAAAAAAATACGTAGGTGCAAAGTTAATCGTAATAGTTATATTTAAATGTATTAATGAGTTAGGAAGGAGGGTTTGATAATTTATTTATATACAAATAAGTCAAAAAAATATATACTAACTATCTTAAGCAGGTGAAAATTCACCTAAGTCACCCATAGCCAGTTCATAAATGTGTGATTTTTGTGCAACTCTACAACTTAAGAACTTTAATTAAAGACCTCACTCCTTTTTTTCAATTAAATAAGAACTCTCTGATGATAAAGCCCTAACATTTACAACTAACGTAAATTATACATAAATATAATTTATATTTAGCTTGAGACGAGGTGGCTCACGGGTACATGTATTAAATTAGAGGCTCCTTGCTAATGAAATTACATGTGTTTAGTCACAAACGAATCTATGATAAGGGACTTGGTAATTGAAGCGACTCTCCTGTGTATTTCACTTTACAATCCACAACCAAGAACTGGGGTGCATCTTCATCAAACAACAAAGATCTACTTTCACGACACTAGGGGTGTGGTCTACAAACTTTCACCATGTAGGCCAAATTTGAAATATACTTGTCTTGCGGGCTGGATTAGAAATAATTAAAATATATATAAACTGATATTTGGATTATAATATAAGTTAAGGGTGCCGAAAAGTCTAAAACTCCTTACAAAATAGTACTAACAATAGTATATATGCATAATATACAGGATTGATTCAATTTCACGAAATTCCTCTTCAGAGTGAGACTCCTTGTTAGATAAGAAATCAAAAGTAGATCGCAGTTAGTTGACGTCGTCTGAAGTTTAGTTTTGACAGTAGGTGACACCATCCACTCAGGTAAGGATACACATAATTGCTTCCAGCCAAGGTAAAATATGCACAATTAAAATATTTCTGGTTTTCCTTACAACAGGGTGCTTCGAGTAGCTGTTTGAAACAACCATTATTTATTTTGAAAAAAGATGCATTTTGTTGCATTTTTGATATCCTGTAACCATCCACAACATTTTGGTATTGATGGTTGTACAAGCAGCGTTAAATTTCGATGTCACCTATCTCGTTAACCTAAATATCAGACGACACTCATCGTGTTAAATGTCTCACTTGTTTTGCTCATAATAATTCGCGCTCTGAGTAGAAACTGTCCGGACTTTTGTATACAAAATGCCCCCATTTCAAGATGGCGTAGAACTCGAGTTCAACTTGAATGAAAGGACCTAGGCTCGTAGACGCACACTGTATTGTCTTGTCTGTCAGTTCGAGGCCACTGGGAGTGGTTTTACCATCTCTTCTAGGTACTAATGGGGGTGTACTTTCTCCTAACAACATTTTATTATCTTTTAGATTAAATGGCATGGAAGGAGAACAGGTAGACCATAGAAGATAAGACACATCTCAATAAATTTAGCCGGTACTCAAACCTCCAAACCTACCGCCAACAAACTAGACTAATCAATATTTAGACCTTAGGTCACGTGACTAACGGTACGGGTGAGTGCAAATTAAAGTAGAAATGCATTCTCACGTATGATTATTATTTCAATTTATTTTCAAGATGGCATGTTTCCCTCTTGCTCTCAGGGGCTAGACCACGAAACTCTTCCTTCACATGGGAATGTAAGGGTAATGCAGCTCGACATTAATCAAGCCTACATTTCCATATTTTTACAACTTGTGTTTCGCATTATTTCATCGTCCCTCGTAAGTCATCTCTATGCGACTCGTATTTACATTGAGGTTTACTATGTTTTTTTTATCTTTTACAGGGGAGAGCCTCCCTTCTCATGGCAAGAGTAGTCGCACAATCCATTATCAACGCAACGATGCCCTAAAGGTATGTTTTACATAGCATATATCAAAGAAGGATTATTTAAGATGATCCATCCGTCAACTGAAGCGAATGCAATTTTTTATCCATGTGTTGTTTTATATCACTATGACTGTACAAACATTACGTTAAATAAAATTATTGATGCAGTTTTTTTAATTGGTCTGTATCATTGGTCCCATTGTTTAAGGCACCATACTCACATTTGACTAGAACATCTGTTTGGTAGGGTTGAATCTTGGCTCAGTGAAGTGAAGAGTTATTTTTCACAAGTAATTTATAATTGTGTTTTTACCACTCCTTACTAATTTGGATGCACTCAATCTAAATATAGCTTTTTCATTTCTACCCTGTAAATTTAATGATTAATAATTATGTTATTAAACATGATCACGTAGTTTAAAGGAGTTGACTTGATACATTAATTAAAACTATTAATTTAAAGGAATATGTAAAAAATAAAATAAAATAAAAATGATTGATAGTGGAAGTTTGTTATTTATATTTAAATTGGCATATGGTTAATATATTTTCTTCATACAAGATAATTCAGGATCGCCGTTTCCCACTAAGCTCAACGTCTGGACCTTTACTTACTAAACAACCTAAAAAAATCGCTTAGAATATCTGAATGCGTGCATAATTTGTATTATTAAATTAGTTTGTAAGTCATGTGCTGATTTTAGTAGATTGTTTAGTGAACACATGTAATATATATCAAATTAAAATAAATAACTATATTAAAGACGGTCGTTAACTAAATGTGTATCATATTGGAAAACTTTTCGAGTATATAAAGTGTGTATGTGTTGAGTAAAAATTTAAGTTTTAATTGTAAACAGATTTAATAATAAGAATGTATGGTTACTTAGCATGGAAAGGAATGGATAAAGCAAGTTAATTAAAGAACTACGTCAATATTTGTCTGGAAGGAGGATGATAAAACACTACAAAGTTTAAAAAGTTAGTCACTAAGGACAACAAAGCCGTGCTTGTAGGTTTTAGATACAAACTTAAGTCAAATCAGATTATTTAAAGTATTTTAAAGGTCTAGAACTATAATACGGCTTATTTTTTTCCATGCTTTTCATTTTAACACCCACCGGGCTATATACAGTCTGACTTTCATAGGAAGCCCCTTATTTGGAAACTGAAAACTCATATTGCCACATTGGCGTGGAAAAATATTATGATTGTAGTTACATTATTAGTTCGTTTAATTAATGTTATAAATATAAATTATAAAGTAATCCATAGGGAAGTATTATTGAAAGCTTTTGATAACTGTATGGCTTAACTTTGTAATTAGTAAATCAAATAAGACGTATTTCTATAATTTAGTGTTAATGACTTTCAATCAATGATGGTGGGTGAAAGTGGGATTCCTATAAAGTCAGATTTTACATATCTACATCAAGGTGGGGATGTAGGATACGTGGGAAAAGACCGGTGTTCTTGCAGTTTTTTTATAGAAAAACTTTTGTTGGCCAAAACTAATTATATATTTCTACAGTAGAAACATAGTTTAATTCTCTACACTTGGTGAGCATAGCAGCATTAGATAACACATTTCTTAAATGAAGAGAAAAGTTTTCATTGAATTACAAGTAACCCTTGACAGATATTCAAGAAATGTTGATATCACCATGAGAAGACTATTATACGCTACATTTGTACTTAATCAATATTTGATTTATTTTGACAAAAAAAGTTTTAATACAAAAACTGCAAAAACAGTTATAATTTCTAGCATACCCAATATCCCCACCTTAATGGGGTGGAATGAGAAAGGTATAATTTAACAAAAAGACACTCGCATTTGCGTTAAAATGTGTAAGAAATTATTTAGGAAACACAATACTCTGTAAACACATCCGAGATTATAGCCCCGTCATTTTCGTCATCTGCAATCCATTATTTTGCAAGAGTTAAGCCTTAAAAAATACGATCACTAGGTTATCAACATGTCTGGCTTATTTTTTTCTGGCTCAGAGCCTGACAATTTTATTTTATGAAAACTAAAACAACTTCTCCCTTCATTTATAATCCGGATAACTAATGATCCAGATTTCGAAGTCGGATAGTAAAACATTTTGGTCCTAGTTCACCTTCTACTACTCATTGACATATGTGCATATTGCAAGCACAGATGCACAGTAAGGACGGTATATAAACTTGATGCTACTCTTTATATTTAAATTTTGTAATTGTAATATGGTCAAGCGGCGTTTAGATTGTGCCTCTCTTCATGCAACATGTTGCCTGCAACTAGGCGCACAGGAGATGTACGTTGAGGCATGAGCCTGCGCTTTCACCAAGGGTGGTTGTGCGCCTAAACCCAAGTACTGTAGGTGCAAGTGCTTCCATAATATTTTCCTCACAGTACCGTGATAACGTTTGAAGTTAGCGTTATTGGTTTTTATATTTGTTGTGTGGTTGTTTCAGGTTTTGTTTTCCGTTAAAAAAAAAGTGTAGTTTTTTTTTCCGTGATTGAGTGGGTTGACGGAAAAACAATTGATAGTATCAATGATTATCAGATAAATCCATTGTTGTGGCGGTCATCACACACGGACTATAAACATCTCATTAATCGCGGAAACGCGGTACAGTCACTAGGTGAAGAGTATGACATGGATTCAAAGGCTGTGATTAATAAAATTAAGAGCCTTCGTTCATACTTTCACCGAGAATATTTGAACATTAAGAAGAAAAGTAATAAAGTTATAGGTCTTTTGATGAAACTGTTACTTCATCGTGGTCTGCGTACATCCATCTGATGTTTATAGTCGCAGGAGAAGGGGGAAAAGAGGAAAGGACACGATGGCCAAAGGAGATACCAAAATAAGTAAAGAAATGTATTCTTGATTAAATCAAAAAGATGTGATGGTATCTGACGCCTATCGTCTTATGAAATCTGTGGACGGCAATAAGGTTGACCAGTGTACTATTTTGGTTGAGTAAATAACATCTTATTTACAAAGTTTGACTCCCTCATTACGACCAAATGCTTGCCATAGTTTGCTATCAAAACAGCTAGAATTTGAAATGCAAAATAACTATACAGTTCAGCACAGCCCGGTACATAACAATGCAGCAACAATTCCAAATCTATTTTAGTCATCTACTGGCCACAGCCTCTACTAGATCGGATCTCGTACACAGCATTCACAGCAACTGGGTCCAAGCTAATTGTCACCTCAATATCCACACAAACCAAATTCAGTAGCTCGTGACATTGAAGATTCAAGTTTGGTATAGCGAGCATAGTTTATAGGTTGATGACTATACATGATTTAATATTACACTAATTTATTTAGCTAATTCTTTTGTATTCATGTCACACTTGTTTTAAATAAATTAATTTTAAACATTAATAATTCATTATAGTCATTGCTTACAGCATAAGTTTTATATAGTAGTCTATAATAGTAACAAATGGACATACAACTTTATACTTAAGCCACTGCAACCTTTCTAAGACTCGCTTTCACATAACCATCCAATGCCCTGATGATGGCCACACATACTTCTAGTGTTATTACTGAAATCTATGGTACCGATATTTTAAACTGATGGATCAAACTTTGAGATCTGTCTCCTGTTGCCAAAATCAAAGAGTGACCGCTAATCATGTACTTGCTGGTATGGCATCCCTAAATGTAGTACCTTATTTTGAAATGTTTGGGTTAAACATACTCATCAAAATATACCAAAATTACTTGGGGACATTCTTGTAAAGTTCTTAAACAGTCGACCCCTATCTAATTCGTGCACTTCTTATAATATTCCTGCCCTTAACGAACGTGATTCTAGAAATTGACTCATACAGAACTCACGAGGCTTCCGTTTCTTTTGACGCCGTAAAATTACGATGGCTGCAGTGATGCCTGCAGCGAGTACTTCCCGCGACGACAATCTCTAAGCACACTGATGCATGTATAGAGAGGCAAAAGTGAAAATAGGTCTAGTTGAATGAGGCAAGACGCAAGAGGCATGTGAAAAGACGCACCTAAAGAGGCATGCCTAACGCATATAATGTTGCATGAAATAAAGCATAAGTCTAAATGCACCTTTTAAACTATCATCGCAATGTCACGATAACTACGACATAATGTCTCCTTTTGTAATGTTGTAGTGGGGCAACCTTACCGACCGCTGGTGCGAGAGATACAAGCTGTAAGTGATCGGTTCATGAAGATCCTTTATTATATAGAAATAACCCATATGTCTTTATAGTGTCTGGCTCTGTATTTTTACTACCAATATAGGCCTATATTGACCTTAAGGCACGGCAATACTTGCAACCAGGACAACATAACGCATGCTCTTGTTTTATAAGTGAATGGCCATATCCCGTGACAGTGACAGTGGCCATATCGACAGTGACTGGGTCATAAAAGTGAGCAACTTTGGATCACCCATTTAAATAACGCAGCTCTATGTGTATGGCGTCATGGTTCCACAGTTTTTATGGTGGTCACGTTGCAAGTATGGCCGATGGCCGTAGCCTAAAGGGATCTAAACACTTTTTTTTATTAACAAGATATAACTTTCATTCTGAAATATAGCTTTAACATGATGGAATAGCAGCTTGAGCTCGTAGTTAGCTATACCAGCCACCGTTAGAGATATATGCTAACACTTGCAGATATAGGGTGTCATGTGGGCTGTACAACTAGCCCTCCGGTCGTTAATATCAGTTCTCTAGACCAGAGACATTTCTTATTTAATCAAATAGCTCCTCCCTTGGGTTCACGATCCCGCTCAAGACCCACTGATTCACATAAATATTCTGAAAGCACCGGGGATTGAACCCGAGTCCTCTTAATCTGTATCCAGGTGCTATAGAACAAGGAGGTGGTTTATAAATATATATGTGTGTGTGTGTGTTGAGTGAGAGAGACAAGTCCTTTCGACATTAGCTTTTGGAGTAAACCCCACCAGTCTTAACTAAAAATTAAAATAAAATCTTATTCACCGAGAATGTGACAAAAAAATTCAAATTTCAAAAATATCTAGAGGGGAAGCACTAATTTCAGAACATGACTATTTCCTTACACAGTAATTTATTGAGCTGTAACAAACATAGATTTTAATAACTTTTTAGTCAAAAAACATTTTCTTAGAGTCCTATATCTTTAAGTTAACAAATTTTCTATATCCGAGACACAATTTATTTATAATTTACGTTTGTCATTAAATTACTGGATGATATTATAATGACTTGGTTACCGATGCCATAAAACTGTGGTTGATGTTTCTAATAAATAGCTATTGAGTGGTTATAATTCCTAAGTATCGCAGTCGTGTTGAGCCAGACCACCGAGGACGGGGAGATCGAGGTTCGAATCTTGGTCGGGTGAACTGGGAGTTGTTTTTCCTAAATGGTTTTCCACTCTCCTCCACGCAAATGCGGGTTCACTTCCTCTAAATTAAACCTTCCCAATTCCTGATCCATAAGTGTAATTAGTACTTAAGCGTATAACCCGAACGGGTAGTAAGACGCGGTGCTAAGTATTATTATCATATGTATCGCAAACTGATGCGTGATATCTATCTATAGGAGCAGTTCTAATAACTTAATCAAATTAAAGTAAGATTCAAAGGACAGCTGGAAAACAGGAATCAAACACAGGTTATCATATTTTAATTAATTGAATAGTTTTTGAGTAGTAAATTTGCACCAAAATTACAAAGTTTAGTAGCTTATGCTGGTAATTACAAAAAACCCTCGATTTGTAAAAACAACAAAGTTGATTAAGATGGTTTTTCGCCTGATACAACTCATTTTACATGATTGGATGATATAGGACACCATTAATTGTTTTCCATAATTATATAATATGAATTAGAGGGAGAGCGTGGGAATGTCGCCTTTAGATACCCTACACCGCCCATACCAAACTACGATGATGCAAGGTCTTGCATGTTTTACTTAAACTGTCAGGATATGGCAGCATTCCAGTTGGAAAGTGTTTGGTGGGAATGACAGGGTATGAGAATTTCACTCTTCCCCTCTAGGTGCCATTTTCAATATCATCCGATCAACGGGAGTTAGATAAAAAGCTTCATTCCATTACTTAAATGTTCTGGAATCCACCACCATTTCAAACGTGTGGTGAAGACAAGGGTGTTTTTACTTAAATACTGGATTCGATGTACCCTTTGATTCCAAAAGTTTTCTAAGTGATTAACTCTCAGGGTTAAAAGAATAAAAACAATTGGTGGTGATTAATATTTATTGGTTATACACTTTGATTATATTCAACAAAACGTGTGTCATTATTGAATAGTTTGATATATCATTTGACCACTTCTTTATAAAACTCTGCTGGTTTAGTAGGAAAGACAAGAATATGTTAAATGTTTTCACAAGAAGTGTTAGTTGATTTATTCTTTAACTAAGAAATTAAATATTTTCAAACTTCATGTGAAATAGGACAGGGACAACAATAGCTAATCATCTCCTATACTCTTTAAACCATTGGAACGGAACAACTTTAAGTGATTAATATAATATTTAGTAAAGTATATTGTAGACAGTAAATTCCTAAAATACTTTTTATGTCCATATTCATTGGATTTAGCCTTCAAGAACCTTGCAGTATAACACGCCAATAACTAACCAGAACTTATTTAAATTCATGTTATTGATGGTGAAGTACCTTGTGCTGTAAGCACATGTGCCTCTGATTTGTGAGAGAAAAGTTCAATTCCGGTTGGTTGCTGTGAGGGTGGTTTTTTAAAGATGCTGTTTGATAATCTTGTTCCTCTTTCTCAAAGAAAATTCTGGTTTAGTATGTATCTTAGGTGACATTAATTTATTCCTGCATTAAATCAACCAAGATTTGAACCCCAACCTCCAAGTCACCGGAAAACCACAGCAGACGAGAATGACACCTTGGTATCTGTGCCTACTGACTACGGATTTTAGAAATAACATATAGGATGCTTTAGTTTTAATCTTAACAATACAAATTCGTGGAATGGAAATATCGAAGGATTTATTATTTTCCTTGTATTAAAAAAAAAAGGACGATTTACTCCAAAAGTTGTTTTTAAACCTTACCCTAGGGCTTTCGGTACATATTTACCTAACATTCTAAAAAATGATTTAAAAGTTACTAAAAAAGTCATACAAAATTATTGATGAATGCACACGATCAAATTAAACACTCATTTTGCTAATATAAACTATAAAATATGCATTCAATGAAGAGCGTTTAGCAACTAAATTCCTGTATTCCGCTAAATATAATAAATTTTTATAACTACCTGCTTGAGAAGTAGTAGCTACCCCCTCCTAACAAAATCCTTCTCCGTCTTTGTTGCAGTGTATCAACAATTATGTGTATTTTCTACCCATACAGGCAAAGAGGATATCATTACCACAACTGTGTGTTGACAAATGTATGTAAGATTAAGTATTGATGCATTTACAGTATAACACATATCGATAGTATTAAAAATTATGCTAATTTAACATAAATGCTCCAAAAAGGAACAAAAATTATTAAAAAAATTTCAGAAACCAAGAAAAAATAACCAACGACCTAAAAATAAAAAATGACAAATATGACCAAATAGTGGCATATTAAAAAAAAAATTACGACCCGGGGATTTGAACAGAGTTCATATACAGATAAGCTTTTTTTTGGTGATGTACCAAAAATAAGACGGCATTTCATCGAAATCCGGGCCCTGATATTCATGTATGGTGGGACTTGGTCTCCCACAGGAGAAAACGAATAATTTATGAGAATATGCCTACCTTAGAGCAAGAAAATGACATGTAACTTGATGAAAGCCTTAACTTATTATAATATATTATCATAGTGATATTAATATTTGTTCTATATTAATTGATATCAAGCTGTAATTTTCAAGAGTAAGTATTTTTATTAGCAAACCATAATAAATATGTTTATTTTGCTCCTCAAGAACAGTAAACATCGCTACTTATTGTATCTATTTTTAGTGAAGGTGAATGGTGGTTAATATTACTTTGCACTAGGCTATGGATTATATCTGTCTGACTGTTCGATACGAGCCATAGACATGCCAGATTGCATGCGCGGCTAACCCCAAACTTCATTTCACTGCCAATCTTCTTATTCTACTACTACTATTGTTCAATCAGGGCAGCTCTCTTTAAACTTATCTCTACGAAACGTCACAGACCGTTTCTTTCTTTGTGTGTTTGTGTCTAGAGATACCAGCCAATGGCAGATTAACTCTATTTAACCTCTCAATCGTTTTATCCGGGAATGTAATCGAAGTGTTTGTTTCTCAATTTGAAACGGGTTGTGGGGAGAGATAAGTAATTTGAGGTTTTGTTAGACTTTTTCTAATAGTATTATAGGTAATTAATAGATTTATTGTTTGACTGATTAATTTTATTTTACTTTAGACACAATTACTATAATTGTTTTTTAATAAAACGATTAACTTTGGTTAAGTTTATCTAATGGTTCAGACTCCAAATTAGTGAAGATATTTGTTATTATTATTATTATTATTATTATTATTATATTATTATTATTATTATTATTATTATTACTACTATTATTATTATTATTATTATTATTATTATTATTATTATTATTATTATTATTATTATTATTATTATTATTACTATTATTATTATTATTATTATTATTATTATTATTATTATTATTATTATTATTATTATTATTATTATGCACCACGTTTTACTACCCGTTCATATTGTGTGCATTTTTTTATTAGGTTTGTGTTATTTGTTTTTATATGTTTATTATTTTTTATTTTTTATTATAATTTAAATGATTTGATTTAAATTGAGGTTTTAAACTCTATAGATAGAAGAAGCTCTCAAAATTGCTATAAGCCACTAAGTTATATTAAACATAATTTACTATGTATTTTATAACTTTTATTCTGTTCCGCCTCTTACTACCCATTCGAGCTAAACACATTTAGCTACACTAATTACGTAGGAATTAGGCAGGCATAGTTTAAAGGAAATGTACCCGAACTTACGTTGGGACAGAGTGGTAAGCATTTTAGGATAATACAACCAACAGTACACCCGACCGGTACTTAACCCCGGCCCACCTTTTCAGTGACAAACCAGACATGATGAGCCTGCCATTTAGTTCACATTACCTCTTGTGCAAGTCTATACTTAAACTCACGCTCACGCCGTCTAAGACGTTAAGCTCATATTATGCATTATTACAGTATATTGCGTATCTAGGCCGGATGCACTTAGTGTGGTTTTCACATATTTTCCATCGCATCTTGATACTAATGACAATAATTTAATATAAAAAATATTCATATTCCCTAAATCATCAAGTAGAAGTTTGACAAAGTTTCTTAAAAATATATTAATTACATAATGTTGTTTAATTTTTGAAAAAATTGACAAAATAAATGACAAGTTCATTTTAAAGGTTCTGCCCCCTTTCCACCCGATCAGAACTGTGGGGGTGGGACAGTTAGTAGGGGGGTGGGGGTGAGTTTAAGATGCAGGTCTTAAGTCTCACTCGTACCAACGTACACTCTGGGGAAATTACAAATGTAAACTTTTTTCTCGTTCTTTTTTCTCTCGCAGAGAGAGGATAACTTCTATTTGGATCATTGTGAGCGTAGTTTTGTGGTAGAAAAACATCTTGGGAAAAAACGTCGGTGACGTCATAAACTTTTGAGGAAGAAGTAAAGCTACGGCCATAATTGCGACCTGTTTGCCGGGGCGAGACGTCAGAACCCAAAGTCGTGGTAGGCCTATAGTGCAAGAACGTATCTGACAGTTATATATATTATTAAAACTATTTTCAAATATTCTTAACATGAAATAATAATAATAATAATAATAATAATAATAATATTTAGCACCGCGTCTTACTACCCGTTCGGGTTATACGCTTAAGTACTAATTACGCTAATGGATTAGGAATGGGGAAGGTTGAATTTAGAGGAAGTGAACCCGCATTTGCGTGGAAGGAGAGTGGAAAACCATTTAGGAAAAACCACCCCCAGTTCACCCGACCGAGATTCGAACCTCGATCTCCCCGTCCTCGGCGGTAGTGCTCAACACGACTGGCGCGTTAGCCAACTACGCCACCGAGGCGGGTAACATGAAATAGATAGATGCCATTTTCAATAGAGTGTGTCATAAGATACAAAATAATAAATATTTAGTAGCTTTTAACGAAGTTGAACATAATAAAATGTACGAATATTTTCTAAACCTTTATTTCCATCAGAATCCCAATAAAAAATGGTGGCCGCCATATCATATGACATTGACTTAGCAAAAAAATGAGTGAATTTGGTGTAAACAGGTAAACAACTAGGCCTTAGGTCAGTGGTTCGTGGTGGTGTGTCAAGTGATCTGCGGTGTTAAAAAATAATGTAAAAGAGGTAAAGAATACAAGATTGACAGACTAAGTCCACTAAGTCAACAATGCTTTGAGCCAAAAGCAGTATTACACATGAAAAGTTAATAAGTAGCAATGTATAGTAAGAATGTTGTCTTATAGTTCTTAATAAACACATACATTAGCTGTTTTATGGCTTCTTCGAGGGGACGGGTAGTTAGTGTGATTTTTTTGGGGTGGTTTGCATATGCATCTAGCGATAATCAATTCGTCCATTATTTGTTAAAATTTGAAAAACATTGCTCTAGGTTCTGGCATCCGGTTTGTTGCATTTTTGTTGCCGTGGTGACCAGAACAAAAACATGATCGTGCTCTAACATTTTAAATGTTTTACTTTAAACTTTTTTTGTCATAATTATGAGATTTTAACCTTAATAAACATAAAAGTAATCTTTTATTTGAACGATTTAGTTCCGACTATCCGGCCTATTAAGTATATTATCATTAATTAGCTATAAGATTAATGAAACAGTTACACCCAGGAATGTTAATATAACATTCGAAAGTGTATAAAGCTTAATTTACATAAGCTCTCGTTCATGAAGCGGAGCATTCACAATAAATCTTGGATTAGTAGAAAAAAAAGGAGTACCAAATTAGATATAATACTCAGTTAAAATGTTTTTTTTAAATAATAACAATATTCATTAACTTTTTGAGAACACTGATTATATCAGAACGTGACTTATACAGTAATCTAGAACTTGAATGGACACAAGATTCAATCCTTTGACCGAAAAAACTCACTATACATTTTCGGTAATTGAAAGAATATAAACCGTGATCCTTGACTCGGTGATCAGACACGTTAACCGACTGAAATAACTTCAAATAACTTCAAATAACTTCTTTGACCTCGGTGATCTTGGGGTAAAGTTCTCGCCTCAGGACCCGATGATCGTCGGTTAAAACCCAGCTGGGGTCGATTAATTTTTCTTGAGCGATAAATATCCGTAGCACAACTTAATTCAATCCTATGTTGATTGTGACATGTATAATAGCCCTGAAAGGCATGTGAAAATAATTTTCCCGGCAAAATTGCTAAGCATTTTTGTTCTTGATCATAGAAAACTCTTGTGTGTTGGTATAATCAGTCGGTTCATTAACCACACGTTAAATATCTCAAATAAATAAATAAAAATCAATTAACCTCAAATAATTTGAACTATTCATTTCAATAATTTTACCCATAAGCTCTTTATTCCTACAACAAATGTATTAAATAGCTAACAGCAGCAGTTAAATATATTTAAAAGAGGTATGATAATATATAAAAAGCATTTAAAGGCTTTGTCATGATTGTTTTTACCATTAGGGTCAATCATGAGAGCGTTGGATTCATTATACTTTATAAATACTGTACACCTAGTAAAAAAATCGCTAAAATATCTGGCAATATACATTACTCAATAAAACACTATAACGGAGGGATGAAAATGGGATAATATACACTTAATGTAATTAAGGGATTGAAAAGTATATCTCAGTTATCTTTTAATGTAGTAAACACCTTAAACAATGGGTTCGCGGATTAAATGTCAGGTTCTTCTAAAAATGTTTGCCGATAACGAGAACGTCTGGGTTTGAATAATGGACTGATGTCATGAGTATGTATATTCCTATATATCTTCTCACCCTACCTTGTAGAAAATCCGATTTTATGTCCTATAAATTCTATCTTCCTCTTCCATGCCCCCTTAGCGTAGTTCAAATTCGTACTATCCAGATAGGTAGTAAATGAGGTGGAAAAATAAAATATTTTGGTAGTGCGTTGGTTCCACTGATGCAAGATCGTTGGTTACCGTTTTACTAAAAGTGTATTAATAACTTAATCTAAGGACTAAGGACAATGGTATCTTAAGGTAACTCGCACACAAAAATCACATCTGTACAAGTAGAACCTATACACTTAGAAAGACAGTTAGAAAGAGGTACTTATTGCAAATATTGGCTGAAAGTAACTAAATTCAACCTATTTGGAAATGATTTATTGATGATACATTGTAACTAAGTAGGAAATTATTATTTCCAAATATGTTGACGTTTGTCAATTTCAACCAGTTTTTGCAATAAAGAACCTTCTGCTGGCTGTCACTACCTCTCCAAACGTAGATGGGGCCTAATCTATTACACACAACCAAGATTATAGCCCGGACTTTTTTGTTAATTATGATAAGTTCCATTCAAGATTGACGCTTTAGAACAGAGTTCGGAACATATTTTGCAATGTAGCCACAGTTGTGGCGAATGAGAAGGTAAATTCGCCACACTGTGTAAAAATTGAGAGATTAGGTTGTTTTAACATTTAAAACGCACACTATTTAAACACATTTATTTAAAACATCTACACTTTGACTTCTCAGTTACAACCTTCTCCGACTAGAACAGTGAACATTGTTCAGATTGAGAATGTTAGACATTTTTATACGAATTTTGACAATCATTTTGTGTGACAAGTTACATCAACATTGTCTGATATATTTGAACTCAATCCATTTGAGGAATTCTTCCAATAAAATGCAGGATCAAGCTAACACAAGCACACACCATCAGGAAAAATTTATTCTACTGTGAGAGCTGGCAAACTAAAAATAGCCACAATTTTATAGCAGATTCACTATTTGTGGTGATTGGCTACTTGGCTACCCACCCCGTCTTTGGATGTATTGGACACAGCTGAGTATATTTGCGTAGTAAATACATAATTAGAACACACATACCAATTATTTATTTCAAGTCTGTTTTGATTCCAAAATATCTATTTGTTTCCGTGTACCACGTATTAAAACCTTTCAAGGCTATCTAACTATTTGCAGCAGTGAAGGAGGTATGAGATAATTTTAATTTAGAGTAGATCTACTTACATTTGTTCGTAGGAAGAGAGGGTAGCAATTTATTTAAAATCACCTCGGCATACCCGGTCAGGGCTAGATCCCTTGATATTTCCATTATGCCAACAAACTAGACAATACTAGAATACGCCTGTCTCCCATTTTGTGCATCCCACACATATGTGGTTGACCTTCAGCTAGTAGGGAAGGCCACAGAAAGCAAAGGTCATTTTATTTCTATCTCCGGTGGATCGATCGCTATTATTTGTTTATTTATTTTAAGATTATATTGTTCAAATAAAAAAGTATTGTTTTGTTTAGTTTGATGCAAATTTAATTAAATGGTATGAGACAATCACACACACTTACTCATATTGTGTATTATAGCTTTGAAGAAAATTTTCAAAGTAGGGCTTTTTAATAAAATATTCTTAAATAAGTTTTAATAATAATAACTAACACATTATCTGGTTAATCACAATAATCACTCTTTATATATTAATATTTAATCTAAACTATTCAAATGTATTTAGAATTTTTTTTATTTTCAAAAGTAAATTATTTGTAAACTACCTTCAAATTATTTGTTATTTGTATAAATACAAACGTATTGTTATTTATAATGAAAAACTATTCACAGATTCCCATTTTGAATTCAATCCTCAAGTTCATTTTCTGAAACTTTTTTTTTTTTTTTTTTTGAGAATCAGTTATAACTAAACACCTTTCAATGCATTTTTGTCCAAAAACCAATTATATATTATTATTTTCCCATTTCAAACAAATATCAGATATGCATTTTAAACAAAATCGTTTGAGTCATTTTAGAAAATTTTTTGAAATAAAAAAATTAACTACTGATAATGAATCTACCTTTAATTTAAGAACTTAGGCGAAAAAAGATCGCGGCATAGCTCTATTAAATCTAGATATCAAGTTTGAACAAAATCCATCAATCCGTATTCAATCCGTGGCCAAGGACAGACAGACACACAGACATGGGGACAGAAAGAATAGTAAAACTACCTTTTTAGGTTCGTGTCCACGTAAAACGTAAAAATTTGGTATAATCGCGAGATTAATTTTTTCACAATCACAATATTTTTTTAAATATTAAAAAGTAGAAATTAGAAAACTCAACGTTTTATTTGACTAGGACATTTTGCTAATGCATTTATTTTAGAACCTGTTTAATTTGAAGTGAATGCCCAAAATACTAGACCTAATATAGAAACCTATTTCATGTGGCTTGCCCGTTTAGGATATTGGCATATTTCCACTAATGGTAAAGAGATTATTAAAGTAGAATTGAGAGGAAATGTACCCAAAATTGAGTAGAGGGAGAGTGGGAAAACATTTAGTAAATTCTACCCTTAGTACACCCAACAAATATTAAACTAAGATATTCTTATGACCGGAAAACCAGTCTGCGGTTAAATGACACCACTAGGTCACTGATTCAGGTAACAAATATTAAACTAGATATTCTTGTCACCGGCAAACCAGCCTGTGGTGAAAAGACACCACTAGATCACTGATTCGGGTAACAAATATTAAACTAAGGATATTCTTGTCACCGACAAACCAGTCTGTGGTTAAACGACACCACTAGGTCACTGATTCAGGTAACAAATATTAAACTAAGATATTCTTGTCACCGGCAAACCAGCCTGTGGTGAAAAGACACCACTAGATCACTGATTCGGGTAACAAATATTAAACTAAGATATTCTTGTCACCGGCAAACCAGCCTGTGGTGAAAAGACACCACTAGATCACTGATTCGGGTAACAAATATTAAACTAGGATATTCTTGTGACCGGCAAACCAGCCTGTGGCGAAAAGACACCACTAGATCACTGATTCAGGTAACAAATATTAAACTAGGATATTCTTGTCACCGGCAAACCAGCCTGTGGTGAAAAGACACCACTAGATCACTGATTCAGGTAACAAATATTAAACTAGGATATTCTTGTCACCGGCAAACCAGCTGTGGTGAAAAGACACCACTAGATCACTGATTGGGTAACAAATATTAAACTAAGATATTCTTATGACCAGAAACCAGTCTGTGGTGAAAGACACCACTAGATCACTGATTCGGGTAACAATATTAACTAAGATATTCTTATGACCGGAAAACCAGTCTGTGGTGAAAAGACACCACTAGATCACTGATTCGGGTAACAAATATTAAACTAGGATATTCTTATGACCAGAAAACCAGTCTGTGGTGAAAAGACACCACTAGATCACTGATTCGGGTAACAAATATTAAACTAAGATATTCTTATGACCAGAAAACCAGCTGTGGTGAAAAGACACCACTAGATCACTGATTCGGGTAACAAATATTAAACTAAGATATTCTTATGACCGGAAAACCAGTCTGTGGTGAAAAGACACCACTAGATCACTGATTCGGGTAACAATATTAAACTAGGATATTCTTGTGACCGGCAAACAGTCTTGGTTTAAAGACACACTAGGTCACTGATTCAGGTAACAAATATTAAACTAGGATATTCTTGTCACCGGCAAACCAGTCTGCGGTTAAATGACACCACTAGGTCACTGATTCAGGTAACAAATATTAAACTAGGATATTCTTGTGACCGGCAAACCAGTCTGTGGTTAAACGACACCACTAGGTCACTGATTCGGGTAACAAATATTAAACTAGGATATTCTTGTGACCGGCAAACCAGTCTGTGGTGAAAAGACAGCACTAGGTCACTGATTCGGGTAACAAATATTAAACTAGGATATTCTTGTCACCGGCAAACCAGTCTGTGGTGAAAAGACAGCACTAGGTCACTGATTCGGGTAACAAATATTAAACTAGGATATTCTTGTCACCGGCAAACCAGTCTGTTTTGAAAAGACACCACTAGGTCACTGATTTTGGTAGAAAATATTAAAATAAATGGTTTAGTAAAACATTGTTTTAGTTTCCATAGAATAGATTAACCAACGTTCTAAAAATCACCACTCTAAGCAATATTCTTGGTTTAATTACATAGCAATATAAATAAGAGTAAATTTTTAATGTAAAGTTATTTAATTTTTGTGTTGAAAAAAGTCGCTAAGCTTGTAATTCAAAATCAGCCATTACCTAATTCACTTTCCCTATTTAAAATTTATATTTTGCTATTTAAAGTTATATTTCTTAACTATCATATCAACTTGTTACTAATAAATCAATTTAAGCTAACATATAACACGTAATAATAAACATTAGGCTTATCATGATATTTAATATATGTTAAGAGCCCATCTGACGGCCGATTAATCGGGTTCTAGATGAACAATTTTTATGCTTGAAACAGAAATCGCGTCAAAGTTTGGTTTATTTTACTCTTCGCTTGATAACACTGAGACAGAGAGAAGTGAAATATCTTTTCCAATTTAATACATAATGATTTTTTAATTTTTTTTTCTTTTATTTGGATGGTTTAATTACTCTATATTAAAATATTAATTTTGTAATGAAGACTCGAGGTTATTGCACTATGCTGCCGATTGGTTCAGGGTATATTTCCTACCTAAGCTAAACACTATCCATGGGGTGAGACAGGATATCAGCGTGCGCGCGCACACACACACACACACACACACACACATACACACACACACACACACACACACACACACACACACAACACACACGGCTAAGTTCAATTCTCGGTAGTAGTAGTGTGGGTATGGTTGAGGGCAATATGGATACAGAATTATTCATTCATACATTAAATTTTAATAATGTTGGCTAATTAATATGTTCTCTGTCGACTATTAAATTAAGGTTCTTGACGTCCCATACCACGAAAATAGCTGGCTTTATCAAGTCACCTAAGACCTTTGGTGACTGTACAACTCACACAATCTCTTACGATAAATAGTTATATACTACAGCAATTGATGATAATAATTCAGAGATAAAGTTGGGTGCATCAATAAAGTATATTTGAGAAATGACAGCTAGATATGGATCCGCTTCAGTGGCTGAATAGTATAAGGCGTCACTATCGTACTTGGTATGCTAATGACGGGGCTCAAATCCTGGTTGGTTCTACTAGGAGTGTTTTTTTACAAATGGTTTCCCACTCTCCTTCCACGCAAATTCAGGTAGATTACCTCTAAAATGCTTCCCTCCTCATCCTCATCCGATTAATGCGTATATCCTGGACATGTAGTAAGACGCGGTGATTGAAACAAAAGCAAGACACTGGAAATGATCCCGGAACACTTGGGTTAGGCACCGATGATCTATCATTGAGCTATACAGTATTCGTACTTTGCTAAGGGCCTGCCTGAGGCTGGAACTGTGAAGGATTTGTGTGCTCATTGGTAAGGCAGTAGCTATCAGAAAACACAATCTTGTTGGCTGGAGGTCATCATTTGTTCAACAAAAAACAAATTAATAAAGAGTTAAAAGCCTTAATCCGCTTTTAATAATTATTTAAATGTACTAGGAATTATGATAATACATCACTCAATAATAACATATAATAAACTTTTTATTTAAAAACTTAAAAAGCTGTGTTCTAATTTTTAACTAGAGCTAATATTTAACTGTACCAGGTCCAGTGGGGTTTGGTGGCCGCATGGTCTAAGGTGTCACTCCAGAAATAGACTAGGGAGATCGGTGCTGTAATCACAGCCGGGTATACTGACGTTTTATACACTTCCTCCACGCAAATGTGGGTGCACCGCATTTCAATTCAACCTTCCTCATCTCTAACTCCTTATGTAATTGGTATACATTCGTATAAAATGAATAGGTAGAATGATGCGATGCTAAACAAAAAGTATATATAATGTAAATTGGGACATTTCGGAAAGTTGATGGCATATGCTTTCTTAAAGTTTTATCCTTCTCCACCCCTCCCCCTCCTTCTAATCGACCGTTTCTCCGATCCTCGTTCTTGAACTTAAAACCTAAACAAAATATTTTTGGCCAATTATTATCAAATTGTGTTCATCTAGCTAGGCAGTATGATTTAGAAGAAAGAACTTTTTTTAAATAGCAATATATATAATAAAATTAATTTTCATACATCTATACGTCAAATTAGGTGTATAACTAACACACTTTTGATAGACAGATATTATATAAAAATATATAAATTAGGACTAATTCATATAGTAAAATGCTTTCAACGCTGAACACAAATAATGTTTTTGTGTTTTGCATCATTAACTTCGTACTGAATCATACTATTTTAATCAAACTTAGATCCTTAAACACTCATTCATCTCGACAAAACAAGCATTAATCGGGATATTTATTTAATATTGACTATAAATATATTTAAAAGTACAAGTGAATTTTTATTTATTCACTAAATATATTGATTACAAACTGGTAGCTTTACCAAATTGCTTGTATTTTAAATATTTCAAAACCTGTTTTTATATATATGTATTTATATATTCATATGTGTGACAAATGTATATGTATTTATGTATATATATATATATATATAGTGTGTGTGGAAATATGAATATTAATTATAAGTTCATGTTTAGCTAAAAACCCATGGCCATTCAAACTGAATTGCTTGTCTAATTGCATTTGAAATATAATGTGCCATTAATTATTTGTATTTTGTAAAGCCTTTCTTTCCCACCGCAGTAATTTCAATGTTATCCGGCTAATTAATGTTTCTATATTAAATTTAAAGCAAAACCAAAAACATTAAAAAAAGTTTGTTTTTGCAAATGTGAATACATTATTTTGCTTGTGTTTTGATTTAATTTCGTACAGAAGTTTGCCTGGCTATGTTACTAGCGCTGAGAAAAATAATCTATTAACAAAAAACTTTTTAACAGGCCGTCATAAACAGAAATTACTCACTCCAAAAATTCACCAGAGATAAATAAAAACAATTATTTTTTGTATTTTAAATGCACATAAGGTAATAAAAAAAAGAAATTAACGTTTTTCAAGGCAAGCTCGATACCTGGGGGGAGGAGGGGTTAGGGGGGTTAGCTGGGACCTCAAGATAATGGAGCACACAATAGAACCATTAATATTCATTTATAATTATTTAAAATGGAAGTGATAAAGGTTGGACTCGAACATTAACCCCCATGACACATTTCTATGGGTCATGGCAGCACCTGAGATAATCCCACAGACCCACACAAGTGGGCTCGTGGGCAAAAGCATCTGTCCCGTTCGTTCTGGTTTCCCGGTGATAGGAGATTGGTGTTTGTATCTCGATACGGGTACTAAGTACAATGGTTATTAACGGTCCTATATAAGAAAGGTAGATTAGAGGAAATGCACCCGCACTATCCTGGAGCAGTGTTGGGAAAAACACTGTTATAAATCACATGGGAAGAACCAGCTGCTATAGGAAAGTCCAGTATTCGAGCCTCAACCACCTCATAACCGGAAATTCACTATGACGTGAGACTGACGTTATTATGGTTCGGGTAGTATGATGTAGGCTATATCTTCCTTTTTACTAATCATGTTAGCTTGCGTAACACCATTGCGTGTGTCTGAAACATCCCCCAAACTCCCATAAAGATGCTTTCTCCATAACTTATGCAATATGCCACATACACAAATATTGTTACTGACGGACGAATAACTGGATAATTTTCTTGACAATTAACAGCGTAAAACGTTATTGACAGCTTATCAATAGTTACATTATATTGTGTTTATTTGTTGAGTCATTGAGTTTGTTAAGGAAAAGCTTGAAAGGTATATATTTGTTGTTCTATATTTTTAAACATATTTTAAGTGGTTACACGTATGGGGGTGCCTGACTCTGATAAATTATTTACAGACTAAATCTTTAATCATACAAGCCGGTCATGCAGTGGCAGAATTATGAGTTAACTTATGCGCTACCCGTCTCGGTGGCGTAGTTAGCTAACGCACTATACTGGGAGTTTGTTTACCCTAAATGATTTTCCACATACCTCCATGCAAATGCGGGTTCACTTCCTCTGTATATAACCTTCCTAATTTCTAATCCATTAGCGTAATTAGTACTAAGGCGCATAGCCCTAACGGGTAGTAAGACTTGGTGCTAAATAAATAAATAGCCTATGCTTTTTGATAAGCTAAATAAATGAATCAACGCTATCCACTATACCAATTCGTCATGTTCGGCAAACTCGTTACTCGAGACGTTGTTGGAAATAAAATATATTATTGAAAATAAAAATCTTCCTAAAATGAAGCGCTCGTGCTAAAACAAAAATAATATTCCCCAACTGAAGTATAAAAGTATTTTCTGACCATCAATACAGATGACTGAATATGTTTAAGAAATGCTAGACCTAATTTCCTAGACCTTTTTCAGAGCTTCGAAGATTAGCTTAAAATGTTGCTTACATATTTATACATTAATTCAATACATTGAAATGGTACAAAATTAACTTATTAAGGTTTATTGAATACTTAATTCTATTGGATCTTATTTTCAATTAAATGGTGTGTTAGTTATGTAAAACCTCCCTTTTCACACGGCGGCCCGATGCTGTCCGCTCTAACAACTGGCTGCCTTCAAATTGGGAGGTCTAAGTGACTTAAGTGACTGGGTTGCTACCCCCGAGAGTACGGGTTACTCTGATGGAATGAGTTGGGCGTGGCAGGAAATGGCTACAAGGCAGTGTACAAAGAGTTATATTTAATTAATTGAAAACACTAGTATACGATACAATGGGTATATCAGACAGACTGAACTGAATGAGGGAGCGTGTGCGAACCTCAAGGACCCTGTGCGGTGGCCCGAGGGGCTCGGTTTGACCCTAAGCGGCGAAGCCACCGGTCAGTTATTTTACTAGCTATCTTTAGACTCGTTGGTTATCGAATACTCATCACCACATTACATCTTAGACTTGCAGATTTTAGTCTATACAATAAGAGAACAAGTTCCAAGGTCACACGCACTGGCTCAAACATGATGTAACATAATGCCAGGAAATGGATGAACATCTTACTAGAAGCAACTTATAAAACAGGGCATTACAGTAACTAATTTAGTTTTAATAATTTAACTAGCTAAACATTTAACTAATAAAGGGTAAATAGAGCACAGCTATAAATTGTATTTACTTTATTGATATACATGTTTTAGTGTTGCGTTTAAAGTTCAAAACATTGGTGTAATATATGGCATCATTCTAAAGAGAGATTTATAAAAATATTGTCTTCTTTCTTACTAATATTTTGAAGTAAATAGAAACGAATGAAAGGTATTGATGGTGGTGAATGTTGGTTGTACGGTTTTTGGTCGGTAAAAAACTCTTAAAAATAGCATTTATAATCATTAGATGCACACGCACATTCATTATAGCCAAATAAAGTAAACTCAAATGCATTGAATGTAATTGACATATTTAAGGTACTTATTATAGCTCAAATTAGTTTGTAAATTAGAGTTTACTTTCCTTTAAGTTCTTGATAAAATTATTTATTTATATTTCTAAAGATCTGATATAGTTTTGGGTGATACTGATATGTTAGTAAAAAAAATTAATCACCGCGTCTTACTACCCATTCGAGCTATATGCTTATCTACTAATTACGCTAGTGGTTTTAGGGATTAGGACGGTTATATTCATATGAAGTGTACCCGTATTTGCATGAATGTAAAATGGAAAACAATTTTGTAGAAATCATCCCCAGTACACCTAGCCGAGATTTGAACCTCGATCTCCCCATGAACGTATTTCTAGTCTACTTTGAGAGTAGCGCCTTATAGCCTACCATACGGCAAACTAAGTGGATGCTATGGTATTACCTATACACGTAATCTTTTTTCAAGCACATTTATTCAAATAATATCTTAAAAGATTATGTATATATACAAAATATAGTAATTGAAATCCCAATTCACAGCTCATATTTCTAAAGAATATCTAGCAGCTAGAAAATCTACTAGATCTACTTTCACATATTCATACGTCAGGTCACGTGATCTGTAGCTATAACTTTATGACTATACTATAAATACCTCTAAACTAACTATATTTTTAAAGTAGAATGTAATCAATGTTGTCCACAAAAAATGTGTATATTTAAAAATATTCTTTGATTTTTTTATCTTTCTTCCCTAATGTTTATTCTCTTCTCCACCTGTTCACTTTGATGTATTTCAAGTACAGAAAATACTCGCAGGTCTAATTATACTTCTACGGTAAACTTTAGATCCTTATTTTCACCACAGAGAAAAACAAAATGTAAGAAATAAATTGTATATGTAAAAAGTTATTTCGTTCGTTCTTTTCCAGGTGTCAAACTTTGAACCAATCCACGATTTTAGCTTCCACGTCTATTCTTTAAGTAAAAACTTACAATTTGTATCCACTTTTTTTTATATAACTCTACGCCAGTCAAAAGGCAATTATAAGATGGTATATACTTTTATAATTACTCCGTCAAAAGTGTGTTTCAGAAGATATAACAATTTCTGTAGGAGAAGATAAAAGATTAAGATACCCTACCCCTTTACTCACATTATTCTCTCAAAGTAAAGGGCTTGTGGGAATAAAGGGAGAGAGATATCTATAAGAGATGTCACGTTGAATAATGTAAAAATTTACGTCCTCTTGGGGATTTGCGGCTCTCTGATCACGTCAGAGCGGTGGCTATGGACGTGTAGAGACATCTAGTGATATATTTTTGAAACCCCTTTCTTCCATTACGCTGGCCTCTTGGCGGCTGTCGGCTGTTATCATCTGAAACCCTTCCTACAGCTTTTCTTTCTTAAAAAAAATGGTTTCACTGGCGGGTACTTTGAAAAAAATAAATAAAAAAGAAGAGTAAAATGCTCCCTAGACAGCCTTCCCGGTCATAAAAGTTACTGTTCCTTTATAGGTAGAGCATCGAATTAATTCCTAAGATTGATTGACATAGAACTCGTTTTCAATAACTTTAGGCTACTATAGGTTTAACATAGCTAGCGTAAAGTTAAGTGGAGGGTAATGTAAAGTAAAATTTTCAAAGAAAGGTCCTTTTAGAAATAACCAACGTAATGTTTGGCTGTAAACATTAATACAACTTTATTTTTTAGCTGTTTCAAAACAAGACAGTAGTGTTTTAATTAAGGAAAGTACCCCAAAATTCGTGGAAGAACATTTAAAAGCACTTTGAATTGAAAATCTATTTAAGTATATAATTTCCAAAGCATTCAAATGTAGGATTACCCAAATTTTACATACTTTTATATCAATAATTTTTATTAGTATAATGTCTGTGCGTGCTATTAACTTATCTTTACAAAGTTGTTGGGCGACCATAACAGCAAAACTCCAGACTAATAAATTAACACTGGCCAACAAAATAAAGTTTACTTCCACAGTGACACACTTTTGACCTTTTACAAAATAACCTAATCCCGAATTCCCTGATCATTATTGGAACTAAGATGTCGTTCACTTCTTTACTTAAATAGTTCCTGGAGATGGTAGAATTTACTTTTAAATAAAAAAGATTATTTTAAATTAACTACCACTATTATTTTTATGAATAGAAAATGCTGCTTTTATTTTTTATTGAAAAATAATACTAGATTAAAAGTTTATGGTTTTTTAATATAAAAATAATATAATAAGTTCATACAAATACTATAATAAGCTTACTATTTTTATATTGACAAAATAATATTATAAGTTTATACAAATACTTATATATTTTTATAATAACAAAGAATATTATACATTTATAGAAATATTATAGTATTCATATAAAAACTTGTATATAATATTTTTATATTAACAATTAAGTTTGACAAATGTTTAGTCTTTTGTTTACTTAATTAAATATTTCTTATGTTAATTCATTATTAATTTATATAATTATCACATTTTCTGTCTACCGCCCTTTTTCATTAGTTTATTTTTGTAAGGGTGGTATAATTTGTTCTCTTTAGTCCGCAAAGTGTTTCTTTAAAAGGTTGACGTGCGTCACCCCCCACGGCTCTAAATTCTCGTCACTACCATCAGTATAACTTATTTTAATAATAATAATAATAACCCTTCTTTCTCGGAGATAATTATGTGTGTGTGTGAAGTTAACACCAAATAAAGACGTGTGGATCTTCAAGCTCATCATCACAACCCCAGGTAGGCCTACTTGGGTCACTGTCATCGGATCTTCAGCAGCAGGTACGATCGAATAGATAACTCTCACAATAACTCTCACTCTCAATCAAATAAAAATCAGCAAATATGTCTTTATACGCAATCTAATGTAATGAAAAATAATAATATAAATATATATGTGTGTGTGTATTTATTTCTATATTTGAATGAAAGAATTAATTTAATTTTTGATAATCTATAATCTATAATATATAATCTTGTGTTTTATTGGGCGCCAACTACCAACCCCATTTATTTTGGTGAGATAGGTAGATTTTTAATTATAGAATAAATTTATCCCCATAAACTGCTCAGCGGTAATACGAAAACCCCTTTTCTCAAGACCCCTGGACTTTACCTAAAGTTTGGACTTAAGTTGGACACTTACAACCGAAGACTTCTTGATGCAGGTTATTATTCTTGATTTGACCAATCCACTCTACTGAGCATCGCTATACATGGGATGCAAGTTCAGAAGAAAATACAATGTACATTGATGTAAATAACAATAAAACAATTAAATTTAAAGAGTAATTTTAATTATTGAAATGAATGATATTCTTAAATGAACCCTACCTATGAAGCATGCCTCGTATATTATAATACTATTAAAAGTATTGTTAAGCAATACTTGAAATTGTTAAATTCTCACTTGAATTGTGAGTATAGTTGAATATACATATTTCTTTAAGCAAATAAGATTTTAACAACAAAATTTATTCTTTATAACATGTAACAATAATAAATAAAAAAAAAATAGTTCTGAGGTGGACAAAAAGTATTAATTCTAGTTTGGAAACTGAAAATTATTTGTCCTTCTTTAGTAATTTTAAGGATTATGCTTAATTATTTACATCCGTAACAGGATGTTTACAGATGGATTGGATCTCACCCGAAAATGTCCTTGCTCTGGTAAAAATGTTGAATCAAAGCTCCGTCGATATTTAACTCTCTGACCTTAACTTTCCACCAAGATCTTCTTTGAGTGCTTCCACTCAACTTTCTTCACGAGTTTATACAGCTTTTAGAAGTTTTAGATGAATAACATTACCATGAACCTTTAAAAAAGAATATAATTGAAGGATCCGCAGATCGGATCCTTCCTTACACTTTCGACGCCAATTTTAGAGAGTCACAACAATAAGTAAGACAAAACACCAACACGTTATTTTTGTTTAAAATAAACAATCACCGGCCTAGGAGAAAACATTCGCCGGGATTTGTAAGCAAGAATAAAGCAAACAATCTTAATTATTTAGAGATTGGGGGTATTACTAAAAAGATAATGATACATTTTTACAAAGAAACATAATTCATCTTTAAAAATTAATTTTAAACTTGGCACCAAACAATAAAACAAAACGAGAATAATAATTTCTTCCGCTAGGGGCAATTAATGTTTCAAGAGACAGCCAGATGCTATAAGTGTCCAAGAACATAAAAATAAACGAATCGAATAGTTCCGAAATAAACCACTCTCTGGAGCAGATAGCGTTAAAATCACCTACCAACAAAATTAATAAACATGGCGGGTTGGCAGTTTATGAATAAAAATAAAAATAAAGAAAGATGATTTAATAAAGTGAAATAAAGGTAAGTAGATTATATGTATAACATATATTTTAATTGTAAATGAATAAATAATGAATATTCAAAACTTTAGGAGTTTTGAATGAAATTTAAATCAAATAAACAGTAAAATTGACAACGATATTATATATTTGAAGAATTTAATCAACTGATTATTAGATTTCTATTGTAAGTAACTCTTTTAACCAAAAATAACATCACAGAAATGCCCCTCGATGCTACGATTTTAATCTAATTTATTATATTAAGAGCGTAGTATCTACTTAAAAGATGTTATTTTCTGATATCAAACTTAGACGCTCAGTTGATCTCCGTGGTTAATGAAAGTGGATTTGAATTTCAACATCCCGACTCAAAATGCACCCTACTCTCTCTAGTTCGGGTTACGGTTTTAAATGTGTGTTTATTTAATTAACTTAAAACTCTTCAAGTCTTCTTGGTATGGTATTTTCTTCCAGATTCTGAACGAATTACTTCAACAACTTCCCAAATATTAGAGATGCCACATGTTGGTCAGCTGTTAACATCAGCTGATCATTTCACAACATTGAACATTCAAGTTCAAAGTCACTCGGCTTGTAAGGTTAGAATCTATTAAATATATGTGATTATAATATTGTTCTTCACGTGTTAATATATTTATTTAATGCCACGGTAATGGTAAATAACCAAACTACTCACTTTAAATCGATATAGTCAAAAATACACATTTTCCTGGAAAACTTGCTGTTTCCTTTAATTCATAACTTAATGAAAAATCAAATATTTAGAATTCACAGTTATTTTCTTAACAGCTTAGAGACATCCTCTACTTAACAAAAGTATTCTCCATACTTAAATATATTTTTAAAGACAAAAATAATTTAGAAGAAACATGCTTATATTGAGTTTACTCTTCTCATCCCATAAAAACTTGAGGGCCTAGAACCCTTTCCCTTAAAATCCTTAAATTTCTTCAATTGATATGGCAAATAGACACTCTCCTTCATATCATGTAGAAGTATTGAATGAAAATTACAAATATTTCTCTCTCTAAACTTTAAAACAAAAAAGTAGGTGTGGAAACTCAAGTTATCGCAACCTTTGTGACACATGTAGTCATCCTCTTTATCCACATAAAATGGCTTAAAACCAATTATTTTGATTTCTGATGGATATGATCATTAACTTAAGGATATTCTTTAACTATATAAATTATTTTCATTGCCAAAATTATACATTTTATACTTTTAAATTGTAAAAAGGAAACAAATCCTTTAGTGGTTTTGGCACTTGGACACAGAAAAATGAATAGGCCTTGACCTTAAAGTCAGAATTTCTTCATTCCATTAATGAATATATCAAATACATCCTCTTCTTCAGCTATCCTGTTAAAATAATTAAAATATATTTATAATTTCTCCCTCAAAACTTGAAAAAGCAAATGCTCTCTGAGTCATTTTCTTCACATCTTGACAGAACGTAGAGTAGGCTAACCCTTATTTCCTTGTATTTCTCAATTCTTTTAGTGAAACCAGTTATTATAAACTCTTTTCAAGGTAATGTAGAAGTATCATTTAAAAATGTTAGTAATAACCCTTTAAAATAGTTGAAAAGGAAATAGAATAGTTTAAAATTTAGGCCCACGCCTAACTTGAGTATTATCAAATGTTTGTATACACATTTAAACTTACTCAAACTTGTTATATGGGTACTTTCCAACAGCCCCTCAATATTAATGTCAGTTCTCAAAGAGAAATGTTTAAATAACATTTCATTAAACTCAAAAATCATATATTTTTAAAGTGTTAAAATGGATTTAACTCTCTTTATCTTCAATTCTTCACAGTCAAATGCAGATTTTAGCTTTGATATATAAACAAAACAACAAGTTGATCACTCTTCTTACAAATAACATACATATAATATAACATAACATAAATAACCTTCTTCTGTTCTAGCATTCTTCGCTATATTGCGGTCCCACTGCGAAACAACTCTTGGCCTACTTTATATTGGCACTAGATCAACTGCTTGACCTGTCTTCAAGATCTTATTAAGATGAAATACACATTATGAAGGTATTTAAGGCTCTACCATAGACTTTTCTTTGATAGTATAATATCTGAGTGGCCTCATAATTTTTAGAGGAAAAATGAGACAAAATAATAGATAGTCCATAAAATTAGACGAAACTGAACTTTGGCTTTAGTTACACCATGCTGCATACAGATTCTCATACCAGCGCTCTCCATAACATTGTTGACCTTGCTAGTAACTGATAATCACTTAATAATAATTACTTCTGTTGGAAAAACAGAGTAAATAGCTCCTTCACGAAAAATAATTGAGTATCATAGTTCCCTCAATAAGTCATAACTTTCTCCCATAAACCGTAGATCCTTTATGAAAAATAATTGAGTATCTTAGTTCCCTCAATCAGACATAACTTTCTCCCATAAACCGTAGATCCTTTATGAAAAATAATTGAGTATCGTAGTTCCCTCAATCAGACGTAGCTCCTCCAAATAAACAAAAATCACCTCTACATTGGTACTGTCACTGTCTTGTTATCAGTGAGGACTTATAGGGCAATCAAACATATTGACAACTGTCATAAACTCCAAAACATTACTCTCCTCATCGCTTCCTCATCTCGTAGAACCTCCTATACACATAATTATCATCTTCATTGGAGCGCTGGGGTGTACTCTGGCATTTCTTTGGTGATTATCACCAAATTATGGTCCTTGGTGACATAAATATATTTTTCCTCGACGTATAATAAGGTAGAAATAAATAGTAATTGTAATAAAAAAAAATCTTGTTTTCTTCAACACAGATTTGGCCTATATGTAAACAAATGTGTATTATTTCACCTAGACATGTGCCTCAAATGAAAGTTTTTAGGGACCTCTTTTGTTCACACTATTCCTTCTCCAATTGCATACCGAGCTTCAGGGATTTCTCGACTCCCATAACCTTCTTCTGTTCTGAAACATTCCTCCTCCAAAGTAACCCGAGCTTCAGGATTCTCGACTCCACAACCTTCTTCTGTTCTGAACATTCCCTCTCAACAGCAACCCGAGCTTCAGGGATTTCTCGACTCCCACAACCTTCTTCTGTTCTGAAACATTCCCTCCTCCAACAGCAACCCGAGCTTCAGGGATTTCTTCGACTCCCACAAAAAAAAAACCCTTTTTTTTTTTTTTTTTTTTTTTTTTTTTTTTTTTTTTTTTTTTTTTTAATACAAATTAATAAAATAACACGAATATCTACTCTATCCATTTCTTCAGCAAAGACATATTGTACACACCTTTGACCTGTCCACTTGATATTTCAGCAAGCTCACATGCATTTTGGTGGATGATACGGGTGATAACATAAGGGCCTGAATATATGAGAAACATTTTCTTGGTTTCTTTAGAAAAAAAATCAGAAGTAGGGTTGGCCCGTAAAAGTACCTTGTCATTTACACAATATGGAATTGACTTCTTCTTTTGTTGTTTGCTTCTCGCTTTGGCCGCTTGCTCCAACCGTTGTTTAGCCAACTTTATCAAAGTGGGCAACACTAGATCCGGATTGTCCTCCTTTGTCTTCCCCTCATCCAAGATCGGGTCATGGAAATGTCTGTCTAAGAAAGTTCCCTGACGTACTCCATAGTGTAGCTCATAAGGTGATAGTAATGTGGAGCTGTGCACCAAAGTATTCAGAAGTTCTTCTAGTATTGGTACAAAAGTGGGCCATGTGGTATGTTGATGGTGACAATAACACCGCAAAAATCGTCCAATCTCCTTCATCCCTCTTTCGCAAGGATTCGATGCAGGGTGACGAATTGAGCTATGTGTGGCTTGGATGCCTAATATCTCTAAGTTGTGGTACCATTTGTTACTTGTAAATTGGGATCCATGGTCGGATAAAATCTGTTTCGGTTTCCCCGTGCTGGCTATGTACTTCTTTACTCGAGCAACACATGCTTCAGCAGTAGCTTTCTTCAAACAGTATAGATGGCAAATTTTAGAAAAACCATCTACCATTGAAAAGATGTACGTCAACCCCCTAGTGGCTTTAGGTAATGGTCCAAACAAATCTACGGACACCAACTGGTTTGGTCCTTCAGGATTATCGCTTGATAGGCTCCCTCAAGTTCTGATTACTATATTTGGACTTTTGACAGATCTCACACTTTGGTATCAAAGATGCACATTGTTTATACATATTAGGCCAATAAACGTAACGCCTCAGCACATTGTAACATTTAGATACCCCAAAATGTCCCAATTTTAGGTGAGTGTGTGTTATTAACTTGTCCCTTAAAACTACTGGTATTACTACTTGTCCCGATAATTCCAGAGGGTTTGTTGAATTGTTCCTTCTGTAAAGCAGCCCAGCCTGTATAACATACTTATTCCCAATCCGGGTATTGGCCTTGTTAGTCACCCGGCCAATATGTGGTGACCACCCCAATTGTTGTTTGATGCTAGTAATCTCCTGATCTAGGTCTTGGAACTTCTGGATATCCCAAAGCTGCATCTCGACGCCAGGCTCACCTTCTAGTTGACCGACCAGCACCATGAAATTATCAGGAGCGTGTGATGGTTCCGGTTCTGGTTCACCCTCTGCGTTCATAGGATATCGACTCAACGCATCCGCTTGCTGGTTATCCTTGCCGGGTAAGTATTCAAAATCCAATCCAAACTCTTGAATGGCCAGTATCCATCTGGTTAACCGGTCACTTTTAAGCCTGCAAGACTTCATGAAGGAAAGGGCCCGATGATCTGACAAGATTATTATTTTATTACCTAGTAGCAAATGTCTAAATTTCTGAAGTGCCCAAACTATAGATAAACACTCCTTTTCTGTCACGGTATATCGTCTTTCGGCTGTATTGAGCTTTCGGCTATTCATGGCTACAAATTTGTGTTGTCCTTGATCATTCTTCTGGCTAATAGTGACTCCCAAAGCATAAGCACTAGCGTCTGTGGTGACATAAAAAGGTTGTCCTGTTACAGGTTGTTGGAGCGTCCTAGTCATCAGGAACAATGTCTTCACCTTCTGGAAAGAATCCTCCTCCACCTGGGTCCATCTCCAGCTCTGTCCTTTCTTCAAGAGATCTGTGAGAGGTAAACCCTCCTTTGCTAACTCACTGGTGTAACCACGGTAGAAACCAACCAGTCCTAAAAATGCCTTTACTTGCGTCCTTGATGTTGGCCTCTTGAAAGCTTGAATGATACTCAGCTTCTCTGTATCCATCTGTATACCATCTCTGGTTAGGATGTGGCCCAAAAATGGCACTTGTTTGCGGAAAAATAGTGACTTCCTCAACTTCAACGTCATTCCTGACCTAATCAAACTCTCAAACACACACCTGAGATGGATTAAGTGCTCTGAAAAACTGGCAGAAGTGATAAGTATGTCGTCAACATAGGCTCTGGCAAAGTCTTGACAGCTATCCCCTAGCACCTGGTCCATGCATCGGGTGAACTCGGCCACAGCGTTGCTTAACCCGAACGGTAATACGTTGAAACAATACTGCCTAGACTTGTACAGAAAAGCTGTGAACTTCCTTACTTCCGGTTTTAAAGTTAATTGGTAGTAGCCTTGGGTTAAGTCCACAGTAGTCATGTACTTTACTGATTGTAGCCCGTATAACATGTCGCTTATGTTGGTAGGTGACTCATAATCCTTTACGATCAAACTATTCAACTTACGAGCATCTAGGCACAGCCTAACAGTACGATCCTTCTTTACTACGCATACCAATGGACTCACATAAGGACTGGAGCACCGGCTTATCACTCCCAAGTGTAACATGGCTTTGATCTGTTCGTCTAGTTCTGCTTCATACGCCTTTGGTAGAGGATAGCTGCGTTGAAAGAACTCCCCATAGTTAGTAAGTGGTATATCTGCCTGGTATGTAGTATTCCTTCCAGGCTGCTCGGAAAATGCTTCCCTACACTCTTTTAACAACTCTAACACTTCTCTCCTTTGATCTGCTGACAGATCAGGTATTTCTTCCACAAAACTATGAAATTCTGACTCCGTATATGAGTTGAGAGTATGTATATTGTCGTGGTCTTGGGACATATTCTCCCTAAACCTCACAGATGACTTGATATCCAACGACAACACCCTTAGCAGGCTATGGTCCTGGTTTATGGTCCACTCACAACTTCTAGTCTGTTGTTTAGTCTCAGCATTGCCTTTACCTTCCGCAAAACTTAACTCCTTCTTATGAAAATCCAAAGAAATACCATATTCGGACAAAAAATCAATTCCTAATATTAGTGGTTTGACCAAATCTTTTACAACCAAACAAACAGTTTCCATAGTCATGCCCATGAAATTAATACTCAATCTGATCTGTTTGTTTATAGGTGAGCTCCGGCGGTTCGTGGCCCCTAATATTTTCACCACCGGTACTGGAAATATGGGCACAGGTCTACCCGAAGCGAGCAATCTACTCACCGTCTCCTCCGACACGCAACTAATCTCAGCTCCGGAATCAAATAAACACCTAATGTCCATCCCTTCCACGCTTAAAACAACCTCCGGGCAGGAGACGCTATCTTCTGTTGTGTCAAGTTCTTCCTGCAGTAATTCTTCCCTTAAATCATACCCTAACGTATGTGCCCCCATGACTTCTACCAAATGAGCATCAAACGATCTTTTCACCTGCAATCCTCCTGGGGCTAGGCTATTGCAGGTAGACAGTTTTCCTCCTGTGACACAACATGTACGCTTGCCTCTCTAGGTTGCACAGACTGTGACCGCTCATCTCCATTCTCTTGCCGCCCCTGGTATGATGGTCTGTGATGTGGTGGTGGGGGTCCTCTACCTTGTGGTCCACCTTGCGCACGAAAGGCTTCACGATCCCAAGATCCTTCATTACTATAATGTAGAGCCGGAGGGACTGGCTGGCTTCTTGGGGCTTGGTACCGCACATCTTGTATCGCATTACCCACTGGTTGGAGAGGAAACCTATGCGGATAATTGTTGGTTCCCTGGGACGAACGATTCCTCCACCCAGTTCCTGTATTTTCTTGACGTCTTCCGTTGTCCTGCAGATTCCCGGGTCTATCCCTCGACCGCTGATTGAACCCTGTGTATCTGGGTTCAACATTTCCACCATCATTCTGTTTCTGCCGTGGGACTTCTGGTTGTGACCCCTGTCTACTCCTCCTACGTATCACCTCCAAACCATCTACGCTCTGTAGCTTGGCCCTAAAATCATCCAGAGACCTATAGCTGCAACCCAACAACATCTCCTGTATCCTCAAAGGAAGCTGTTGTGTGACCATAGCTATCAATTCAGCATCTGAAATGGGGGAATCAAAGTTCCTGCTCCGCTCAAACATCTCCGAAAAGTAATGCTCAATACTGCCCAAATGTTCTGCATATTTCATAGCATGTAAGGTTGCCCTTACCTGCCCTTGGATCTCAACAGACCAAAATCTTGACAGAAATTTTTCTCTGAAATCTCTCCAACTTGTCACGTGCATCTTACAAACAGACCACCATGGTGACGCTGCTCCCAACAAAGAGCTCCCAGCTAATTTTATTTTCTCCTTGTCCGATAGTTGACTTCCCTCAAATACCTCTTCCAAATCAGTCAAATGTGCCACCGGGTTCTGAGTCCCTTTTTTCCCAAACTTGGGCAACCTCTCCTCCATGGACCTGACTCCAACACCAGAAAACACTTGATAAGAACATGCGCTAGGTCTGTTAATCGCTTGTTGCTCCAGTTGTTGTGATAGGCTCTCGATCTGCCCCCTCATCAACACCACCTCTTCCTTGTTTAAAAGCAAGTCCCTCTCTAATTGCTCTCGTGCTACCCTTTGTTCAGTGGTCAGTTCACTGTTCTTGGTCTTGATCTTCTCCACCTGCACCTCTATCTCCTGCTGTTGTCCACTGACCTGGCTTACATCCAACCGAAGGTGGTTGATGACCTCCGACACTGCCTCCACTCTTGTATTAACTCGCTCTTCCAAATTTTCCTGTCTTGACCGTGTTGCCAGTAAATCTTGTTCTAACTGTCTCTGCTGGATGACCTGGTTTTCCACCTGCACTCTCACTTCAGTAACTGCCACCGCTAGTTTTTCTCCAGTTACCGCCAAGTCCTGTACTTGCTCCTCGACCAAAATCACCTTCTTTACCAACTGGTCATGAACTGACCTCCACTCTTCGATGTGATCATCTATTCTTGAGATCACATCATCCTTCAGTGACTTCATGTTGTTATCCATTTTCTCCATGTTATTCTCCATGTTATTCTCCATTTTTTTTCATGTTATTGTCCATTTTTTCCATGTTATTGTCCATTTTTTCCTCCATCGATTTTATGTCCTTTTTAGCACTGTCCCTTAATTCTTCCTTTAGTGACTTCATGTTGGAATCCATTTTTTTCTCCATTGATTTTATGTCCTTTTTAGCACTGTCCCTTAATTCTTCCTTTAGTGACTTCATGTCCCCCCTCAATGCTTGCATTAGGTCAAACATAGTAAATTCCTTCACTGTTCCTTGATCATCATCTTCCTTTCTCGCAGCTGAAATATTCGTATTATTATCTAGGGCATCTGCCCCCAATGGCGTACTATCCTCCACCTGGTGAGCTATCTGTAGTACATCTGCCACAACAATTGATTCCAAAGATGTGACAGAACTATCATCCCATTCCTCCGTTCGGGGCTTGGCTTGAGGCATGACAACATCCTCTTCCAACTCCTTTGCTTCTCCACTGACCGATGGTTGCTGGGCATCCATGTTTATCTTTTCGAGCTGCTTACGTGCCTTGCTACGTGTATAATACTGCCCCTCTTGCATAACCTTCTATACAAAGTAAAAATGACCCAAAACCTAATTTAGGTAAACTGGCCTAGTCATAAAAATGCTCTAGCGTAAGTTGGCCGCAAAGAAACATCAACTACTTCCTCAAGTCACAAATAGACCCTAGTGTAATCAGGCCTCAAAATACATATTTTACTGTCCTCTCAAAGCACAAATATGCCCTAGTATAATCAGGCCTCAAACTATACAGTCCTTAAAATAACTTTAGGTATAACAATAGCCCCACGTTGGGCGCCACTGTAATGAAAAATAATAATATAAATATATATGTGTGTGTGTATTTATTTCTATATTTGAATGAAAGAATTAATTTAATTTTTGATAATCTATAATCTATAATATATAATCTTGTGTTTTATTGGGCGCCAACTACCAACCCCATTTATTTTGGTGAGATAGGTAGATTTTTAATTATAGAATAAATTTATCCCCATAAACTGCTCAGCGGTAATACGAAAACCCCTTTTCTCAAGACCCCTGGACTTTACCTAAAGTTTGGACTTAAGTTGGACACTTACAACCGAAGACTTCTTGATGCAGGTTATTATTCTTGATTTGACCAATCCACTCTACTGAGCATCGCTATACATGGGATGCAAGTTCAGAAGAAAATACAATGTACATTGATGTAAATAACAATAAAACAATTAAATTTAAAGAGTAATTTTAATTATTGAAATGAATGATATTCTTAAATGAACCCTACCTATGAAGCATGCCTCGTATATTATAATACTATTAAAAGTATTGTTAAGCAATACTTGAAATTGTTAAATTCTCACTTGAATTGTGAGTATAGTTGAATATACATATTTCTTTAAGCAAATAAGATTTTAACAACAAAATTTATTCTTTATAACATGTAACAATAATAAATAAAAAAAAAATAGTTCTGAGGTGGACAAAAAGTATTAATTCTAGTTTGGAAACTGAAAATTATTTGTCCTTCTTTAGTAATTTTAAGGATTATGCTTAATTATTTACATCCGTAACAGGATGTTTACAGATGGATTGGATCTCACCCGAAAATGTCCTTGCTCTGGTAAAAATGTTGAATCAAAGCTCCGTCGATATTTAACTCTCTGACCTTAACTTTCCACCAAGATCTTCTTTGAGTGCTTCCACTCAACTTTCTTCACGAGTTTATACAGCTTTTAGAAGTTTTAGATGAATAACATTACCATGAACCTTTAAAAAAGAATATAATTGAAGGATCCGCAGATCGGATCCTTCCTTACACTTTCGACGCCAATTTTAGAGAGTCACAACAATAAGTAAGACAAAACACCAACACGTTATTTTTGTTTAAAATAAACAATCACCGGCCTAGGAGAAAACATTCGCCGGGATTTGTAAGCAAGAATAAAGCAAACAATCTTAATTATTTAGAGATTGGGGGTATTACTAAAAAGATAATGATACATTTTTACAAAGAAACATAATTCATCTTTAAAAATTAATTTTAAACTTGGCACCAAACAATAAAACAAAACGAGAATAATAATTTCTTCCGCTAGGGGCAATTAATGTTTCAAGAGACAGCCAGATGCTATAAGTGTCCAAGAACATAAAAATAAACGAATCGAATAGTTCCGAAATAAACCACTCTCTGGAGTAGATAGCGTTAAAATCACCTACCAACAAAATTAATAAACATGGCGGGTTGGCAGTTTATGAATAAAAATAAAAATAAAGAAAGATGATTTAATAAAGTGAAATAAAGGTAAGTAGATTATATGTATAACATATATTTTAATTGTAAATGAATAAATAATGAATATTCAAAACTTTAGGAGTTTTGAATGAAATTTAAATCAAATAAACAGTAAAATTGACAACGATATTATATATTTGAAGAATTTAATCAACTGATTATTAGATTTCTATTGTAAGTAACTCTTTTAACCAAAAATAACATCACACTAATGTCTCTATTAGTTTTATATTAACATATTCTTAATATGTTAATTAGATCTACTATTTTTACTTTCACAATGAATATAATAAGATTTTTACTGCACTATAATATATTTATACAGATAATATAGTAAGTTCTATTTTATATTAATAAATTCTATAGTTAAATATTAAACTATTATAAAAAGTATATATATATATATATAATAATAAGTTTACCATTTTTAGATTTAAAATAATACTTTAATCATTTTAACATATTTTTATTTCAGTGTACTTAAATATACGCTTTATGAACTCACGTCTAAATAAGCACGTGATCTTTTCTTAAATTGTAGCACGGGGTGACACAGTTTAGTAGAGCAACCCCCTTTATTTCATCTAAATTGGTTTTTAATAATATACGATTGAATCATGTAACTTTAACATGTAATCGTCGTCTCTAATTACTCTGATTAACTAATAACTAATGAGTCCAAAGGTCTCTTTTAGCCTTAAATGTTCACTTGCATCAGTGTCCACATGGCCTAAGGCGTCAGTCTCTACTACCAAATGTTCCAACTAAGCCAATCAATTCCACGAAAACAGTTCTTGTTTTCATATTGTGTCTATTTATAAACAAACGTTAATTCATCTGTTTAATTTAATTTTCCTTCAGAGCCACCATACTGCTAGGTTAACTTTAAGGGTAAAGGTTAACAGAATTTGGCTGGAACCATCTCAGAGATTGGTTTTACTAGCCAAGGAAACCAATTTAAGATTTAGGTGATTTTGGTTTGACACTGGTTGCAGCCTTTGGATATATAAAGTTTATTAATCATTTCAGTGCTATTATTAAAATACATTTATTGGTGTCAGATTTTGTTGTATGGTTGAATATATTATGTTAAGTTATTTAAATAGTAATATGATTACAACTATAACCCTGCGTTTATAGAGTACACCTTTGGAACCCTGAGCTATAAATATCAAAATTACAGTAATCTATTACTAGCTCTGCTTTTAATAAATTTTATAAAAACATTTAGTAATTAGTGTATGAGTTGACAAGTAACTACATTAATTAAAAACTGAAAGTTTCATTTTAATATTTTGTTGTTGCTATTTCCTTAGTTACAAAATTATTAAATTTAATTATTTGTATAAAAGGATTCAAATTGAATTATAAAATAGCTTACTAATAAATTGGATCAAAAACTTTTAATGAAAACTGACACTAAATAAGGTAGATTGTAAAGGTTGAACATGGTAAAATTGTTACAATATATATATAAATTAAATTAGGTTTTACATAAATGATTATTTACAATATACTAGAAGTACCCAGCATTGTCCGTGGTAACAGCGTAATGAATTGTGTGGCTACCCCGGATAATAATTTTCTTTGCTTCAAAGAGAAAAAAAAAACACTTTTCATTTTATTTTTCCGATCCAGTTTTTAATAAATTAAAAAAATATAATTACAAATTTGTAGTTCTAGTTTCAAGCTGGGACTAGTAATTTATAAATGTCAGCCCTCTTACTGCGATCAATATCTTGCAATGCTCATGACAACCAAACACACTCTTAATTGTTTTAATATAAATTTCTGTATAGATAAAATGGATTCTAACTATATCCCTTGCTCCTTAAGGAATATGCAGTGATCAGAGTCGTCTACTTGTACATACTTAGTTTAAATTGATAAGATTTGGTGCTAACACCATCTTCAGGAAACTAGATGAGAAAATATGTAAACAAGGACCATTACTGATAAATAATAAGATAAACTAAGGAGTCTAGTTTGTTCATTGTGAATACAATTTCACTGACACTTACAGCTTATTGGGTGACAAACTAATTGAAATAATTTCCATGATAATTATTAATTAAAAAGCTTAGTGTAATTCAAACATGCCTACACAATCTTAGTCTAAGGGTTCGGCAGACTGACAAGCGTGCGAGCGAGCGCGCAAGCGACTGGGTGGGCAGACTGGCGAGCGTGCGCGTGATTAGCAGATAGCTCTCGTTAGTTGTTGACGAGGAGGCTCCGAATCTTGGCTGAGTGAACTCAAGGGGGGTTTTAACAAGTGATTTATTGTTGTGGTTTTCTCATCCCCTCTCCACGCTAATGGTGATTCTAATTTGTAAAGGCCTACTTTGATAATATTGAAGTATTTTAACAAATCAGCTTTATATATATGTATATATATATATATATATATATATAGGTATGGTTTATAATCTTACCAATTAAATTAGGCCGTTAGTAGCAAGTGTACTAAACCTATCGATAGTAATAAAAATGTCACTCAATGAACCAACATACAATAATATTTCCTAGCGCCTGTAAACTAGACTGTAACGGGTCAAGCGCGCGCGCTTGAAAAATAAAACCTGTTCTATCTTTCAAGCGTGCGCACTCAGTCGCTCACTCGCTAGCGCTCTCCAGTCTGATCACCTCTCATTACAACCCATGTGTTCTATTTTATATTTTAGTCGCTCGCTCGCTCACTCACTCAGTCTGGCCGCCCCCTAAGGAAAAAACCATTCACTTCTTGAATAGAATTTAAGCCATCTGTTTGTAAAAATGTAGAATGTCGTAGTATAAAATAGCTATTTTATTTATAATGCAATGTTTATTCTTATTAACATTGTTCTTATTAACATTTTTTGCAATATATTACAAAAATTAACGTTTATGTAATATTAACATAGATTCTAAACATTTAAATTTGTGACTTTTGCAAAATCGAATAAAAAATTACACCTTATAGATTTTGGTGAGTCATCAAAAATATATTTGAACTCAGGTGGGTAATGAGCCAAAGAGGTTAGGCAATCGCTTGTCACTGATTTGGTTTTAGGTGGGGTCAGGCATTTGCTTAAACAAAGTGTAATATTTTACTATGACTAGTGTAAATGTTAGTGTTTAGAATACTAAAGACTTGTACTCACTCACATAGGGAACTTTGTAATGAAGTTGGATACTAAGGTAATGCACCACCGTTCATCTGTAGTGATGGTTCATAAATAATGTGTGTTAGGGGAAGGGAGGGGAGTGTTTCCAGGGGAAGGACTAATTCCTTTTGAATCCTAGGTCTCTTGGGTCCAAGTAGAGCACGCTAGCCCACGACCAACTTTGTTGGTCAAGGGTGTATGCGCAACACCTAATTTATATTAGCTTATATTGGATTTCTGCGAAAATTTTGAAACTAACCCGTTTTGTTATGGGTTCAAAATCCCCATTACATACCGGAGCGTTACACTGAATAACAAATTCCTTAGTTTATGAGGTCAGATCATGCGAAAGTTGATGTTTTCACTTTTGTACCACTTATAGCATCGGAAAACGCTGCCACCCATCAAGAGGTCCAAGATTACTGGTTCTCAATAGAGTTCATAGCCAATTGTAAATTGATCAGGAATTCTCACCTCCTAGCTCTAAAAACATTAATCAAATATTTTAGCAATGCCGTCTGTCTGTCTATCTGTCTGTTTGTACCTCGGACTAGAGCTAAAACTATTTCACTGATTGGGTTAAAACTTGATATCTAGGGTTTTCATAAAATCACCTCTATGGGTTTTTGGAATTAGATACCCAACATTAAATTTAAGTGTAATTAGCACACTGAAGGCAAAAAGAAAGAATATCTTTTCTCGAAACTTGCTGTAATGATTTTGATTACATTTTATATCTAGACACTATTTACCATTATAAACAAGATGGCAACTTTCATTTTCTTATGAAAATTAATTTGAAGGAAATTTACAAAAGGGAAATTTTCCAATTTTCGTAATTTCTCCGCAAATATTTGAGATACGATGTAACTTATTATTGTAATGTTGTAGTACAATTAAGGTGCGGCAGAAGGGAAAGCGAGTAATTTTGCAGTTTTTATAGCATTAAATTTTTTTGACCAAAATAAATCAAACATTTCTCCAGTAGCAACATATAGTTTAGTTTTCTGCACATGCTAATGTCAACAGATCTTGAATATCTGTCAAAAGTGTCCTGGAATTTTGTCAAAACTTTTTAAATAAAGAGAAAAAGTTTTGACAAAATTCCAGGACACTCTTGACCGATATTCAAGATTTGTTAATAAAATCATTTGCAGAAAACTAAACTCTATGTTGCTACTGGAGAAATATTTGATTTATTTTGGTCAAAATATTTCAATTCTATAAAAACTGTAAAAATACTTGCGCTCCCTTCGACCGCACCGAATAGAAATCCTTTATTTGGAATATATTTGTATAAAATCAATAGTGTATGAGCTATGAGCAAATAAATATACTTTTTAATTCAGATATTTGAAAATTAATTTGATTATTATGCTCTTTGGTGGACAAAGTTGTTTTCTTTTCTCAATTTTTATGTAACAGTCTTGCTAGTTTCTAATGCCATAGAGTAAGTAAGTAACAGTATTTATTATTTCATTAATAATCTTTGATTTAGTATTTCTACAACAATATATAAACCTATTATTTCCTTTCCCAAATCTTACGATTTTCAGTAAAGATAAAGCGGTTGAAAATGTGTGCGGTGCGCCGATGCATCATACAATTTGTTTTAATACGGTTTCAAACACCCAAATCCAATTCATTTAATAAAATATTTGAAAATGCTATATGATTTAGCAATCTCTCCTACCCTCCCACCTCCCGCTAACTAAGTTTATCACTTTAATAACTATATCCTCTTTTTCAGTGGCAGTCCGAACGCCATTTAAACACAATGGTAGCTGTGTGACACTTATCTCAGGCTCTATTAGTGATACACTTTTTTTTGTAAGAACGGTTCTTTATATAGTTCCGCACAAAGGCTATTTTAAATCTTAATAAAATCAACAATATTATGATTTTATCACCAAAGCATGAATTTTTACAAACAAAAATATACTAATTTCCTTTTCTCTACAATATAAATAGTTCTAGATCCCTGTGTGAGGAACTAGTATTTAATATCATAAAGTTGTCATAATAATGTTGTGAGGCTATCCTCTATGGTAAATAAAATATTTTCCATCAAAACTCATAAAGTATAGTTTATGGCAAAAGAGCGTCAAAGACATTCATTTATAATATTGAGTTTTTCACATTCTAATAATGTTCATTACTGTAAGAAGGGTTGTACGGATCTTCCTCTGCCTGATATAGGTCTTCCAGCTTCCTTCTCCCTCAGGTCCTCTTCTGCCTGATATAGGTCTTACAGCTTCCTTCTCACTCAGGTCCTCTTCTGCCTGATATAGGTCTTCCAGCTTCCTTCTCACTCAGGTCCTCTTCTGCCTGATATAGGTCTTCCAGCTTCCTTCTCACTCAGGTCCTCTTCTGCCTGATATAGGTCTTCCAGCTTCCTTCTCCCTCAGGTCCTCTTCTGCCTGATATAGGTCTTCCAGCTTCCTTCTCACTCAGGTCCTCTTCTGCCTGATATAGGTCTTCCAGCTTCCTTCTCACTCAGGTCCTCTTCTGCCTGATATAGGTCTTCCAGCTTCCTTCTCCCTCAGGTCCTCTTCTGCCTGATATAGGTCTTCCAGCTTCCTTCTCACTCAGGTCCTCTTCTGCCTGATATAGGTCTTCCAGCTTCCTTCTCCCTCAGGTCCTCTTCTGCCTGATATAGGTCTTCCAGCTTCCTTCTCACTCAGGTCCTCTTCTGCCTGATATAGGTCTTCCAGCTTCCTTCTCACTCAGGTCCTCTTCTGCCTGATATAGGTCCTACAGCTTCCTTCTCACTCAGGTCCTCTTCTGCCTGATATAGGTCTTCCAGCTTCCTTCTCACTCAGGTCCTCTGCTGCCTGATATTTTTATAGAGGTCAGAAACAGCTTTTTCAGTTTTATAAACTCGGCTATTGAGATTTCCTCAGGCTGTTTTAGGCCTTGTTGACTGGCAGATGAAGTTGGGGTTTGCTCTTTAGGTTTTGATATCTCAATATTTTTCATTTCCTTGTAAAAAAAGACAACCTGTCCCGATTTTCTTCTTGTTACCCATTTCAAAATATATTATAAACACTAAACAAAACTATAATTTAAAAAAACACACACTTTTACAACAATGTTTGTAGCATCACATTATCTGATAAACAACATAACATTACAAATAATAACAGCTGGGGTATAGCAGTTGTAGACAGAAGATGAGTTTATAACCAGAATAATCAAATAGCCAACGGTAAATACTAAATTACACACAAAGATATAACTTAGGTATATTTTATAAAAGGATAGATACATTATGCATGCGCCTGACGGGTATGACTCCAAAATCTGTTCTCATAGCATTGCAAGCTTATTAAAAAGATTTTTTACACAGTTAAAAAAATATTAAACTATTCAATGTTATAGAACATTTTTAAAAGGAGATTCCAGAGAATAATAATCTATTAAAAGCAAAAATCGATAAAAATTTTGCTATTTAGACTGCCATTAATTTTAACAAATCCTAATTTCACTTACCGTACTTTTATGTATCAAGTTAGCCTTCATCAGGTTTACAATTTTCTATTATAGGCCTAACCTTAATCTAGACATAATAGTACTTTTTTGGTTTTAAATAAATTAAGTGTGGGGATTGTTTCTTGTTTTAAGATGTTCATCTGATCATCCGAGTTTCAAGAAACAGATTTACCCAATAACCAACTAATAACTTTATTTTGAGCCTAATACTTTTTCAGATCAGTAATATTTCATTATTGTTAGTTCATTGCTACATTTTATATCTTGATTTACTATTTCTACATATTATTATTATTATTATTATTATTATTATTATTATTATTATTATTATTATTATTATTATTATTATTATTATTATTATTTTGGTTTTATTAACAGTAAGTTTGGTGATGTAAATAGATCGTTTTTATCTTGGAGTCAAATAAGAGGTTATAATCTAGCGAAGTAAGGGAAATCCAGAGCAAATTGCTTGTGCCATTCAAAAAGCACCAAGAAGCCTCTGGGGGAATGAACTAGGTGGCTTACCGCCAACACAATTCTTAAGATCACTATGCCGAACGGACATAGTGGTCCGATAACACTTAGATTGCAGGGAAGGTACAGGAGAGACGTTTGAAGTGAACAGTCATAATTTTTCGGCTACGAGTGGAAAGAGGACCGACGTAGTAGCCCTTATAATTAATTATAAGCAGATTTAAATATTTGCTTAATTTTTTAATATACATAATGTTAAATGTTTCTATCGCTTTCGTGCCCTAAATAAATTGACGTCAATTTACTAAAGGTTTATCAACAATTTTTGTAATAATCTCTTGATTTCTCATCCCTAATATGTGATAGTCATACTTCTAAAAGAGAGAGAGAGAGAGATTTGTGCTTTACCATCAAAAGCACGGACTACCATGGACAAAACAACTTAAAAGATTAGTGAGACGAATGACTTGTCACAAATGGCACCCAACGAGAGGGTTAACATCCGTAAATATTGAGTGAGTTTCTGAATTGTCACAAATGGCACCCAACGAGAGGGTTAACACCCGTAAATATTGAGTGAGTTTCTGAATTGTCACAAATGGCGCCCAACGAGGGGGTTAACACCCGTAAATATTGAGTGAGTTTCTGAATTGTCACAAATGGCGCCCAACGAGGGGGTTAACACCCGTAAATATTGAGTGAGTTTCTGAATTGTCACAAATGGCGCCCAACGAGGGGGTTAACACCCGTAAATATTGATTGAGTTTCTGACTTGTCTCAAATGACTGACCAACGTGGGACCAAACGCAGGTAAATATTGAGTGGGTAGCCAACCTGTCTCACAAAGACAGGAAGCCAATATTATAGTCTTTAATGGGTGCACTTGGTGGTAGTTTTGTATGATCTGTGTCTGGTAGGAATAAAGGTTTAGAAAAAAATCGTCATCACTTTGAGACCCCCGGTTATTAATCTCAGTTTTCTAAACCTACACATATATCAAACTACATTAAATTTATCACTGTATTTCTCTGATCTTTCCCAGCTAGTGTGGGTGCATTTATTCTAAGCTGCACTCACATAACCTCCTACTCAGATTAAGTCATTAATAACCTTTGATTATAATTTATTTTTAAATTACAATAAAAACACCACTGACTACAACTATCGTTTAAAGCACGTTATTTTAACGAGGTACGTATCTCAGAATTGTAGATCAAAGAGCTTTGTTAAATAGCTCAAAACTTCTGTTTCCAATGAGTCATGAGCTTGAGGTAAAAGGATCATACATAAATTCCTTCCTCTATGTGAACGTCCTCTACACATTCACTTGGTAAATTTACTGTAGATAACCCAACGAAATATAATTTTCTCGTAAAAAAAAAAGGACACTAGGCTTACGCTTCAGGAAAATCTCACTTATATTCTGCTCCTCTGCATTCGCAAAATCTTCCGGGCGCGAGTTCTTATTGCATAGCTAATGCGTAGCGCTCGGCGAAGCTACTGGCCCTAGGTTTTAACTGCCGGCAGTCTATATTGCACCTCTACTATTGGCAATTAATGCGCTCCGGACTGGAATGGTTTTTAGGGGTTGGTTGAGGGGTGGAAGCGAGAGAGAGAGAGAGAGAGAGAAGGCGTGAAAGGGATCTGGGTTTATTCTCTACTGAGGCACTATAAATCTGTTCGTCGGAGGCCTGCTGAAGGCGTACCAGAGTGGTAAAATGGAGGATAGGTGGGCTAGAAGAGTGGTGGGGAGTTAGTGAGAGTAGAGAATGGAACGGGGAGAGTGGGTGCTGAGTTTAAAATGAGAAACCCTTCCTTTTGCACCCACCTTCCCTACTTTTTTTTCAAGTTGTGGAATGCGAGACTCAATCAGTCTTGGTCTTGTGGCAAGCTCTTGGCAGGTGAAGAATGGATACGTCAGTGGGTTGGTGGGGGAGCCATATTGGATACGAAGCCCTTGAGGTTATCTTGGAAGATAGGTGATAGTAGTGAGCCGGTTTAATGTTAATCAACCCTTTCCTATTTAAGCTAAGGCAATATAACTCCATCAACCCTTAGCTTACCTATTTGAAGACATAACTTTTCAATGCAAAGCTTGTTTATTATATGTATGATAACATGAGCAAGCTAGAGCGCCTTAAGGGGGGTGTATTTTCGAGCATTTAAAGACCATGCAGATGTTCATAGATTCAACATTATTTAAAAGTTGGTTTGATATTTTATAATATAATTAATTCCATAATGAAGGGGAAAGCTATCAATATTTTCTATATAATTAAAAACCTCACATTTTAAGTTTACTGTTTAAAACAATTATATTAATATATATCACTAGCTCGTTAGATACTACAATACAGGGATTGAAACATTAACCTAGCCATACTCAAACCAATATTTTTTTTATCAGGTTCACAACAGAAAAAACTAATATAATTATTTAGAATTATTTTAATAGTTTTGAATTTTCACAACTATAATTTCCATAAGAAATATCACAGTGTAAGAATACTTCTCTTCAAATGGCTGGATACCTTTAAAGAAAAATTTATAATGGTAAAAAATAAAGGAATTCAAAGAAGTATATTGAATATAGACATAAAGATGTAGAAATAAGCAGAATTATCATAGACGGTATAGTTTTATCGTAGATATCTTTACCAAAGGGCGTTTCTTGCCTCCACCACAATTTGGTTATGGTTTTATATTTATAGATTTGAAATTGTGAATAAACCTTCTACACACACAATGTATCTTCAAATAATAATAGCAATACATATTATCTTGATGTGTATCAATGTAATTGCGCCAGGTAGAATACAGTATTGTAATAGTAGAATAAATGGTACGACACAATCGCACACACTTTCTCATATTGTGTATTATGGCTTCAAAGAAAATACTCAAAAATTAGGGTTTTAGTAAATTACCCTTAAATAAGTTTTAGTCATAAGAAACAAACACATGATCTTGTGAATCACAATAATCACTCATTAGATATAAGAAGAATACAAAGGAAAAACTAGCTAATCCTCAAGATTTCGAAAAATGAGATTTCAATGCCATCTGGTAGTTCTTTCCAAGTACTACAATATTCCCAATACAAAAGTGTAATAAATCAACCTACTAAGTTACAGCCGTTTGAAAGATTGCGTCCAATGGATGAATCAGCTAGCTCTTAGGGCTCCTAGGGAAGAACGGGCTAACCATCATCTGCTTAAAACTAGTTGCAATGCTATTAAACCAGTTTCGTTCTGTATTTGCGGGCGTTTTACAGTGAGGTGGTTTGAGTTGTGATACTTTTTGTTATTTTTTTATGCAAATTACATCTTTATTAAAAACAATTTCTTAGCCATAGTAGTTGTTTTTTTTAGATACACTTTAATACTTAGTTTGTTTAATGTAAACAATTTTTTTGCTTTATTTTTAGATACATAGCCTAGCTTCTTATTTTAGGTTAGGTTATTCGTGTATCTATTCTCACGCCAACATGGATGAGAAATGTGAAGATAGTTATTCACAAGATGAAAGGAGCAGACTATTAGAATCACAATCAGCAAAGAAAAGAAAGAAATTTGGAACAATTCGGGAAGTAATGAAAAAAACTGCGTGCTTCAACGTTCGAAACAGGCCCAGACTGTGGATGTAAGACTCACTCATGTTTTCAGAAAATTTATCCACAACAAAGAACAGTCTTGATTAAAAAATTCAATGAACTTGGTGACTGGATTAAACAATCAGCGCATCTTACTGGTCTCATGAATATAGTTCCTATTAAACGAAGATACGCTAAGGGGATGAAGAAGAGGCAAATTTCCGTGATTGTTCGTTTCACTACAAAATTAGAGTGGAACAAAATGATGGCTACCAAGAAGAAGTAGTGTGCAGGCAGGGCTTCATAAGTCTACATGTCATTACAAAGGTGAGGGTATTAACTATTCAACATTCACTGAAAAGAACAGGCTCGGCACCGAAAGACCAAAGGGGCAAACACAAAAACAGACCGCAGCAGCTGGACGATGAAAATAAAAAAGCCATTTTTTCTCATATAAGTTCTTTTAAGGGTCGTACGAGCCATTACAGTTTAAATAAGTCTTTAAGTCTGAAGAACTAAATGTCATAAAATTGTATGAAATGTTTTGTGAAATTTACCCTGGAATCAAAACGTCACATGAAACATACAGACAGATTTCTAATGCCAAGTTCAATATAGCTTTTGGTTACCCGAGATCTGATACATGTTCCCCCTGTGACAAACACACTACAGAAGTTGAAGCACTAAATAAAAAACTAGTAGTGGGTGGTATGGCTGAAAAGGAAAGGAATGAGTTTTCATCAAAGCTCAAGTCTCTTAAGACTTTGCAGGAGCTTCATTTGAGGCGAGCAGGAACCTTATATTCAAGAAAACGTGCTGCAAGGAAGGAAAGTCACAAATATGTTCTGAAAGAAGCTGTATGCATGGATTAACAACGAAACCTCCCAGTACCAAACATCAATACGAATGATGTTTATTACAAAAGACAGTTGTCGTACTACACGTTTAATATTAATATACTTTCAACCGGCAAACCTGTTTGGTTTGGATACAGTGAAGAAGTTACCAAAAAAGGTTATAACGAATTCTTAAGCTTTCTTCACTATTACATCACAAACTTCTTAGATCCCCGAGTCAAACACCTTGACTTGTTTTGCGATTCGTGTCCGGGGCAAAATAAGAACTACATTTTATTTCGCTACCTTCACTATGTGGTGCATGTTTTAAATAGATTGGAGACAGTGTGTTTTACGTTCCCCTGGAGAGGGCATTCATTTCTGGATTGTGATAAGAACATGGGTTTAGTAAACGCAATGAAAAGAGTAGAGGTACCTCGTGAATGGGCCGAAGCAATATCTGAAGCCAGAGAAAAACCGGAACCTATTGGGATGGTACAGGTGGACCAAATCATAGTAAGGGACTGGAATTACTTATTCGGGGACCCCACTGTATGTCGCTATGTGAATAAGGTTCCATTCCATACACGTCCCATAAAAGAGGCCAAAATCTCCAAAGAACATCCTCGCTTCATTCAGCACAAGGATATGTAGGGGAAATGTGCCTAAAATGAATACCATTTTTAAGTTTTGAAATTTCTTCTAGAATATTCTTCTGAAATTAATTGTTTCTAACTTTTTATAAACTATGATATATAATCTTTCAAATGAACACCAAAAAACATCACTAATACATATATTTATTAGTTAAAAAATGAAAATACAAAATATAGCACTGTGCTATTTTATACATACTGTATGGGTAAAATGGCATACATTTAATCTTACACAGAAAAAAACATTAAACATACAAATTAAACCTTCTATTATGACTTTTGTTGTTTTATATGTAGTTTTCATGGCTTGCAAATATCACACACAAAATGTTTTTCCTCTTAGCAAGGCTAGCCAATTCACGTTCTGATTCTTGGTCAAATGTGGACTTGAATCTAGCCAAACCCTTGCTAACACCTTGAATTTACTTGTTTTTATTCCTGGCTCGCCTTCTTAAAGTTGTTTGTGGTACTCCAAACAGTTTAGATGCCCGAAGCCAACCCATTTCCCCATTATTTACCACATCAATAGCCCGTTGCATTGCTTGCTCTTCCCATGACTGCCTTTTTGTCTTTCTGACGTAAGTCACAACCATCTTCGCACAAAATATTTGAATTTAATATTAAAAATAATTTAAGTAACTATTTCAAATATTAAAAATATAATTTGGTGAACAAATTACAGTAAGAAACATTTATTTTAGCAGGATAATGATTGATTTAAATAACTAAGACGTTACTTAGGGTAAAATGACACACTATGCCATTTTATCCTTACCAGTGGTATGCCATTTTACCCAACATTGCTAACTATGAAATAATAAAATATTGTACCAAGAATATTAAATAATTTATGGTCGATTTTACGTCATAAATACTGCATATTACACTTGAAGTAACACTCACTATACTCACAGTAAAATTACTTACCCTTCAATGTATTTGTTAACAATGAAAGATAACAAAAAATATATTTTACAAAGCAACTTTTCAATTTTTCTTTAATAACTTCAGAAACACCTTATGCACAGGTCAGCCATTTACAGAGTATCAATGATTTTAACTAAGAAATAACTCAATACCCTCAATTTGAAAAAAAAATAGCAGTAATTGCGAGAAAATGCACCTATGCCATTTTATCTGAGTATGCCATTTTAGGCACTTTTCCCCTACAATGGAGTATGGGTTTAATCTGTACTGACAACTCCAGAGAAGAGAAGTCTTCAGATATCTACTCCGCAAGAAGAAAATAAGTTCCTCTTCCCAAACATAATTTATGAAAGTAAGAGCAATTTCATTTTACTTCTTTCCAGATTTTTTCTTTGTTGTTTGACGAGCTATATCATAGCTGGCTTCCTTTTTTATTTCAGATACACTCCAAATATACGGGGAAAAATTTCGAGACCTTCAACATCTAAAGACATTTTGTGGTGACAAAACCAAAGCTTATTTTGACAATCTTAAATATGAAAAGAAGGGAAATAAATAAAACTTAATTGAACTTTGAAGTAGGCCTAATGGGTATAAATAAAAACCACATAACTTTTGGTGTAGTGTAATAGTAACTTAGCTTATGATTTGTTGAAAAGTGACCTGTTACTATGGAAAGTCATGTTTTCACCTTGTAACCCTTGTTGTTAGCCTGTTTTTCCTTTGAATATTTTGTAGTTAAGTTACAGTTAAATTGATTTTTAAGGAAACAAAACTATTTCTAAGTTAAAATTACCATTAACTTTCTCCATACATTTATAATCAAGTTTAAAATTCGTAGTAATAAATTAATGTTTGAAATTGAAGAAGTTATTAGGTTTAAAACTTTAAGATGGCTCTCCTCAAAAATTGAATGATCTTAGGCTAGCTGGTTTTTCATTTGGATACTTCTACATTTTAAATTAAATTGTTCAGATATATTTAACCAAATTCAAATTTTCAAAAATAAGTCAATTGTAAACTACCGTAAGATTTTTATATTTAATAATAAAAACGAAATCTTATTTATCATGAAAAACTATTCAAGGTATTTAAGGTTAATTACCAAAATATTCAAATTTTCTATATTTTGTTGTAACCAAGCTATCCTAAAATCACTTTATTTTAGTTAAATAGCGATACTTTATCATTGATATGTTAAATCATCTCCCGATACCAATTTTGGAGCAAATTTCTAAAGCAATTTTTTAAAATATTCAAACTAAACGAACACAGCTATCAGTAAACTACCCATAGCAAAATTTCTCCCCTAAACAATTATAAAGAATTTTTGTCATTTTCATGTCCATCACATCCCAGATACACATTTTAAGCAATAACACTATGCCCATTTTCAAAATAATTCAAATTTTCAAAGATTACTCCTGAGTAAAGACCCTTTTTTGAAGGTTTACCCAAAACAAAGTATACAGGTTTATTTTTCATGTCAAACACTCCCGAGATATCCATTTGAAACCAAATCGTTATTACCATCTTAAAAGTATTTCCAATTTTTGAAAAATTAGTAATTTGTAAACTACACATAAATGAGTTCTTAGCCCCAAAACAAATATAAAAAGTTCATTTTCATGTCAAACATTCCCAAGATACCCATTTTGAACCAAATCATTAGAGATATTTGTAAAATATATCAAGTTTTTACCCCAAAACAAGAATACGGTGTTATTTTTTATGTCAACCAAATTCTAAATATGCATTTTAAACCAAATCGTTAGAGCCATTTTAGAAAAATTATGATTTAAAAAAATTAAGTCATACGTAAACTACCATTAATTGGAGGGCTACGGTAAAAAAAAAAGTTTGGATATAATGCCAGGTACAGACAGACAGACAGACAGGCAGACAGAAAGACAAGTGGACAGCCATGATTGTGAAATCCACTTTTTTGGGTTCGTGTTCACATAAAACGTAAAATCTTGTCATAATATCGAGATTTTTTTTTCACGATCACAATAATTTCTCTTGAAATGAAAAGGTAAAAACAAACTTAAGTGCTACTTTTCCCTGGTTGTCACCAACATATACACAAATATTCTTTATCGCGAGACTTATGTTAAGACTAAAATTTCCACCCTGTTAAGGTGCGGCCGAAGAGAGTGCGAGTAATTTTATAGTTTTTATAGCATTACATTTTTTTGGCCAAAATAAATCAAATATTTCTCTAGTAGCAGAATAGATTTTAGTTTTCTGCACATGCTAATATCAACAGATCTTGAATATCTATCAAGGGTGTCCTAGAATTTTGTCAAAACTTTTATCCTTTATTTAAAAATTGTTGACAAAATTCCAGAACGCCCATTTAGATAGTTTTTTATTTTCAAATTGTTAGTAATTAAATGTTTCTTCCAAATATAAAAGATCTATTTGGAAATCTGTACGGAAAACCATTATATAAATATATATTTTACTTTAGATGTGAATATAATTTAAACCAGTGCTAGAAAAAATTAAATTTAAATAAAACATTTAAACCAAAAGAAAAATAATCTAAATCGGCGTTTAGTTCAAAATTGGTTCTGTCTTTAGCATGGATATGGTCGACTAGGTATTTGTGGCAACGGTGAGTATCGATATCACCTCGATGGCTAATTACTAAGTCGTTAAAGCTCAAGTCGATCGTGAACTTCTCGACAGTAGCTTGTCTAGCACTTGACTCGCGGAAACAAAAGAATGGCTGCATTGTTTATATATTAAACGGTCGGGTGAACTGGGGGTGGTTTTTCCTAAATGGTTTTCCACTTTCCCTCCACGCAAATGCGGGTTCACTTCCTCTAAATTCAATCGTCCCAATTCCTAATCCATTAGCGTAATTAGTACTTAAGCGTATAACCCGAACGGGTAGTAAGACGCGGTGCTAAATATTATTATTATTATTATTATATATTAAAATGGCTGTATAAAGGATTTTGTGACCGAAATCAGGTAAATAATTCAACTTTTACCCTTAAAATGGAACTGTGGTGTCTTAATATAGTGACATAACATTTTAAACATTATTTTCATAAATAAAATCTGCTTTAGAACGTGTTGACGTTATAGGTAACCGTAGACTTGGCTGCCCTTTATTTATTGTTTCTGTCAACCGTCATGACAAAGGTTTGAAGATACCAGAATCTTGTATATTGGAAAGTAATATACAAAAATTAAATTATTCTGTGTGAAATTACTAAAAATTAAAGCCTGTGGTTTAAAAACAAATCAAGTTTAGTTTTGGTTTTGTAGAAACTCTGGTTCATAGATCAACGTCGAGTCTATTTTAGATTTCAATACATATATATCAACCATCTGATAACTTGTTTCGGTGAGTCCGTGGGCTGGATGTCAAAATTATCTAGTCTGGTTTGCCAGTGACGGAGGTCAGGGTTAGAATCTTGGATGGTTTGACAGTATATTGGTTTTTATAATTGGCATTTTCCCTTTAAAAATGTCTACCGTCCTTATACATACCTCGCTGGCAAGGTTAAAATTACGTCTATCCCAGGTGAGTAGTAATACAGGTTAGGAAATAAGAGTAGAAAAAATGTAGGTGACCTTGAATAACGAAGATTTCCCCTACTTCATTGCCAACACAAGTAGTTTATTAAACTCATTTCAGGAATGACCAAAATGTATAGTTGTGTACGGTAGGCCTAGTTTAATTTATCAAAGAAGTCATTTAAGCTATAATTAAGTTTTCATAATTTAAATAATCATATTAATTGAAAGTTCTCCCCTCCTCATTAACCACATCCTCCCAATGATGTCACTTTAATAAATCCGGTGACCTGGCGGTATAGGGGTAAGGTGTCGGACTTCTGTGTGGGGGTCCGGGGTTTAATCCTCGGTCCCGGCACAGATTTATCTGATTGCCAAACCCTTATTTCACCTCTGACAAGACGTGTATTAATCACAACGTATGAATGTGAGGAGTTCCAGTCCTCCACCGTGGTTCGGATTCCACGTTAAACTGTAGGTCCTCCATTTCATCTCACAATCACCCTACCATTACACATTAGCGTAAGTGCGTATAACCCGAACAGGTTGTAAGACGTTGTGCTAATAATAATAATAATAATAATGTAAATGAAGCCACTGCACTCACCAGTCTTACATATTGAAACTACCTTCAAGAATAAAGCCTTATTTATATTATGGATGGGTTTTAAAAAGTATTAGTGAAAGTAAATTCATTGTTCTTAATAACAGGCGTTGGCAACATTTGTCTCCACGATCACCCTACGTTTATCCACTCTACTTTTAATTACTTTTGCATACACATCTTGTATTTATTCCTTAAATTCACTATTTATTTCAATACGTCTTATGTCCCCACCTTCATAGAAAAAACACAAAATAAATAAAATGTACAGTCCTTATACTCTAAAAGGTAGCATCTCACCTTGATGGACTACACTATGACCCTATCTTATATAACTGTACCATAATGTAATAATGACAAGTAGGCGTGCCTTTTCGTGACGACATAGTTTGATTGACTAAAAATTGCTGTGAGATCAACCAGTTGATCCAGATCGTCCTTTTGCCGACCCTAGCTATACGCGGTAGAGATAAGCAGGGTAGTTAAGCAGAAATTCATACGCAATAGCGTGCAGAGGCGATGGGAAAAAGTAACAGTTATCATTCACATGTGAAAAACTGATCCACAGCGCACTAGGTCAAGATCTGAACCTCAACATTACAATATATCTATCAGACATCTGGTCTCTTAATAATTATATATATATATATATATATATATATATGGCCTAGATTTCAGTAAATCTTAACTATCAATTCTCTACTGTTATATAAACCATGTTCGGTTTAACGATTTCTCTGGGGCTGTGTTTTATTTTCAGTTATCACTAGGTTCATTCCCCATCCCTTCTCTTTTTTACGTCTTTGAGTGAGATGTGAGGGTGTCCCAAGTAATTTATAGGGTTTGGGCTAAGGCTGGGGATAAATGTCTTCCTTAGCAGCCACCGAATAGGTTTCCAATAAAACTTGGCCCGGAATATATAAATCCTGGCAACGTGCTTCATGATAAAATATAAATGTTAATAATTTATTCACTGTGATGGACATACTATTAAATCAATTCTACGGCTATTAAAAAAAATCTGTTTGATAATTCCATCTGGTCACTCTTGGAAATTAAATATATTTTTCTAGTTTTTTGAATGTAAGCTTGATAAGTTTCTTCTATTTCCATGTAAGAAGGCTCAGTTTATTTGTGGGTGTTTTTGAACCACGTCTTAGTATCCATCCATATTATTTAGACTATATATTGGAATGCCTACACTAATGTGTTTGGGATGGTTATATATATTTATTGAATAAATGTACCCAAATTTTCGTGGAAGAAGAGTGGAAAACAATTTAGGGAAAACCACCTTCATTAAATCCAGCTGGGATTCAAACTCGGAGCACCTTTCACAGTGCTGAATTAACGATCAGGAACTAGATGTTGTGTCTTTTCTATATTTAAGTTATTTTTTAAGTTGTGTGCTGATATAATCAGTTAGGTTAGAAATTTCATATTACCTACTTAAATTTTAGTGAAAAAAAATTATATTCTTCTGGAGCATTTTTTTTAAGGGTGAACGAGTTAACTAATAGCTACGGTGAATACAGTTAACAATTACTAATAAATGGTACGGCACACCGCACAGACTTTCTCTCTCTTTCTATTAACTCGTAAGATTTCTGAACGGAATAATGTACATTGTATCATCACCACTCCACATAAGAACACGCATAAAATAATATACAATGATATAGAATCAATGAGAAAAGAGGCGCATCTTTGTCCACCTAAGAACATTTCAAACAGTTTAATGTCTTCCACAAGGGTCAACACTTCGTATTAAAATTTCGATTTCTGGTTAAAATTTTAACATTTTAAAAGGTGTTGCAGATCTTCAAGTCATCGCATTGATATTTAATTATTCATTTATACATTTTGACCAATAAATAATGTAAATATTGACTATTGAGTCTAAAATGGAGATAGATCATTGCTATGCAAACATTTCTCCTAAGAGATATAAAGAAAAATAACATGCTTTTTTTTAGATACTTACTTATATTTAATTACTCTATGGCATTGGAGTATTATTGCGTTAAGACTTAAGTAGTATATGTTTACAACTAAAGCTCACAAAATTGTATTAATATATTTGCAAATATCTCAGAAACTGCTGTTTTTATAAAAATATATGTCAAATAAAAGTTTTTTATTTCTAATAGTCCTACAATTTTGCAATGATAAGTTGTTTAGTTTCTCCAATAGTTGTGGAGATACGGAAATTAACGCTTCTGTAATGTACCCTAAAAATCATTTTCATAGGAAAATGAAAATAGCCAGTTTATTTATAATCTTAATCAACGCCTAGATACGAATTTTAATCAAAATCGTTTAAGTAGATTTTGAGAAAACCAAATTTTTCTCTTTTCGTCCTTCAGTAAACTACCCTTAATTTTAAGTTTTTATAGACACACAGACAGACGGCATTGCAAAGACTATTTTTTAGGGTTCGGGGGGTCATGAGACGTCGACATCCATCAACATTTCAGGTTAGTTTTTTTTTACGGTCGCAATACTTAAGCTTTAATGTCCAAAAAGTTAAAAAAATTCATATAATTGCGTATAGATTGAAAGTTATTGATTTTATAAAAATATGTTTCGGATAAAATATCTGTATTATAAATATATATACATATTTGTAATGCTAAGTAATTTCATATCTCAAATAGTTTCGTAGCTATTTAAAAAAATGTTAATTGACGCGTCAGACCGGAGCCCTTAAAGCCATTTTGCCGAAATATTGAGGGTAGCCATTTTGTTTGGAATATTTATTAATGTTTATAAATGAAATTTAATCAAAATCGTAGGAGCCGATTTTGAGAAAATCGACTTTTTCTCTTTTTGCCCTTCAGTAAACTACCCTTAATTTTAAGTTTTAATAGACACACAGACAGACGGCATTGCAAAGACTATTTTTAAGGGTTCGGGGGGTCATGAGACGTCGACATCCATCAACATTTCAGGTTAGTTTTTCTTACGGTCGCAATACTTAAGCTTTAATGTCCAAAAAGTTAAAAATATATATAATTGCGTATATATTGAAAGTTATTGATTTTATAAAAATATGTTTCGAATAAAATATTGGTATTATAAATATATATACATATTTGTAATGCTAAGTAATTTCATATCTCAAATAGTTTTGGAGCTATTATAAAAAATGTTAATTAACGCATCAGACCGGAGCCCTTAAAGCGATTTTGCCGAAATATTGAGAGTAGCCATTTTGTTTGGAATATTTATTAATGTTCATAAATGAAATTTCATCAAAATCGTTAGAGCCGATTTTGAGAAAATCGACTTTTTCTCTTTTTGCCCTTCAGTAAACTACCCTTAATTTTAGGGGTAGATATCCAATTCCAAAAACCCCTCAGGGCAATCCTATCAAAACCTTAGATATCAAGTTTCAGCTCAATCGGTAAAATAGTTTAGGCTCTAGTTGGAGGTACAGACAGACAGACAGACAGACAGACGGAAATTCAAAAACCACTTTTTCGGATTCAGGAAGTCATGAAACGTCAAAATTCATCAAAATCTCGAGTTCGATTTTTTTGACGATCACAATACTTTCTCTACCTGTAAGTTAGAGAGAAAATAAAAAAAGAGCTTAGAATTAAATACGAACCATAAAATGTGATAAAGCATGATAATATTAATCTTTATTTTAATATAATATTCTAACATTTTCATAAATGTATTTGATATCCAAAGTGTTTTTATTATATATTCATAAAACACCATTTCAAGATTTTGATTTTGTTGCCTAGATTTCAAAATATGTTGTTCAATTTCACTTGGATATGTAAGTGTGTTACAGCTACCAAATACGTCAAATGCTCCCAAGAATAACAATATAACGTTTGGAATATTTATAAAGATTAAATCACATAGACTTGAGGCGTTATTCAATGTGTGCTCCTTGGAGCTCAGGAGATTCCCAAGACCTTACAGCAGAATTTGGTCGTGGGGGGCAGAGTGGGGACTGGATTTTCTCTATACACTTCGACCAAAACCAAATTCTGTAATAGATTAAATTCAGAATTAGACATGCACATAAGCATTCTATTAAGGTGGATGTTGAAGAGTTTTGCAAAATATATCAATCAATTTAAATCTACTCGCTAAAAACTTGTTATAGAAAAAATAAAGTAATTGTCAATTAAAAAAAATAGTGATTTTAGTGATTTATCAAGTTTTTATGAATAAAATAAAAGTTATTAATAAATACTTATTATAAGATTTTTCAAAGCTTTAAATTCTAATGCGGTGAACATAAATAGGTAAAAATCAAATAAATAATAGTTTGTGAAGACTCCGCGGTAATTTTGAGGTGTTAAGGGCCCGGGTGACCAAAAAGGTTTGAAAAACACTGGCATAGAGGATTGTTTACACATGTCTAGTATTTTTAAAGGTTTTGTCCCGTCAACAGTTTGTGATTTAACAAATTAATACCTGCTTCCGTGACTGCATAGTCTAAGGCATCACTCTCATGTTAACCTAGACTGCTTATTACAGGGTTATCGGGTTTGAATCACGGTCAGGGAAAGTAGTTTTTACAAAATGTTTTATTACTTACTCTCCACGCAAATGAAAATATAGGTACACTTCCTCTAAATTAAACCTTCTTCATCCTTAACTCATGCGTAATTAGTACATCTGCGTTAAGCCTTAAAAGGTAGTAGGATGCTGTGCTTTTATATATATATATATGAATATATATATGAATATATATATGAATATATATATGAATATATATATGAATATATATATGAATATATATATGAATATATATATATGAATATATATATGCATATATGAATATATATATGCATATATATGAACATATATATGCATATATATGAACATATATATGCACATATATGAACATATATATGCATATATATGAACATATATATGCATATATATGCATATATTAATATATATATGCTATGCATATATATATATACATGCATATATATTATATATGTATATATATGCATATATACATGCATATATATGCATATATATATTCATATATATGCATATATATACATGCATATATATGCATATATATATATATATATATATGCAATATCTTCAAGCTATCATCCCCAGAGCAATAATAGTTTAGTTGATTGTTTATTACCCTGACATAAATACTCAGATATTGCTATAGGAAAAAACCGTTAAAAATACTTCCTGCTGCATCTACCAGAGTACACGAGTGTTTTAAATGGAAAGTGCAATCCTTGACACAATACTGTTTTGAAAATAAAAAGTGTCCAGGGCTGACTTGATATTGGTGGAAACTTCCTGGAGACCCGCGAGATGATTGGAATTGAATCCGGCGGATCCTGGGGAAAAGGGCACTCTTGTTTCAGTAGTCAAGTAGCACGGAAGTACTTGAATCACTCCGACTCGGTTCTAGGCATTCAAATGGAAAGGTGATTTATTCTCTCCACCGCGCATTTAGGTAGTCATTTAATAAATATGTAACTTAACCAGTCTGCAAGACACCCCAAATTCAATTGTAGCATAAGGATGTAAAGGTAATAGTTATTTTAACATTTTAACCATAATTATGTATCTTGATAAATGTTATTTTCATTTTATAGTAATATTCATTTAGCTCAACAATAACCTAATCATAACCTTTAGTAGGAGACACACCTGAGACATGAATAATTTTAAGACAATAAAGTCTAGCACCCACGAATATGTAAGGAACGCGTATAGTGAGTTATCAAAGAATACATTTGGGATCCAAAATTGAGACATTCTGTGATTTACGCCACGTGTGCTTACAAGTTACCCTAATAATATCAGTAATTAAAGTTTAACTACTGATATTATACTATATATTTAATATATTACTATATATACAAGATAAATTACTAAACACAAGAATGCTTAGCTAAATTATTTTGAAAGTATTCTTAGCTGGTTTGATTAAAGTGGAAATAATAATATAGATCTTAAATTAACGGTAATAGAAAATAGAATAGCGTTAATTTTACTAGAACCATTTAAATCTAATAAGTGTATGTCTTGTTACTTTGTTTGTAATTTATGGGGCAAGATATTTTAGGAAAGTATAAAAACTATTCAAAAACAGAATATTTTATTTATATTAATTTTACAAAGTACTGAACGTGATTTTTCAAATATATTTGTAGGTTTGGTTTATTGGTATTTTATTACTTGCGCTAACCCAGGAGTCTAGGTTTCAATCCTAATCAGGTTTACAGATAATATTTTCTCAAGTAGGCTTATGTGTTTACACATATACATATCCTTATCCTGTGTTCCTTACTTTTATTAGCTGTCTGGCCTATCCACATATTTAACACTAATAGGGTAAGGAGTGATTTGGTAAAATTTAATGGAAATCCTCTAGAATTTACAAATAGGTAAAAACACGTCACTACCACCAGCTGAGATTTGAATCCCAAACTTCCCATCCTCTAGTGAACCAGAAAAGATAAAACTGATTCCTTTGTAACTACTATCTTGCCATACAAATTATTTAAAAAAAAAAAAGTTTTAGTAGTATATTGGTATGGCAACGTAATCCCTTATTGATCTTAATGGGAGAAGATAGATCCCTCCCGGTGGAACCAAGAATGCCACAATGTCATCAAAAGATAGGGTCGTTTGTATTTAAATAAACACAAATCAATGCTGACAAAAATCGTAACAAATTCTCTTTATTTATTTTTCCAGAAGCAGGATTAATAGTGTCGGTAGGCAGTGGGAGTGGTTAAATCAAGATGTATAGCTGAGAATAAAAAAAGAGAGGATAGTGTGGGGGGAGGAAGGGAGGTATTTGGTCACCTCCCCGACCTTTCCTCTGTATCTCGGGGAGGGGGTATGTAGTTTTCTTGTTTTTCTCCGGCCCAGAAAAGAGTTTGGTCGGCCACATTTCTTTCTTGAGGTTAGGGTGAAGACTGTGGTGAACAGCCCATTGAAGGGTAGAGCGGGGAGAGGGTGTCGTGTGGGGGTGGGAAGGCTTCAAATGGAACCGCAATAAATTCTACTTTTCTTGCTCTTTTATTTCTCTCTTTCTCTTGATTCCAATTCTTCAGATCCCCTTTCCTGTTTAGGAGAGGAAGGGGACTTATTCTTTGGAAACCATTCAATAAGTTTTCAATTCTATATACATAACCTGTTTATATAAATGTATGCATAGCGTATTATTTAATTATTTACTTACTATATGGCACTAGAAACTCGAAAGTGGATTTCTGCACTTAAAATGTACGCCACATAGCCCTATTCTGAGCTAGTTCTATCCAGTCCACCTTATTACACCGTATCTCTTTCAGGTCCACTCTAATGTTTTCCTCTGAATTGCGTCTATGTCTAACTATTGGTCTCTCTCTTCTTATTGGGTTTGCCAGTCAATAGCCTGAACACGGTTCTAGAGCTTTCCAATCACGTCGCATATCCTGCCCAACGTAATCTACGAGACTTGATTATCTTGACAGTGTCTTGTGATGAGTACAGGGTAGGTAACTCAACATTATGTATTATTATCCTTCTTTGACCAAACATCCCTCTAAGCACCTTGTTGTGAACCAGCAGTAAAACTAAGGTTTTGTTAATTCTGAGTGTGCCTGGCTCATAGTTTTTATAAAACATTTGAATATTCTAGGTTTAACTCCACCTGCATCACTCTCATATTCATTACTCACATCCCGTGCATTTAGATTGTGGCGTGACTCTAGAAAATTATCAAAGACTTTACTCACGCCATTGGCTACGTGGGATAGGAAGTAAATTTGTCTTGTCTTGTTTACTGGGTAGAGTAGGGATCCCGACCAGTCGTTTAAGGGTGTTTTATTATCTAAACGGTTTCTTATCCGGACTGGTAGTGAGAATCGGAGCAAAAAATAAGCTTTGTTTATTTGCTGTGCGCATTACTACCCGTTTGTGGGTAAGGATGAAGAAGGTAGGATGGAGAAAAAATATTTTTACCTGAATTGTGAAGGAGTTGGGAGGAACCATTTGGAAAAATAAACACCCTTATTACACTTAACCGGGATACTAACCCCCTATCTCCCTGTTACCGGCTTACCAGTCTATTGCATGAGTGACCACTGAAACATATATTGTTGTGTTGTTGTTATTGTAAAGTATAAGATGTTGAAAACACACATGTCAACAGCAAAGACGGAAGGATAAATCCACAGGACGGCTGTATGAAAGAACAACAGGAAGCTGTCACAATATTTGAGACGAGATCGGGCTTCACAGACGTAATTTTTCTTCCTCAACCGATTCTCGCTCCAATTTCTTTGGTCCGGGCGGGTCTCTCGCTTGGTTGTACCTGTGCTAGTGTCTCGATCTTCCACTCCCCTTGTGTGTGTGTGTGTGTGTGTGTGTGTGTGTGTGTGGTGTGTGTGTGTGTGTGTGTGTGCTTCCTTTGTTACCAGTAGGAGCATTTTCTGTTCGATAGCGTGCCTTCTTTGTGCTGGACGAGTAAAGGGAAGAGGGGGTTGACCTCGCATACTCTGGCGACCGTTCAAAAAGATTTCACACTGGATTCTGCATGAGAACAGCGAGAGACGAACATGTCAGGGAGAAAGAAATATCTCTCTCTCTCTCTCCAGACGTACAGTCACAGTGGAGATGTTGTAGAGGATCAGATAACTTTATTGTGCGTGTACAGTCACAAAAGGAACGTTTTTTGATAGTAGATAGATTTTTATTTAGGGTTACAGAGGGAACGTTGTCAATAACAGTCATCCTCTCCGTGCGGGTACTGTCATATGAGAAACGTTGTAGATAATAAATTTTATTTATCATGTGTTTGTGTCTTTATGTGTGCACATATTTACCAGGAGTTATTCTCTGAAACTATACAGTCGTATGAGGAATTATATTGTAAATATTATATTTTTATTTGACATGTCTGTATACACATTGTACAGTCGTGTAAGGATTAGTGTTATGAACAATCTTCTTCCCTGGGCATGTACAGTTACCTTAGTAGCATAGTGGATACAATATAAGACTTTTTACTTCAGTGTTAACTGTGTTTTGATTTTTTTTTGCACGCTTCGTGTTTAAATGTCTCTCTGTACTATTTACATTAAGGAGGTATGGATAGGGAAGATGGTATTAAAGATGGAAGTGAACTCGCATTCAAGCGAAGAGGAAGTGTAGGAAGGTGGAATTATATAAGAGAGGTGAAGAGTGAGAAACCATGAAAGAGGCACCCCATCAGAAGAATCGTCCAAGACTCGATCCCCATTCGTCATGTCACCGGCAAACCAGACTACACGCAACTATCACCTTAAACCATTCGGCCATCGGTGTGGGTCTATATAGGTACGTCACGTCACGATGCAGTTGGACTCGTCTTTTATTCCCAAAGTGTCGTGGCAGCTGGCAATAGTCGGGTTGGATGGAGGAGGGAGGGTTTAGTCGTGAGTGAAATGGAGGAGGGGATGGATCAGACGTGAGTTGATTGGGCACTTCTCTGGTCACGTGGAAACAGACCCTTGTCAACATAATGACGATAATGAGGGGCGATTATGACTCCTGACAATAGCCCCTGGACTCGCTATGTGTTGTAGGTAGTGTTGGTTAAGCGGGTTTTGGTGAAGGGGTGATAGGGAGTTTAGGGGGGAGGAGGGGGAACTTCACCCATGCCTGAAACACCATGACAATGTTCTGTGTGGTGCATTAGCTTGGAGCTAAGTAGGGTAAACGCTCATAAATTCAATAGATCCTTCCATGATTGGCTGGCGTGGATTATTAAACCAAAGTGGGTCACCATTTTTAACACCTCATTAGCTGGTTTTTTTCCTTACGGGTGGAGGGTGTTACGGACAATAGTTAATGTTAAGTTGAATGCTCAGTGAGGTGTGTGTGTGTGTGTTGCGATAGTGGAGTAAATTCATAGCTTCAATATTAGTTGGTTTACACTACCATGAATGGCTGATACCTGTACCCAGTGGCATGTGGACTCAAACTCAAGGTCATAATATGGTCTGGTTTACCGCTAATGAGGAAGTTGGGGTCCAAATAACAGCTGGTTGGTTAAGGTGGTTGTATTAAAAGTTGCCTCACTCAAACTCTACGCCAATGTGGATACTTAGGCTTTCAATTAGTCCTTCCTACACCCTATCTCATTGGCGTGATTAAAATGCAAACAGGTAATGTGACGTGGCAAAATTAAAAACATATAAACGATTCAATTGATCTCAAATTTGTAGGTCAATAAAATATTAGGTGACCTGGTGGTCTAGGGGTAAGGTATCAGACTTCTGTGCTGAGGGTCCGGGGTTCAATCCTCGGTCCCGGCACAGATTTATCTGAATGCCAAACCCTTCCTTCACCTCTGACAAGATGTGTTTTAATCACAACTTGTGTATGTGAGGAATGCCAGGCCTCCACCGTGGTTCGGATTCCACGTTAAACTGTAGGTCCTCCATTTCATCTCACAATCACCCTACCATAGCACATTAGCGTAAGTGCGTACAACCCGAACGGGTAGTAAGACGCGGTGCTAATAATAATAATAATAATAAAATATTGATTACATTAAAATGTTAACCAGGTTAAATTGCGTTTTTAATTTGCTCCACGTTTGGAATATACACATTAAATAACACAAAGAGTAGGAATTAATTTTATAGTTAATGCACCCACATTTACATGTAGGGGAAGTTAGAAAATCACCAGGAGATAAAATCTTGTCTACATCTAGATTGGATATGAACCCAACCCTCCCCATCATCAGGTATCCCAATTTATTATCTATATTATATTTGTTAGCACTCCTATCGATCTGGATAACTGCGTAGTAAGGTTTCTAAGGCTGGCCTCTTGGTATAGGTGTCAGAATTCCTGCCTACTAATCTAGAAGTACTGGGTTCAATTCCTGACATTACCATCGGTATTTTTCCCGAAGGGGAATTGTTCCTACAGTTGCCATTGATTGTGTAATTATGCTTAATTTAGGTGTAAGACTTCTACTGGCACCACATAATCATCATCACTTTCCTCACATCATCTCATTGGGCCAAAGTCACCACACCTACTAAGTGGCCCAACCTAAGATGGCGGTTACATATCAGCCATTGTCAGTAGAAGACCGTTAATGTCTAGCTGACAAAATCTGGTGGAATACGCTTAAAAAAAGATTCTCATAAATATAGTTCACGTTATATCCCTTTTTACATGCTGTTGATGGATGCTCACCAGCCGATACAACTTCGAATACAGTCAAATTTTCATAGGAAGGGCCTTTTAGACAATACAAACATTTTGTGACAAACTATATTTGATAATATTCCACAACACTCAATATCACCGTTTAGGGAGATTCAGATATTACGGAGAAAAGCTTTATCTTCGCTCTCTTTCGGCTAAATGTGCCAAATTTCCTCTCTTTCAGTTATGTTTGAAGGTGGTGTGCTGGGGTTAAAAGGAGCCTCTAGAAACTTCGATGCATAATTTGTCTTAAATTTGAGAGAAGATTGACAGTAAGAAAAAAAAAGGATTACAAAGCTGTTTCCCAATAGTAACTATACAGTTCCCTTAAATATGACATTTAGTGTAGTTTATTAGTGTTGTTATTAATCTAAAATTAGTACTATCAAAATTAACAGCTAAATATCACATGACGGGAAAACAGATCTAAACACTTTTCTAGCTGCCATATAAGGACGCATGGTCTAAGACTGTGGTTGGCAACCTTCGGCCCACCGAATTAACCTATCTCGTCTGCAAAATATTTGAGCAAACAAACAATATATTTTCTTCATAAAATACACTAATGACTAATTAATAAATGAAAAATATACATTAGAGATATTTTTCTTGATATTTTACCAACCAGCTTACCAAATTATTTTTTAAACCTATATGGGCAGCGATATCAAAAAGATTGCTTACCCCTGGTAAAAAGGCGTCATTCTCGCAATAGGCTAGACTGACGATGATGGAGAGATCGGAGTTCAAATCTTGATCAGGTATACCAATAATGTTTTTTTAATAAAGTGTTTACCACTCTCTCTCCATGAACATGCAGGTGCACTTCATCTAAATCCATTCCTACTTATACCTAACATATTAGATAACATTATTATATATGTGGTGGTTAAATATCTTAATGTCAATAAAATAATATCTACTTTTATGTAAGTAAGCCTTTCTAGAGCGAAATTATGAGCACGTTCATATCTGGTTTTTATTCTGACATTCTAGAGCAATGTTGCTTGTGTATATTTGAGGGCGATAAAATCTGCCAACGTTAGATATTTTAATATCTTGAGAGTATGCACAATGTGTTTCTCATATAAAGAGGCCAGGGTTTCCATCCAAAAATGTGTGTAAGCACTTGAATTTTACACTACATTGCTTCAAATGTTCCAAGAAGGGGGAGGAAGGAGGGACATAGAGTAAGAGAGAGGGTATAGGAAAACTTCGGGCTTCATTAGCATTTATAAAAGTTGTTGAATTTGTAATGCACTCCAAAGTCTGATTCATGAAGATATTATTTTGCTTCCATCCCACGACACACCAATGCCCTGCCCGATTCTTCTCCCCTCTTTTTATATAAAGGACTATTTCATAGAAGGCTTTCTGCTGAGGAAACTACGTTTCACTTTTATTAAACCCTTTTAGAAATCTCTAAACACGTAATACGTGTTCATAGCAGAATACAAAATAAATGTCACAAAAAAGTTAATTTCCATCACTTCTTACTAAGTCTGACCAGGCTATAAATATTATAATTAGACTAATGAGGTAGGAATGAGGTGTGAGTAATATACTCTAGTTGTAGTAGAGGGAGGGGGGTAGTAAATCAGTTAAGAGATTCATTCTCAATACACCCGTTAAAGACTCCAACACCAACCTCCACATCACCAATAAACAAAAATAGTTGAGTTTGAGATTTAGTCTATGGGCCCACATATGCTGGTAGATGTTTCAATATTTTTATATAACATTATTAAGTTAAGGAATTTGTTTATTTTTGATTAAGAATTATATTTTCCTCGTTCATATCCCATTAGGATAACTAATGTAAAAATATAAACTTAACATATAATTTAAGATTTGGTGAAAATAAATATATTTTAGTTCTCGAATTTATAAAAGAATAGCCAAAGATAAATATAGCCAAATAACCTGGGAATTAAAATATAAATATAATGACATGTAAATAAATACGAGTATGAAACAAAGGAGTTATTTAGTGATTAAAATGTACCACATATCGTTGTCCAACACACATTAGTTAGACCACCTTGTGAGTAGAAAATTAACACTGCTTCTCAATTTAATTTTATCGTGTGCAGTGATTCATTCACTCTTCCAACCCTAAAGACTAGTTTGATCTTACTGTAAAATAGGCAAATGATGATACTGGTTTTTTTGTTTGGAAAGTTGGTCCAACTTGTAGTACCAGCGTTTCCACACACATGGAAAACTGGAGACTCGGAAAAACACTAGGTCAGGGGTTCTTAACCTTTTATCACTCACGGCCCCCTAGCTTTTACTAGAATATTAATCATTAATATTTATTTTAAAATAGTGGCTTTATTTGCTGACTATAATAACAAACAATTATAAAACAAATATTAACTTACCTCAATGTATTTAATGAAACCTCTGCTGTTGGATACTTTCCACTAATTTGTCTAATCTTGTTTCAAATGTATTATTTAAAGCTATCCAGCTACTCCACTAGGTATTTTTTGTGTTTGGAAAAAACAGAGAGTTTCACAGAAAACAAACAAAATCTGGAATAATTTTGATTTCAGACCATTTAACTAGAAACCTTATATAGTTAAGCTTTGTAAAAAAGAAAAGTCAATCAACAGGCACGTTGATTTTAACATTATTATTATTATTATTATTATTATTATTATTATTATTATTATTATTATTATTATTATTATTAGCACCGCGTCTTACTAACCGTTCGGGTTATACGCACTTACGCTAATGTGCAATGATAGGGTGATTGTGAGATGAAATGGAGGACCTACAGTTTAACGTGGAATCCGAACCACGGTAGAGGCCTGGCATTCCTCACATTCACAAGTTGTGATTAATAAACGTCTTCTCAGAGGTGAAGGAAGGGTTTGGCAATCAGATAAATCTGTGCCGGGACCGAGGATTGAAACCCGGACCCTCAGCACAGAAGTCTGACACCTTACCCCTAGACCACCAGGTCACCGATTTTAACATTAGTTCTTTCCTTCCCCATTATACTCTGAAACATTGGGTTGTATAGTTACTGTATTATATATTCCCCCATCAAAATCAAAATATACTATTCTAAATATTAATGAAATTCTTAACACTGGTCAATATTATCAACAACTAAATTTCAATCCTATTTGGTTCAATACATCTAAATATTCTGAGAGAATTGGCATTCCTTCTGGGAAAACATAAAGAACCTAGTTAATTTTTTTATCAGTAGTACTGAGAAATTAATGGCCTAATTTATTGATGTAAAGGACATGAGATTGAGGTAAATTTATGTACTTATTTCAGTCGTAGAGCGAATATACTTTTAATTCATCCCGTAGTCCTACAAGTTTAATGTTACACTTTATTCTAAGTGAATCAAAATTTGATACGTAGATTCATATGATACCTCTAGAATACATGCAGAAATAATTGTATTCTAGACAAAAACAATGAGATTTTTTTTTATCATAATGACATTAGTAACCTCAACAACAACAAAAAATTGTGGTATAGTAAGAGGAAGTCTTATTATTATAATTTCAATCAACCTATTGTAGCTTGTGCATTTTCGTATTAGCAAGAGGCTTATTGCTTGTTTTATTATTTTATTTAAGCATCGCATCCGTTTAGGTTATAGGCTCATGTATTAATTACGCTAGTGGTTTTAGGGATAAGGAAGGTTATATTTATATGAAGTGTACCCGCACTTGCGTGGAGGGAGAGTGGAAAACCATTTTGCTAAAATATCACTACACCTGACCTAGTTTTGAACATTGATCTCCCCGTCATCGGCAGCCTAGTCTACCGTAAGAATATCGTATTACACCATGCAACCACCTAAGATTGTTTATTGCCTTATTGACAATAACATATATTTATGACTTTCTTACTATTTGGTATTAATAACTATAGTCATTATGATATATATAAATATATATATCTGCACAAATATACTGGTAGAATACCTATAGTTAAAATAAATTTCTGTTGGTATGGCTTGATTGCAGGCTGACGCCATGGAATTTTTTGTATTCAAAAATAAAATACATATTATTGCTGTTCCGTATTACCAGAACTAGACAATATTACTTTATCGCTTTACTCACAAAATAGCTTTTTTTATGGTTATTGTTACCCCTCTAGCTTGATACATCAGTTTTATATTCCTGTGTAGCCGTAATATAGGGCAGTAAATCTCATCAATTGCCCCCACTGGGAGAAGACTGACCTTAGACTGAAGGTGAGGTGGGAGGGGACGCGAGAAATGGCCAGTAATTTTTCACTTTTTATAGTAAAACATTTATTTGTCCAAAATAAATTAATTATTGCTCCAGTAGCAACGTTTAGTTTAATTTTCTTCACATGGTGATATCAACAGTTGTTTAATATCTGTCAAGGATATCCTGGAATTTAATGACAGCTATTTCTCTTCATTTAAAATGGTCTCATCTAATGACGCTATGCTCATGATAGATATTCACCAACTGTTGATATCACCACGTGAAGAAAATTAAACTAAACGCTGTTACTGGAGCAATATTATATTTCTTTTGGTCAAAAAAGTTTTACTATATAAACTGCAGAAACACTGACATTTTCTCGCGTCTTCTTTCATCCCACCTTAATGAAGAAGGTTTAGTAACAAAGTAGGCCTATCCTTTTTAAGACGACCCCCTGCCTTATGAAGCTAAAGAGTTGTCATATCTACCAATATAACACGGGAGGAATTTCAATGAGTCAAAAATAAAGAAAGAAGATCCTTCAGTATCAAACTCAATTGTTGAACGAAACTGATATAATATTACTAATAAAGTGTTACTTTAAATAAGTAGTTTTTAATTTTTTAAATATATCACCTAATCTTATAATAATACCAACACTACCCGAGGAAATAGCTATTAGTGCCATCAGTGAAATATATCTAAGTAATTGTATGAATCAAAATAATCATGTGAGTCTTTTGTTGTAATTTATTTAGTTATCATATATACAGCAATATTTTATGGTTGCAGCCATTATAAGAGGTACATGTATTGCAATTTGAGTCTGTAACGTTAAAACATAATCTTCCTGTCAATAAAAAACTGTTGGGCTGCTATATATAGCTCGGGCAAAAATAACGTGCTTATAATAGGTATCTGGTTTTAGCAAGAATTGATTTTTAGGCCCTATCAATAGTTTATATATATATATATATATATATATATATATATATATATATATATCACACACAATTTTAATTGTGGATAGTATAACAACACATTAAAGCTAAATTAATAGTACTAGCTTGTGCCATAACACAGGTTGTTTTACATCTAATGATAAAGAGGGATATATAATTATATAAACATATACGTGTATTTACAAATATTTATAAATAACCACATATGTACTATATATATTAATATGTATATTTTTGTGCATTTTTAAATAAAAAGAGTGATACATACTTATAAAAGAGACTGAGAACAAAAATAGAGAGCGACTGAAATAAAAATGGAAAAAGAGACTGAGAAAAGTGGAGAGAAGAGTTGGAGGTAAAAATGGTTATATATATATATATATATATATAACGCAACTCTAATATATATATATATATATATATATATATTAGAGTTGCGTTTTACTAACCGTTAGGGTTATATGCCCATGTACTAATTTATTATAATGTGTTAGGGATTAAAAAGGTTTAATTAGGAGGAAGTGCACCTGCATATGCTTGAAGGAAGAGTGGAAAATTCATTTAGGATAAAGCCACCCTCAGTGCACTCCACCAGGATCGAACCCAGACTACCCCTTCTTCGACAGTCTAATCTATTGCGATAGTAGCACCTTAGACCATGTGACCTACGAAGCGGAAGTATGGAGAGATAGTTTGAGATAAGAATGGAGAGAGAGCTTGAGGTAAAAATAGAGAAAGAGAGGCTAAGAGAATAATAGATTGAGGGGAAAATAAAGAGAGTTATTGAGTTAAAAATAGAGATAGAAATTGAGGAATAGTATATTTACTTTGGGATAGATAGAAAGTGAGGGACTGAGGGGAAATAGAGACAGACGGAGATTGAGAGCAAATAAAATATACTGAGATAAAGGGGTAGCGTTTGAAAATGAGTGGCGAGGTAGTAAGGGAAAGGGGTAGGTTTAGGTATACAATTGGTAGATCAAATAATAAGGATGTTCTCATTATAATAATGTTTTACAGTTGTTCACTGTTACGTGATTCTTTAATTAGGTCTACAGTCAATACTGCAAAAATTATCTTGAACAAAACTATTCACCAAACATCAATAAAGTAAAATAGTGAATATCCATAATATAATTTAGGGGCTAAACTCCTTTACCATTGTTAGTCAGTATTTCTCAATAAATTCATTTTCCAATGGTATTTAGCATTTTAATCCAACTTCTTGTATCTACCGAGCCTTATACGTTGAAGTAGGCTTGCCAGATTTCTGAAATGTTCAACCGGGACACCGGAATGCCGAAATTTAAACATTTTATTTCTTACATGTTAATATTTATATATAAGTTACTTAAGTAAGAAGAAACACTTTGAATGAGGAATAAAAATTTGAACTATATTACATGTACTTCTCATTGGCTAGGACTTTTTTTAGAAAGTATTTTTTGGTTTTAATCTTGTTGTAAAAATCTTCACAAGCTAATCTGATATTAATTTTACATGTCATCAAGCCTTGAACCGTAGATTCCTTCATTAAACCCCTATAACCAGTCCATGCGTTGTTCATCAACGAAAATACTCTCTCAACTGGTGCTGATGTCCCAGGTAAGCAGAAGGCATACTCAACAATCTTGATCAGATTGGGGCTTCTATGTGATTCTCCTTGGAGTGATCAAACAGCCTGAGCCATTTTTCTTCACTTGAAATAATCACATCTCTGGTAGTCTCTTCTTGCTTCCACTGTTCCCAATTTGACTGCAAATACTCCTTAGCAAGCACAAGTTCGTCAAACAGCTGATCATTGTTTATTTTCATATCGGGTACATCAAGACTGCTATTAATAATTTCAGCAGAAGTTTCGGCGTTTTTCCAATCAACAGCATTTGTTTTGGTCAGATTGACCCATGACAACTGTTTAACGCTTCCAAAACTATTCTCCCAGAGATCCAAGTATGCAATGCATCTTTCATAAAAGCCATCAAATTCTTCTTTCACTCTGTTACGGACTTGCTCATATAGATTCCTGTAGATGTTCTTTGCGCCCATAGGGATAAAGTTTGAAGCCTTTCTTTCTGCCAGATTTCTTTTGAGATCTTTATGAGCTTCAGCAACCTCAAAAGCTGTAGTGTTATCTTTTTCCATTCCCAGGATGGCCTTGTTAAACAGTGCAAACTGTCCGTGGACAAACAACAAGTATAGCTCGCCCATTTAATCAGTAAACAACTTTTTTATTGTTGATGAACACATTTCTTGATCTAAAAAAAAACTCTTTCAAACCTTCAAAAATCTGTAAAATTCTTTCCAGAGCGGGCATCATTGATAGAAACCGGGTGTTCCCGTGTTGAATGAGTTTACGGTACTGTATCTCGCCATATTCACAAAATTATTTTAGTTTAGTTACACAGACTGTGTATATGTGGAAGTATTTATAAATCTTCACCAGTAAGCCCTCAATATCGATTGGGAGACTGTCTACTGCAGTTTGCACACAGTTGTGCACAATGTGTGATCCACATCCGATTCCATTGATTTCTCGTCCTAGGCTATACTTGAGTCGATGGAAAACATTGTTTTTCCCTTCTCTTTTCACACCACTACTTTGTTGTTCAAATCGTTTTGCAACAGGACAGAGCATAAGTGATTTATAAGAATTTCAGATGTTTCATTCGCCACAGATTTGAAATCTAGCAACTTGCAACACAAATCTAACTAATACTTGCACACCTGAATTAGGATTAAAGTAGCGCACAACAATTGGCACAAGTTTTATATCCTTTCTGTTTGATGCATCCAAACTTACAGATACGTAGTTTGACTTGGTCAAGTCTTCTTTAAGCTCTTCTTGAGCTAAAGGAGCTATGACATTTAAAACTATTGCCTCACACTTAGTTTTCCGAGTGAGAATTTAGGTTCAAAAAACTTAGAAATTAGTTTTGATGAACAAGAAGTCGAATTGAAACTTAGGCTATGGTTTGTTGGGTGGTAAGCAAATGTCGCCTCTTTCGCTGCTAAGTCTAAGTTATTGTCATTAGAACTCAGTCTTAAAAAAAACTGGTCAGTTTTGATGAGCTAGCAGCACATGCTAAACTCTTTTTGTGTTTACTCGACTGCAAATGATCTTTTATATCGGATCGACCACCGTGAGCAACCGAAAACTCAGAATTACAATGTGAACATTTAGTTCTATCGTCTTGATGTTGATTACCAGTACCAGTACATACCTTCTTCAAAAAAGGGAATTCATTCTGTAAATCCTAGGTGAATTTACACGACCGTTTTGGCATTTTAACAGAGAACGCATAAACTTTCACTTAAAACATAAATAAAACAGCGCTAGCTCACTAACACAACAATCACCGCCGACGGGGACTGACAACTGACTGACTTATCTCAATCGCAAGCGGCTAGCGCCGAGGTGGGCGAGTCCAACGTTATTGCACACGAGGGGGTGTAGCGTGCAGCGAAATCTCTTCTGGCGCTAAAGCTACACCCTTTAGTGCCCAATATTGGACTACTCGCCCGGAGAGCGGGACGGCGAGACAAGACGATACGATGACAATATTATTAACAGACCATCACTCTTCCACAGTTTTCACTTTTCATACAGTACAGTGAAATAAATGACAAAGTATTTATCCTAAATAATCCTTCACAGTTAATTATTTTTAAACTTGTTGGTCATCTATTATAAGAACTATAATCAAATTTAATTTTTACCGGGACGTGAAGTAAAGCGGCCGGGACACCGGGACTTTGTCTGAAAACCGGGACTGTCCCGGTCAAACCGGGACGTCTGGCAAGCCTACGTTGAAGGAAATAAATATATTAACGGCTGTTTCGGTAAAAGCGGAAATGTTTTGTGTGTCAACGGAATATTTTTGTGTTTATTTTATTATAAGGACTAGATTTGCCATTTGTCATTAATGTTTCAAATCATGTTATAGACCTCATGAATTTAAGTTTTATTCAGAGTGGTTTTTTGTTCAATACAACTTATTTTAACTAACGATCATTTATTAATAATATAATTTGGTGAGTAAAATAAATAAAGCATATTATCCTGAGCATACAATAGGCCTTGTTAAATATCAATTAATGTAATATGCTGTTTATATACTTCATAAGAAACTGACAAGCTAAATTATAATTTAAATCAGCATACGATTTATTATAATACCTATTAATATTTGTGAATACTGCATACATTTATGTCCAATACATTTAATTCTTTTAAGCTAAAACTGTCTTGTTAGTTAAGGGGATAGTTTCATGTTAAAATGTATCAGTAAGCATTAAATTATATTAAATTGTTATATAATAAAATCAACAAAACCTTTTTAAAGTTTAAGAATGTAGTCTGTTTAGCTCCACAATTACACCAAACATTCAATTCTGCAGGATGTAAATAAAATTTAATCACAATATGATTCATGAAATGTAAGAAGGTAGAACCTTAAATTAACCATCAAAGCAGTACTATTATTATTAAAATCGCAAAAATGTGTTAGTGCTCATTTTATGAAAGAACAACATAGGCCTAATACAGCGAATATAAACTGACACACGTCCAGTAAATCAGCTCTTACATCTTAGCTTAATACTTAGCTTAACTGCCTCGTCAGGAACAACTGACAAGCCAAGAGTGTTCAAGTAACTGAAATACAAAAGGTCGAGATGGTGGAAGATATTATGCGTTTAATGTTCAAATGTATATCACCTGAAGTCGTGTGTAAGCCAAATCTACCAGCTTTAAATTAAACCAGCAAATGGGATGCAATGGACTAGCATTACTACATCACTCAGATGAATTTTCATAATAATATTAAAAATAATATGTGAGACCTATTAAATTACAATTCATATTGTAAATTATAGGGTCGAAATATTAATCGTAGCTAAGTTTTATACCTCTCTTGTTTGCATGACAAAAGCATTACTGTATTAACAAGCCATATTGTAGATCTTATTTATAACTTGCGAGACAAACAATCCAAAATAAACTGTAAACATATAGAACTATTATGATTGCACTAGCTCTTGGGCCTGTCTACAATAGTTTGATTTTAATACTAACCCACATAACAAAACTTTACCTTAAATTATTGACAAACACAATGAACATAATGTTAGGCTTTGTTGTTAAAAATAGATATTTCTGTCGTAAGCGTGAATAAAATGAGAGTGAACTAAATTATTTCTTGTTTTATTAAATTAATATGAAATGTTATGCCAGTATACCATGTGTAGAAGATTTTTTGAAAAAAAATAAATTATTTTACCAAAATTAAAAATGTTCCGTTTCTCATTTACAAGTAAGCACATGATTAACTGAGATAAAGTGTCATATAGTATTACTCACATGCCATGACTTAAAACGATATTGGGTCGATAGATATCAACCATGTCTAAAGTTTGACCTTGTCATTGAGAACACCAGTTTAACTGGGAACTACATCCATCCCAAAATAAAGAGGATGACAGGGTCTACAGATACCAAATACATTTTTGGTAATAAACATATAATATACATTCCATTGAGATAAACCTGTTAAAATATTTGTATAGATTTTAGCAATTTATCCATTTATTTTACTGCAAGATAATTTCAGAATATAGGCCTTGTTTAGTATTTAAGAACCCAGGAGTCATTATTAAACTGCCTATTTTCAAGTTCAATTTGTGTAGCCGTATTCCTAGGAGCGTCAACCTGTTTAAAAATTCTAATGGAAATTTTGCTTTATTCCCGCTCATCCTTACAGTCCCTTGAGTACACAATAATGAAATAATGGACCTATACTTCTAAAATACAAAATACTTCCTTATTTATTTATGCAAAATTGCCATTTGTTGGGCACATAATGGCCAGTTGAAGTGTCGATTGGACCGCAAATGTTTCTTGAACTACCAAGATGAGTATCAAAATGTACTCTGACCCTTCTATGATATTTTCTTTCAAACTATATTTATTCACTCTTACATCACTCAATTGCAATAGCCAAAACGGAAGTTACTATTAATTTCACGCACATTATTGTTTAACTTGATAATTTCTACTCCTTTCACAGCTGATGGTATTTAATACTTGTCTGTATGATTTCTGTTATAAGAGCATGCGGAAGGATTGGTAAAAATTACCTTAACTCATCCTCCAACACTAAAATTTTTCTCCCAAATGCTACTTGATGATACACTATAATCTATTCTGCAATAAATTATATACTTTATCAATTGCATTGCTTGGATACATTTCTAGCTCATCTAATTTTATAACTTTTGCCTATGATGATGGTTGAATCATTCTCTGTCATCCTAAAATAATTTTTTGTTCTACCTTCAACGCCAAATACATGTTTCTGCAAAAAAGTTCTTCTTAATTGATGTCAGACATATTGTGGATAATTCCAGAAAGGTGATGTATAGGCTTCTTGAGTAAAATTCTTCCCACCTTCTACCTTGTAGGATAAGTATGTTTTGTACATCTTGGAGAGAGACACGTTTTTTCAAACAAAACATCAGGGAATATGATTATCACGTTCTCTGGCAAAGTCCTTTTTACTAAACCAAAGAACGTTTCTAACAGCTTCTTAGGCTTTGGCGATGAATCACAAATTGATACAATGAGCGACCTAATAGGAGGATAAAATTTTCACTGAAACAGCTTCTTTCTATCCCACATTCTTTAATTTTTAAGATGCCTTTTAATAAGAGTAGTTATGGATTTTACTGAATATAAATGTATATAAATGTAAGTTCAATTTATATCATGATGTTGAAAGTTACCTATATAATTTTTATTTGGCTAAGAAACTATTTTTCAACTAATATTAATACAACTCATCGAACAAAATTATTGAAACAGTTCATTGTATTATAATCTGCAATATCTATTTAAATTTGAGATTTGACTTTTTAATCCAGTTTCCGCTGAACTGCAAATAACATGTCAATGAATGAGAATGTTTAAATAAATCAAGTTTTTAATTTATATAATTTTGATAGGGCCTATCATTTTTCAAGTTTTCAAGTTTTGCGCATCTCTACAACTTCACCAAATTTCAGCTTCTTAGATCATTATAAATACTAAAAATTCTCTGGAGAGTTATACATAAATTTACTCACCTCTTTATTAATACACTGTGAAATGGCTTACTTCGCTTAGTGATTCACTACAACGATCACATTTAGAGCAATAAATAGAACTCAGCCTTACAAAGTACAGTGTCTTGTTGAATATACTAGATGTATGGTCACGATAGCTGTAGTTAAATTATAGTATAGATATGATGTAATAACTGTGAAAAATATGTGTGCGTTTAGGGTAAGGGTATGCTTCCTTTAAAGACCTGCTCTAAATTACTTAGAAATGTAGTCTTTCTCCAAAACCACAAGCCACTAGCTAAAATTGAAACGGAGATCTTACTTTTGACTACCTCTAGTCCCCTTATTACAGCCCTTTAAATGGGATTGGAAATGGTCTATTCTCACAAATCAAAGATATATATTGCCAGCACAGCCTCACATCGTTGGTCACGCGTGTCATGGCGTCAACCTTGTTTTGTCGGCCAATAAAAGGGGACTTAAGAGTTATTTTCCAGTTGGGTGTACTGAGGAAAGATATTTATTAAATAGTTTTACACTAACTTTTAATGAAAATGCATTTACACTTCCTTTCAATTATACCTACCTCATCCCTACCCTATTAGTATATATTCCATATGCGAAAATCTCAAACGGGAGATAGATTCCATAATATTTTTTAAAATATGGAATGGCACCCTGCCTTGGAAAGTGAGGTACAGACAAGCACTTGTTGAAGCCTTAAAGTGAACTCTCCCTTTCAACTGTTTCTCCTCCCAACCCCTATGTTATCAACCCTCTCGACTAAAGCGTCAGAGCAGGTAGGTGTAAGCTTCTTACAGGCTGACGTGCTTCAATTACCCTACACTGTCAGTAACAGCATCTGCCTTGCTTGCACCTATCTCACACTAGAGGTAGGCCTATCTCTCTCTCTCTCTCACTTTCACTTTGGACGTGTTTGGAATATGCCCCAGTCAAATTCAAATAAAGGTAACGTATTCTTACTAAGCTAAACAGATCTATTCAAACACAACTGTAAAAATAAATACATTAATTTACAATTCTAAAATTATTTGTTCTTTTGTTTGTTTAAAAATAAAAAATAGCACATTTTGATATAGGTAGGACAGTGTGAATATTAAATAAAACTTAGTGAAGCCTTTTGTCGAGAGCATGGATGCTGCACCGTATTAATAATAAGTACTCTTCATTTACCCTTAGTTGTACCAAACTCACCTTGGATGACTCCACTATGGTGTGGCTTATAAGATAACAACATATTGTAATTCATCAAGGTAAGACTGTTACCAGGATGACCAAAAAACACACACATATGTAACAACTTAATACACTAATTAAATAAGTATTGAGTCAAAACCATTTAAGACTAATACAAAGCACTCAGATAAATTAACGTTGCTTCAAATGAATATTGGAACAACTCAAATGTAAACTTTCTTTCCCATTAGAGTCAAATTGTTACAAAAAAAATACTGGATCAAGCTCAGCTGGGTTTATTTAGAACAATGCTCTCAAAATGGTTTAGGCCTACTGTTTATGCAAAAGCGGGTACATTTTCCACACTACCGTTCTCTTCTCTACCCTCAACTAGTGATAAGAAGAGGGGCAAAAAGGTATTATTGGACTTTATTTGAAACTGTACACTGTCAACATGTATTGAATTACTGTTTTGTTTCTATGTTTTGAGGAAATTCAACTTTGACGTCACACAGCTCTTTTGATGATATAAATAATAGCAATTAAAATCCATAGCATGGCAAAGCCAAAATTGATGGGGGAATCCTTTTAAATACATGTCAACGAAGCGATGAAACGAAAATAATGGGAGTGCTGCTAAGCTTACAACAGGATTAATTTATTCCTAAAAATTGTTCACTGATTAGCTTAATAAAATCATCCAAATATTCTATTATACTATCATAATTCAAAATGTATGATTAAAAATAGATATAACTTCTAAATAACAAGATTATTAAAAATTAATCTCAAACTTTAATAGGTCCTCCTGTTATTATATATTTTAACAAGTATTTATATAGCGTATAACACGAGTGGGTGGTATTTATTTAAAAGAGCATGATTAGATTGTATATTAATGATTTTATTAAGTAGCGTTTCATAAATAATTTGATATATTCACCTTCATCTTAGAAATGAAGGATCTCTAAAGATAGATAACATAGTTGTTTAATTTGGTTTGGAGATTAAAATACTAGAATTATTTCATAAATGCACTCTTTAAATTAAATTAAAGAAATTCTAGGACCTACTACGCTACTAAAAACTCACTGAAATAATAAATAAAATAAATATTGAATTTTAAGTCACATATAGTGAAAAAAATATTATATTTTTACTTTTTTTTGCATCATCGAGCAAAATAATAATATTAATAGTAAAATACAAGAATCAATAAACATAATTGTAAATATAATTAATCATGGGACTAGAAATAATTCAAATCTAGGTGTGTATTGTGAAATGGGAATAAAAGATGAATTACACGAGAGACAGAATAGTAAAGGTATAATAAAAGATGAATTACACGAGAGACAGAATAGTAAAGGTATAATAAAAGATGAATTACACGAGACACAGAATAGTAAAGGTATAATAAAAGATGAATTACACGAGACACAGAATAGTAAAGGTATAATAAAAGATGAATTACACGAGACACAGAATAGTAAAGGTATAATAAAAGATGAATTACACGAGACACAGAATAGTAAAGGTATGATAAAAGATGAATTACACGAGACACAGAATAGTAAAGGTATAATAAAAGATGAATTACACGAGACACAGAATAGTAAAGGTAAAATAAAAGATGAATTACACGAGACACAGAATAGTAAAGGTATGATAAAAGATGAATTACACGAGACACAGAATAGTAAAGTTATAATAAAAGATGAATTACACGAGACACAGAATAGTAAAGGTATAATAAAGAGCAATAGAAATATTGTCTAGTACTTTATCTCAGCTACTGCCTACTTAACTAGGGCTACCGGGTTATAGTCCCACTAAGCCCAAAAATTCTTGATCGGTGAATTGTAATTGAGACCAGCATTCGTAGGTACGTGGACTATATCAAGCTAATCTGGTCTGGTTTGCCGGTGATTGGGAGGCCGGGCGTTAAAATCACATAGGAGTGTACTGAGTGTGATTTTCCCTAAATATTTTTCAGCTCTTACTTTACAAAACATGTGGATATATTTCATCGAAATATTTCCTTCCCCATCCCTAATTCACCAGTGTTATTAAAATAAGTAAAGCACTAGCGGGCAGTTCAACGCACCGTGCACGGGTTGCTGTTTGTATTCATCTATTAGGCTAGTCTGTAAGTCGTACGCCGATATAACCATTGACTTTGGGAAAGGAATTATAGACCTTACACGCAATGAAACAAGAATATGTGGAAAATTCAAATTTAAATGTGTTGACTACTCTCAAAGTATTTTACCTTTAAAGCATATGTGATATCGACCTTATTGTAGTGTTGTTAGTGTGAGCTTAAAAGTTGGTTGGTAAGGGGATGTACGGGGTGGAGAGCAGTAAGTAGGGGAGAGGGGCTCTTAGAAGCATTCTCTCTCCATCCTCCTCCCCTGACCTTTGCGTATCGTGTCTCGCTACTTATATCATAGTCCTCCCCTGGGAGCGATACTAGGCTCAGGTTCTGATACAAGGGGCGAGTTTCAGATCTCTCCACTTCACCAGGGTAACAACCGTGTAATGACCACCTCCTTCAGCTCTTTCGACTACGAAACAATTTAACAAGTGGATAATTATAAGCTGTAAATAATGATTCAATGATTTCAAATTATTATAGTTCTCGGGTTACAAGGGGTCGAACTTGTTATTTTTTGCTTTTCATTTACCATTGCTACTGTAAAATAAATAATGAATGTGGTCTGATATTTATTATAGCTAGACATGCATATTATGTGTACACAATGAAGTGTATTGATAATCTATAGAAGAAAATTAATGTATAGTGAATAAGCATTTTAAAAGTGGTAAAATAACACAACTTTTAATTATACAAAAATATTTTTATTTTTGTATCCCAATAATTTGATTTTATCTCATTTTTTAGTACATGATGTCGTTATTTAGAAATATTTATTTAATCTATTTCTGCTCATTAACTTTTTTTAAAATGTTTTTGAATTGATCATTGCAAACATAAATTCGAAATGTGTATTTAATGAAATTTATTTTTGACTGTACTGATGGTAGTGACGACACTGACTTGCAGAACATAATATTCCAGGCCGAGGCAGAGGGTCAGATAATCCCAGCTAATAACCCATCCAGGTAAAGTGGACAAAAGCTTCCTTATCTGGTCGGTGTTACTGGAATTAGCTTAGGCATTGCTACTTGCTATATTTTACAATAACTTGCATTCCACCTAAACCCAACTATATTGAATTCCCTGCCAAAAGGTTATGAACATTAAAAATCTTAGTAATTCTTATTGTAAAATGACCTTAAGATGGGATGAAAGGAAGCTCCATTTAAATTCCGTATCTTTTCGTGATTTTTTTCAGTTTCTATAACAAAGTACTAGTAGTAATTAGCCATAGTAATTAAAACATTCCTTAAAAAAAGCTTTAGTTTAATTTCCTACAGTAAAGTAATCTCAGTCTACCTATTTGGTTTAGTGGTCAGAATTCCTGGCTACAGATCCAGAGGTCCTGGTTTCGATCCTAGGCTTTTCCAGATTTTCTGTGAAGCAGTGGGTCTGAATGAAGTCAACTCAGCCTCATGAGGACTAATGAGGAACAACTTGAGTGGGAAAAAATAGTGGTTCGAGTCTAGGCAACTGATATTAACCACTGGGTTATATATGACACTCTCTATCTCTAACCTCAAAAGTTGGCACTATCTCCCCCACTTGGTTGGTATGACTCTTTTGCATGCTGACGCTATGGAGTTTCAATTAAGTTCTATAACAGACATACCTATAATCAATAGGCCTATCACAAAGGGAGTCAAGTAGATGGCACCTTTAAGATACCACCCCTCTCACCCCATGGATAGCGCGGATATAGGCAGGCGTCGCAAAGTAGTGAGGTGACCTGATAGATCATTGGATAGCATAATTATATTTAAGACCAGTGAAAGCAATAAATGATCTAAAACTGAGCAATATAAAACAAATCAACATGTTATTGATATTTTACTGATCCTATTTGCGTGGTTGTCAAACAAAGAATGCAGGAAACCATGCTTAGACAAGTTTTCTGGTTTAAGAGTAATTGGATAGGCCTACCTGATATCCCGGCCAATCGTCCATGAGATTGGTTATTAAATGGAAGGAAATATTGTATCAGGGGATGTCAATTTTATATAATTTAACCACCATTTCTAGACACCATAGCGTTTTAAACTTGTTAGATATACTTTTAAATAACCACACGCTATGAGGTAGGCTCTGTATACTATGTTGCCTTTTACTGAGGGTGTCACGTTTGCCAGTATGTACATTTGAAATAGTCTATGAAGTTTTTATTTTTATTTTAGCATCACGTCTTACTACCCATCAGGTTATATTTATTTGTACTAATTACGCTAGTGTGTAAGGCATGAGTAAAGCTGCATTTTAGAGGAAGGGTACTCAAATTTGTGTGAAGGGAGAGTGTAAGATAATCTAGGAATAAAACACCCTTAATCACCCGATCAAGACTCGAAACCCTATCTCCCTATTATATGCAGCTCAGTCCATGGTGTTAAATCACTTGATTAATGAAGCGGGCGATAATTTTTTTTAATTTTAATTTTATATCTTTGTAAACTGTAACAATAATCATATGTAAACATATATACGCACTGGTGGGCATGCGTAAAGTGCGTCACTATCATAATGAATAGATTTCTGTTGACGGTAAGATAAGGGCTCAAATCTTAAGTTGGATGTAATAAGGATTTTTTAATAAATTATTTTCCAGACTCCCTTTAGGTAGAACCCGCGTTTAATTATCTTTAATTATACCTTTATCATCCCTAATCCCTTGCTATAAACACACGGATAATCCGGACTGGTAGTAAGACGCGTAACTTAGAGGGATGGAAGTGTTTTTCAAAGAGAATCTATGCATAACGTATTTTGATCTCAATAAGGTGAGAAGGGATAACTCTGAGAAAGGGGGGGGGGGGCGATTGGGGTGAGAAGAAAGGAAGACAGTGTTCATAAAATATATTAATAAAATGGGAGCGATGGTTTGGTTTACTGTCGAAATATACCTAATTAAAAATCAGTTGAACATGATTTTACGCTCCAATTCACTCTCGCCCTTGACAATAAAATAGTCATGTAAGCTAGTAGATTGTTATATAAATATAAAAAAAAGTTATAAAGCTCCGAATGTGGAGTCGTAACAAGATTCCGTACTTAAACTTAACTTAATGAAGTTTTGTTTATGTACCAGTTTAAGTACCACTTCGAGTGCAACTTGATTGCTTTGCATATCTCTCACGATTGCAGCTCTCACCCAAGTGAAACATGTTCGAGTCCTATCAAAGTACCATGGGTGTTCTCTTGAGGGGAGGCTTTGATGACGTCCTAGAGCAGTAGACAAGAACGTTAAGGCGTAGGGACTTGAAATATATTACAATCTCATTTTAAGTACTTTGTGGTTCGATTCCTACTGGAATCGAAGTGTCTCAAGTCTTACAGTTGCTTGAAACTATAGGAGGGGTGAAAGTGAAGGGGTGATTGTAGGGTGTACTAAAAGAATGGTCAGAGTAGCTAACGGCGCTCATTAATAAAAAGAAAACCAAAATATTGACGAAGACAATAAAGGAAGGGCATACTGTGGCTGAGATGGCTAAGTTATAAGCCCTCAAACACACTTGGTGAATTAATATTTAAATTTGTGAGGATTTTTTTTTGTTTACTCAACACAGGATTGTGGACGCGAAGGGATTAAGAGTTAAAGAAGAAATATAATTAGTTTGTTATTTAAAGTACGATAACTAGAAATGCGAGTATATCCACTACTTCTATAGTATCAAAGGTAGCATTATATGGTCTTAGCATAATTTTACAAATACGAAAATAAAGAAAAAGAAATAGGCACAATTATAAGGATTTTGGGGAGGGGGGGCAACAATAAGAGAAAAACAGTTCATTATTCACACACTTCTGCCACTGCATACCATTTATTATGTACATTACTACAACTAGACATACAGGGAGGCTCACACTTCATCCCTTACACTGCTACCACTGGACATACAGGGAGGCTCACACTTAATACCTTACACTGCTACCACTGGACATACAGGGAGGTTTACACTTCATCCCTTACACTGCTACCACTGGACATACAGGGAGGCTCACACTTCATCCCTTACACTGCTACCACTGGACATACAGGGAGGCTCACACTTAATACCTTACACTGCTACCACTGGACATACAGGGAGGCTCACACTTCATCCCTTACACTGCTACCACTGGACATACAGGGAGGCTCACACTTAATACCTTACACTGCTACCACTGGACATACAGGGAGGCTCACACTTAATACCTTACACTGCTACCACTGGACATACAGGGAGGCTCACACTTCATCCCTTACACTGCTACCACTGGACATACAGGGAGGCTCACACTTCATCCCTTACACTGCTACACCTGGACATACAGGGAGGTTTACACTTCATCCCTTACACTGCTACCATGGACATACAGGGAGGCTCACACTTCATCCCTTACACTGCTACCACTGGACATACAGGGAGGCTCACACTTAATACCTTACACTGCTACCACTGGACATACAGGGAGGCTCACACTTAATACCTTACACTGCTACCACTGGACATACAGGGAGGCTCACACTTCATCCCTTACACTGCTACAACTGGACATACAGGGAGGCTTTCACTTCATCCCTTACACTATTACAACTGGACATACAGGGAGGCTTACACTTCATCCCTTACACTATTACAACTGGACATACAGGGAGGCTCACACTTCATCCCTTACACTATTACAACTGGACATACAGGGAGGCTCACACTTCATCCCTTACACTGCTACCACTGGACATACAGGGAGGCTCACACTTCATCCCTTACACTATTACAACTGGACATACAGGGAGGCTCACACTTCATCCCTTACACTATTACAACTGGACATACAGGGAGGCTCACACTTCATCCCTTACACTATTACAACTGGACATACAGGGAGGCTCACACTTCATCCCTTACACTATTACAACTGGACATACAGGGAGGCTCACACTTCATCCCTTACACTGCTACCACTGGACATACAGGGAGGCTCACACTTCATCCCTTACACTATTACAACTGGACATACAGGGAAGCTCACACTTCATCCCTTACACTGCTACCACTGGACATACAGGGGGCTCACACTTCATCCCTTACACTATTACAACTGGACATACAGGGAGGCTCACACTTCATCCCTTACACTATTACAACTGGACATACAGGGAGGCTTACACTTCATCCCTTACACTGCTACCACTGGACATACAGGGAGGCTCACACTTAATACCTTACACTGCTACCACTGGACATACAGGGAGGCTTACACTTCATCCCTTACACTGCTACCACTGGACATACAGGGAGGCTCACACTTCATCCCTTACACTGCTACCACTGGACATACAGGAGGCTCACACTTCATCCCTTACACTATTACAACTGGACATACAGGGAGGATCACACTTCATCCCTTACACTGCTACCACTGGACATACAGGGAGGCTCACACTTCATCCCTTACACTATTACAACTGGACATACAGGGAGGCTTACACTTCATCTCTTACACTATTACAACTGGACATACAGGGAGGCTTACACTTCATCCCTTACACTGCTACCACTGGACATACAGGGAGGCTCACACTTCATCCCTTACACTGCTACCACTGGACATACAGGGAGGCTCACACTTCATCCCTTACACTGCTACCACTGGACATACAGGGAGGCTCACACTTCATCCCTTACACTGCTACCACTGGACATACAGGGAGGCTCACACTTCATCCCTTACACTGCTACCACTGGACATACAGGGAGGCTCACACTTCATCCCTTACACTGCTACCACTGGACATACAGGGAGGCTCACACTTCATCCCTTACACTATTACAACTGGACATACAGGGAGGCTCACACTTCTCCCTTACACTCTACCCTGGCTACAAGCTCACACTTCTCCCCCTGCACCACTGGACATACAGGGAGGCTCACACTTTCCTACACTGCTCCCACTGATTACATACTGGATCACTTTATCCTACCTGCTACTGGACATACAGGGAAGGCTACACTTCATCCCTTACACTATTACAACTGGACATACAGGGAGGCTCACACTTCATCCCTTACACTGCTACCAACTGGACATACAGGGAGGCTCACACTTCATCCCTTACACTGCTACACACTGGACATACAGGGAGGCTCACACTTATACCTTTACACTGCTAACCACTGGACATACAGGGAGGCTCACACTTCATCCCTTACACTGCTACCACTGGACATACAGGAGGCTCACACTTCATCCCTTACACTGCTACCACTGGACATACAGGGAGGCTCACACTTCATCCCTTACACTGCTACCTACAACTGGACATACAGGGAGGCTCACACTTCATCCCTTACACTATACAACTGGACATACAGGGAGGCTCACACTTCATCCCTTACACTGCTACCACTGGACATACAGGGAGGCTCACACTTCATCCTTACACTGCTACCACTGGACATACAGGGAGGCTCACACTTTAATACCTTACACTAGCTACCACTGGACATACAGGGAGGCTCACACTTAATACCCTTACACTGCTACCACTGGACATACAGGGAGGCTCACACTTCATCCCTTACACTGCTACACTGGACATACAGGGAGGCTCACACTTAATCCTTACACTGCTACCACTGGACATACAGGGAGGCTCACACTTCATCCCTTACACTGCTACCACTGGACATACAGGGAGGCTCACACTTCATCCCTTACACTGCTACCACTGGACATACAGGGAGGCTCACACTTCATACCCTTACACATTACACACTGGACATACAGGGAGGCTCACACTTCATCCCTTACACTGCTACCACTGGACATACAGGGAGGCTCACACTTCATCCCTTACACTGCTACCACTGGACATACAGGGAGGCTCACACTTATCCTTACACTGCTACCACTGGACATACAGGAGGCTCACACTTATCCTTACACTGCTACCACTGGACATACAGGGAGGCTCACACTTCATCCCTTACACTGCTACCACTGGACATACAGGGAGGCTCACACTTATCCTTACACTGCTACCACTGGACATACAGGGAGGCTCACACTTATCCTTACACTGCTACCACTGGACATACAGGGAGGCTCACACTTCATCCCTTACACTGCTACACTGGACATACAGGGAGCTCACACTTAATCCTTACACTGCTACCACTGGACATACAGGAGGCTCACACTCAACCTTACACTGCTACCACTGGACATACAGGGAGGCTCACACTTATACCTTACACTGCTACCACTGGACATACAGGGAGGCTCACACTTCATCCCTTACACTTACCACTGGACATACAGGGAGGCTCACACTTATACCTTACACTGCTACCACTGGACATACAGGGAGGCTCACACTTATCCCTTACACTGCTACCACTGGACATACAGGGAGGCTCACACTTATCCTTACACTGCTACCAACTGGACATACAGGAGGCTCACACTTAATACCTTACACTGCTACCACTGGACATACAGGGAGGCTCACACTTCAATCCCTTACACTGCTACCACTGGACATACAGGGAGGCTCACACTTCATCCTTACACTGCTACCACTGGACATACAGGGAGGCTCACACTTACATACCTTACACTGCTACCACTGGACATACATGGAGGCTCACACTTCATACCTTAACACTGCTACCACCTGGACATACAGGGAGCTCACACTTCATCCCTTACACTGCTACCACTGGACATACAGGGAGGCTCACACTTCATCCTTACACTGCTACCACTGGACATACAGGGAGGCTCACACTTAATACCTTACACTGCTACCACTGGACATACAGGAGGCTCAACACTTCAATCCCTTACACTGCTACCACTGGACATACAGGAGGCTCACACTTAATACCTTACACTGCTTACCAACTGGACATACAGGGAGGCTCACACTTAATACCCTTACACTGCTACCACTGGACATACAGGGAGGCTCACACTTAATACCTTACACTGCTACCACTGGACATACAGGGAGGCTCACACTTAATACCTTACACTGCTACCACTGGACATACAGGGAGGCTCACACTTAATACCTTACACTGCTACCACTGGACATACAGGAGGCTCACACTTAATACTTACACTGCTACCACTGGACATACAGGGAGGCTCACACTTATACCTTACACGCTACCACTGGACATACAGGGAGGCTCACACTTAATACCTTACACTGCTACCACTGGACATACAGGGAGGCTCACACTTAATCCTTACACTGCTACCACTGGACATACAGGAGGCTCACACTTAATACCTTACACTGCTACCACTGGACATACAGGGAGGCTCACACTTAATACCTTACACTGCTACCACTGGACATACAGGGAGGCTCACACTTAATACCTTACACTGCTACCACTGGACATACAGGGAGGCTCACACTTAATACCTTACACTGCTACCACTGGACATACAGGGAGGCTCACACTTATACCTTACACTGCTACCACTGGACATACAGGGAGGCTCACACTTAATCCTACACTTACCACTGACATGCCACACTTATCCTACTCCACTGGACATACAGGGAGGCCACACTTAATCCTTACACTGCTACCACTGGACATACAGGGAGGCTCACACTTAATACCTTACACTGCTACCACTGGACATACAGGGAGGCTCACACTTAATACCTTACACTGCTACCACTGGACATACAGGGAGGCTCACACTTCATCCCTTACACTACTAAACTGGACATAAGGGAGGCTCACACTTAATACCTTACACTATCTACAACTGGACATAGAGGGAGGATCACACTTCATCCCTTACACTACTACAACTGGACATAGAGGAGGCTCACACTTCATACCTTACACTCTACACTGGACATACAGGGAGGCTCACACTTATATACCTTACACTGCTACCACTGGACATACAGGGAGGCTCACACTTCATCCCTTACACTACTACAACTGGACATAGAGGGAGGCTCACACTTAATCCCTTACACTACTACAAAATGGACATAGAGGAGGTCACACTTCATCCCTTACACTGCTACAACTGGACATACAGGGAGGCTCACACTTCATCCCTTACACTACTACAACTGGACATAGAGGGATGCTCACACTTAATACCTTACACTACTACCACTGGACATACAGGGAGGCTCACACTTCATCCCTTACACTGCTACAACTGTACATATGGGAGGGACACAGATCCCTCCTTACATGCTGCAACTAGAAATAGAGAAATTTATTATTACCCTACACAGGTTCAAATTATCGCTCAAGGTGTCTTTATAATAGAGCTCTTCGGGATGGAGTTTTAAATGTTTAACATACATTTCTATAAGTACATTAAATAATATGTGCTACAAATGTAGAGCATATTTTTTATTTGGCTATTAGAGTTTGGAAACAAATATAGTCTATGATCATTTATCAGTAAATCGTCTAATAATAGGCTTTCCTCAGAAAAATAAAAGTTGTTACTCGCAGGTAACTAAATTTCAAAGAAAACTGCTATATATATTTGAAAGAAACTAATTTCAAAAATCAGTTATTAGTAGACCTCCTAAACTTAGAGCTAGATAAGAAGCCACGATTTATTTTCAAGGGAATAAAAATAATATTACAAAAAAAAAAAAAAAAAAAGCACGCATTATTAAAATTTCATATTCTTGAGGTCAAATTATGTTTCCGATTAAAATTCTTTCTCTATATGAGAAAGTAAAAAAGAGATAAGGTAAGCTCTTAAAGAAAGATAGGATACTTAAATAAGAAAATACTAAAAGATAATAGTAATTATAAAGAAAATACTTTCACACATTATGAAATAGGATAGATCGTGCAGGACTAAACCAAGGGTCAAGGATGGTCTTATTTTTAGGCAGGGTGCATTAATAACAATGAATAGCTTACAGTGTACAATTCATCGTTCATAATAAAACTTAATAATTAAAGTTATACTGATATTGATTGTTATTTAGCTATAGATAGTTAATTATTTAAGTAGGCCTAAGCTCTTTACTTTAGTGTATTAGGTTGTTAAAATTATTTCTGCATTCAGCTCTTTCTAAAATCAACGTTCCCTAAGTTGTATATATTGGAACATTGAACTAATCTAATTGCCTGTAGTAGTAAATGAGGTTTTTTTTTGTTCTGACTTTATTAAATTTATAAATACAATCTCAACAATATAAACGAGGATGTCATATTTTCCCTTTGTTTTCAATCACATTTACAATCGTATTCATTGACGTCAAGCTAAAGATAATTCGTTGATAACAAACCAACATGGTTACTACAAGATCATTTTCAAACATGAAAAAAGTATTTTTTTACGTCTGCTGTGCATCCTAGAGTTTTTATTGACTAAAGCCTCCCCTCGCATTCTCATTGGACAATATGTATGCCTGAGTCTAAGGGTCATCTATAATCCAATTTGATTTTAATGCATACATAATAAGTTTGAGTTGCAGCTCTTAGAATTTCCACAATTCATTATTTTCTATGGATAGGTTGTGAAATCTATTATTGAAATGATGTGTTTCAACTTTAAATACTTTATTATGTGTTCATTATTCGTTATAGGATATGCATTATGCATTAATCTAAGCCCAGCCCAAGGGGGCCGCCTAGTCGAATGGCTTTCACCACAGTGTAGTACTTCCTATTGGAATGGCAGATATGAAGTTTAAAAGCCACTCGATATATTCTCAACTATATTAAAATGTTGTGTTTTTAGACAATTATAAAAGAATTTATTTGTTTGAGGAATAAAATAATTATTTTTCTAATCACTCAATTTGATCTCAGAGCTAGAACATTTTGAGTCAAAATTTGAGACAGTAAATTAAAGTGATAGATTATCTTGACTTGACTTAGCTCTCGGTGAGAAATAAAGGAAATTTCACTTAATTTCAACCACCTGAGCTCAATGTAGGGCGTCTGTATGTTTCAATGGCGTAGAAAGGGTGGGGTCGGTGTGGGGCTATGGAACCCACGTTTGCTAATGCGTATAGAAATTTTATGATCCAGGCCATAGAAACATTTTCTTGCCGACCCCACTGGAATTTGATGGACTCCCCTTTATGGGCTAAGGGTGTATACAAATTTACTAGAGGAAGCCACAAGAAAAATCAGCCTCTATCTATGCCTTTGCGGTGGTGCATAATAAGATATGAGTACTGGGTTCAGTTTCCAGCGTCGCTGAAAAATAATATATTTGTGAAACTCGAACTTCTACTCTCACAGTGATAAACTTACGGTATGGGGACTGGGTGATGTATCTTTTCTAGAATTAAGTTAATTTGTAATTCGTACGCTGATGTAATTAGTAGGTTTAGAAAGTGAACGTTAAACACCCCAACCTAATAATAAGCCTAACTTAAGTCGCACATTTTTCTTATTACCTCTACACCGTTTGCTTGCAACATGTGAAGATATAAACCGTGAGTTGAGGGGTTGTTGCACTAGCTATACCTCTGTGTATGACGCAAGTAACGGCCAGTTGGAGACGATGCTGCCTCCTAATGAACACCCGAGGGACTTCCCCCAGAAACATGACAGAAGCACAAGCTACGGCGTGAAATTAAAACACTACCCTCCCCCTCTTTCCTTTGCTATCCATGGACATAGGGGGAAATGGGGGACGTTGAGGGGGGGATAAATATAGTGACATAAATCTGTTCTTTATTGTAAACATTGCTGCCATTAAGGGAGTACAATGTAACATATAATTTTCTAGCCGTCACGACCAGCAGATAAAAATTGATGGAGTCGTCTTACAGCTATACAGAAGATAGTGGTGATGGAAATCGGGGTAAAAAAACTACATGTACATTACACCTAGTTTTATCTTTACAAATATGGCATACTTAGCTAATTGCCACGTTAGATGATTATAGACTGATTGCAAATATATATCAATTTTAGTCGATAGCACAGGAGTCAAAACCGGAGTCGCCGTGGCTGGATTTCTAGTATCTACAAATTCTTTTTACCCTTACACATCCATATACAGAGACTGCATTACATTTTTTAAAGTGTATTAGCTTATGATTTAAAGAAACCTGGTTATATTAGTGGGAGAGATATGGAGCGTTTGGTTAGTTTTATTTATGTGCTTCCTGTCTTGAAAAAAATAAATATTATCAGCTCCCCCATAAGTAATCCCAACTATCTAGATTCGACGTACTAAGGTTAAGGATGAGGAAATTGGACTAAATAAGTTTACCTGCATGAGCTTTGAGAAAAAGAGTGAGAAACTATTAGAAAAAGCCTTAATTAAATTTGTAGGAAACTCAAATACTGATCTCCCTGTCATCGCTAAACTAAATAATAGCTGCCTACCCTTACGGGCTGCCAAGTCAAAGGTCTCAGGCTAGATTCTTGTGTCAAGCGGATAATTTATAAAAACAATTTAATAATGATCAAATGTTCAAAACTATCCAAGCCGATGGTATTTATCTACATTTTAAACTAGGTCTGACTCCATGACCAGATGGTCAAAATGGCGAACTAGTACTTGTTTGGAGTCTAGAATGATTTTAATCTTATTGTAATTTTTATTAGAACTATGAGTGTGTAACGTTTTATTTAGTGTGCTGCATTAGGTGAAGTTCGATAAAAAGTTTTCTGACACACTGCTAGATGGATATGATAATAATAGCAATGTTTATGACCGATGTCTTACCTCAGGTGAGAGGAAGCCTATCTACAATTCTTATGGTACTAGTTAAGTTAAAATGGAAAATAAAATCCTTAAATATGTGTGATACACGCCACGTGCGCTTACAATATCTGGAGCTGTGTGTGTAGTATCGATCACAAGTTGTACTAGCTTTTAGGTGGCATTCTAATATACCTTTGTGGTTAGGAAGTGTTTTTTAAACAACCTGTTAACAAACCCATGTACTGTAAGGTACAATTACTGCATCAGTATACAGCAACGCTCGTTGTCACATCTCAGTCTCACATTAAACTGTTCGAATCTTAGTCAGGAGCATTTGGGAGGTGGTGCTAAACAGCTGATTTATTTATAAGGTTTTAACGTTCTCTGTCAACGTTAATGCAAGCCTATTTAATCTCAGATAACTATCAATCCCCCAATCTTTAACTCATTGATTACATTTTTAGTTACCTTTGTGTTGAGTGTACCTTTTTTTTTTTTTTTAACTTTATCAAATTTTTGTACCTGAAGCTAGAGGTTTTATCTACCACCGCGTTTAACTAACCGTTCGGGCTTTACGCTTATGTACTAATTACACTAATGGCTATCGGAATTAGGGAGGCTATATTTATAGGAGGTATTCCGCATTTGCGTGGAAAGATAGTGGAAAACATTTTTTTTTAAACCACCCTCACTACACTCGAAATTCGATCTCTCAGTCATCGGCAGTCTAGACTAATGCGAGAGCAGTGCATTATCTGTAGCAGGAGGTTAAGTGTTTTAGTGGATTTCGTAAAAACTTGATATTTAAATTTTATTTGTTCATGCCGAGATGAGAAATCATAATTTTAATTCAAGCTAAAAAATAAAATAGAAATGTGAAACTTGATGAAAATAACTATAAATATAATGTTAAATGGGTATCTTTTTATAGTATTTTAATAATAGCTAAATTTTCAATTTATTTTAATGTCTCTTAAAATTTTGTTTAAAATCTACATTTTAACGCTTTCACATTAATAATAATATTACTTTTTTTTTATAAAAGATTATTTAACTGCTTACAGACAAATAATATTTTAAAATGTTGTTATAGACTTATAGAATATATAAAGCATTAATGATGGTATCATACTAATTATTGTGTTGGTAATTGTTTTTCCTGGTGGTAAATCAATCCTTAAGATGCTATCTAAAGTTTATTTTTACTTTGTCATAGCAAAATAAAATATTGTGACCGTAAATATCTATCTTGAGATGAGACGAATCTTTACGTTTTAGGTAGACACTAAACAAATAAATGGTTGTAACAACACAATCACTTCAACTTTATAATATTGTGTATTAGAATTTTTTTTAATTTTTTTTTATTAAGCTACCGTTAATTAACTTTTATTTATATAACAAACTCATAGTATTGTTAATCACAATAATCATTCTTTATATATACATTTTAAACCAAACTGCTAATATATATTTAGAAAATATTAAGTTTAAAAAAAATCTGCAAGGCACTCTAAAATTATTTGTTATTTTTTAAAATATTTTTTTTTCTTATTTATCATGAAACACTATTCACAGATACTCAATTTGAATTCAATCTTCAAGGTCAATTTCATAAAACAATCAAATTCTCTATAATTTGTTTTAAGCAAACTACCATTAAATTAATTTTTTAAGATAAATAAAGATGTATCATTATTTATGTGAAAAATACTGTACCAATAACAATTTAGAACCATGTATCTAAAGCCATTTAGAAAATATTCAAATGAACAAAAAACAGTCATTAGTAAACTATCCATAGGCTATACCCTCACCCCACCTCCCCAAAAATGTATAGCTTTATTTATCATGTACATGTCAAACAACCACCAATATACGTTTAATCAAAAACCCTTTTTGGCCATTGTCAAAAATCACACCCCAGTAAAAGAGCCTTTCTCAAATGGTTGCCTGAAACAAAGTATACAGGATTATTTGCCATATCAAACACTCCCAAGATACCCATTTGTAAATAAATATTTAAAGGAATTTTAAAAAATATTTCCAGTTTTGAAAAATAAGTCATCAGTAAACTACCCTTAAATTAATTTTTACACCCAAAACATGTATAAATTGTTATTTTTCTCGTCAAAATATCCCAAAATACCCATTTGGGACCAATCGTTAAAGCAATTCGTAGAATATTTATAGTTTTTAATAAATCAGTCATCACTAAACTACTCTTCAAAGAATTTTTGCTCAAAAATTAATTATATAGATGTGTCATGTCGAAAAAATCCAATATATGCCTTTTGAACAAACTCTTTAAAGTGATTTTTGAAAAATTGAGAATTCAGAAAAATTACTTATCAATAAACTATCAATAAATGATTGATTAGCTATAATGGTAACAAAAAATGTGATATCGCCCTATAACATCTATATATCAAGTTAGAACAAAATCCATCCAATCGTTTTGAACCCGTTGTCAGAGTTCTACAGACAGACAGATACACGGAGGGACAGACAGAATGGTAATATTCAGTTTTTACTTTCTCGCTATCTTACAAGCAGAGAAAGTATTGTGATCGTCAAAAGAATCAAGCTCAAGATTTTGATGAATTTCGACATTTCATGACTCCCCGAATCCGATAAAGTGGTTTTTGAATTTCCGTCTGTCTGTTTGTCTGTACCTAAGAGTAGAGCCAAAACTATTTACCAATCGTGCTACAACTTGGTAATTAGGGTTTTCATAGGTTTGCCTTGAGGATTTTTGAAAATAGGTATTCAACCCTAAAAGGGTAGTTTAATAGAGGCTGAAAAGAGAAAAAATCGATTTTCTCAAAATCGGCTTAAACTATTTTAATTAAATTTAATTTCTAAGCATTTTTTAATATTATAATCAAAATGGCTTCTCTCATTATTTCTGCAAAATTACTTTAAGGGTTCGGGCCTGAAGCGTAAATTCTCATTTTTTATCATATCTTCTAAATTATTTGAGATATGAAATTATTTATCATTGAAAATATGTAGGTTAAACGCAAGTATATATATATATATATATATATATATATATATAAAACTTTTTGAACACTAAGGTAAAGTATTGCGACAGTAAAAATATCTAACCCGAGATTTTGATGGATGTCGACGTTTCATGACCCCCTTAGAACCATAAAAAGTGATTTTTCAATGCCGTCTGTCGGTCTTACCCTAAAATTAAGAATACTTTAATAAAGGGCGAAAAGAGAAAAAATCCATTTTCTCAACATTGGTTCTAACGATTTTGATTAAAACTCGTATCTAGGCGTTGATTAAGCTTATAAACAAAATTGATAATTTCATTTTCCTATGAAAATGACTTTAAGGTACTTTACAGAAACGGAAATAACCTTATCTTCGCAAATATTAAAGATATTAAATAGCTTATCATTGCAATATTTTGGTTCTATTAAAAATAAAAAAACTGTTATTCGGGACATATATTTATAGAACTAATAGTTTCGGAGACATTGGCAAATTTATTAATACATTTTTGTGATTTTTAGCTATACAGAGATACTACTTAAGTTTTAACGCAATAATTCTCTAATTACATAAAGTAAGTAGATAATTAAGTCTCTCAAGGTGTTTGTTCTTTTTACTTTCTCTCTATCTTACAGGTAGAGAAAGTATGGTGATCGTCAAAAAAATCGAAGTCGAGATTTTGATGAATCTTGACGTTTCATGACTTCCTGAATCCGAAAAAGTGGTTTTTGAATTTCCGTCTGTCTGTCTGTCTGTCTGTCTGTCTGTACCTCCAACTAGAGCCTAAACTATTTTACCGATTGAGCTGAAACTTAATATCTTGGGTTTTCATAGGGTTGCCCCGAGGGGTTTTTGGAATTGGACATCTAACCCTAAAATTAAGGGTAGTTTACTGAAGGGAAAAAACAGAAAAAGTCGATTTTCTCAAAATCGGCTCTAACGATTTTGATTAAATTTCATTTATGAACATTAATAAATATTCCAAACAAAATGGCTACTCTCAATATTTCGGCAAAATCGCTTTAGGGCTCCAGTCTGATGCGTAAATTAACATTTTTTATAATAGCTCCGAAACTATTTGAGATATAAAATTACTTAGCATTACAAATATGTATATATATTTATAATACAAATATTTTATTCGAAACATATTTTAATAAAATCAATAATTTTTAATCTATACGCAATTATATATATATTTTTAGCTTAGTGGACATTAAAGCTTAAGTAATGCGATCGTAAAAAAAACTAACCTGAAATGTTGATGGATTTCGACGTCTCATGACCCCCCGAACCCTAAAAAATAGTCTTTGCAATGCCGTCTGTCTGTGTGTCTATTAAAACTTAAAATTAAGGGTAGTTTACTGAAGGGCAAAAAGAGAAAAAGTCGATTTTCTCAAAATCGGCTCCAACGATTTTGATTAAATTTCATTTATAAACATTAATAAATATTCCAAACAAAATGGCTACCCTCAATATTTCGGCAAAATGGCTTTAAGGGCCCCGGTCTGATGCGTCAATTAACATTTTTTTAAATAGCTCCGAACTTATTTGAGATATGAAATTACTTAGCATTACAAATATGTATATATATTTATAATACAGATATTTTATCCGAAACATATTTTTATAAAATCAATAACTTTCAATCTATACGCAATTATATGAATTTTTTTTAACTTTTTGGACATTAAAGTTTAAGTATTGCGACCGTAAAAAAAACTAACCTGAAATGTTGATGGATGTCGACGTCTCATGACCCCCCGAACCCTAAAAAATAGTCTTTGCAATGCCGTCTGTCTGTGTGTCTATAAAAACTTAAAATTAAGGGTAGTTTACTGAAGGGCGAAAAGAGAAAAAATTGGTTTTCTCAAAATCTGCTTAAACGATTTTGATTAAAATTCGTATCTAGGCGTTGATTAAGATTATAAATAAACTGGCTATTTTCATTTTCCTATGAAAATGATTTTTAAGGTACTTTACAGAAGCGTTAATTTCCGTATCTCCACAACTATTGGAGAAACTAAACAACTTATCATTGCAAAATTGTAGGACTATCAGAAATAAAAAACTTTTACTTGACATTTATTTTTATAAAAGCAGCAGTTTCTGAGATATTAGCAAATATATTAATACAATTTTGTGAGCTTTAGTTGTAAACATATACTACTTAAGTCTTAACGCAATAATTCTCCAATGCCATAGAGTAATTAAATATAAGTATCTAAAAAAGGAATGTTATTTTTCCTTATATCTCTTAGGAGAAATGTTTGCAATGCAATGATCTATCTCCATTTTAGACTCAATAGTCAATATTTACATTTTTATTTAGTCAAAATGTATGAATGAATAATTAAATATCAATGCGATGACTTGAAGATCTGCAACACCTTATAAAATGTTAAAATTTTAACCAGATATCGAAATTTTAATACGAAGTGTTGACCCTTGTGGAAGACATTAAACTGTTTGAAATGCTCCTAGGTGGACAAAGATGCGCCTCTTTTCTCATTGATTCTATATCATTGTATATTATTTTATGCGTGTTCTTATGTGGAGTGGTGATGATACAATGTACATTATTCCGTTCAGAAATCTTACGAGTTTATAGAAAGAGAGAGAAAGTCTGTGCGGTGTGCCGTACCATTTATTTCTTTAACTTCTTAGGTGAAATGTTTGTACAACAATGATCTATGTCTTCATTTTAGACTCAATAGTCAATATTTACCTTTTTTATTGGTCTAAATTTATAAATGAGGAATTTAATAAAAATGCGACTACCAGAAGATGTATAACCCCTAATAAAATGTCAAAAATGTAACCAGGAGACGAACTTTTAAGACGAAGTATTGACCTTTGTGGACCCAGTATAGATTTTTATTTTGTTCAAATATATTAGTGAGGACTTTAATTCTTTAAAAAGAAAATCATAAAATTTAAATTCGGGAGTCAAAAAATGTTTATTGTAAGTAAAACGCATTTTTTGCTCGAGTTTGCTAATGTTTATTATTTCGTTTCACATATATTACGAGTTTTGCCCAAATATCTCAATTTTTAAACAATGGAGTGAGAAAGTCCGTGCGAAGTTACGTATCATTTATTTGGTTTCATGTTCATATAAAACGTACATATTTATCTTAATCTCGAGATTGGTTTTTTTCAAGCTCACAATACCTCCTCTTAATGTGAGAAAGAAATAAAGTGGATTTTAAAAGTCCGTCCGTCCCCATGTCTGTCTGTAGTCTGTCTATCCAGATATAAACTCACAGATTATATAATATTAATTTATTAAATTAATTCTAGAATAATTGTGTGTATAGTTCCATTCAAGTGCTTTTAAACGAGTTGCTAGAACACATATCTGAGAGTTTATATGACATATATTTGGTTACAAAGATCCCTAAACAATTCAAATATTTATTTTTGTTAGCTTTATAACGTTTAAAATATAAATAACTGATTCCATAATGTATACATTTGTCTGAAATTATTTTGATTGAAAAGCTTTCTTGCTTTAGCTAGGAATGTCATTGATGTGATAATATCACCTTATGTTCAGAAATTGATCGTCATGTACCAACACGAAAGGTACCTAACATGCTACTCCACCTTGTCCATTCATAGGAATGCAGTCAAAATATCCGTGATGAAGTTAAATCGTGCATGACAGGAAAGGGAGGAAAAAGTGTCATTTTTTTTTTCAAAAAAATAAGTGAGGAAGAGTACACGATGGTCGTTTATTTCCAGTAATAGCTTTGCGAGGCTCAATTGGTATGCATGAAATGAATACCCAATTACTGTTGTTGATTACATATTCGCGTATGAAGGATGGAGAGTTGGGGGGGGCAGGATGGGTGAATTGGATGGAATGAGTTGATTGTGTAGCGTTGCAGGAATTTGTATCGCTTACCCGTGACTAATCTGCGAGCCCGTGCATGTATGTGTGTAATATATGTGGGGGGGGAGAGAGGGGAAGAGGTGTAAGGAGGAAGGAGGAGGTAAATATTGCTTATGGATTATTGGGGAGCTGAGAATCGTGGGAAGTTGATAACATACATTTAAAATACAATCTGGATAGGTCAGACGTCATAGCACTATTGAATTGTAGTTAAATTAATTACGTATGTTGTCAAAATTAACATTATTTAAATTTTGGAAAAGTATTTATTTGATTTTAAAATATTATTAACAAAATGAAAAATATTTAGTCTACTCTAACCTTGGGCACCTTGGGCATGCGTCCCATAAGTTTGTCAGCCCTGGTTTAACCTAACAGACATTTTCAGTGATTGGAAGAACGCACACATAGTTCTAAATCTAGCTTCATGATAAATGATTTAATTATATAGCTGGTGACTTCGGAAGACAATTCGTATTAAGTTATTCATTTAATGATTGGACAAAATGTCAATTTAAAGACAATAAATGGTAAAAAATATTTTTTTTGGGGGGGAAAAATCATTAACTTCGGAAACATTCTTAAAGCCCTTGAAATAAATTTAGAGTAATTCGATTCCTATTTTAGTTATATATATATATGTTTGTGAAAATCCTATATTAAAAAAACTTCAATGTTCTTAAAAAACATCCCCAGTAATTTTCTCGTCTAAGGTGTCAAGCTCGCATTAGAGTGAATGGCTGATGATAGAGGTGTCGATGTTAGCATACCAGACAAGTGTACCGGGGTGTAGTTTCCAGAATGTGATTTGTCACTGTAGTTTCATTACACCCACACCATACTAATATGGAAACATTTCTTCCAAGCTACTCTCCCAATGCCTACAGCTGAGGACAAAGGTGCTTGCGTCCACTGAGAATGCATAATGGTTAGTTGACAACATCTACTTTACTGCCACTATGGGTTTAGGAAGCCACTGGGATAAAAAGAGGCGAACAGACGACCGGATGCTTACACTTGATTGGATTGAAAGTCACGGTGTATTTAAGCTCTGGGGAAAATGGGTCGCTTGGCCAGGCTTCCTACTATGCTGGTGACCAAAATCACTACTAGCAACTTCAGTATTATAGTATGGGAAGAATATAAAGTCACATTATTATATATATAATAGAAATATCAAGTCTATATGTTTATTTATTGGCTTAAAATATTATTGTTTTTTTTTGCCCATTATATGATTACATGAATATTGCTGATACATTTATTGAATTCTTGAATTTTCTACTTTGCAAGCTCTGATAGTATAAGAAGTCACCACTATAACTAGTGTGTACATATTAAATAAATAGTTAAAAAAGGGAAACAGTTGAACTGATGCTAGTATAAATTTTGAGGACACTGATAACTTGAAAGGAAATATATTCCCCCTGCGTGGTAACTTATCTGTGGGGGTAGCTGATCTGAAACTTAAAAACCATTAAACAAAATCCTCATTCAAATTAGAATTTATAGTTTTGAGCCTGAAAAGAATTACTTTATAGTTTGCGGAGAGATAGAAACTATGCTTCCTACCAATTACTTTGATCTTAGAATTGCTATATTTCAGGTCAAACGTCTTTGAGAAATTGCTAATTGCATATTTTCATTACCTTTTTAAATAGTATAAGTCTTTAAAAAGGGCTCTTAGTTCTATAGAGACATGTTGATACCTTTTCCCTCATTTAGGCGAGAACAAAATGTTTAGATAAAAAAAAGCTTTATAAATACGTTGAGATTTGTGAACGACTGAAACGTGTCTCTGCGCTCAGCTATACGTCCCCCTTAAAAAAATCCTATCATATTATTTTAACCATCCCATAGTTTAATAAGATGGTGGGGGGATGTGAAATGACTTAGAAAGTTTTATTTTATGTAAGAGGCGGAGGAATAAGATCATAATATTTAGACAGCAAATAGTCAAACTTTAATAAATGAAAGATCTACCTCACAGACAATTTGGAAGCCCCTGAAATATAGTGAGATACTAATTGTGAACTTTATTTGTATTGCATTTTGCATAGCTCAAAGATAATTGGGCTTTACCATTGGCACCATACAAACTGCTAGACAACAAACTGCTCGACAAGCTATACAAATTTATTTTGAAGGCTGGTTGGGTCAAGTGGCCGACACGACTTGGACCAACTGCTAGACAAGCTCATGTATAGGAGTACAAAGTGATAGACAACAAGCGGTCGACACGAGAGGACCAACTGCTCGACAAACTTTGATATCATCCAGTTAAGAGTGGGCCAAGTGAAGAACAGTTAATTTACTACACGATTGTCCTTGTTTACACTCAAATAATTTTTCCCCCAACCCTTCAGATTAACCTCACACTTCTTGACATATATTTTGTAGGGTTTGCTAAAGTAAAAATGTTGCTGAAAATAACTCAAACTAATGATGACCTTATAAAAGAATATCATGAATTGAACAGTCGTAAATAATTCTGAAACGCTGGCTGCAACATTAAAGAACAGTCAGCGCTGATCCACACTTATGAACTATCTTATTTTTATATTAATAGATTAGAGGTGAGAAGGGTATCATTTAGAGAAAATATACCCCTTTTTCATGAAGAAAGATTGAAAACAATTGAGTAAAAATTCCTTAGTGGCCTTTATTAAAACTTGAAATTTGATAACAGTTTTAAAATAGTATATAAAATTAGTAACCGTCAATAAGCGACAATAAAAAGGATTTTTGTTATTTTTCAAACAGATAATTTTAATTTATTTAGTATATTTAGTGCTACATATTTTTGGTTTTATCACCACGTTATACTAAAGTGTTACTACCCGTTCAGATTATACGCCTATATAGTAACTATGATAATGTGTTTAGGGATGAGTAAAGGTTGAATTAGATGAACTGCACCGATTTTTGTGTAGTAAGAATGAAAAACCATTTTAAAAAATCCACCCAACTGGGATCGAGCCCCGATCTCCCTTTCATCAGCAGTCAAGTCTATTGCGAGAGTAGCGCTTTAGACCTTGCAGCCACCGAAGTAGAGGCTACTTAACTCAATGGCCAATAAGGGTATTCACAATTGCTTAACTATTCAACTAAGGATATAGGGGAAAGGGGCAAAGTTTTATCTATATTCAAAAAAATTCACCAAATTCCTCTATATGAATAATAATAAGGTACTTTAACTGAATGTTCAAATCTTCATTTTCCTGACTTGTTAAATTATAATATCTAATTAAATGATATATTTTCTTAAGTGTTATATCATATCACCTAGGTTAAGCTTATTAATTAATTAACATAATATATATTATTAAGTAATTAGCTCCGCTAATAACATAATACTGTAAAAATATAACTTACAAAATGCAAGCATGTAACAATGGTCATTGCTTTCTTCCCTCATTCATCGCAGTGCTAACCGCGTCGGTAGTCGTATGATCACTAGGCATCGCTCGCGTATTGCTTTTATTGCCAGTAGCAAAGAGACCGGGTTGAATCCCGGCTGGGTATACTGACACATTAAAAACATTCACTACATCATTGCGTTAGAGGTGATTCAAAAATACGGGCACATTTTGTTTTACTAGTTTATTTACTAACAAGAGAGTAGGTATATTTAGTTTAGCCACGTCCTATATTTACTTAGTTATTTTTCCATCGTGTTTTACTACCCACTCGGATTTCGGATTATAAGCATTGAACTAATTACGCTTATGGTTTAATGATTAAAGTTTAGACAGAGTGAACCCGCATATGCATGGAGGGAAAATGTAAAACCACTTAGGAAAAACAACTATCAGTAACCTGGCCAAAGCCATTTGTTAATTTTCAGAATATGATATCTGGATGCAATAAATCCTCACTAGAACATAATAATAGCTTTGGATATTTGATTTTTAATATGCGATCCCTTACAATTATATTTTTTGTATGAGTGGCAGCATTAAGCCAACTACCGAGTCGAAGGTGGCTGCGTTGTCTGATAGCTCGTGATCTTAATAAACTCACACATTTGGAGCCGACGATTTTCGCACGTCCATCATAGACTATGCCTTAAAATATGAGTGTAGAATGTCCCTGAGCACGGGATGATTCCTGGATAGCTCAGTGGGTAGAGCATTGGCGTATTAAGCCATAGGTCCCAGGTTCGATTCTCGTGTCCAGGTGTCATTTTTCAAATTTCAGAAAAAATCAAGTATTTTTCTAGTGCAATATTTATATAGATTTAATTATTAAATTCCATTTTTTCTCTGCACCGCTGCCTTGGCACCCCATTGAGAATGTCTGACTTAGACTATAGAGAAATGATTCCCAAACTGTGGTACGTGTTCCTCCAGAGATACGGGACGTAAAACTGAGTCTTATAAATCATAACTTATTCTATGACAATAGTAAGTCTGATAGACAAATTAACGTAGATTTTGACGTAAATTTATGGCATTTATTTGACTTTCTTTTCATCTATTAAGGTCTTGTTTATTTTACTGCTAAAGCTTTGTTAACATTTGGATCGACCGTTTATACTTTGCAAGACAACATATATATATTATATATATATATATGTATTTTATTTCATAAAGGGCTGGAAGGGGTACGTTGGTTAGGGGCCGTACTTAAATTACGTTAAGCCCTTTTTCATGATTTTCGACCCCGCTCCCCCTCCCGTGCCCCACGTAAGGTACCGTAAGATTTTCCATAACACCTCCCGATAAAAATCCTCACGTAAGATAAATTCTGACTCCCCACCGCCTCGCAAGAAAACGTAGTGAAATACTGAACCTCCCTCCCCCCCCAAAATCCCTGCGTAATTTAAGGACGGCCTCTTAGGCCATGGCCCCCAAAATTGGTACACAACTGACCAAAGCTCGTGAAATACTGGTATAAATTATTTTTACAGGTTTCACAAGCTAGGAGATAATAGCGCCCCAAATCGTACCCCACGTAAATTCACATCTAGTTAGGATTTAGGACTAAGAGAACTCGACTCTATTGGGATTCAAACTGACCAACTAATCACATGCTATTGGTCAAAACGATTTGGCGTACTTAACACTGCCCGAGACCTCTAATAAACCAATATGTCATATTTTTTACACCCTAGTCTTTTGTAACTATTGATTATCTCCAGACCAAAGGTTCATTTTTATTTGTTCGTGACCCTTTTTCACTAAGCAAAATAACTAGCGAAACCAGGCAGTAATAGTGTTATGTTGAGATTTTTTATACTCTAGTGTCAGTAGTTTTAGATCAATTGAGAAATAAAATATTATTTAGCACCACATCTTACTACCCGTTCGGGTTATACGCTTGATAAATAAAAGTAATCAACAAATATATGACAAAAAATCACAGCGTTTTACTTCCCATCCGGGCTGAATGCATATATATAAATTACAATATTGGGGTGGTAGTCATGAAGGTAGAAATAATTACAGGAAATGTAACCACATTTGCGTGGGAAAAGAGAAGGAAACAATTGAATAAGATATATCCAAAATACCTTCAGCAGGATTTGAACCCCCACATCTCCGTCAATGACAAGTCAGTCTATTGCGCTAATGCGAGAAAGACGTCTTCTTAGAGCATGTGACCACCAACACGGTAAATTGCTATTTTTGATAACTACCAAACTACCCAAAAAATGTACACTAATGGGAGAAATAAGGAAGTCAAGTGTCGCCGTATGCCGGGAGGCATGTGTACAATTTCAACAGACTGTATATTTCCACAAAACTATGATTTCACTCTCTCCATTTTTATAGTCTAAACATTCATACACATAAAGAAAATATTGTAATCGTTAACATTTTCGGACTCTAGATTCCTCTCGTGTCGGCCATTTTGTTGTCTATCACTTTGCCTACTCCCTTTACCATTGATATATTTGTCACATGCAATCGTATTTGTGACGTATGTAAGTTCTACTATAAGATACTAATATCCAGTAGATTTACTGGAACAGTAACAGTCCTACTAATAAAGTAAATTGTGTGATATATATACTGCCATTGGTATGCAAAATCAAATTAGTCAACGATTTATAATCCTATAGCCTAGGTAGAGCGTGGTGGTATGGGAGCCACTAAAATACTAACCGACACTTATTCTAGATATGAGGCTGTTTCGGGCAGATAACATAAATTAAGGCATACCAATAAATAGCTGGAATGTATAAATAGGCGCTAGGTGTGGTAAATTAAAGTTATAATAAACAAATAAAAAATATTTGCGGCCCCTGCTAAACGAGATACTATTTGCAAAGTAGATTTGTATTGCGGCTTGCTAATCCATACATTAACTGGCGTAACTGTGGTAAGCTGTGCAGCATGCCACAGTATAGTTTGATATGAAGTAACTTTATTGAAAGATATAAATGCTATAAAACAATTTCATATATAAATACGTCAAGCTATGTGTTCTGTAGTATTCATTTTCATAGATAATATCAATACCTATTAAATAGTTTAACTAATGAATACCTGTTTCTGTGGACGCGCGGTTTAAGGCGTCACTTTTGCAAAAGATTAGACTGCTTATGACAGAGATTGGGGTTCATATCTAGGCTATGTGTAACGAATATGTATTTTAATAAGTATTTTTACACTATTCCTCCCCTCAAATGCGGTTACACTGCTTTTAAACTAAATCTATTCTAAAAGTTCCTGCCTGTCACAATCCTACTCTAATTGATTGTGACAAAATATGTGTTACAGTTTCTTATTTGTACGATCTAGTTTTTGTATTTTTTATTGATTTTTTGCTTCGGATCTTACTTAACGTTTTAATGGGCGCATTATAATTGGGCAACGTAAATATGTTTAAAATGGGTAGCGTTAATCCCGCATTACAATTGGGCCACTTAAACATTACACTTGGGTCAAGTATAAATTGTACGTAAATATTACAGTTGGGACACGTATTCCTGTTATGAGACAAGGTTTTCCATAGACATATAAATACAAACTATGTAAATCTCTTCGTGTGGTGTTCCAGTGATTGAAACATGGAAGGTTCGTTTATGTGGAAGGAAATGGGCAAAATATTGCTTTTCACAGAAAGTAACAAATTTTCAATGGCTCATGCCGATACCGATGGTAAAGTTCGCTGGAGATGTGCAACAAAAAGTGTCGATAAAAAGTGCACACGGACAACATAAATAGTAATGTTATAATCGATGGTGAAACAAATCATAATCACGAAGTGGCGAAAAATATAAATCGACAAGCTATAAGCAATGGTGTAAATCGAAGATCTAACGAATATTTGTGTGAGAAACCATCGAAACTCATCCGTTCTGAGTTGGCAAAACATCATGCAGAAAGTATTACAACATGTGATATTGCCTTTGTACGAAACAACATTTACGTGGCCAGACGAGATGCTGTCCCGAAACTGCCGACGAATCAAGACGTATTTAAGTCTGTTAAAGGTGAGTGAATTTTGTGATTGTTCAATATGGTTTTTCATCAGATAAAATTGAGGTAGTGGTTAGAAGATGGGCCCATTCGTAAAAAGTATGCTTTGAGATGAAAAGGATTTAAGTTCAAAAGAAAATATTGTAATCGTAAAAAAACCATCTCAAGATAATGATGAAACTTTACCTTCTATGTGAGCCCCAAAATATAAAATATATGTCCGACTTTTTTTTATTGTGATCCTAGCCTTAAAATTCAGGGTAGTCTACCGATGAGTGATGTTTTGTAATAATAAATATATTTTTTTAAATCGCTCTAACGTTTGGGTAAAAAATATATTTCTATGATTTGTTTAACATGACAAATAGCACCTGAAAAATCGCTGTAGGCCTATACTTGTTTTTAGTGTAATTTTTTTTTACAGAAATTGTACTGATGACTGATTTTTCAAAATTCATTTTAAAAAAATTTAACAATTTTGTTCAAAATTGGTATGTTGGGACCATTTTCCATGATAAATAATAGTACATGTTTAGTTTTCAAAAATAAATTAAGGTGGTTTACTTACGTGTGAATCCAACAACAAACCGATTAAGTGTTTTACATGGTTTAGCATTTATTATGTATCAAATACGAATTTAATAAAAGAAATTAAGTGAGCTCAAACATAAAAAAGTGTATTTTTTTATTCTGTCTGTCACAATGCCTGTCTATACCAAGACGCCTGTCTCTAACAGGATGTTTCTTTTTAATGTGACCGTAGCCCGTAGCCCTAAAATTAAGGTTAGTTACTTTAGACTTACCTAAATACTATAGTTTGAACTTTTATGTTTTCATACGTCTATACACAACCTTGTATCATAACAGGTATACGTGGCCCAAATGTAATGTTATTAAGTTTAATAGATCTATATATTTTATAATTTTCCTGGTCAACGAATATGGTCCTATCCATCTGTGAGCTTATGAGGGAAATTGGTCTCGCGGTCCAATTGTAATGCTCCAGTTCGAATTATCCAACAATAATTCTCTTATTTCCACTCACTATGTGTAAGACGAATGAATACAAGTCGTATACATGGAGTATAGCATTATCTAGCCACGAGATTATCGGAGTGCATTATTCGTGGAACAATTCTATCCGGTATTTGTGCCCCTTCCCCCCTACATCCCTCCTATTTTAAATGTAGTTCTAGAGGAGGTGGTAAAACCGAGTAATCCACTTTGGTGGACGTAGACTAATAGATGGAGTCAAAAAATGTCACGCTCGTTAGTTAGTTTGGCTGGTTTTGGGGATCTTGGAGCTCGTAGCGCACTAAGGGTATCTTTAGTCTAAATAGATTTCTACACTCAATCTACGCAAATGCCGTTACCCTTTTTTAAAATTCAACCTTCTTCATACCTATACCAATACTATAATTAAATGTGGAGAGCCCAGGCGTGTATTAAGATGTGGTTCACACAGACCCGAAAACAATTTAGAATTTGGGGTATTGGGGAAGTTTAATCATATCGATTACACTTAAGAAATATTGTGGAAAAATAGTTTCCGAAATGTATTCAAAGTTAAAACTTGACCCACGACGCGATTGATTTATTTAGAAGACAAAGACGTAACTCTATTATTAGCCTAAAAATAAATTTAAAATTATTTAAGGTGTGTAAATCTAAAGGATGGTAAACTCTAGAATGTATTCAGAATGATTCCTGAATGCAGATAGATTTACGCTTTTGTATGTTTAATAAATGCGTTATGAAATAAATTTTACAGATATTATACGAGTACGTCTCGTTGGCAAATTTATAATAGCTAAATCTTATTTGTTTCAAAAATTGAATACATCTCCATTGCTTTATTACGATTGGTATAGTTTGAAACATTTTGTTATTTTACCTTCGGTTTCAAAACTAACCTAGCCTATAACTACACAATAAAAATAAACACTCATTTTTTGTCTTAAAATATGAGTGAAGAATGATCCTGGGGATGGGACGAATCCTGGATAGTTCAGTGGTTAGAGCATTGGCGTATTAAGCCAAAGGTCTTCGGCTCGAGTTCCATGTACAGGTGTCATTTTTCAATTTAAAGAATTTGTTATTTAGACGTGGCTATAACCATGATAATCATATATAATATATTTGCTATTTAATACATTATTCCCGCTTATGCTTTATATTTGCGTAAACATAAAATACACTATCAAGTCGATACGGTGTGATACAAATGGGTGTGCACCAACATGAAACACATTACCAAGCCGATATGGTATGATATGAGCCGGGTGCGCACCAACATGAAATACATTACCAAGCCGATATGGTATGATATGAGCCGGGTGTGCACCAACATAAATACATTACCAAGCCGATATGGTATGATATGAGGCGGGTGTGCACCAACATAAATACATTACCAAGCCGATATGGTATGATATGAGGCGGGTGTGCACCAACATGAAATACATTACCAAGTCGATATGGTATGATATGAGCCGGGTGTGCACCAACATGAAATACATTACCAAGCCGATATGGTATGATATGAGCCGGGTGTGCACCAACATAAATACATTACCAAGCCGATATGGTATGATATGAGCCGGGTGTGCACCAACATAAATACATTACCAAGCCGATATGGTATGATATGAGCCGGGTGTGCACCAACATAAATACATTACCAAGCCGATATGGTATGATATGAGCCGGGTGCGCACCAACATGAAATACATTACCAAGCCGATATGGTATGATATGAGCCGGGTGTGCACAAACATGAAATACATTACCAAGCCGATATGGTATGATATGAGCTGGGTGTGCACCAACATAAATAAAACGTATTGATAAGAAACCATGCAATATAAAAAGGGTTCACAATTTTTTTATAAAAACGTAAAAAGCTTATACGATGAATTACGGACAAATGCTTGCAAACATTCAAAAAAAAAAATCACATGAACCGAGCTGATTTTGACAATTTTACACCAATCTGAAGGAAACATTCAAAATGATTCACCAGTTCACACATTGCAACATCTCACAACGGGATGTAAATAAAATGGGCCCAGCATATATTACTTATTCAAGTTTCATTTAATAATGAACTGTAACGTCAGATCTTATGTCCGTTAGATAATAAATTTGAGTGAGTTCAAAATAAGAAAGCACTCTGTATAGTCTTGTGTCTGTAATTCACGAGAGTAGTTAGTAGAACTCCCACGTGTCCACGCTAATGTAGTACTTTGGTAAGAAGCCCAACTAGGATTAATGTCTCATTTAATCCACAGACATCCAAGCAAGTATCAGTTTGTCGACTGCCCTCTTGGATAAAGTACAAACGGTACTGTTATTTATAGGATTTATTTTCACCTCTAAATTAAGTCATGTACGTGGTATGGTATTGTTTTTAAATACTTCTTTGGTACAGTACCACAACGAGATATTTTGGTTAGGTATTAGTTCACAGCTTACAAGCTAATTTTACTAGAGTTAAGTTCTCCCAGTCATCAATTCATAGCGACGTAAAGGAAAACAGCTAATTTCACTGCTGATACATATTTTTGTCTTTAAATAAATCAAAACTTAAACATTTTGGTCATTAGTCAGACAAGTCATATGGTGTTTTTAATATTTGGATGAACACAGATTTAACTTTACAAAACAATTTTTAAATACCGATCTATTAGGTTCCTGCATTTAAGAACAAAAATATAAATTATTCTCAATGCCTAGCTAGGGCATTTATCATCTGGATATTAAGAGTGTGCATCACATGCCCATCAACTCTGTGATACAATCGAATTGAAATCGTTAAATTATACGACGTGGACGATTTCTGATTAAACATTAATGGAGAAAAAGAGTTATTATATGTTCCTAATATAGAACAATGTTGAAATATTAACTGTCATTTGATGAAAACTACATTGAAAAGGCTGTTTTTGACCATTTTGAAATGGCTTTATAGCTTAGAATTGTACACAAATATTCATTCAGACATAATAGGGACATTCTGTAGTTATTAACAAGAAACTTTGTCGCTTTTTCCGCCATCACCACCGTGGAAAATTTCGAGTAATCATTTAAGTACAAATGCACTGTACATATTTATGGTACATCTCTCTTCCCTTTAACTTCTATATCTCGCGTGAGCCGGGAGTTGAACTGGGCCTGCTATGATGAACGCTCTTAAGAAACTCACATTTAGAATCAAGGCGCACATGGTAGAAATTAATGGTACGGCGCACCGCACAGAATTTATCTCTCTTTCTATAAACTCGTAAGATTTCTGAACGAAATAATGTACATTGTATCATCACCACTCCACATAAGAACACGCATAAAATAATACACAATGATATAGAATCAATGAGAAAAGAGGCGCATCTTTGTCCACCTAAGAGCATTTCAAACAGTTTAATGTCTTCCACAAGGGTCAACACTTTGTATTAAAATTTCGATTTCTGGTTAAGATTTTAACATTTTATAAGGTGTTGCAGATCTTCAAGTCATCGCATTGATATTTATTTATTCATTTATACATTTTGACCAATAAAAAATGTAATTATTTACTATTGAGTCTAAAATGGAGATAGATCATTGCTGTGCAAACATTTCTCCTAAGAGCTTTAAGGAAAAATAACATTCTTTTTTTAGATACTTACTTATATTTAATTACTCTATGGCATTGGAGAATTATTGCGTTAAGACTTAAGTAGTATATGTTTACAACTAAAGCTCACCAAATTGTATTAATATATTTGCAAATATCTCAGAAACTGTTGCTTTTATACAAATATATGTCAAATAAAAGTTTTTTATTTCTAATAGTCCTACAATTTTGCAATGAAAAGTTGTTTAGTTTCTCAAAGAATTGTGGAGATACGGAAATTAACGCTTCTGTAAAGTACCCTAAAAATCATTTTCATAGGAAAATGAAAATAGCCAGTTTATTTATAATCTTAATCAACGCCTAGATACGAATTTTAATCAAAATCGTATGAGTAGATTTTGAGAAAACCAATTTTTTCTCTTTTCGCAATTCAGTAAACTACCCTTAATTTTAAGTTCTTATAGACACACAGACAGACGGCATTGCAAATTCTATTTTTTAGGGTTTTGGGGGTCATAAGACGTCGACATCCATCAATATTTCACGCTAGTTTTTTTTACGGTCGCAATACTTAAACTTGAATGTCCAAAAAGTTTAAAAATGATATAATTGCGTATAGATTGAAAATTATTGATTTTATTAAAATATGTTTCGAATACAATATTTGTATTAAACATATATATACATATTTGTAATGCTAAGTAATTTCATATCTCAAATAGTTTTGGAGCTAGTATAAAAAATGTTAATTTACGCATCAGACCGGAGCCCTTAAAGCCATTTTGCCGAAATATTGAGAGTAGCCATTTTGTTTGGAATATCTATTAATGTTAGTAAATGAAATTTAATCAAAATCTTTTTTGCCGATTTTGAGAAAATCGACTTTTTCTCTCTTTTTCCCTTCAGTAAACTACCCTTAATTTTAGGGTTAGATATCCAATTCCAAAAATCCCTCGGGGCAACCCTATGAAAACCCTAGATATCAAGTTTAAGCTCAATCGGTAAAATAGTTTAGGCTCTAGTTGGAGGTACAGACAGACAGACATACAGACGGAAATTTAAAAAATACTTTTTCGGATTCAGGGAGTCATGAAACGTCAAGATTCGTCAAAATCTCGATTTCGATTTTTTTGACGATCACCATACTTTCTCTACCTGTAAGATAGAGAGAAAGTTAAAAGGAAAGTTCTATTTTAACTCAAATTGAATTAGTTCTGGTATCTGTTTGACAATGATAAAACCTTTCTAGTGCCTTTTGAGATTATGGTTAAAGGACGTATCTGTCACATTTATATTAATTAATTAAAAAAACATTTTCTGGGGTACTTATGGGGCTAGAGATATAAAATTTGTCCTGGAACATTTGTGTGGTGCATTTTAACGCCTTCGCCTTCTATACATTTTAATTGTTAAAATTTATTTTAAAATCAATATTCTAATATAATTTAAACGATACTGAGTTTCCTGGAAAATCATAGAAATTGTAATTATTGTTTTGACATACTTTTTCCTCCACAATCCTGCCTTAACGAGTTCAAATGACTGGTTTATTGATTTTATATACTAACAATATTTTTGAGTTTATTAGTGTTTAAGATTGGTTTGATTTATGCAAACTATTGTGTCAGTTTTTCCATTATTTCCTCCGTTGTAACCAAAAACAAAACATGTTAACATTTTTCAAGTTTTATAACTCAGATAGCGTATGTAAGATTTGAGTATTTACTATATTATTAGGTGTTTAATTTATTTGTGTTTAGTGAAAATTCAATAATCCCGCTAATAATGATTAAATTCTTAGATAATAGCCGAAAATCACGGGGTTTGAGATGTCAGTCTTGAAATATATGTAAAAACATTAAATAATGCGTTTTAAGTACTTGATAGATTAATTAAATTTGTTAATCCAAATCACTTTAGTTGAGCTACTAAACGAAAAACCTTTTGAATAGCTACCATAGAAAATAAATGATACGGAACTCCGCACGGACTTTATCGCTCTATTGTTTAAAAATTGTAGATATTTACTCAAAATTCATAATATAATATACACTAACGAACCCGAGAAAAAAATTGTGCTATATATACGTAGATAATTTTAGAGTCATGGTTTAAATTTCATTATTTTATTTTTAAATAATTAACGTCTTCATTTTTATATTTTGATCAATACAAAATATCGATATTGGGTCCTCAAGGGTCAACACTTTGTATTAAAATTTTGACTTCCAGTTAAAATTTTCGTCATTTTAATAGGGGATGCACATCTTATGGTTATTGCATTGCTTTTAAATTTCTTTTTTATAAATTTTGACCATTGAAATAGGTAATTATTGACTATTGAGTCTAAAATGAGAGACATAGAATCGTTATAGCCGATTTTGAGAAAATTGATTTTTTCTCTTTTCAGTCTTTAGTAAACTGCTATTAATTTTAGGGTTAGACAGACACACAGACAGATGGTGTTGCAAAAACCAGTTTTTAGGGTTCAGGGTGTAATGAAATTTCGATATCCATCAACGACTCGGGCTAGATTTTTCTTTTGACGGTCATAATACTTTACCTTAAAATGTTGGAAAAATTAAAAAAATATATATTTGTGTATAGCTTGAAAACTTTTGGTTTTATGAAAATTTATTTCAAGTACAAGATGTTTATATATAAATAGATCTACATGTATAGAATTTTAAGTAATATTCATGTCTCAAAGACTTACTGAGATAAAATTAAATATTAGAATTCACGCATCAGACCAGAACCCTTAAAGTAATTTAGACGAAAAGTTTAGAGTAGCCATATGGCTTATAATATTGAACAAAACTTGGAAATAAAATTTATTCAAAATCGTTAAAGCCGATTTAAAAAAAATCACTTTATTCTCTTTCCATCCTTAAGGAAACTACCCCTAATTTTTGGGTTGGATATCCAATTCCAAAGATTACTCGGGTTGAACCTATGAAAACCCTATATACCAAGTTTTAGCCTTATCGGTAGAATAGTTTAGGCTCTAGTCAGAACTACAGACAGACAGACGAAAATTCAAAAACCACTTTTTAGGAGTCGGGGGGTCATGGGACGTCGACATTCATCAAAATCCCGAGTTCAATTTATTTTTAAGATCCCACAACTGTTAGGTGGCAAGAAAGTAAAAATATTGGTATTGGGTCTAATGTGTACACACTTCGTATTAATATGTCGACCTCCATTTTAAAATTTTCGATAACTAATTAAGGATTGCACATCTTATGGTGATTGTAATGCCTTTAATCTCCTTATTTATGAATTTTGACCAAAAAAATAGGTAAATATTAACTATTGAATATAAAATTATATAGGTAGATCATTGTTGTATAAAGATTTTTCCTAAGAGGTAGAAAGAAAAAGAACATACACTTTTTGAGAGTCTTACTCATTTATTACTCTATGGCTTTAGAGAATTATTGCGTTAAAGCTTTAGTATCTCTTTACAACTAAAACTTACAAAATTGTATTAATATATTTGCCAATATATCTTAAACTGTTGGTTTTATGAAAATAAATTTTGTATAAAAGTTGTTTATTAATAATAGTACTACAATTTTGCAATGTTAAGTTATTTTGTATTTCAAATATTAGCGGGGATACGAAATTTTCCACTTCTGTAAGGTACCCTAAAAGTAATTTTGATGGAAAATCCAAATAGTCAGTTTACATATAATCTTAATCAACGCATAGATATTAATTTTGGTCAAAATCATTAGATTACTTTAAGTTTAAATAGACACACAGACAGATGGCATTGCAACGACAACTTTTTAGGGTTCGGGGGGGTCATGAGACGTTGACATCCATCAACATTTCAGGTTAGATTATTTTTACGCTCGCAATACTTTGTTTCGAATAAAATATATTTATTATAAATAGATCTACATATTTGCAAAAATATGTAACTTCATATCTCAAATAGTTTCGGAGATATGATAAAAAATGGGAATTTACGCATCAGACCGGAGCCCTTAAAGTCTTTCTGCCAAAGTATTGAAGGTAGCCATTACCTTGTAACATTTATAAAGGTTTAGAATAGAAATTTTATCAAAATAAGTTGAACAGATTTTGAGAAAATCGACTTTGTTCTCTTTTTGTCCTTCAGTAAACTACCGTTAATTTTTAGGTTAGATATCCAATTCCAAAAATCCCTCAGGATAACCCTATTAAAACCCTAGATACCAGGTTTTATCCTGATTGGTAAAATGGTTTAGGTTCTAATTGAAGGTACAGACAGAAAGACAGACAGATAGAAATTCAAAAACAACTTTTTTGGATTCAGGGGGTCATTAAACGTCGAGCTACATCAAAATATCTAGTTTTTTTTTTTTTTTACGGTCACAATACTTTAGCTACCTGTAAGATAGCGCCAAAATATATTAATTTGTTAGTGTTCTCATGATTCCAAACAGTCCTAATTGAGAACTTGAGTGTTTAGATATATATTAGGAGAGGTGGAGATTGCTCACGCACAATGTTGCTTTGATATACCAATTGTTTTTTAATAATAGGGGCGGCCCACGGGAACTTAGCAGTTGTACGTTCTCTCAACCTTGTTAGTCTTAAATTAACTAAATAACATACGCGGGTATTTCTACGTTATGTTAGGCTAGGGTAGGTTAGATTAGGTTTTGTCAGGCTAGGCTAGGTTAGGTTAGGTTAGGCTAAGGTAAGCTTGGTCAGGAGGAAACCCTGGTGACCAGTGGGTGCTGCCAGTAACCCCTTTCACCCGTATCCCCACCCTCACGTAGGAATTCCCATGAGTTGCTCTTTTACTGGTTCTCAATCTGGACATTGGATATTGATATTGGATATTGGATATAACATTTTTAGGTGTGTTCGCAATTTGACGAAATTAGCCCTGTTATGAATCTGGTCTGTTCGCAATCAGGACACAACCCAGTTTGTTCTACAATAACTGCAAAATATGTACCTATATATTTAACCAAATCTGGCAGGAACAATATTTGAAACTAAGAATAACGATTAATATTTAAGATTTTTACTTTCTCGCTATCTTAAAGGTATAAAAAAGTATTATAATCGTCAAAAAAAGCAAACTTAAAATTTTGATGAATATCGACTTTTCATGACCCCCCGAATTCGAAAAAGTGTTTTTTGAATTTCCTTCTGTCTGCCTGTTTGTTTGTCCCTTCAACTAGGGCCTAATCTATTTTACCGATCGGGCTGAAACTTGGTATCTAGGGTTTTTTTCCGTTGCCCAGAGGGTTTTGGAATTGTATATCTAACCCTAAAATTAAGGGTAGTTTACTGAAGGGCTAAGAGATAAAAAGTCAATTTTCTCAAAATCATCTATAACGATTTTGATTAAATTTCATTTCAAAACATTTGAAATAATCCAAACAAAATGGCTACTATCATTATTTTGGCAAAATGAGTTTAAGTGCTCTGATATGATGCGTATGGTGCATTCTCATCTTTTATCATATCTCCGAAAATATTTGATATAATATGAAACTAGCTCATTGCAAATAATTAGATCTATTTATAATACAAATATTTTATTAGAAACATATTTTTATCAAATCAATAGCTTTCAAGCTATATGCAAATATTGTATATTTTTACTTTTCAAACACAAAAGGTATGTATTGCGACCGTAAAAAGAATCTAACCTGAAACGTTGATGGATGTCGAGGTCTCATGACCCCATGAACCCTAAAAAATTGTCTTTGCAATACTATCTGTCTGTTTGTCTTTTTAACCACAACATTAAAAGAAGTTTGATAAAATGCCAAAAGAGAAAAAATTAATTATCCCAAAATCGGCTTTATTGATTTTGATTAAAATTTGTATTCAGCCGTTGATTAAGATTATAAATAATCTGCCGATTTTCATTTTCCCAATAAAATGACACTTAGGGTACTTTACAGAAGCGTAAATTTCCGTATCTCCGCAACTATTTGAGATACTAAATAACTTATCGGAGCAAAATTGTAGTACTATTAAAAATAAATATCTTTTATATGAATATATTTTTTCTAAAACCAACTGTTTGTAAGATATTTGCAAGTATAATAATACAATTTTTTGAGCTTTAGTTGTAACGATATACTATTTAAGTTTTAACGCAATAATTCTCCAATGCCATAGATTAAGAAATGAGAAAGTCTCTCAAAAAGTGTATGTTCTCTTTCTTTCAACGTCTTAGGGTTCGGCCAGACTGACAAGCGTGCGAGCGAGCGCGCGAGCGAGCGAGCGAGCGCGTAAGCGACTAGGTGGCCACACTGGCGAGCGCGCGAGCGAGCGCGTGATTAGCTGATACCTCTCGTTATTTGTTGACGAGGAGGCTCTGAATTTTGGCTGAGTGAGTTGAGGGTAGTTTTAACAAGTGATTTATTGTTGTGGTTTTCTCCTCCTCTCTCCACGCTAATGGTGATTCTTATTTGTAAAGGCCTACTTTGATAATATTGAAGTATTTTAACATATCAGTTTTATATAAATATATACGTGGTTTATGATCTTAGCAATTAAATTAGGCCATTAATAGCAAGTGTGCTAATAATAAGAATTGAATAGTCAAACGGTGACCTGGTGGTAAGAGGGGTAAGGTGTCTGACCTCTTTGCTGAGGATTCGGGGATAAATCCTCGGTCCCGGCACAGATTTATCTGATTGCCAAACCCTTCCTTCACCTCTGAAAAGACGTGTATTAATCACAACTTGTGAATGTGAGGAATGCCAGGCCTCCACCGTGGTTCGGATTCCACGTTAAACTGTAGGTCCTCCATTTCATCTCACAATCACCCTACCATTGCAAATTAGCGTAAGTACGTATAACCCGATCGTGTAGTAAGACGCGGTGCTAATAATAATAATAATAATAATAATAATAATAATAATAATAATAATAATAATAATAATAATAATAAATAGTCAAAGCTATTATTTATGCTTTTAGTGAGGATTACTCCATCTAGCTATCATATTCTGAAAATTGAAAAATTGGCACCTGGACACGGGAATCGAACCCGGGACCTTTGGCTTTGTACACCAAGGCTCTAATCACTGAGCTATCCAGGTATCATTTTTCACTTTTCAGAATATGATATCTAGATGGAGTAATCCTCACTAAAAGCATAAATAATAGCTTTGGCTATTTAATTCTTAGTATGAAATCCCGTACAATTATAATAATTGTACAAATGGCAGCAATAAGCCAACTACCGAGTCGAAGATGGCTGCGTTATCTGATAGATAGCTCGTGATATTAATATAATCACATACTTGTAGCTGACGATTTCCGCACTCCATCATAGGATCTGCTTTAAAATATGAGTGAAGAATGACCCTGGGCACGGGTACGAATCCTGGATAGCTCAGTATTTAGAGCATTGACGTACTAAGCCAAAGGTACCGGGATTGATTCCCGTGTCCAGGTGTGATTTTTCAATTTCCAGAAAGTGTGCTAAACCTATCGATAGTAATAAAAAATTAATAAAAATGTCAAAATGAGAAGTTTTCCTAGCACTCGATGAACCAACACACAATAATATTGCCTAGCGCCTGTAAACTAGACTGTACCGGGTCGAGCGTGCGCGCTTGAAAAAATAGAACCAGTTCTATCTTTCAAGCGCGCGCGCTCAGTCGCTCGCTCGCTCGCTCGCGCGCTCCAGTCTGGCCACCTCTCATTACAACCCATGTATTCTATTTTATATTTTAGTCGCTCGCGCGCTCGCTCGCTCGCTCGCGCGCTCAGTCTGGCCGCCCCCTTAGGGGAAATGTTTTTACAGCAATGATCTATCTCTATCATTTTAGATTTAATAGTCAATATTTACCTATATTTTTGGTCAAAATTTATAAATGAGGAGTTTAATAGCAATGCAATAACCATAAGATGTGCAACCCCTAATAAAATAAGTAGTGAAAAATGACCTTGAGCATGGGATGACTCCTGGATATCTCAGTGGTAAGGGTATTGGCGTACTAGTCCAAAGGTCTTGGGTTCAATTCACGTGTTCAGGTGATATATTTAAATAATATAATATTTAGATGTGACCATAACCGTAACTAACAACTATTCTATTTTGGATATTTAATCCATCAAGACAATATAAGGTTGACGCTTTAACTAACAGTTCCATCGATGCAGGTGTTATTAATATTATTAATAATAGTATTAATATTTGATTTGAAGGTTTCGAGTCTTATGTTTTAAATGAAACTAATATTTTTGGGCTTGAGCTACATCGAGGGAATAATAATTTCCAACGTTTCAGTCTCAGCTACAACAGTCATCATCTGGGATGCATGATGTAACAAAGTATGTGGACAAGAACTGGAGATTAATTCATAGACTTTGCTGGTAATTCCATCCAAGCCAATCAGAGATTAATTTTATTTAACCTCGTCATACTACCTGCTCAGGTTGTACGCATATATGATAATTACACTATATTGGCAGATATGAGACAGGAGTAGTTTTAGAGGTAATCTCCCTCATTTGTGTGGAAGGAGAGTGGGAAAACATTTAGGAAAACCACCCTCAGTAGAATCGACTGGGATTTTAATCCTGATCTTCCTATTATGAGCAGACCAGTCTAGCATGAGAGTGACGCCTTTGACCATTCAGCCCCTGAAGTGGGTATCAGAGCTTTTAACTTTTTGTTATTTCTCGATATTAGCTCATGATCTGGGCTAATAAATAATCGATATGCTCGGATGTCTGGCTTATTGCTGTATATTGAAAGATATTTTGAATTTATTTGGAGTTAGTGGCCTAGTAAATGATGTTTAATGTGCACGTTGAGGCTTTGAATTACTGTGGGGTAAATTCTTGCTAACCCTCCATCCTTTACATGCAGTATTTTGAGAGTGTTTAATGATATCAATGTCGTCTCTGATAGCTTGGCTAATGTAGCTGGAAATGTTATCAATGGTCTCCAAATCATTACATAGAGTATAGTGGTTGGTGTTTAGGAAAGCTAGAGGGAATTGTATGTGGAGTAAGTAGGTCTAACACACCTCCCTATTCAAATGGCTGAAGAAATACTTGGAAAACCTGTCCAAATATTACGTCAAACTAAAATTCTTCTTCTGATATCATCAGGCCTGGAGAGCAGCCCTGAAGATCCTACGCCAAAATAACAACACCATTGTAATTTCTGCTGATCAAAGGGAACGTGACCATAGGAAATAAATGCATCCGATTACTTGGCTAAGGCTCACACACCACTAGAAACGTCATCAAAACTCTTTAATTTATAAACCAAGTGGCTAATAGATCACTCACGATTCCTATAGAAATAAAGGGATCTCTTCTATCTAAAGAAGTCACGACTACAAGCATTCTATGGTGTTTGCAAAATTCCAAAAGCGGGAATGCCATCTGGCCCATATTTAGCACAGTTGGAGCCCCCACCCATGTCTTAACGAAATATATCAACAAATACCATGCAACTAATGACTCAGAAACTCAAATTATATGTGAGGGCAGACACTTTTTAGAGATATTACAACATCTAACCATCACTAACGCAGACCCTATGTTAAGATTTGACATATTATCTCTAGTCACCAAAATACTAAAACCAGGCCCCATTAAGATTGTCTGAGACCTATTGAGAACCAACACCATCTCACAGGACATATCGGTTCTTGCAGGCAGTCGAAATTTTTCAACGTTCTTCAATTTAGAAGGTTAGCTATATATTCATTCAGAAGATATGGTGATGGTATTTCCCCTATCACCACTTTCAGCCAAATTTGTCATAACAAGCTTTGAAAGGGATGACTCAAACACACTGATGTATAAGAGTTGGCAAAGCTAAGTTTATAATACCTTTCTCATCAGGATACATGTAACTGATATTCTCAACAAGTTTCCATATTATTAATAGTAGACACTCAAACATCACATTCACAATAGAAATATAGCTATACAGCAAACTACCGTTTATGGATTGCTAGTCTTCAGATGTGAGAAACAGCACCTTAAGTAAGACACACAGTGTACAGGAAACCAACGCAAACAAATAGGTACCACAATGCAACGTCTCACTATCATCCCTTACACAAGAGGTCAATTATATCCACCTTCATCAATAGATCCAAACTTGTATGTGATGTGAATGATCTAGTCTCAAGAAAAACTAGATCATGTACATAAATAACTATGAGCCAATGGCTATGCATTCAAGCACTTCAACATACATCTCAGAAATAAGGCATCCCACCGAGAGAATATACTCTATAAAAAGCTTACTTACCCTATATTTACAATACCACTGATGTAAAATAGCCAGATTATTAAAGAAACATGAAATATATTCGTTCTTAATACCAAAAAGAAACAAATCGAACCAGCTAAAGATCGAGCACAATGAGATAACCCAGCATAAGTGTTCAAAATATGTGGTTCCTGTGGTCAACCCTACATAGGAAACTTAGGAAGGCCTATTACTCAAACTACCAGGGTAATGGAGCCCATTCAAGACACCAAGAATATGAGCCAAACGTCCGCTAACATAGAGAATTTCCCGAACACAAACCACTAAATCCTACTTAATGATTTCAAGGCCGTTGCCAACATTTGTAACTACAGGAACCAGTTATCAGAGAGGTCACCAAGATCTTTCAACAACCTCTAAGGAAAGGTAGGATGACTATAAACTTAGAAATAGTTGGACCCAACTATTTAAAGATACTATGGACAGATAAATCATCCTTTACAAGACCACCAACTCTAACTTAAATTCTTAAAAACTGTCAATTTCTAAAGATAAACCAGACCTATCCATTCAAATTGATTATTGATTTGATAAGACAATGAGCTTATATCAATTAAATCACGAAACTTTATTGATTGGTTTGGGTGAAGTTACTAGTAAATTCTATACATTGATCTCAATTTCTTATTCACACCTTTTGTTTCATCACGTTTACCCCAGCTGATGGCTATTGTAACTACAATCGAAATATTGGAAATTATTATTCCCTCAAAGTGACTCACGTCTGAAAACCTTAACTTAAATAATTACTTTGTTTGATATTTTTATTGAAATGTTTAGTTATTTATATTGCGTGGATGTACTCGTTGGGACTTTTTAATTTCATAAAATATTTTTTTTTTTAATAAAAGAGTTGTTGTATCTCTTTCCTTAGTACTTTAATGCTCGTTTTTCTCCTTTATTGCTTCCAGTTTTATTATTATTTTTATTATTTATCCTCTAATATTGTTATATGATTGTATTGTACGTTATCTAACTTTATCTTTCTAGAATTTAATGACTTTTTTTGTTGAGTCTAGACTATTTTATAGATTTAAACAAGTCTGCTTGGTTTTTTATTATTAATATCTGACAATGGAAGCTATTTGATTGAAGACTAATTTTCTATACATAGATTCAGAGAGCGAAACTTTAAACTAATGAGAAGTGAGAGGTATTTAATATCCTGAAAAAGTTAGTCTGTAGAAAAATCTACGAATTGTTTTCATAGGGCTACTTAATGCACAGCTTCTGACTGATTATATCAACTGACGATTTACATAAACAATTAGTTCTAAGACACAACATCCAGTTTCCTTAAGTATAAATACACTGTGAATGGGAAACCCCAATCTAATCATCGATATCAATAAATGTTTCAGCTATGCCCGAAATCAAACTCAGATTCCTTATTATTAGGCATATGGTTTTCCTACCTAACCGTTGGACTAAAAACAACGCGTTAATCCAAAAGTCAAAATTCAAAATCCAATCTTATATACACTAATTTTTCAAATGTTTTTAAATATATAAAAACTTCTAAAATTAAATCCAAACTCCTCTTTATTGCACATGCCTTACCAACCATTTGGTCTATACATATTTATCTATAATAATGGAGTTCAGACGATTAAGGTAGAATTTAGTGGATATATACCTGTATTTGTGTGGTTCAATAAAGTAAGGTGGTAAACTATTATGATTTAAAAAAACACCTTATTACACTCGATTAAATCCCCCAAATTTCTTTCACCGTTAAATCATACAGGACGGGAATGACGTCTTTTCACGTGTGTACTGGTTTGAGTTTTATTTGAGTGCTTGAAGCATTTGAATACGGGGCGTGCAAATGGACGAAAGTGATCACAAATAATAGTATATATTACATAGCCTAAAGAATGTTTCTTTATTAGAGCACTGAGCTGGTGGCCTATTGGTAAATTACATCAGACTAGTATTGTACATGGTTACAGCTGACTAGGAGGTATTGCACTCATATTTTCTGGGGTTTTATCTCTATGGTTTTTCGCATAAGATTTTAAATTGGTTTCCACAAACCTTAACCACATTAATGTGTATTATTATTTGAAGCTAATCTTTTCATCCCTATTTATTTTTGGAAAGTCTTTAACAACCTTTGTCTTAATAGTTTATATAGAGCATCAGTCTTATTTTAAAATTAACAAGACCACTAAGGAGAAACTCCCTCCCACCCCTTGTTCCATGATACAGTTCTTCCCAGTAGGAGAATATCTTCTCTGGCTTAGTAGGGATTAATGTCTGGAAGAAGGAGAAGAGTCCTGGAACCATTGCGGACAACACCACTGGAAATATATATCATGGTTGGCGTTTCCCTCTGCTACCCCCCACCCCACCCCTGGTCATGTTCTGTTTTTTTCATCTTATCTCATCACCAAATGAAATGTGAGAAATCTTGAGGACGTCTGGAGTCTCCAAAAATAGCTGTCACTCAAATTACTCTTCATTTCTTTGGAGTCATTTTTTGTCGGTGCCGTAAATAGCTTCCTGAGCTACTGGTAGGGTTGGCTCAGTGCCAGAAGGCTCAACTAAAGTGGTAGATTCTTATCTCTCAAGGTCCATATTCGACTCGAGTCCATTTAGTCATGATTTCCAATGTTGTGTTTTTCATTTATTTGAGTACGCTCCACATCAATTTATATAAATTATAGTGGACTTTGTTCAAACCCATGTTACTCATCCCGTGTTCTTAAATCAATGTGTATTTAGAAAAGTCCACATGGACTGTAAGACTTGTAGTACTATAAATACATCCCGTGATTTCATGTACTTATTTAGTATAATCTACAACATATTTACCTGTACCATACCTGCTTTGGCTATAAATGATTGGGAGTATCAGAGATCAAATCTTGGGTCTGGTTTATCGAGTTTTTTTTAAATTACTAAATGGTGCTTTACTTTCCTTCAACGCAAATGAGGGTACACTTTCTATAAATTCAATCTTTATCCTCATATGGGTATTACTAAAACGAGTAGTAAAACATGTATCTAATAAATTAAATACATAATCGGTCACGCCGTCAAAAGTTGACAGGCTTTAAATAGTTTGAAATTCCGGTGACAGGCTAGAATCCTTGTTGGATTTAATGGAACATTTCCAACATGTTATTTTTCACCGTAGTTTTTCCTTACTACTCTCCACGTTAGTATGGCTATTTTACTCTCCAAATCCATAATTCTATTATTAAGTCACTAATACTGTGGATTTCAATGTACTTTTAAATGAATTATATCCCATTTTAAGATCCTTCGTTAAAAAAAGTTTAGAAAATACATTTATTAGTTTTATCACAAGAGGTTATTTAAATCTAGCTGATAAATAATACCAGACACGTATAAGTTAAGCTCTGGGACTACGACCCAAATCTTTAACCTTCCTCCCAAAATATCGCACAATATCCTTTTAAGGATTCGAGCAAAATCCAAAACGAAATATGCCACAAAGAAGGCTAGCACCAAACCACACTACCCAAAGCACCATCTCTGATATTCGAATCAAATAATTTTACTATACATCGATTTTATTAAATTTGGATAAAAGAAAAGACACCGATTGAATAATAATAAAATGGGGGGGAAATCGGAACACACATTAAACTAACGCAACCCACAACATCCTCTCAAATGTGGCAAAAAATCAAACAGGATGTAAATAAAATGAAGCAAATAATTAAATGGGGGCAAACAATTAAATGTGTTAAAAAATAAAATTGGAAAAAAATGGAGCATCAGGGGGATTGAAACATGATGACTTCATATATGTCAATGTCCTCAGGGAGGGGAGGGAAGAGAAGGCAGGGGGGATGACGTCACCAGGGAAAATCTAGTAGGTTAATGACCTTAGGGAGGAAAGGAAGATCTGAGAAGGGGTAAAGATGGAAAAGTGTATTGTTGCACCTCATAGAATATATAACAGTGGTTTCAATAGGTGGCCCGCGAAGGATGTCAGTTTGGCCTGCGGTAAATAATTAAACTGAAAAATACATATACAGCCCAACAACACTGTTTTACACTGCACTTCTGACAACCCTGTGCTAGTCATGCTGAGAGAAGGGAGGGTGAAGGTCATTACGGGAGGGCGAAAGGTCATTTGAAAGATAAACAGTTGTACCAATGTGAGTCAGTATAACGGTGACCAGTCCAGAGTAGCATGTCGCTAAAGAAGAGAAAAGTTGATAGTGAAAATTGGGATTCAAACAGTGACGGGAGAGAAAAATATTTGTTTATTTTACAACAAAGAAAAGGGACAAGTATTTCTGTATATCTAGTGTGTAACGAAACAGTGTCTGTTTTCAAAGAGTACAATGTGAGGCACAATTTTAATACTAAACACGCGAGATTTAGTAAAAAATTTATCTTAGATCTAAACAAATGTAAAATTAAAAATAAATATTTCCTTAAATGCGAGTTATTCAAAATCAACTTTTGTAATGTACAATGTTGCTTCTCAACAAACAAACTAATTGTCACCTTGATTCTTTTAAGGTTGTATGGTTACTAGCGAAGTATATTAACAAAACCTTTCTCTGACTCGGAAATTGTTAGAGAGTGTGCACTTGCTATAGTGGGCGAAGTGTGTAACGAAAACGTCAAATGTTAAATTATTCATTCCATAAAACCATTTCCCCTCTCAAATGACATTACAACTCGTCGTATATAAGATCTTAGTGTAAATGGATTTACAATTTTAATAAGTGATCCCTATTCATTTTGGGAAGATATAAAATATTGTGATTTGATATCAGTTGTCCTTCAAGAATCGACAGATAAATGATGAGGTGTCTCAAGTCAGTATTTGTTCGTTTTAATGGCGGCAAGACATTTGGAGAAGATTTGTTATGTTTAATTCACTGCTTCTAACGACTGCTGGCAAAAATATCTACATTAGATTGGTGGATTTTTTAAATTCTAATGGACTTTATTTACACAGAATTATTTATGTGCTACTGGTGGCGCTCCAGCCATGGTCCGTAGAGAAAGGGATTTGTTTTTTGATTAAAACTATCGTCCCTAACATTCAAGGTCTCGCTCATTGTTAGATTCAACAGACTGTTTTTGTGCTAAGTTACATGACGAACTTAAACTCACAATGGATAATGTAATAAAGTTGAATTAATTTTTTTCGTTCCACTTCAAGCCATCAGCACAGATTGTTCAGGAAAATCGTTGAACACAATGACCTTTGTTGCATATTGAAGTAAGTTGGCTAAACAAAGGAGGAGTAGTTGAGAGACTATTGGAATTGAAAGAAACAGTTTTTATATTTTTGCAGAATAAGGATGACGCTAAAGCACAAAATTTTCTTTCCTTAATGACTGATAATGGAATATTAGTAAAGCTTGCATTTCTAAGTGATATGCTTGATCACTTGAATGAATTAAACCTTCGGTTGCAGGTAAAAATAAAACTGTTATCGATATACACAATTGAATCAATTCAGAATTTCAAGACCAAACTGTTGCAGATGAAGGAAGATTTTACCCAACAGAAGTTTATTCATTTTAAAGTGTTTGTGGAATATTTGGAAAAGAAAGAAGAAAATTAAAGGAAAAAGTGTTTGTTTGGATCCGTTAAAATAGCCCTAACACTTTTTTTTACAAAGTTAATAGAAAACTATGAGTCAAGGTTTGCAAGTTTACACTGCCCAAAGTAATGGAGGTATTCATAAATATTCCTTTGCTGTGAGCCCTGCCCAGATACGTGAGATCTATGAAAGTGCTATAATACTGTCATCTAATATGGACCAGAGTGACTTACAGTCTGAATTAATTAATATTTAATGTTCAGAAGAACTGAAAAGTAACTTTTGGTGAGTCAATGTGTAACTTTTGGGCTAAATTTATGACTAGCTATCCAAATTGTCTAAAAACTTGCCATTATACTTTTAACTATGTTTGGGACTACCTACAAATGTGAATCAAGCTTCTCTGACATGAACAACAACAAAAATGATTACAGGAACAAATTAACAGATGTTCATGTTGTAAACGCCCTAGGATTAGAGCATCATCCTATACTCCAGATTTTGATCAAATTGTTGAAGGAAATCACCCTCATTTTTTTCATTAAATTATTGGTAACTGAATTAAAGTTTGTTTCATAATTTTTATTTTATAAATCCTAAAATTAAAATAGTGTTTATAATATTATGAGGTACTTAGTTTTAATTTGAGTACATTAAGTAAATTTTTCAAATTAAGTTTTCACACTCTCTGGCCCAGTCCATAAATTAAAAATATAATTGTGGCCCTATCTGAGAAGTAATTGAGAGCCACTGCTATAGAGAAACAACTCCAGCTAACTAAATAAGTCTAAAAATTTAAAATTTAAATAGAGAAATGAAGAATATGGAGTAAAGTGCTCAACATTTTAAAACATTCAAAGTACAAACTTTTTCCGAGTGTGTTATAAAACTGAAATTCAGTTTGAAGGTAAATAAATATCATGGGCAAATACATATTAAAGAACGAAAATTTTAATTTTTTAACTAACACTTTGGAAAATGGGGGTAGGGTTGGGAGGGAGTTATAAACGGAACAAAACACTCTGTGTGAGGTTTAGAAAATTTAAATTTGGCAGGCAGGTAGGACAACTCTAGATAACTATAATTGTCTTAAAACTCGATGTTTCTAATTAATAGTTGTTAAAATTGGGGGTGTTACAATTTCTAAAACTAATACAAACGACTACTTTTATGATGTGCATTAGAAAATAGAAATTCAGCAAGAAAGAATAAGGACCACACAAAATAACATTAAAAGACCAAATATATCAAATTGAGAAAAAAGTTTAGGGTATTGCGGAGGGTAACGAGGTGAGAGGAGGTGTTATTATGTTCGGCAAAGAAAGACATAGAAATTCAAATATGTAAGCACATTTCAATATAAAACAGGTTTTCAGAATGAATATGATAGGTTTCCAAACTTGGAATGTCACTATCATCACCTAGTACACCTAACACTTAGTTTGTCACTTCTATTCAAAAATTAATCCCTTCTGACAATTCTGATGTTATACTATTAGGAGATTTTAACTATAATATTATTGGACTTAAAGATTTTTTTTGTTGGAATTAATGAGCAAATATAATTTAAAACCAATTCTGAAGTCTGATGAGTCTACGACAAACAACAATACGCAGATAGATGTCATTTTCAGTAATATGTCAATAACAAGATTTGGAGCGTACGAAAGTTGTTTTTCAGACCATAAACCAATTTACTGTGATTTTATAAATTAGTTTCCCGACACTTGAATTGCTTTATTATTTGTAAACCCATAAATCTATATTGTTTATATTATTAAAATTAGAGGTCAAATCTTCTGTACTGTTTTCAAGTTTTATTATTCCCTACTAATTTGATTTTACCTTTATACAAGCAACAACAAATAGTCAAAAACTAGTATTCACAATAATTCATATTACAATTTCACATTTTTTCATTAGTTATTGATTCCTTAGATTTCTTTTTAATTACCTCCATTCATCTTCAGTAATACAATTTCCAAATTTGGAACATCTAAAGCAGATCCCAGTTTACAAGCGTTCAGCAAATGGTTCAAATTTCATTTTATTAAGGTCTTTGAAATATGAAATTGTTTAAAATTCTCTTTGGTGGAAAAAGATGCGCCTCTTTTCTCAGTGTTTCTATATCAGTGTATATTATTTTATTCATGTTATTATGTGGAGTGTTGATGCTACATTGTACATTATTCCGTTCAGAAATCTTACGAGTTTTTAGTAAATGTTTCTTTATTTTAAGATAAAAAAGAGAGAGAGAAAGTCTCTGCGGTGCGCCGTACCATTTATTTTCCAAAATACTGTTGTAACAATATATATTATTTCACTGATTTTATTTTAAGATCGTGCTTAGGCAAATATTTGGTTGTAAATGGATTGCGTTTGTTTGTGCACTCAGCATTTGGACAAGGTAATATTAATTGATCAAAAAATTTAAATTATTAATCAGCGTGATTGATTTGTGATTGCCATAGTAAGCTCAGTATTGTACTCTACAAGATGAACTATCAAAAAGTGGGTGGCCGGATGTTAAATGTTCTAGTTTTATACCTTTATTGTGCTGCTTCACCGTGCAAAAAACGTGTAAAACTGATATTCTATTATAAATGTGGAAACAGAATTAAAGTTTATGCTAGATTTGGGGATGAGTATAATCAATAATAGACCATAGGAACGGTATACAGCTGTATTAAATAAATTTTACAGCACACAGACTTTTTCATACAGCTTATTATAGCGTGGAGCCAAATTTTCAAAAATAGGTTTACAATACTTTACAATTATAATTGTATTGATCACGTTAAAACCTTTTCATAAATAAATTTCACACCAAACTGTTAAAACCATTTCTAAATAATTTCAAATATTCGAAATCATTATTTATTAACTAACATCCAATTATTTATATTAAAAAATAACAATATATTATAATGTATAACGCAATAAATATCCAGATATCCATTTTGAACTAAATCTTTAAGATCATTTTAGATAAACACTTAATTATCTCTAGTTTATAAAAACTAAACTACCTATAAATCAACTTTTTATAGAAAAATAAACATACGTTATTATTTATCAATTAAAATGATATATTGATTTTTTAGCAAAATATTTAAAGCAATTTAAAAATGTATACTTTTATGAAAATCATTCATCAATAAAATGCTATTAAATGAATTGGTTTGATGAAAATGTATTACTAAACTTAATAATAATATTTAAAGATGGTCAGATTTTAATTTTGAATCAAATCTTAATGCTATTTTTAAAATTTTAAGGGTTTTTAGAGAACGATTAATGATTAAGATTAATTTAAACTTAATTTACCCCAAAATATAAAGTATACATTTTTAATAGTAATTTCAAACACTCCCTTATTATTAATTTAATACCAAATCATTAAAATAATTTTCAAAACTTTTTGAATCTCGTCAAACACTCACTTGTAAATTAGCCTTGAAAAATCTTATGCCAAAACACTCCCTAGATATTCATTCTAAACAAAATTGTTATAGTAATTTTCCAAAAGTTTTCAATCTCCTTAAAATCACTAATCAGTAAACTATCCTTAATTTAAGGGATGGGGTTATAAAAAGTTTTGAGAATCATAAATATACCATAATTTTGAACAAAATCCGTCCAATTGTTTAGGATTTCTAGGCCCATGGATAGATGTACAGACATGTAGTCAGACAAAATTTTAAAATTCCTTTTTTGGGAGATTCAGGGTCACATAGACGTAAATATTGAAGGTCGAACATCTTCATACACAATATTTTGTTTTTATGTTATAGAGTAAGAAGTTATTACTTTCTTATATAAAGACCTATCTAGGCCTTGGCCAGAACACTTTGATGGATTTAATTAAAACTTGATATTTAGATGTTATATAGCCATATTGAATTGTGAATTTATCTCTAATTCAAAATTAATGATATTAATTATAAATAATTTTTTAGTTCAACATTTTTCAAATATTAGTCTTAATTATTTGTTCAAACTTGATAACTGGGAAGTGCTATAAATGACAAAGTATAATTGATTAATTCAACAATTAATTATACGGTAAATAATAATTTATTTAAAAATTTTAAATTCAACTTTGTTCAAAAAATATTCTTAATGGTGTTTTCAAACTTGATAACTGGGGAGGGCTATAATAGATAAATAACACTATTTTTTTTTTTTTCGGAGATAGGTTATTTTAAGGTAGTAAAGTAATACATGAATGTTAATTCACACTATATAAAAAAAATTACGATTGTGTCGTAGCAGTTATTTATTATTTCTCCTCTTACTATTCACACTACAATATTCGAATACAAATACTTGTGAATAATGTTATCATTTTAAATCTAATAGCACTATCGGATTGTAATTTGATGTTCTCCCACTTTACATACAAATAATAAATAAACTTGAAGATATGTTATAAATAACCTTTTAACCTGTAAATGACAGCTCCCTCTTATTCCAAAAGGTCAATGTCCAAAGAGTTCTAGAATCATGAAGAGGCAAACAGAGCCTCCCTGCTTTTCTTCTGTGACAGTTGGTAATTTAAGAGTAGGTCACCATGGCAACCGAGGAAAGGCTCTTTCTTGTTTTGTTTTTTTCCCTCCTTTAGATTGCGTGTATATATATATATATATATTATTATTAAACTTCTTCCTTCCCCCCTCCTATTTTTACTCAAGTTGATTTGTTTCATTCTCTAACTCTTGGAAGTAAAATAACCCTCGTTCCTGACAAATGCTTTGGAAGCTTCATCTTTGTCTGTACCATCTTTGTATCTTTGAATAACGAATTTCCCTGATTTGTTTGATGTTCACCGCATCTTACTACACGTTCACCCTAACACATATTCACACTAATAGAGAAAGATCATATTAAGAGGAGCTAACCCATATTTACGTGAAGGAAGTATTTTCCTTAATCAGTTGCCTTGAAGGGATATATTTGCTGGTCGGTTTATATTTAGTGAGTTTCTAAAGAAAGGATTGCCAATATAGCTTGATTGGGTCTTATATTCCTAGCTCCAGGCTAATTATGTACTCAAAAATATATCCTTCTTACCATACTTCTCCTTACGCTGTGTAATTTTTTTAGCCATCCACATATAAAAGGCTCTAATACGAACGAATCCATTCGTTAAACTCAAGAGGAAATTATAATTTCAGGTATACAAAAATACAAAAAACGTAAAATAAATAAACAAAACTATAAACAAGAAATAAAAGAGGGATGAGCTATAAACATAGAAATAAAATATAAAAGGAAGCTCGATTAAAAGGAGTAAGATAAATAAAAAAGTTAGCGAACAAGACTATGAGTAGCAAAAATTAGATAAAACATTTGGGGCCAGAGCATATAATGGAAAAAAAATACAGAATCTATTAGATAAATAAAAAAACTATTATTTACAAACAGTAGAAGAGAACACGATTGCAATAGAAAAGAAAATAGAGGTGAAGGAAATTCATAGAAATGGGAGAGTGAAACATCGTAAAACATGCATTTAGTACTTTTGTCTTAAGTTGTGTTAAGTAACCCCTTCAATAAGAAGCGAATCTTTACCACGTGATTCTTCCATCTCTCTTTCTTAGTCAGGTGACATGCATTGCGGTCTGACCGCTGCGGGTCAACCGCGAAATAACAGCATATTATTTTTAATGAGCAGCGCAGGGGAGCGGTAAGAGAATAGAAGGGTCCCGCAGTGTATTGCGGTTTGGCAGTCTGACCGCTATCCCACGCAATTTGTAGCTTGTTCTGAATAGACCTAGCAGCACACACAGGCTGCAAGCCGTGGTCTGACCGCTTTGAGCGCTGGTCACGCCAGGGATATTAATTGTATATTGTGAGTTATTTTTTATTAGTACGCTTAGCACCGAGGCTATTAACGACTTTATCTAAAAGGTTGGAACGAGGAAGGTGTTCAGGAAAGGAACACAAGAGATACGAAAAAAAACAAATATTGTTAATTTGCGGTACACCCTAGCTAAGATTCGAATCTTGGCCACCCGTAACCAGTAATACAAATATTATTAGCTACCATTCTAGATTCACAGCCACTTGTGAGGTTATATATGAGTTTGCTGTAAGCACAATAGAATTTATACTCACAGTAAATCGAAGTAATAATGGTTCAAGTTGAAAGCGCATTAGCATTTTTACTTGCTTCAAGCACAAGAGCATTAGCATTTTATGTAAGTACGTAGCATATGTACTTTCTGCAAACATTTTATAACTTTCATTGGCTACAAGCAGACAAGATATTCACCAACTCTTATCAAATGATATTTCTAGTGTTTGCAAGTTTTAACGCCCATAGCGCTTGTAACTTCCTTCGCATTCGTTGAGTAGCGTTCGTAAACCCAACATTGATCGTTGTTTACCGCTTTGCGCTATCTGTTGCAATGCAACGGCATATCAGAGTATGTGACGATTATGATACTGTATTTGTGTTGGACCCATTTGAACTTCACTAAATAGCTTCCATTGGTTGAGGTGCCAACCCCTTTCTTGAGAACCAATATTATATCAACGTGTTCTATGAGTGTGGGCATAATAATAATGGATATATAATCAGCTGGCTATAGTGTTACTGATTTACTGAGTTATTGCAAATACCTAACACATAATTATTTGAAGGAATTAGCAGGTATAGCAAAAACTTGATGCAATGGAATTCCTAGAACCTAACGTCCATCTCTGTCATCGCCCTATTTTCCAGTCCCTGACCTACCACCAGGTAACGGTGCAACTCTTTTACTCTGCCGGCGCCACCCAGGGTAATCTTAACATCCACCCCCGGAAAAGTAGTGGGGAGAGGAGATGATTACACGACCATGACGCATTTTTATGATACGCAGCATTTTTATAATACTAAACACAGGACAATTTTCACTTTCCGTATAAACATAGTAGGATTTACACTTTATATAGATATAAAACAATTTACACCTGTTGAAACACATGATCCAATGTACTTTCTATAAACATATTAAAATTAGGACTTGCTGTGAGCCAAAGAGTACTTTCACTATCTCTAATAAAACAAAGTTTTTACTTCCTGTAAACACAGTCAAAATTTTACTGGCTGTACAAGAAGGAAACATTTCATTTGTGAAAAACATTAGCATTTGCACCTATTGAAAATTCAGAGTAATTTTTCTTTCTGAGCTTTAGCACTTGCTGTAAATAAAATAACCTTTGAACTTGATGATTGTTTATTCAAAATTCTCAGTTAATAGTACCTTCATTAACTTAATTATGTTTATCATTTAAAAAATTTCTTTTGGAAATGCAGTATTTTGAGGAAGTTACAAATCAAAAACTCATAATCACAAACAAATGGATACCTGATCCATCGTATAGATTTAATTAGTGAAATATCTATATTTCTTAGAATTGGAAACTAAATCTGTCAAATTGCCCTCAACGACAACCTTTATCATAGTCCTGTAACCCACTGCTTACCGACAAAGAAAATAAGATGCCATCAGACTGTGTTTATAGCGATGCATGCTAACATTTTCTAAAGGTACGTACAAAAAGAAAATATATTTCCTGCTTCCTGATAGCCAGCAATAACTGGTCATGATTTGGCGCTTATAGGTGAAGACAGATGAAAGCCTAAAAATCTTTAGCGGTCAATAACTATAATGAAGTTGAGCTGTACAGTTCATTATCTGACGAGCTTGTACTTCTTGACACATGACTGTATCAGGCAAGCCATTTAAGATTAATATCTAACATTATTTCGAGATTTCCTAAAATTCTTGGGGCAAACATGTTTGTTTTTTATATCCAAAAAATTCATGATTCTGTTTTGTAAATTATAATATAAAAAAGTTTTATAGTTCTACAAGGTGTTGTGAACGCCCACTAAATATTTGTAACAAAAGACTTGGGTGTACATTGTAAACAAAATTATGATGGCACTTAAAAAGCAGATTTACCAAATAAGAAAGATCTAAATGTTTACTTTGGTAAACATGTCGGTATCAACACCGACACTGACAAACACAGGTTACTTTAATCTGAACTGTCCCATCTGTAAACACATCTTCAGTGTTTATGTAAACCGCTTTGGTGGTCGTAGCTCTAAGGTGCTACTTTGCAATATCCTATACTGCCAATGGCAGGGCGATCATGTTTCGATCCTGGTAGGGTATATTAAAGGTGATTTTCCTAAATGATTTTCTACTCTATCTCTCTCTCCACGCAATTCGGGTATAATTCTTCTAAATTCAACCTTTCTCATCCCTAGACCACTATCTTGGTTAGTACATAAGCGTATAACCCAAATGGAGTGCCAAGAGAAATGACAGAAAAATTAGCTAAAAGTGCCAACTATTTTGCTGAAAAATACATGATTTTGTTTAAATTTTAATAACTTATTAGTCTTTGAGCTTCCTGCACTAAAATATTTACATAAACTATCTAACATGATTGCCAATCCTATTATTTAACTATACAAATAATTTTTAATTTTTTAATATAATAAAACTATCACTAGCCAAGATATTTAAAAAAATACTATTTTATTTAATCTTAATTTTTAAGCTTTGAAAATTTAAATAGCTTGAAATAGAATAAATCACTGAGTAAAACAAAAAACTGAGTAAATAACAAAGTTTACAAAAAAACTAACTTAAGATTTTACGCTAAAATTGGGTTATAATACCAGCCGTTTCAGTGACCATCAACTTGAGCAGGCTTGTAGTAAAATAAAGTTGAAAATAAATAATTGTCTTGGGATAAGAAGGGGAGGGAGTTGGACTTCATACCTGCTACTTCTGCATAAAGAGGTTGGGGTGGATTATCCTGATCTTCAAGATGTATTTCATCCCTATAGGAGTCACTCGTGTTCACACTCGCCTTGTCTCGCCTTATCAATGTCAGCTACCACACCTACTTGTTCCGATATTTCACTTTCAATAGAGTATAGTTCCTCTTCAGTTTCATTATTTACAAATTCATAATCACTGCTTTCATAACCACTAACAAATTAATCACTTTCGCTTGAGCTATCAATAAATATTGCAGGTATTTCCTTGTCTTGAATCACAGCTTTCCTCTTAGTAGCCATGTTTACAAACAAGGGCCAAAGATAAGACTCATAAAGTTATAAAATAATTTCCATGTTCGATATATCGAAACTTTAGGTGCAAAGACAAATAAAAGTAGCTTGAACATGCGAGAATGCAGTGGGAACAAAATCTACTCTATCTGTCGACTTAGTACTGAACTAAGAGCGTGAAAACATGGGATCACTGTGAGCGATGTTGGCAATTTTAGCAAATATTTCGCGCATCGTTCTGAGCAACGTTGGCACTCAAAAGGTTAAGACACAGTGCTAAAAATAAAGTTTGTGCAAGTCAGTGCTCATACGCACTGGTTATTGTTAAGCAGGTAATCTCTCTCTAATAAAGTACCCTTACGTTGGAGTTATTGAATGACACTTCACATGCGTGGCCAGATTCTAGTTAAACTGACAGTGCCATATGGTGCTGTTTTTTAAAACCATAAACTTACATAATGAAAGAATATGATGGATACCAACTATAAGATAAACACAAATAAACAAGTGAGTGAATTTGTACATAAGAGGGGTGTGAGGAAAACGCACATGAGTAATCGGAATGAAGAGAACGAAGAACAACTATAGAGTCAAATGGCGCAGCAATCTGGCTTATTGGGGATTCCGTCTTTTCTTGACGTCTTCTCCTTGGATTATTTTAATTCCTCCCTTTTCCCAAGGAGCGTTTGAGCTAATCTGCCTTTCATTAACTCTACTCAGTGATTCGTTTCCTTTTCAAGAATCCTCTTTGAGGCAGTCTATAGGATGTCCAAAAAGTCTTAAATTATATTATTATTATTATATTATTATTATATTATTATTATTGTTATTATTATCATTATCACCGCGTTTACTACTCGTTCGGGTTATAAACACTTACGTTAATGCGTAATGGTAAGGTGATTGTGAGATGAAATGGAGGACCTACAGTTTAACGTGGAATACGAACCACTGGGAGAGGCCTGGAATTTCCCACATTCACAAGTTGTGATCCATACACTCTTGTTAGAGGTGAAGGAAGGGTTTGGCAATCAGTAAATCTGTTCCGAGACCAAGGATTGGACCCCTGACCCCCCGCACAGAAGTCTGACACTTACCCCTAGACCACCAGGTCACCCATAAGGTCTAGTAAAATAAAAACATGACAAGTAGAAATAGATTGACATATTTTCAAACAGGATATCATGTTTCTGTGGAGCCAATAAAGCCTACTATTTATACAGCTGCGCAGGCCTAGGTATGTCTTAGTCTAGTTGGACAGTTTACATCGGGACCAATATACGTGTGCTCACACAACTGTTGAACTGGATAGACCTCGGGGATACACATATTTGATATTCATTTGGCACACACGTCTGAAAGTTATTAGCTGTCGTATTGATTCAAGCCTTTTCACACAGTCTGTAATCTTCTTCAGGCTTAATTCGAACGAGTTTACATTATAGGCCTAGATGGAAAAAGTTTGGTAGTCTCAAATTAAAGGAACAAGTTTTGTACTGAATTTATTAAAATGTAAGACATTTTATTTAAGGAATTGAAAGAAGCTAGTCTTTGAGTATCCAATTAGGATAATGCAAGTGAGTAGGGAAGGGTTGAAATTAAAGAGTACAATGCAGATATTGGGAAACGCAGATGATTTAGCTTTGTTAGGCTGTAGTAAGGAAGGTGTTTCAAGACATTAAAAAATATACTACATGATGATAGTAATAAAATAGGTTTAGAAGTGAACGTTGAAAAGATTAGGTATCTGATCACACAACGAACAAATATTTAGGACGATAATCTAGAAATTATTTTTAGCAACCTATCATCGGACAAGGTTAGTGGGTTTAAATATTTAGGAACAATTTTGACAAGCAATAACGACGTTAGATTAAAACTTAGGAAAATAACACATTATGGAAATGAATGTTATTACTCAGTCAGTAGGTAGTTAAGATCTCGCCTGCTGTCAAGGAATTTAAAACTCAGAATATACAAAACAATAATTTCGACGGTTATTTTCTATGGGTGTGAAACATGGTCTCTTAACTTACATGATAAAAAAAAATACGATGATCGAAAACAAGGTGCTTAGGAAGATATTTGCTTCAAAAAGGGATGTGGCTACTAAGGAATGGATGAAGTTACATAATGATGAGCTACATACCCTGTAGTAATCACAATACTTTTTAGGCTAATTCAGTCTCATAGACTACAGTGGGCATGGTATGAGGCACGAATGGGAAATTCTATGACCTTGTTTAAGGTTATCAGTGACAATCCCAATTTAAAATGACTACTGGTAAGACCCAGACTCATAGGGGATAATATTAGAATGGACCTGATAGAGATGGGGTGTAATGAGGTGTACTGGATATAACTATATAAAGATAAGGATAGGGGACGCACTTTTGCAAGTGCGGCTATGAGATTTCTAGTTCCTAATACCATAAGGTAAGTAGGTAGGTAAGAATAAATAGTACGGTGCACAGCACAGATTTTCTCTCTCTTTCACCTGCGGGGACCGGCGCTGAAAAAATAGCATGACTGGAGCCTTTGCATTTTTGCAGCATCCTATGGTGCTCTAATTAATAATTAAAATTCATACTTTAATACATAATATTATTATTGAAGCAAAATTATTTAGTAAATATTTGAATAATATTGTAGTTTTGTACATTTTATTTAAAAAAAGAAAGTGACAACAATTAAACTGTTAGAAAAACATAGCTTATTTTAGAAAAAAAAATAGTACGTGATTATTGATAAATATAAAACTACACTATCTAAAACTTAGTAACAAAATTTACAAAATTCCTTACAATTATAAAATATAAGTTTCAATTAAGAATTATTTTGAACAGAAAAATATTACAAACAAGATTATTTCAAAAATCTATCTACATTTTTGTTGAAAATGGACATTTTCCTTGAGTTCCTTCCTTAAATCAGTATTTTTATGTATAATAGCGACCGCACGGGAACAACAATTACAGAAAAAAAAATCAACGTGATAGAACTTTTAGACACGTGATAGAACTGGTATGAACTATGCAATGTAAACATAAGGCGGCACGACTGGCGCCGTTGCGTATTCCACAAAATTCCTGAATGGTGGCAGTTAAAATTCCCGTATCTCAGAAAATAAACATGTTTTTTAATGTTTGATGACATCAAACTACGCTGCAGCAATACTTCGAGGAGATCCGACCTAACTTACTTTAATAAAAAAAAATTCAGCTGTACCAAAAATGCAGCAGCGATAGTCACAGAAGGTTAATCTTAAAGTAGTGACGTTTATTAAAAATGCGTAAGATTTGAATATGGTTGCAGAAACATTCCACCTAAGAGCATAAATGAGATAATATACAATATTAAAGTAACATTTAGAAAAGAGAGGCATCTCTGTCCTCCAAGGAGCATAATAATCTTTTTCATATTTCAAATACTCCATAAAAATATGTATGTTTGCTTATAGCTCAGAAAATATTGGTTTTATAAATATATATATATCAAATTTGAATATTTTTATGTTTAATAACAATATTTTTTCAATAGTAAAGGAAATGTGATCAAAACTATAAATTTATGCTTCTCTAAAGTGCCCTTAATGTCATTTTCACGGAAAAACGAGAGTTTCCATTTTTTTCGTAATGTCAAATACTGCCTAGATACAAATGTAATAAAAATCGTTAAAACGTAATTTGAGAGAATCAATTTTATCTATTTTACTCTTTATTAAACTACCCTTAATTTTAGGGTTGGGTATCTGATTCCAAAAACTCTTTGGGGGAGTTTTATGAAAGCCCTAAATACCAAGTTTTAGTCCAATCAGTAAAATAGTTTCAGCTCTAGTCCGAGATATTCGTACAGAGACAAACAGCTGGACAAACAGACTGGGAGTTGGTATGGTAAAAAAACACTTTTTTGGTTTCAAGAGGTAATGAAACGTCGACCCTTATCAAAATCACGAGCTCTTTTTTTTTTCATGACGACCACATCATGTATGTACTTCTCTCTTCCGGGGTTCGTGAGAAAGTAAAAATAAATTAACATCCGTTTTTACAGAGCAAATACGACCAAAGTTAAAACAACCTTTTTTTTAAACTTGATCATAAATGTACAATATAAACTGATATTTTTTTGTTGTGAAACTTAATGGATAATCTATCATTACTTTTATTTCTGATAAGAATATAATATAAGCTCCTCTATATAATGAGATTAATAATATAATCTATAGTTCTATTGAGATATGCAGCATTTATATAAGTAGAGCTGTAAATATAATTATTTTTATAATAAATATAGCATTCAACAGTGGGTAGGTGGACAAAGTATTTTTTTTTAGATCTCTTGTGATGAAGAGGTTGAAATTTTAATCTAGGCTGGGTATAATGAGATGTTTTTCTAAATGGTTTACCACTCTTACCTCACGTCATTATGGGTAACTTTTATTAAAATTGTGTCGCCTTACACCCTTCTTCATCGGTATACGTATTGACCTTACGAGTTTGATGAAATGTGTTCCGTAAAGGATACTTTAAAAATGGACAATTTTTAGACTTCCCAAAGTGACTACAGTAAAACCTTGGATTGCGAGTAACTTGGTCTGCGAGTGTTTTGTAAGACGAGCAAAAATTTTCAATAAATTTTAACTTGATAAACGAGCGATATCTTGCAATACGATTAGTACTATGGTTATGCTTTGTCTGCCGAGCAGTGTCATTGGATAGGTTCTTTGTTAAAGTCGCACAAAAAGAAAAATATCCCATTGAGCCAACATATAGCAGTGATTCCGTTAGTGACAGTGAAAGTCGTCCTAAACAATAACACACCTCCTCCTCTCCTCTCTCTCCTCTACATCACACCAGCCACCATTAAATTTAATAAATACATTTATTGCAGTACAGTTACATTCAAATAACGAAAATAAAAAAGGTATTAATCATTTTTAGATTAAATATGTTTGGGTTGTGGGACGAATCATCTTAGTTTACATTATTTCTTATGGGGGAAATTCACTTTGATATACGAGTGCTTTGTATTACGAACACGTTTACGAAACGAATTATGCTCGCAATCCAAGGTTTTACTGTATTTTTAAAAATTATAATTTTTTTGTTAGGGAAACTAACAAAAGCCATGTTAAGTTTTACATAGAAATTATTTTACCAAACAGCTTCAAACGCCCATATAATATGTACATATCAGTTCATATATTCATACGACAAATGTTTTATATCATTACTGATTACTCAATGCTTATTTATGTATATTCTAAAAAGTTATATTTATTTAGATTAAACTGAAGTTTATTTCCCAACATATTAAAAAAAGTCATTGATACAATTAAATATTTGCTTTTTTAGGGAATTGATATTTTGCTATGAATATTTCTAGTGCTTATGACTATATAATTGGTTGCTACACGAATATTACCCAAAATAACTGGCGTAATGCACTAATAAAATAAAATGTTCACGCTATATTTCAATAACTAAGAGTTTTAATCATATTTAGCTATAGCAGAACCATTATGTCCTTACACATACGCAACTGTATCCGTGGCCTCATAAGAGGCCCTGATTCGTGTGTTGCTGGCTGTTAACCTGTGTTGTCCACCAGTGCTAATGGCTGTTGACCTGTGTTGTCTATAAGTGCTTCTGGCTGTTGACCTCTGTTGTCTATCAGTGCTGCTGCTGGTTGCTGTTACAGTGGTTGTGGGTTTTCTACTGGTGGGTGCTTGTGGTCTTATCTTGCCAGAGGTAGTCGTAGTTGTTGAAGTGGTCTTGCTCTCTGATGTGTCACAAGTTCTTTATCTGGGTATCTTGCCAGCTTAACCTAACTTGTGAAAGTGGCCTCTCCCAGGCATCCTCTGGTTGAGGCGTTCTTTCATAGCGTTTTCGAAGTTGGTCTATGTGTCTCGTTTGTCCAAGTCCCTTCTTAAAACTGACATGGTGCATATTCCTCCCTAGCACGTCAGTGACCACTGCTGGCATCCATTTAGGCCTCTGTACTCCATACTGCCTTGCCCAGACTGCTGCTCCTTCTGTGAAGACTCGCATATTCTCCATATCTTGAGGGAGTGCCGCAAAGCCTGTTGTCTGTCTATCTGGATGTAGCACATCCAAACGTGTTCGGAGTTTGCGATACATTAGAAGCAGAGTTGGACTTTGGCCAGTAGTTCTAGTGGGGGTTGTCCGAAGCATGGGGAGGATTCTTGGGAGCCTAGTATTCCAGTCGCCTGTTGTTCTTCCCAACTGTTTCTTAACTGTTTGAACCATATGTTCTGCTTGCCCATTACTTACAGGGTGATATGGTGCTGTTTTTAAATGATTAATTCCATGGAACCTAAGAAACCGTTCAAACTCCTCAGACAAAAAATGACGGCCATTGTCACTTATTAGGACTGATGGAGGCCCATGTGTAGCAAAAATGTCTCTTAGTTCCATTATTATGCTCGTTGATGTTGTAGACTTCATCTATCTGACCTCAGGCCATTTAGAATGCACATCTACAAGTATTAAAAAGTTTCGTCCTTGTATCGGCCTTGCCATGTCAATGTGTAGACGAATCCACAGGCTTGTTGGCACTGTCCATGACTGTACTGGGGCCTGTGGTGGATTGTTCAGGCTTTCTTGACATCTTTGGCAAGTTCCCACTACTTCCTCTGTGGTTACGTCAATTTTAGGAGCAAGAGAAAAAATCTTTTGTAGAGTTTATTTGGCAATATCACTCTACTAAACCAGATTAAGCAATCTTGTGACAAAGATATTTCAGAACGTCGGGCAGTGTAGGGCTTGAATTCCTCCCCCACCTCTTCTTCGGGCAAACCCTGTAAAAACCCATTCTTCAACTTTACACAGAACAGGATCCTTTATTGTTTCCCTGGCAATTTCAATCACTGAGATAGGCGGGTCTTCCATGTCTAGCATAAAAATTCCCCTGGGTTCAATATTCATGGTTTCTAAAGTGTTCAATGGGATTCTGTCTTAATTCATCAAAACTAAGTCTGATGTTAAAATGGCTTCTGCTTTATTGAATGCACTCCCATGGTTTCGAGTCCACTACCATGGGGTATCCTTATCTAGAAGATGGTGTAGGGGTTTCAAAACAGTAGCTTTGTCCATCAGGAATCTCTCATAAAAATTTAGAAGTCCTAAGAAAGCTTGAAATTCTGTTTTATTCTTAGGTGCTGGAGCTTTGTGTATGTCTTCAACTTTGTCTTTAAGGGGGTGAATGCCTTGGACGTCTACCTGAAAACCAAAAAATGACACCATTGGAACTCCAAACCTGCACTTGTCCTTCCTTAACCCGCAACTCTGCATCACTCAATCTTTGTAATACTTCATGTACTCTGGAATTATGTTGTTCTCTATCTTTGCCCGATATATGTATGCCATCAAGGAGTACCGCTGTACCTGGTATACCTGCTAATAGACCTTCAATAAGCCTCTGGAAAATCCCCAGTTCTGCACTAATTCCCAGAGGCATTCATGTCACCTGTATCAAGCTTTTTGACGTATGAACCGTCAATATTTTAGAAGATTCTTTATCCATTTTAGTTTGGACATAAGCATGTGCAAGGTCAAGCTAATAAAATATAGTTCCACCTGTTAGGCACGCAAAAGCTTCATTTGAGGTTGGTAAAGGGTATTTGTCAGGGCATAGTGCTTTATTAACTGTACTCCGGCAGTCCCCGTACAACTGCAGAGATACATCCCACTTTGGCACAATCACTAGGATTGTGGCCCACTTTGAAAATGATACTGGTTTGTATATCCCTTCATCAACTAACCTTGTAATCTCTCGATTGACACCGTCTGCCAGTGTCAATCATATTGGGCACCACCGTAGATAATGAGGTTGAACTGAGGGGCCCATTTTTAATGAAACTAGTGGCCCATTTTTAATGAAACTAGTGGCCCAACGTATTCTCCTAGTTTGTGATCTTCAAAATATGAGAATTTCTGTACTGTCTCCATGAACTTACTATCAGTGATATGGTGAATTCCTTGCACTTTAATCCCCAACTCAGTGAACCAATCTCTCCCGAGGAGGCTTGGCCCTATTCCTTCCACCACGCTTACGGGCTGAGTAGTAGACATACCATTGTATGTGGACCCCACATTACACAAACACAGGATACAAAGTGGCTGTTTGGTTCCCCAGGTGCAAAGCTGAAGATCGGAACTCATAAGTTTTGGTTTAGAGGTTCATATTTTTTCATAGGTTACTTAACTGATAATTCTCAGGGTTGCTCCTGAATCAATCTCCATGTGATGTTTAGTTCCATTCAACATCATGTTACACCCCTCTCCCAACCTTTCTTCTTAAGACCATCGATAACATAAAGGTAGAGGGAGGTTTGCAAGCTACATAGAATATACAAAGGACATGAAATGCAAGATTTAAATAGTAATACCATAAATGGTTTATTCAAAGCAAAAAAAATTAGCAAAGAAGAATTCAATTAATTACATGGTCTCAATAATCGTACTGAGTTCAGTGGAAAATCATGTTAGAAATAAACAGTTATTTAGTGTAGTTCCTTAGTGAGATCTTCTCTACTGTTAGACATATCAAACAATCAGATGGGCTAATCTTTATGAGACAACAACCCACAGTGTTCAAACGAATACAAGTAAACAAATAATAAATCAGTTAATAAATTTGTAAGATTTATATAAGAGCCTTATGGGCCTTATTATACTGTTTCAAACAGTCTGCACTGCATCAGTTAAGGCAGACTTCAAACAAATTAAATAATAGATATATAAAGAATATTTATTAGACATTTTTAAAATACGCGAGAGTTTGGCTAACAGACTTTAGTCAAACTCCCGCGGGACTACCTGACCTAAACTTACAGTTTAGAAACTCCATCTATTCGTGAAATTAAAGTTAACAAAATTACTATAAACAAAGTCTAGCGAAAACATTTAAACAACGATTAAGGTAAAATTAATCACTAATTAATTTTATCAGTTAAACAATTTACGTCTCAAAGTTACATTTTATAAGTGTTCATTATCACAAAAAAATCAAAACATTTTATTTACATTATTTCAGAATGAAATAATGATAAACTTCTTCATCACAAAAATATATCAAAGTTATTATAAAGTAAGATCAAACTAAAAAACTGTCCTTGAGCGCCCAAGTAGCGACAGACATTATTTTTTTTACTATTTGGCGAAGAAAATAAATACGGCTTAAACAAAGGTTAAAGTTTTTAAATTATAATGTTTTAAGTATACGTTGCCAAAGTTAGAGTTCGTAGATTATCACGGATGATCCTGACATAGTCCTAGTCCTAGGACTATGTTCCTCCGTCCAGTGTTGGTTGAATAGTCGATTTTAATAATGGCTTACAGGACTTTAAATAGGGGTTTTTCACAGCACGGTAACAAGGTGGGGGGAAAGAACAATTCTGTCGGTGGCCTTCCTTCTAGAAGGAATCGAACATGACGTGGATTGTTGATATATTGTCCCATTTTTCATATAGGACGGCTGATTCTTCAATCGGACTCATTTTTGTAGTTGTGGAACTATCCACCAGGGTGCAGGTGGGTAAATTCTGTTGATCGAGGATAGTATTGCTTGGCGTGTCTTCAGTGTCTATTTGATTTAGTCGGGGTTGACTTCGGTGAAGGAGTCTCTGTTACTACCCGGTGTAGCTCGTCGCTGTCTACACAAGATAGTTTTGGTGAGTTTAGATTCCAATGTATTCCATAGTTCTATTAAATTGATTTTATTGATTTGAATTGTCTATTACGTTGTCTCAATTTACAGGAACTACAATAGTGAAGAGTATATTGTAGGGTTTATAATGAATATTATTTGGAGCGGGTGGTATGATTCTTCGGCGAGTTTGAATATGAAGTTTGGCATGGGGTGAGTTCAAATATAACTCAATGTTACAATCACTTTTATGTAGAAGGTTGGTGGTCTCTTGTTTCAGATCCCATAGAAAACAGCTGATATGCCATATCTAATTCTGATCTTGCAGGTTTCATGGGTTCTAGATGGTTGGTTTGTGGGTGTTGCACTCTTCGTTTGACGTCATTTTGTCTCTTCGACCTACATCCCTTTCCATATGGCCCAAATTCTAAAAAAACGACATATCTCTCTTACCCATGGACATTCAGAGATTAAAATTGACTCTTTGTCACAACGATAACACCGTTGATCTTTTTGTTGGCTTGGAGAAAATCTTTGTTGCTTTTGGCACCTATTTGTTGAGATTGGTGATTTCTAGATTGTGTTGTACTTCCGTTGGGTCCTGCTTCTTGGTCTTGGTACCCAACCAGTGTTGCGGAAGTTTGCCGCATCACACGTTGATGTGCCACTGCTTCATTTCTTACTGTCAAGGAAATTGCCTAATCTAACTTCAACTCGTTTTTAGAATGCATTTCGCGCTGCGCTAGTCTCATCCGTGATCCCCTACACTAAACGATAACGCAGCACCCGATTTGTAAATGTTCCAAAGTTACAACGTTTGGCCATCTCTCTCAAAAGGCATCGTATTTCACAACGGACTCACTGGGTCACTGATCCCTTGTACTGAAATTGAAAGTTTGAACAATATCTTTGTGCTTTGGCTCAAAATGGCGGTTTAAAACACTAACTAAATCACCAAATGATCTATAATCAGGATCTTCTGGTGCCACTAACGCAGTTAAGCAATCAAATGTTTTATCCCCTATCACACAAAACAATATAGACCGTTTCTTCTGATCCTCAATGATGTCATTAGCAATGAAAAAGTGATCTAACCTCTTTGCTTAGTTCGTCCACGTGTGTGGTTGGGTAGTATCATGTTTGGCGAAACTTGATAAAAACGCTGCCATTATGCACACTTCAGTGGTTTGACCTATAATATGAGTTAACGTATCAATAACCTCGTCGTCAAACTGTTATGTCATTAAACATACACATATTTAGTCTTGTACACGAACCACATATCTCGCGCACGTTACAACGCCAATAGGACAAAAGAAAAAGTCTTAGACAGGATCATAACTACTCTAGTCAGCTCAGTCCATGTTTGCGTAAATATAATAACTTTTTTAACATGAGGTTTTAAAATAAAATATTAAAATGGTTAGGGATAAATAATTAAGCCTTGAAGATATTTTATTTCAATTTAATACATTTTTAGACGAATTTATGTTTTTGCAAAGAAAAAAAATTGAAATGTAATAAAAACCAGTATTATAAACTTAAACATCATCTTTAGGATCTCCACGCTTAGTGAACGGTTAGCTTTTACTCAACGTAAATTGTTCTGAATTTATCTAGTGTAAATTTTGACATAGGTAACAATTATTTTTAAAACTTGTCCAATCAAGTATCGTAGCAGGTACTGCTTCCAACTAAGGGAATAAAATCTATGATTTGTATACTTTCAGATCTGTCCCAAGCCCTTGACCTGGGCATGGGATGCTCTTATTAGCATGGGTGGCGTGCTCTGAGCTGTTTTTATTGTATCTCGACCGTCTTTCCCACTAATCTCTATGCTAAGTTTCTACTAAGAAGATTTCGGTTCGATTAAGCTCCGCCTTTCTTTGCTATGGTTTGTTTTTGTTGTCTTAACTTCCAACCCTAGCACCAGGAGCACTAGTCTTGTTTCTTCGAAACCCCCACCCCTCTTACCATCTTAACCCCTTTCTCCATCACACACACCTCATGCCAAAGACCCTTGCATTTTAGATGTCATAGACAAACGAGGGTAGGATTGTTTTTTAAAGATTTATTATTTCATTAACTAAATTGGTTATTACAAATTATCTTTAATAAACGTTATTTTTAAGCACATATGTAGTCCTACATAAATATAATCGATGATCATACCTTTCATCCTATATCCTGAAACCAAGTACTGTAAATATAGCCTATACTCCGTTTACCTTGAAAGGTAGCAGTCTTGCCTTGACCGATTACAATATGAGCCTGTCCTATAATCTATACCATAATAACTTTGACATAGAGGAATAGTGCATGGTAAGCGTCCTACCTTACAGGGAAAACTAAAGGAACACGCCTCTTACAGTAAGATCTCACAATACTACCTTTATATAATCAACTATGATCCTATCATATTGGCTCCACTCTAGTGGAAACAAGCAAGGCTAAACTTGCTACGTTTCAAAGCAAGTGAAGTGCACATATTTTCTTTTATTGAACCGATATTTAAACTAAATTATATTGAGCTTTGCTTGAAATTGAGTCCGCTGGCAGCCTGTACTATTCAGCTGTAGAAACGGTTTCCTCGTCATTTGAGAACATATTTAAATTACAATTCATGTGTCAAAATTGGACAACTGTAATTTACTACTTTATAATTTCCAGACAGGTTAAAATTATACCCTTAGTATTAAATATTTTACTGTTACAGTTTGATATTTTTTTTAAAGTCCATCAAAAGATTTTTATCAGTGTTAGATAATAATATTTATTAGTAATACAAATACTAAAACAACTATTTGATTTAACTTTTACCCACCTATGCAACAAGGTGAACTTCACAAAATTGATTCAATCATTGAAAACAAAGAATCAAATGTTTTAAATAAACGTTCTTACTAGGCAGCTCTCCATTCCAAAACGTGTGGTTTTTAGTTTAAATACATGATCTACAAGCTAACTTAATTCAAAGTCATATGAGTAGTACTACACACCCGTTACGCCTTATCGACTATATATTTAATAATTCAATAGCATGATATCTCATATAGTAAATATATTTGTCAGCAATACCAAGAATTGAACCAGTGTCTCCTGAGATTGTAGTTGACCACTCCAACCACTCAGCTACGTGAGAGAGGCAGAACTTATGTCACTATGTCAATATATTTTCAACGCAAGAAAACAATTTGCTAAAAGGAAACATAAACACATGAAGAAGTACCCCCCTATTACTGTGTTCCATGGTGATGTGAAGCTTTGAAAACCCCTTTAATCCAACCCCACAACCCCCACACTACCCTTTACACCACCCCTTGCTCCTTCGCATTCGATCTGTGGTGTTTCGTTGTTGTTTTTTTTGGCGCAGTATGGAAGGAGGATTTGTAGAAACGTCACCCAGTGGCCTAGAAAGTTTTCTCCTTCCCTTCTTTTGGTGCCTTTTCATTTCTCTTGTGTTCGCCCCCTTCCTCTTCCCCAAGACCCTCCTCCCTGTTTTACTACCTCATCTCGCTTACACACTCTATGTCACCAACTTCACTTTTCCCTGTGCGCATTTCTTCTCTTCCTTTCTTCAGATCATGCTCTTCTACAGGTTGATACGAAACCAGCCTCTCAGATAGTGTATTAATAAAAAGGAACCTGTATTTGCTGTCTCGTTTAAAAAGTAAGGCTCGTTTGATCAAAAAGATCAACATTGAAAATGGAAAATACTAATGGGACCACATTTCCTAAAATTAAAGATTATCATCTTTTTCAATAAAAATAATTTCTAACTATTACCCCTTTGTTATTACAAAAAGAAAATAGAAAGTCTTAAAAAAATGACATCACCTTTTTTATTAGAAATTTCAAGTATATTATTTGCAACAATGACATGAATTTAGATATTTAAATCTGTAGATGAAGTAAATTTTATAATCTTTGACAAATATGTGTCTCGAGTGTTTTTTACTTTCTCTCTATCTTACAGGTAGAGAAAGTATTGTGATCGTCAAAAAAATCGAACTCGAGATTTTGATGAATTTTGACGTTTCATGACTTCCTGAATCCGAAAAAGTGGTTTTTGAATTTCCGTCTGTCTGTCTGTCTGTCTGTCTGTCTGTCTGTCTGTCTGTACCTCCAACTAGAGCCTAAACTATTTTACCGATTGAGCTGAAACTTGATATCTAGGGTTTTCATAGGGTTGCCCCGAGGGGTTTTTGGAATTGGATATCTACCCCTAAAATTAAGGGTAGTTTACTGAAGGGCAAAAAGAGAAAAAGTCGATTTTCTCAAAATCGGCACTAACGATTTTGATTAAATTTCATTTATGAACATAAAAATATATTCCAAACAAAATGGCTACTCTCAATATTTCGGCAAAATCGTTTTAAGGGCTCCGGTCTGATGCGTAAATTAACATTTTTTATAATAGCTCCGAAACTATTTGAGATATGAAATTACTTAGCATTACAAATATGTATATATATTTATAATACAAATATTTTATTTGAAACATATTTTTATAAAATCAATAACTTTCAATATATACGCAATTATATATATATTTTTAACTTTTTGGGCATTAAAGCTTAAGTATTGCGACCGTAAGAAAAACTAACCTGAAATGTTGATGGATGTCGACGTCTCATGACCCCCCGAACCCTTAAAAATAGTCTTTGCAATGCCGTCTGTTTGTGTGTCTATTAAAACTTAAAATTAAGGGTAGTTTACTGAAGGGAAAAAACAGAAAAAGTCGATTTTCTCAAAATCGGCTCTAACGATTTTGATTAAATTTCATTTATGAACATAAATAAATTTTCCAAACAAAATGGCTACCCTCAATATTTCGGCAAAATGGCTTTAAGGGCTCCGGTCTGATGCGTAAATTAACATTTTTTTAAATAGCTCCGAAACTATTTGAGATATGAAATTACATAGCATTACAAATATGTATATATATTTATAATACAGATATTTTATCCGAAACATATTTTTATAAAATCAATAACTTTCAATATATACGCAATTATATGAATTTTTTTACCTTTTTGGACATTAAAGTTTAAGTATTGCGACCGTAAAAAAAAAAAAACTAACCTGAAATGTTGATGGATGTCGACGTCTCATGACCCCCCGAACCCTAAAAAATAGTCTTTGCAATGCCGTCTGTCTGTGTATCTATAAAAACTTAAAATTAAGGGTAGTTTACTGAAGGACGAAAAGAGAAAAATTTGGTTTTCTCAAAATCTGCTTAGACGATTTTGATTAAAATTCGTATCTAGGCGTTGATTAAGATTATAAATAAACTGGCTATTTTCATTTTCCTATGAAAATGATTTTTAGGGTACATTACAGAAGCGTTAATTTCCGTATCTCCACAACTATTGGAGAAACTAAACAACTTATCATTGCAAAATTGTAGGACTATTAGAAATAAAAAACTTTTAATTGACATATATTTTTATAAAATCAACAGTTTCTGAGATATTTGCAAATATATTAATATAATTTTGTGAGCTTTAGTTGTAAACATATACTACTTAAGTCTTAACGCAATAATACTCCAATGCCATAGAGTAATTAAATATAAGTAAGTATCTAAAAAAAGTATGTTATTTTTCCTTAAATCTCTTAGGAGAAATGTTTGCATAGCAATGATCTATCTCCATTTTAGACTCAATAGTCAATATTTACATTTTTTATTGGTCAAAATGTATAAATGAATAATTAAATATCAATGCGATGACTTGAAGATCTGCAACATATTTTAAAATGTTAAAATTTTAACCAGAAATCGAAATTTTAATACGAAGTGTTGACCCTTGTGGAAGACATTAAACTGTTTGAAATGTTCTTAGGTGGACAAAGATGCGCCTCTTTTCTCATTGATTCTATATCATTGTATATTATTTTATGCGTGTTCTTATGTGGAGTGGTGATGATACAATGTACATTATTCCGTTCAGAAATCTTACGAGTTTATAGAAAGAGAGAGAAAGTCTGTGCGGTGTGCCGTACCATTTATTTCCTTAAATCTCTTAGGAGAAATGTTTGCATAGCAATGATCTATCTCCATTTTAGACTCAATAGTCAATATTTACATTTTGTATTGGTCAAAATGTATAAATGAATAATTAAATATCAATGCGATGACTTGAAGATCTGCAACACCTTTTAAAATGTTAAAATTTTAACCAGAAATCGAAATTTTAATACGAAGTGTTGACCCTTGTGGAAAACATTAAACTGTTTGAAATGTTCTTAGGTGGACAAAGATGCGCCTCTTTTCTCATTGATTCTATATCATTGTATATTATTTTATGCGTGTTCTTATGTGGAGTGGTGATGATACAATGTACATTATTCCGTTCAGAAATCTTACGAGTTTATAGAAAGAGAGAGAATGTCTGTGCGGTCTGCCGTACCATTTATTTTTCCGTGTGTAAAACCATTTTTAACATAAATTTTGATCTATATAGGAAACCCTCTTTCGACAACCAACATTGATGGAAGTTACTCAAATTTGGCATTCTATAAATATGTATTACTGGATTTATTATTTATAAAATTCATCTAAAAATGTATTCAAATCTTACAATAATACTTCCTTATAAATTATCGTATAATTTACCTAAATTACGCTCATGTACAAACTACGTTAATGGTTTTTAGAGATGAAGGTCATATTTACTAAAAGTGTTTCCGAATTTGCGTGGAGGAAGAGTGGGAAACCATTTGGGAAAACCTACCCTCAATACAGCAGTTCGAGAGTTGAACCTTGATCTCCCTGTCATCGGCAGTCTAGTCTACTTCAAGAATAGCGCCTTATACCATACTGTCACTGAAGCATGTCATAATTAAATGGACTAAGAATGTAAATAAAATTATTATAATATCATTTTCAGTCATTGTGGCAACATAAGTTTACATTTTTCAAATAATGGACTGACAGACTATGTTACGTTCAAACTTTTCCCTGCTAAGCCGTAACTAGCATTGATTTATTATTAACAAATTAGCAAAGTAACTTGCGATGCTTCTTAGGGTTATTTAAATAAACTGGTGTAATATATCAATAACTCCAATGAATGAGAGTGTTTCTAATTAGTTTGGTCCAAATCTATTTTACAGACATAATTTGGTGCACTATCACTTATTTACATAATATTTAAATTAAAAACTATTTTAATGTTTGCATGTAGTATTTAAGGAACTCGCACAAAGAGAATGCATATGGATAGGCTTTCAAATGTATGGGATAATGTAGGTTAAGTAAAAAACCAGTTAGTGTCCAAATACCTCAGATTTCCCTGACGGGTTTGCGCCCTGACCACATTCAAACCAGACAAGATGAGACTGATGCCCCTGTCCACACTTGCATATTTTAGTGTCATTTCTGGATACTATAAATGTACCAACACACATAAGCTTTATTGTGATATTGTTTTGGTCTTATCAATCCAAATATGACGTTGTTTTATTAGATTTAGAAAATTAAACAGTAAATCTAATTATTTTTAAATCATCACACCTACTATATTATTTCAAGTTATAATTACAGTATGTCTCAGTTTTTATTTTGATATTTTTTCTCACCACGTCATACTACCTGTTAGGTATATACGCAAGTTTTCTAACCATTCTGTCTGGCTAGTAATAGACAAGTGAGAATTTAGAGAAAATGTAAACGCATTATCATTTAAAGACAATGGAAAACTGTTTATTATAAACCACTCGCAATACATACATCTATAGTTTGAACCTTGACCTTTTTGTTACTGACAAAACAGACTAAATGGTTCTTTCAATTAATCCACGTTCCTACCGAGTCTCAATTAAATTTAGCAAAGTTTTCTGATAAGTTATTGGAATACCTTATTACTACGTTTAATATTTATAAATGAGAAATGTAACGGACTGTATAGTATATTTTTTTTAGCTTTCGTTATAAAAAGGCATTTTTTCTTAAACCTTTCGGAAGCAGCTACGTCTAAAATTAAATTATACCTGTGGTTGTCAGCACTCAGATCTCATTACACAGGACCTTTATACTACCTCGCTTATCAACTAATTGCGTTCTGTTGGAAATGTAAAAGAACCTTAGAGCGTATATTTGTATCGTTGCCAGGAAAATAGATCCTATTAAACAAAGCGTCATGCTAGCAATTAAATACTTAGTATTAAGAACGTAATGGAATTATCAACAACAAAGTCTGCAGAGAACTCGTTAAGTCCTGTATTTAAATTAATAAAATATAAACTAACTATAGTGGATAAAATAAAACGCTTGTTTGAAAAGGCTATGTTAAGGATTTTTAAGCTGCTTCTACCCTACATATATTCATTTAAACACCTTTCAATATATAATATATTATCTACTCGTGTTTAGCGTTAGTGCACCTAAAAATATATACATCCTGAATTGTTTTAAATTACTTATACCGTAGGTGATATTTTAATTTTAGAGAAAAGTTAGTATAGCTAATTTAACGTACTGATAATTAAAGTCATGTGACCTGCAAATTTAACTTTTAATGGATATTATCAATACCTAAAATGACAGTAAAAATATATTCAAATTTATCAATGTCAACAAGAAAAGCCTGCTTCAGCGGCTACATGGTCTAAGGCGCTACTCTCGCAATAGACCAGACTACGGATGGCGGGAAGATCTTGGTTCGATCCCAGCCAGGTGTACTGAAGATGGTTTTGCCTAAATGGTCTCCAGCCTCTCTCTCTTCACGCAAATACTTTTATCAATAAGGCTAAAACTTGGTATCTAAAGTTCCCACTAAATTTCCCATAAATATTTTTGAAATCATCAATCCAACCCTAATTTTAAGAATTGTTTACTTATGGGAGAAAAGTTTAAAAAATAAATTTTCTCTAGCAATTTTGATTACAACTCGTATATATACACTGTATAGCGTTACAAAAAAATACCCAGGTGAATTTAATTTTCCCATGAAAACTACTTTTAGGGTAGCCTACTTTACATCCCATTTTGATCTTGACTCCAAAAATATTTTAGATACGAAATAACTTATCGTTGCAAAGTTGTAGAGCTATTAAAATTAAGCAACTTTTATTTGAAATAATATTTAATGAAATCTAAACTTTTCTAGATTAGGCAAATATATTTTATAAAATAAATTTTTGGAAAATGAGCTGCTGAGAATTCACAGAGCATTTATAAAAATATATTTTTCTGTAACACTGTATATTATTTCACATATCTCTTACCATTTATTTTTACAAATAAAAATAATTTGAGGGTAGTTTTAAAATCACATAATTTTAAAAATAAAAAAATATGTTTGGAATTTTTTCTTTGAAATTCAAATGTGAAAGTGTTTTAAAGATTAATATGATGTGACCTACTTCGATGGTCGTACTGCCTAAGGCGCTACACTCACAGTATTATAGACTGCCGATAACGGGTAGATTGAGGTTGGAATTACAGTTGGGTGTACTGAGGGTGGTTTTTCAAAATTGTTTTCCACTCTCATTACAAGCAAATGTGAGTACACTTCCAAAAATATAACCTCCTCATCTCTAAAACTTACTAGCGTAAATAGTACATAAGCGTATAGCCTGACCCGGTAGTAATATATATTATATATATATATATATATATATATATATATATATATGTTTGATATGAAATGCCTCTTCGGAACGTGATTACTAACTATAAATATAAGCCCAAAATATTCGTTTGAGGTTTAACTTGCCATTAAACGGCTGAGCAGGATGAGCCAAACTTATTCAACTGTAACTGTGAATAGTTCTCATAAATTATTAAAACATTTATTTACTTACTATCAACAACAATACAATCACATATGAGGTATATAGAACAGAAGCTATGGACTGCACTGTACCCATGAGTAAGAAAACCGAGGTTCAATCCCTGTGATGTACTGAGAGTGTTTATTGGTTTTATCAATGATTTTCAACATTCATTCCCGGTAAATGCGGGTAGTATTATTTTAAATTCAACCTCCCTTATCTCTAAAACATCACCGTAGATAGAAGCCCTCATATGAGTACAGCCTTAGTGAGAAGTAAAGCGCGATAACAAAAAAATATAAAAAACAATCTCTTCTTACCTTACCAACAATGACACACTACTGTACTTGCTCCTGATATTGATACTTATGATGGCCGAGCTATAACCGCAGCACGGGACTACTTTGAATGTTATGCTAGACAATGTCATCAAGAATGAAATGTGACAAGGTGCCAGTGCAACTTATATCTTCCACACTCTACGTGTGATCACCCACGAAGTGTAAGCCATGGAAGATTCTTTACATGATGTGATAAATCTTAAAACCAAACATTAGACAACGTTCGTGGTTCGTGGATGATCAGGAATCGTCTCTCTGAAGATGAATATTTCCGAATCTGTATATAACCTGTAGGTGAACTCGCCGTTACATTTGTTTGGAAATTGAATAACGTAGAGCTATATTTCTTTAACAGGTATAGACTAGAAACTGTATTATTAAATATATTACAGACATTTCTGAACCTACATTAAGAAAAGTCATAAAATCTACATGTTATCTGAATCATAATGGTGAGCTTTAAAGGCCTGATATTTTTTATTATTTTAGAAAATAGACCCCTAGTCACTAAAATAATTAATGCAACAAAATCCTGGCTATACTATTTCATCAAATTTCTGGAAAAATAATTATATTTTTTTCACGTCTATTCATATAACTTTTAAGTGGGTTTCTGGATGTCATTGCTTTGTCTTTATGTCTACCTAGAGCCGAAACCATTTCCCACTCAGGTTAAAACTTGGTATATAGTTTTGTTTTGATTTCCCCCTGAAAAGTTTTTGTAGTTATATATATATATATATATATATATATATTGGAAGTCTACAAAAGGGCAAATGAGTTAAAATTGACTCTCTCAAATTACCCTCAACCAATGCTGATTAAATTTCATATCTAGTCAATGTTTAACATTAAAAACAAAATAGCAATTTTGATTGTAACATGATAATAAATTTGAGGGGTCCTTATATATGCAGAAATATCCAATTTTGATTACATATCCGCATATATTTTGATATATGAAATATCTTATCATCGAAACGTTGTATTAATTAAAAAAATAAAAATATTTTATTTGAAATATGTATTTTTATAAAATCAATGGTTTCTGAGGTATAAGCAAATATGCATATTTATTTAGTTCTTTGTAATGTGAAATTGATTGCTATGCTCTTTGGTGGACAGATATGTTCCCCATTTATTAAAGTTTCTGTAACTGTGTATATTATTTAATTTATTCTCTTTGTTGAAGTGCTTCTGCAACAATGTATAGTGTTAATTTCGTTTCACAAATGTTACGAGTGTTTAGTAAATGTCTCTTTTAAAATAAAAGACGCGAATGCTAGTCCGTGTTGTGCACATACTATTTATTTAAATTATTACGTTAAACGCAAGGTCTATTCACGACTTAAACATTTCGTTAGGGATGAGGAAGTTTGCTCGAGGGTTGTTCTCTTGGCCGGGATTCAAACCTAAACCTAACATCACTGGCAACACATTATATTTATTGCAGAATTGACGCCTTGGATCACAAGAAGACTGGCGAGGGTATTTATATATTTTACTTTAGCCCCTACAATACATTCAATTTATATTTTCCACCTTTTATTACTACCCATCTGGTTCATCCGTATGTATCTACATCAATAGGACCCAAACTGGTAGGTGTTAAAACTCATTTAGTCTAGTTTGTCGATGACAAAAAGCTAAGGTATTGAATCCCAGCCAGCTGTACTAAGGTATTTATTTCTTAAATGTTTTTACATTCACTCTCTTTCCACGCAAATGTAGATACATTTCTTTAAATTATAATTTTCTCATTCCTGTCAGACTTCTGTAATTAATATATATATATATATATATATTTAATATATATATTAATATATATGTATATATTAATTAATTAATTAATATATTAATTAATTAATTAATATATATATATAAGTAATTAATATATATATATTAATATATATATATACTTATGGATCAAAAGGCTAGAGATACATTTTGAAAATAATAATATACCAACTCGGTTTGCCCTGACTTTATCGTCACCGTTGAACCATACTAAACTACTTTACACTTGTCTTAATGCTCATGGATGCTTGTGTAGCATAACATATTTTATTTACTTATCTGAGTTATTTAACGTGCAATTCTGATTCGAACGATTATATTAACACAGCAGAATTTCATAGAGCGAGAACGACAGGGCCTACCAATTTTGTCGGTAAAGGGGTTTTCAAATACCTTCCAGGGTTCCTCTACAAGCCACAATCGACGAGGGACTAACGGTTTAACTTCCCCTCCGAAAGAAGTTGTCAATAATAATCCGCTGACCGAGGCTGGGTTTGAATCCACAGATATCGGGTCCTAAAGCGAGTTATTTACCCAAAGACCTCAAAGGTTGACTGTAGAATAAAATATAATTGAGGATTTGTGTGAATTTTTCGAGAAAAAATTATGAATTAACCAGTCACAAATTAAATACTAATTTATTTTACTTTGTATTTATTGTACTATAACGTACTATTAAACATCACCTTGCTTTCCGAACGCACACCAACGTAGTAAAAACTTGGTAAGGTAGTGAAAAAAAGTGATTTTATTCCATCTAGCACGAACACTCATGTTGCACAAAATAAAGGGAGTAACAGGAAATTATACGTATATAACCTTAAAAATATTTCCATTTTCTTGTATTATATTTTACACGCTACATCTTCTACAGTTTTTTTTTCCTTTTATAAAAAACAAAACAAAAAAAAAAGGCTTTTACTGTAGATATAAAAACAACATGGCACCTGTAACATTCGCTCCCAACGAATGTTTACGTGTCTTTTTATTTTATTTTTTTCCTCTTCCCCTTCCCTCTTTCGTTCAAATGGGAATGGTAAGAAGTAAAAGGGTGAGGTGGTTGTGTGCGAGTGTGGTAGGTTAGAGTAAACGTAAATGGCCAAGACTTTGGTAACATGGTTTCAGAACAGTATTGGCAAATGAACGTATACATTTTCACCGAACACAATAGTGGGTGTTAGATATACTCTACCAAGCAACTTCTATGTCTCTAAAATACCCGTTTGAGTGTATCCCACTTGGAAAACTAGCCTTATCTTTAGACTGCTCTGCGTATAACCCGAACGGGTAGTAAGACGCGGTGCTAATAATAATAATAATAATAATAATAATAATAATAATAATAATAATAATAATAATAATAATAATATAATAATAATAATAATAATAATAATAATTTAGACTGTTCACCCAATTTTATGACATTAACAATATTATTATTATTATTATTATTATTATTATTGTTATTATTATTATTATTATTATTATTATTATTATTATTATTATTATTATTATTATATATATTATTATTATTATTAATATTTTGCACCGCGTCTTACTACTGGGTTAGGAATCGGAAAGGTTGAATTTATTGGAAGTTAACTAGCATTTTTGTGGAGGGAGAGTGGAATAACATTAAGGGAAAGCCACCCCAAGTTCACCCGACTGAGATTCGAACTTCGATCTCCCCGTCCTCGGCAGTATAGATCAACACGAAACTAGCGCGTTTACCAACTACGCCACCGAGGTGGGTATGACCTTAACAATACTCACACAAATTATCCCCCCCACCCCGCCACCACCACTGAATCCTACTACCGACCGTGTTACAAGTAATATTTTACGTATTTTCATGTTACTCACTACCCATTTTAGCAATATACATACAAAAAAGTTACTCTGATATGATAGTGATAGGGAAAGTATAATTTTAATAAAGTATATCTACATTTGCGTGGAGGAAGATTGGAAAACAATTTAGAATAAAACGCCTTAAGTAAACTCATATGGGATCTAAACCCTGATCTCCGCGTCATCGGCAGTCTAGTTTATTGATATAGTGACGCTTCCATTCACCAAATTAATTGTGTCTATAAACTTTAATATTACACTAATCGAGTAATAATGGGTGTAGTAAATATAAAAGGAAATGTACCCTTTACACTGCAAGCCATCAGGATTATCTTGCGTAATTACATTATTTTATATATTATAAGATTGGGTCATAATTTAGTCCATCAATGTACAGTACTTTTCAGGGTAAACAGAGTGTACCTAAATTTGCATGGGGGAAAATGAGGAACTATTTGGTAAGAACCACACATGAATTAACCAATCCAGAATGAGAGTTTGAACCAAACTGAATTAACCAAACTGAAATGAGAGTTTGAACCACACTGTATTAACCAAACCGGAATGAGAGTTTGAACCACACTGAATTAACCAAACCGGAATGAAAGTTTGGAACTTCCTATCGTCACCAAATCAGATTAGATAAGAATAACATTTATTCCTTGTGGCGACTTGTATAGTTATCAGCATTAAGATTCTTACTTTGTTGTTTCTATTTAGTAGAGCATTTAACACAAGTGTTTTTTAGAACTGCGTCTTACTACCCGCTCGGGCTGTACGCCTATGTAGTAATTACCTTAATGTGCTAGGCACTAGGAAGATATAATTTAGAGGAAGTGCACCCGAATTTTGCGTGAAGAGAGGGTGGTAGACCATTAGGAAAACCATCCTAAGTGAACATGACCGGGACCAAACCCTGATCTCGTCATATTCGGCAGTCTAGTCAAACACGAGAGTAGCGCGTTAGACCACGTGGCCAATGAAGTGGGTCCCATTATATTGTTAACTACTTACTATAATGGTACAGGGGGCAGTGAGTAGGGTAACTTAAAGGAAAATATGCATTCACACTTGCGTAGATATAGGAGTGAAAGTTAAAGGTGGGAAAATGCCCCACACCCCACCTGTCCGGAGTTTAAACCATATATTTTTCCTTCAACTATGGCAAAGTGGAGTGTGAGATCTCTGACATTGTCTCAATAATTGATATCTCTTAAAGATCAATAATAATCAATTACTGTATCATCAGCTGCTTCATTGAGTTTTAGCCTTTAAGAGTTCACTAGTTTTGCGGTCATCGCATCGCATCGGGGGACATGCAGACTAAATTTCAAGTTAATTTTTTTCTCTGTGATGGGAGGTCAGGTTTAGAATACCTTTATCATGTACTAAGGATGATTTAACTAAACACTTTTTTAATCTCCACTCAAATGTTGGAACATCTCGTATAAATTCTACCTATTGGCTGACGGTGTATCTTGTTTCTAAATAAGGCTTCGTTCAGCTTAGCACTGTTATTAATTCACAATACATATTGAAAATATTTTAACCGTGCTTTTTAAAATAATTTATCATAAAATTAGGTTTATTATCAATACAGGTCCCCATTCCTCCAAATGTCTTAACATTACCATCCTTAACTACACGAAAATATTATATTTTCAACACCAACGAGTTTTGAAATAGATTTTTAGAGGGTATGGCTCTACAATCTTAACCATGCCAGAGGCCGGAACTAAGCTTAACTGCAACTTTTGGTATAAGTGAGTTTTTAATAAATTTCTATGTAGACCTATATGTTATACCCCATTCGTGAGCTTTCCCAGTTCATGAATTGGGCAAATTTCTGCCTACTCCCTAGACTGGCCTTTCCTCCTGACAATTTGACGAATTGGGTTAAAAAAATAGTCCAATTCATGAAGTGTACAATGCTTGTGCTGCCCGATTCATGAACTGGGAAGTTCTAATCAGTACCCAATTCATGAACTGGGCGAGTTTTTTCCTGGTCTGTGAAATGAACAAGCGACGGACAGGTTTGGTCTTTAAATTAATTTAACGTTTAATAGTTTTAGAATAAAAGGTTAAGTTAAGTTAGGCTGAGATATTTTAATTGAATATATTAAAATTAATCTCGGTTAAGCTTGTAGTAGATGGTACATTAAGTTTCAGTTCATGAAATGGACAGTTTCAATTTTGGGATGTAAAAAAAAAATATATATATATAAAGTGTATCAAGGGTAAAAAATAAAAAGTAAAAATTATATATTAACTTTATAAACTTATTTAAGTTAGCTAAGGGTGTACATACGTGTTTGGAATTAATTTTTAAATTATTTATTTTTTCTGAGAATCCATTGGACCTCTTTTGACTAAAAACTTTTTGTTCTGAAATAAATACTATGGAGGGTATTTAAATAATATTGGCATTGCCATGTAAGCAAATACTTTTATTGAAGTTTTAATGATCTAATATTAAAATCTTAATAAACACCAATATTTAAATTAAAATGGTTTTATAACAATAAATAAATAAAGTTCAATTAGAATTTCTTATTTTTACTAGACAAAAGATTTGTTAGTCAAAATAATAAAAAATAGCTCCCCTTCCCCTAAAAAAATAAAATCTTAAAAAATGCTCAAAGGATTACATGTACAGCTTAAAGTGCAAGAAACAGGATTGCCATATACCTGGAAACTAGGAAAACCGGGAGAATACAGGAATTTTTTTTATCTTAGGAAAAACCACAAAAACAAAGAATTTCACAAAATAACTGAAAACATACTAAGAATATTTGTGATTTTGTGATATTTTACCACATGATTTAAATATTAGAATTTTTCATACAAGAAAAAAGCTAAATGAAAGCCAACTACCATGATTCGAGCTCATGACTGATTCCCCACACCCTGTTTTACCAAGAAAAATTAACTTGATTAACAACTTCATCAATTTCTAAAGGTAAATTGTCATCTCTTAAACAGCCATTGCATGACTTAATAGGACCAGGCTGTATGAAAAATTTAATTGAATTCCTCTCTAATACTAGATTAATTGCCTGTAAGAAAGTACATTCCTTCAGTATTAAAGTAATAGTGGCAGCACTGAATACATGTTTCATAGTAGATTTCACAATTTAAAAAACAAAATAATAATAATAGTTAGATATCAATTACGATTGTAATTCAATTAATTCTTGGCGGTGTTCTCTCATGATCTTTGTTTTTGATTCATATGTTGTTATCCATGTGTTTTATAAACATTCGTTAAACGTTCTAACTAACCGTTGTTTTCTTATATTCTAAATGCATTAATGTGGATGCACAATCTCTAGTCCAGACTACCTCCATCACCCCTAAACCTTAGATTAATCCACGGATTGAACGTAATATATTATATATTTCTGTACCAAGTAAAATAATACAAAGAAACGTGGCAACACCAACTTATGGCTGTGCTGCGTGCGCATGCGCCAATCTAGTGTCCCTCCATTTGTTGGCTACTATTGCGTTGCTGATAAAGACTTTTTCTGTGGTGGCACAGCTATGGAAGTAAGGTTGGCTATACCGATATCGTGAGCTTGCGATGAAGTAAGAAAAGTAACTCTTTTATTACAAGATTACACTCATTTTTAAGCCTCAAAGAGTATATATTATTGCGCGAACCATAAAAGTTATTTGCTGATCACGTGACCGAGCTCCATTATGGTGTCATTTGTGACGCAACAGCTGGTGGGAATGGGCCCTGGATTACGCATTACGGCAATTTCAAGTTGTTTACTTCGAGAGCATCCCGTTCTACCTCCTTCTTCCCTCCCCCTTCTCGTCTACACTTTCCTCCACGAGAGAGAGAGAATAAAGGAGGAAAGTTAATACCATTTTCATTAGTTTCGAGCTCTGAATTGAGACATAAAATCTCTTGTGATGGCTAAGAAAAAAAAAAGTGTGTGGGCTTCTTTAAGAACAATCTTGTTTGTTTTTTTGTAATTATAATAATTTAATGATGTTTATTTAAGTGGGTGATTTTGGTTGAGAATTAATTTTGTTACTCTGAAATCTGACTCTGAGGATAATCATGTTTGAGAAAAAGGGATCCAAAACGCTAAAACGATGTATTGCTTGATGCGTGTGATTCATCGCACGAAGGTGGATTGGGCACTTTTTATGTGAGAGATTATTAGATTGGGCACCATCGATTTGACCATAATAAATTGTAAACATGACGTGAATTGGGCACTTTATAATATAATATAGCAAACTAGTGTTCAATCATAAGCCATCCAACTGAACGTAAGCGAGTCTGTAAAGTATGCCTGAGGTGAAATTAGTTATTAGTGAGAGCATGAGCAAGGTTAGGTTTGTTTTGGTTGGGTTAATGTAGGTTAGATAAGGCTCAATCTATCTTGGGGAGAAATCTTACTGTAGGTTAACAGAACTAAATCCATCTTGGAAGAGGGAAATTGTGGTGCAAAGTTGCAGTGCCCGATCCAACCTTGGGATGGAGGGAACGGGCGAGATGTAGTGGTAGTCTTGGGTCATTGGTGATGGCTAGGCCATCCACGCCCGATTGATCGAATGACTTTTTTCCATAGAAATACTTCCTTTTATATGCAAGGATTTTACCTACTAGCCCGTATTGGTGTTCACGAGGACTAAATATCATACCGGTACACTTATTCTAAATATACCTTCCTTCCCCCATAAGAGAGATTAAATGTGGATAGCATAGCGGGTTACCAAGACAAGGAGTAAAAAACCTTTTCAAAGGTTTAGTTCATACAATAGATCTGTGTCTTATTAGAATATGTTTTCCTAATATTTTGATATTGAAAATTCCCTTCCTCCCCACTCCCTCCCTCCCCCTGAAGTTTCTGATATATGAGAAACTGAATTATTTCTATGACCACACAATTAATGTTTTAAAAATCAATATTCTAAATATTTACGATGTATTAAGCTTTATTTAACAAGAGTTTTGAAAAATTAACGTAAGCGTAATGTAAAGTAGTGAAATGAAACGGGATTAACCTCCATTACAGTTAAGCAAATTTGTCAGGACCTAAAAATGTGGCCATATAGTCTAAGCCGTCAGAGTGTCATTACTTTAAATAATCTACCTCATCATTAACCCTTAGACTAGGACTTAAATAACATATGTATATTAAACTTAATAATTTATAAAGTAAAAGTGAAAAGTGGATGGAAACTATTTAAGATGATAGCAAAATGTTTGTCATATGTAACTTTTACTGAAATCTAAAAGTTTTTGTTCTTTTCACTGAGCTAACTTCCCGTACGGGTTATTTGAATATTTTCACAAATGGTGTAGGAAATAAGAAAGTAAAAATTAGAAGAAAAGTACCCGCATTGGCATAATGAAAGAATATAAAGACATTCTATCAAAGAATATCTTTAATATTCCTGGAATGGATTCAAACTATGACTACTTCATCACTATTAAACCTAGGCCAAAGAAAGTTGACGCCTTAGCACCCGTGTCCACCAGTGTATCATCATTTAATTTATTCCATTATATTTAAATAAAATACTTATCTTAATTACTGTTATTGGCTACTGCGTACAGCTCTGAAACACAACTATTGTGTAATTCTGGTTAGAAGGAACCTATCTGATGGTTTCAAAAGTTACTAAAATTACTTTCATCTATTCATACGTCTATTGATATGATATTCATTCAGCTATCCCTTTTGATACAGGCAAGTGTCACTATATATAAAAATAACACTTATAAATGTTGTCCGCAAAAAATTATATTTTTCCAAAGTTTCTTCCTACCAGAATCCTACTTTACGACACATGCTATATGTTCTGAACTAAAAGTAGCCTTCCCGAGCAAAGCAACTCAAGTCCAGAGACAGAGATGATTCAATTTGAGTTCCACTTGATCTAAAAAGGATCATTGATTTAATATTTTGGTCACCATACACGTGGTGTATGCTTTGGACTGTACATCAATTTATCGGGGTAGTGCAATACGAGTCCACATTTTGATTTTATTTCACTGTTTCTCTGTTTCACTTTTTACTTTATCACGCTTTCTCATACCTTCACTATCTTATTTTTTCCCGCCTTTCCTCTTCCTCACTTTCAATTTATGCTTTTAAATATATCTTTAAATTGCTATTTGTCATTCCTTCACTTCTTTTCTTTCTTTTATTACATTTCTCTTTATCGCTAGTTATTTTCACTTTCTTCTTCCCACTCCCTCTCTTTCTCTATTTCTCTCTTCTTAATGTTTTAATACTATTTGTTTCTCACTCTCTTGTTTTCTTCCTTTCATAATGGTCCACGCCATCTTAAAATACTCAATATCCATCCATCTCGATCATTCTATAGATCTTCCCTTATTCCTCATGCTCGTATTTCGGTGTCTCTACATTTCCTCCAACTCGTTAATAGACTAGGGTTACAGAGATTTTTAAAACATTCGTAAAAAATTTATTTTATTGTAAAACTGTATATACATTCACATGATTAAAACAGCAGCTGGGTGAACTCTTATTGCCTCTTGTCGCCTTTGACGGTTTGCTTAGGGGTCTAAACCCCATTAGGACTCTTTAAGTTGTGGCTTATCACCTTTCCACCCAAATTGAGTTGAATTACTTCTAAACTACTCTACTCGTCCCTACATCTTATAAAGTCTTTTATAGTCCAATTAAAGAAATTTAGATCTACTTTTGTTTCGTGAGTCAACCATTCTCCTAAAATGTGGTCGATGTATGTGGTCCTGTGTTAAAGCGCTCACCTCAGGACCCGATGTTCGGGGGCTAAAACCCAGCTGGGGTCTACGAATTGTTTTTAATTGATTGATAAAAATTCATAGCCCAACATCCTTTGGAGGGGAAATAAAACCGTCAGTCCAATGCTGATTATGGCATGTAAAGCACCTTGGGAGGTATGTGACTAATATCTTCACTCTCGCTTGGAGAAATTATTGTATGCTGATATAATAAGTCGGTTTAGAAAGTGCACATTAAACAACTTAAATAAATAAAATAAATCCTAATATATCATGAAACAAACAATTTGGGAGTAACGGAAATTAGGAAAGCTCACTAATTTATGAATGATCCTCAGATCTTTGAATGCTGCTCCAGTAAGATGATTGGTTGACCGATTTGGAGATTACTTATATCATGGCTGATTGTCTTGAAAATAAATGGTAGGCCACATTTAAACATCTTTTATCATATAATTTATTGAAACAGAAATTATAAAATATTTTAAAATTTATAAATTGGTTTATCTTAAAAAAAGTTTATATTTTTATTAAGCATGTAAAATTTTCATCAGATTACAATTTCTAAAAAAAAAAATTGATAGAATATTTTTTTAAATATTTTGAATGTTCAAATATCAGTCATCACTAAAGTACCTATAATTATAGAATTAGAACTATTATCATTATTTGGCTTAGATGTATGACTATGTAACATAAATATCAAGTTCGTAGTGCGATAAATTGTTTCGTTTTGGCTGTAGCCAAGGTATTTATACGTTTTGAAGTCAGGTACACACTGCACATATTTATATTATTTATATTTAGCACCGCGTCTTACTACCCGTTCGGGTTATACGCTTAAGTACTAATTACTCTAATGGATTAGGAATTGGGAGGGTTGAATTTAAAGGAAGTGAACCCGCATTTGCGTGGAGGGAGAGTGGAAAACCATTTAGGAAAAACCACCCCCAGTTCACCCGACCGAGATTCGAACCTCGATCTCCCCGTCCTCGGCGGTCGAGCTCAACACGACTAGCGCGTTAGCCAACTACGCCACCGAGGCGGGTCACTGCACATACTATTTCAAAATTCATCTTGATGTAAAATAAATAGTACGGTTCATCACACAGGACTTCTAGCTCCATTATATAAATCAAACATACTTGTAAGATATGGGAAACCAAATAATAAAAATAGTTATAGAAACATAAAAGAAAAAGATAACATCGCATTTCAACAAAAATCATACACCGTTATAAAAACTAATTATTTTTCTCTGACTTTTTAACTCCCCATGTTTCAAAGCGCCATTTCAAAAATATATTTGCCTATAACTCAGAAAATATTAATTTTATAAAATATTATGTTATTTAAAATAAAAGTTGTTGAATTCTAAGAGTACAACAAATATGCAAATCATAAGTTTTTTTATATCTCAAATAGTTGTGTAGATATTATCAAAATTGGAAATTTTAGATTATGTTAAAGTCATTTCCAGATTATAATGGGACAAGCTATTTTCTTATAATGTCAAGTGATGCCTGGAAAAAAAAATTTAAATCAAAATGTGTAAAGGCCAATTCTGGAAAAATGGTTTTTTCTCTGTCCATCTATTGGTAAACTATCCTTAGTTATAGAGTTGGATGGAAAAATTCAAAAAAATCCTTCGAGGGGTTTTATTAAAAATCCTAGTTACCAAGCTATATCCTGATTGGTATCATGGTTTAGACTCTAATCCCATTGGCAGACAAACAGCATTGAAAAAAAATAAGTTTTCGGGTTCATGGGATCATCATGATACATATACATCCATCTAAATCTCAAATTCAATTTTTTTTGGAAATCACAATACTTTCTCTTTTCAAAAAGTTAGGATAAAATAAACATTTCCCTATAACAATAATTTGTCACTATGAAAAAGTAAAAGATCTCAAACAAAAAGACTCCACTTTTCAGTGTCGAGATTATAAGATGTCTGTGTATACACCTCACCAAGTTGATGCCTTATATTAAATGAAGTTAAGACGTCGCTGCTATACTCCTGATTATCGGGATTGCTTGCAATCTCTCAATCTCTCCCCACCTCACCCTACCGCAGGGAGTCATCAATTGGTTGCTGTCGAGCAACAATCGTCCAAGCGACGTGGTATTAGAACTAAGACTGTAGCTTTTAAAATGTGAGCCGCGCGGGTGCGGGTAAAGGGATGGAGGTTAAAAATGCATGTCAAATATATTCACACTACTATTTTCATGAAATTAATTTTCAATTTTTAGAACAAAAATTATTTTGATTTTTTATTTAGCACCGCATCTTACTACTCGTTCGGGATATACGCTTAAGTACTAATTACGCTAATGGACTAGAAATGGAGAAGGTTGAATGTAGAAGAAGTGATCCCGCATTTGCTTGTAGGTAGAGTGGAAAACCATTTAGGAAAAAACACCCCCAGCTCACCCGACCAAGATTCTAACCTCGATCTCCCCGTCCTCGGCAGTCTAGATAAAAACGAATCTAGAGCGTTAGCTAACTATGCCACAGAGGTGGGTAACAGTTTTATTAGGTTTATATAAGTATTAGCACCTTCATACTAATTGGTTCTGTTGGAGGTAAAAAGCATGATTTTTAGTAAAGCACTTTTGTAGATAGAGAAAGTAAAGCGCACGCACATTATAAAAGGAAACAATCAAAAAAGAGTTAATGAAAGAATGGGCATTGTCTACTACGTGCTGTCAGTATCAGTTATATTTTGATAGATTATGTTGAATTTTATTTGGTGATGGGGCTACATATTCTCAAGTTTATGTCTGAGATGGAAATAATAATTTACAAGCCTATGTTTGAAAAACACTGGGCTACGCCTTGGGATATTGACAGTTTAAGTACACCTAAATATGAAGGCCATGTACACAGCTACTATGTCTCTGGCTTCAAACCTTTAGCAGGGCTTGAACCCAATTGTTGGCTACGAGACCATCGCAACCCTTTGATAACCAACCAACGTTCAAATACTTGTTTTAAAACTATCGTTTCCCAATGTCTTACTACCCGTTAGGCGACTGCATTTAATTACATTGTTATGGTAGGTATAATTTAGGGGAAATGTACTCTTATTTGAGTGGAGGGCTAGGAGGAAACCATTTTAGTTAAGCCATCCCTCTTTGACATGGAATAAATTTCGAATCATGAACTTCCCTGTTACCATAAGTTAAACTAAATGGGAATGACGTTAAACAAACGCGCTCACTGATTCTTATTTTAACTATTAAAATTTGCTCACATAATTTTTATACAAATGTGGCGAGGATGTCTCAAAAAATAATTAGGGAGCCTGGCAGGTATTTTGGAAGTTATGGTGTCCGGGGAAGGAGGGGGATGTAGGGTTCGTGAGAAAAAGGCTAGGATTTTTTAAGTAAACTGTGTCGGCAAGAAATTATTTGAGTTGGATAAAAAAAATAAACCTAAGTAAAAACTTAACAAATTTTACCGTTTGCATTTATATTTGAATTTTTTGCCTTCCTATAATCACTATAATCATTTAAATATTAAGATTCAAGTTTATAACCTTAACAATCATTACAACCCCACCCGAAGCACACCATGAACCCAAATGGGGTCACAGCCCCTAGACTTAAAACTGATGTACCAAGTCATTATCTGCACATATCCACGACTAACTTGTTTAAGAACGATATATATATATATATATATAGTATTTCATAGTGAAATTAACAACCTCATTTCCTCGCAAAATCTATATTCTATTTCACTTAGAAGCAAACCTGTTCAAATTGTAAGGGTTAGAAATAAATTATATAACTTTTACTTGTGTTCCGCATCTTAACAACCTTTCAGGCTATCCACATAGTTATACTAATGGATTACAGATAAGAAAGTAGGTTTAAAGGAATTGAACCCACATTTCCATGGGGAGAGTGAGTAGGTAATCATTTAAAAAAAAACACACCTTAGTCAACCATCTGAGGTCCGAACCCGACACTCTCCGCTCCCCAGCCGTGGCTATCAACAAAACAGACAAGTCTAACGCCTTGGTCCGTATTTACACAAGAGTGTGTTTGACGGCTTCAAAACTAAACCATTCCTTTATTTTATCAATCACATTTTAAATTATCACTTGTTCCACTGTCTTTCCTGATTCTAGCTCGGCATATCCAGACTCAACTTCGATTCAGGCCATAAACACTAAGGGGTGATTTTCGTGCGGGTTGTCATTCCTCTCCACTGTAAGATACGAGTGTAATTTCTGTTGATCACCTTTCTCATTTCTTCTTTTAGGAATATATTGTTAAATAGACTCAATTACATGGTATTAACAAGTTTTTCTGATGATGCTATACAGAGAAGTTCTAAATACTCTATACAAACTTTAATAGGAGATAGGAAACACGAAAACAAACCTTTTCCGTTAGTAAATGTAGTCCACATACGACACCCTTAGGTGCTAGAGGATGCTGCTGGGTGCTGCGTCAAATGACTCTTTTTGGCGTCGTCATTCGTAACGCGGACTTTTTACGTGGAATATGAATCAGTTCACGGATTCTGAGATGGCTGACATGCATGCATTACTGTTGGTGGTCTATCCTTTGAGTAACTGATGTAAAATTGCTATAACTAAATACAAATTTTGGTAACACTTTCTGTCATTAATTTATGTTCAAACAGCACTCTCTAGCTCATAAGGGTGACTTTTGCGGTGCAGTCATAAATTCATTGACGGAAAAGCTTTGTTTCATTGATCCCTATCTTTCCTTGAAGTGTGAATAATGAGTTTCAAATCACCTGTATATGTCTAAAACTAGTACACAAACATTTTCCTAGTTGAACTATGTAGTACCAGTAATATTTTGTTTGTCTACATTAATACTCCTTCCAGGAGAATAAAATGTAGTACTACGTATCACTAAAAAAATTCTGAGGCTCTCAATGATTATAACACACTCTGAACTATTAGTGTTGTGTTCAATCACCTTCGGGTTGATTAGGAGTAACAACTTTTGTTGTTTCATCCTATATCCATTAAAATTATATTTTGTTTTATTCTAAATTCACACATGTCATCATGTTAATTTAGGCTACATCATACTCTTATATGCTAGTCAACACGTATGCTGAGCTGCATTTATGGACACGTGGACTAAACTTATATCACCTATTATGATTTGACATTAAGGTGAAGGTTGTGGCTTCAATCCATGCCAAGGGGTAATGAGGGTATTTTTTACTAAACAGTTTACCACTCTTCTTTCACGGCAATGCGAATATATTTCCTTTAGTCATTTTGTAATTAAATGTGGATAGCCATGATAGATTGTAGGAACCTTTAAAAAAAATTGTATTGATGCTTAAAATAAATACACGAAAATTATAGTGTGGTTTGTTTGAATTGGCGTTTAGTTGTTTTTTGCTAAGTGACCTACAATTGTTCACAGTAAGGGGTTTCGCATCTATAGATCTTCGGCACTCCTCCTCACCCCCCACAACATCTCGGGAAGATTGATGGATGCTGTGTGTATCCGGCACGTGACTTCGACCAATGATCCGTGAGAGAAAACTGCCCGTCAGGGGAATATATCCCTCCCTTTTCCCATTCGACTTTCGACCTACCACTTTACTGTCCAAACACTTACTTTACTGTCCTACCGTTTGGCTTTATCTATACTCAGTCGCGGACCGGTGCAGAGGTTTGTAGGTGCCTTGAGGGGTTCTACGCAAGTTATTGGTCATTTTATAAATGTTGTGTTGCATTTAATGTATTTAAAGCAATATTTTCTACTATTCAACGCTTATTACTATCCACACATGATTACATTAATAGAGTTGGGGGATGAGGTAGGTATAATTTAGAGGAAACTTACCCAGATTTATGGGGGAGAAAGAGTATAAAGCCATTCGAGAAGGACAACCCTCAACACACACAGTCGGAGTTCAAACACAGACATCCCCCGTAAAAAGCAAACAAGATAAGATAAGCTTGACGTTTAGGTTAATTAGGATTACAATGTTTGCCTTCCAAAATTAAAAATACTTTATCTTGACTTTAATGAACAAATGGTCTCAATCAGTTTGTATGGATGTAGCTTAATCCACAGTATATGTTTTTCTTTCAGTGCTGATGAATCGCCCTTTTCATAGTGCTCCCTAAACTAGATATTATAGGCTATAAGATCAATATTAGTAAAAGCTATGTGTTTTTAATTCATGTTTTTTTAACCCTGTGATTATTAATGTTTAATCTCTACCTGAGAGGGAACCAGGCTATTTAGAGAAAATTATTTGGTATTAGAGTGGAGAAGAGATGTAAAAAACACAGAAAAATATTATGTTACACGACACCAACAGTACCCAGCTAAGAATGAAACCTGGACCTTCCCGGCATCACCAATCAAGTATATTTTTATAATGAAATCAGTCCTTGTGGCCACCATGGTGGTTACACCTAGATTATTAAAATACAATATATACCCTACAAAGTATGCTTTTAAAAGTAAATCCCCAACCCTAAACTTCTCAAAACTACAACAAAGAATGTAAGTATTTATACAAAAGAACGAACATATTGTGTTGATATTTTCACGTGGGCTCGTGGTGGTACGCAGTAATGGTAGCGCTGGGGTCATGAGTTAAACTTGTGCTAGATCTGGTTTTAGTTGGATAACTCATTCAGTAGTCTCTCAGCCATGCGATCAACACTAATGCTCTTCATGTATATACAGCCTAAGAGTGATTTCACTTGGGGATATCTCTATCGTGATATTGAATGGAGGATAGCGAGATACGTAATTGGATGGGTGACAATACAGTAGCGAGTGTTAGGTCGAATAGTCCGGGAGGGGTTTTCTCTTCAGTCGATCATTCGCTTTGATACCGAACTCTTGTTTTGAAAGCTTTTTTTTTTCTTTTCAAATGAACGATGTCATCTCAACTGAAATTTGGGTATTGTACCCAAAAAATGGCAAGGAATAAACGAAGAAGGGAAAATTGGATTCACCCTTTTAGTTTTAGTGAAAAAAGAGGAACTTTTCTTTTACTCTTAGAAGAAATTATATAGGATTCAAATAAATTATTTAATTACTTTAAAATATTTGCTAAATCGAATGAATTTTTACATATATTCACAGTATAATGCTACGTAGAAGATATGAATAATAGGAGCATGTAGAGCAGCTCATGAACTTGGCTATACAATATTCTCCGTGTGGCTCTTGCAACAGTCAGCAGAGCTACATCAGTCATTAGAGGTCTTAAGGATACTCGAATTGTGAATCTTTATACAGAATACGATACGTATCACGGTCTGTAAGGCTTCTTTCGCTGTAATGGAGCATTGGTATTATATATTCAAGTAGAAGTATCCCCTGATTAAAACACTCTAAGGCTTGATTCACACGTTCAACGAAAATAGAAAGCAGAATTTGCCTTCGTGGCACAGAATTTCACACGTTGTATTTGACCCATGATGCATTGCAACGCTAACTTAAAACAGTTAATTATCAACATATTTTATTTTATAGTCAATCAATCTCCCGATTGATGTTTTCAAACTATAACACTCTTTTGTTGCACAATCCAATACATCAGTACACACGCTTTACATTAACAGTTTATTTAAAATCTCCTCACAAAGGCCAACGAGGCTGTCTGCTAACATCTGGATCTAGAGCACGTGCGTTGTAAAATGCGCATGCGCATTGCTTTAAGATTGTTTATTCTGAGATTTGATTGGTTCTCCAATGTCGAACATATCAGGCAAAGTGGACGAAGTAGAGATGAGTTGAACTTTAGCGGAACAGCTTGCACCGTTTAGGCAGAAATCTTGTGATTGACTTGGAGCTGGTCACGTAACCACGTTTCTGTTCTGCGCTAGTTTTTCGGCGAACGTGTGAATCCACAGTAATACTTTGTGATACCATACGATAAGTGCAGCAAGCTACTGAGGGGTCACTCTCATAAGTTACCAGCCAACTAGCACCATTCAGCATACACCTTGAGAAGTAGCTGAACACAATCAATTCAACTGATTATCGCTAACTAAGCATTACCTAACCCCCTATCGTGGTGATGTCCAACTCCATGATTGTTTCTGGTGATTGATAAGATAATAGGAGGAAACATGAAGCCAGGGTGGCGGGCGGAAGAATCCAGGGGCTTTCTGGTTCATTGTTGAGGATAAATATGGTAAAGTGAATGAGGTGAAGCCCACAGTTTGAGACCAGATGGGCCTTTCTCGGAACCCATATAAGAGAGAGCCATTTATCTGGCATCGGTGATGTGTTACAATTAGAGTGGATCAGTTGCGTGTAGTGAATTGGTGACCAGGACAACAGTAGAACCCTAGGGGATCGTTACATCTCTCTGATCATCCCTACTATGTAGCTTTCACTTATTACGAAGGGTAACTTCAATTTTTAACTTCAATAAACATTGTAAAATCAAATGTGCATGTCATTTTTTATTGTCAGCGTGAGCGTGAGTAAGGTATTTTAGAGTAAGTGTACCACTCTTTGCTTGGAGGGAGTGTAAACTTATTTAGGAAGGACTACCTCCATAACCGTTAATGGGACCTGGACTCCGACTTCCCTCCCCATCATCGGAAGCTGTGTCTATCGTGAGAATGACGACATAGAGTTACGATCACTCGAACATCGAGGTGTGTAACGTGCTTGTCGATCATGTGATCGGTTTACCCCCTACCTCCCTAGTCTGTCCCAGATGTGTGTCACAGAGGCTGACCGTCACAATACATTGTGTTAGGTATTTCTGTGACCCACCCTTGGACTCCCAAACCTGTAGTCTGCTTTCCCGAAAAGTCACAGCCAAGGTGACGGGAGACATTTCATTATTCCCCTGAAACTTTATAAAGGGAAGTTTATGTCACCAAGTTGGGATCTATTTTATCCCGAGCTGATGTAAAAAGAGGGTATAGTGAAAACATTGCTAGAAACTTATAATAGGAGAGTCCGAGAAAGTTTACTTTAAGTATTTCATTGGGGAGGAGGTTGGGTGTTGTGCAGAGCCTTAAGGAAGAAAGTGGGGGATTAAGTTCGTTATTGGTGGGACGCAAAGTGGAAATACGGCCGAGCAAAAAAGTAAATAAAAAGTGTCTCCTAAAACTTGAAGCGTTGAGATGTCTAGGCTTTTAAAGTTTCAGTGATGGTCAGTTCGAAACTTTTATTTTTGGATCAAAACTTGTATCAAGTTTTTTATGTGTTTCTACTTTTATTCCGCCCATCCCCTTAAAATAAATGTCGTCCATTTTAAAAAGATATAGAACTCTATGAAGGTGTGTGATTAAAGAGGTATTTTCTTATCTGAGTGACTAAGGGAGCAACTAACATAAATGGATTTATGTCTAGTTCGATTCCAGGTAATGTTTGAAATGATAAATAGTTTTTATATTTTAATAGATATGTGTTATTTTGTACAACGTCTTACTACTCATACAGATTAGCTACGTATATATTTACACTAATGAGCTAGAAAAAAAGTTCGAGTTTAGAAGAAATATACCCAAATTTTCGTAGAATGTGAGTAGTAGACCATTTAGAAAAAAATCCTCAATATACCCATCTAGGATTCAAACCCCAAACCTCCCTTCACAATAACCTCATCAACGTTTAATCCACATCCCCGCTGATGCAGATAGTTTATGTAATTAATTTTATGAAAGTGTAGAAATTAATAATCATCAAGTGAATCAAGATATATATGTGTGTGGGTTTTGAAAATTGACTGTGGTTAATTGATATAGCTCACACATTTTATTCTTTGACTCTTTCATGTATTATCTATAAACATCAATTACATAGATATGATAAAATTAATGTAACATTACTTCCAGATAAATGTCAGTGTTGTATTTATGGGCCATCTAGGAGAGGGAATAAAGGTACTCTCACACCGCTATTAAAACAAACCATTTAAGTTATCACAATACTGCCCGTGTGGTGTATACAAATAAAAAAATACTAGTTTAACTTATATAAATTATTAATGATTCAATACCTATGTATAAAGTAGCTTAAAATAATACAAACTGGTAGTAAATCGAGTATTAAAGATTTATAATACAACCCCACCAATTGTTCTAATGTAAAATAAAATAAAAAGAGTCTTGGAGAGATACTCCTCCTTACGGGGCTAACAGCTAGGGGGTGATTCTACTACAAAGGGTTAGACCATCAAGCCGACATGGCCCCTGGAGAAAAGCCACCCAGCCCCCCATCTACAGAGACTCCCAGTCTTTGTCGACCCTGGAAGGCGTGTTGCAGGTGGCCCCTTGTAGAGAAGTCTTCGAGCGAACCCGTGTTGGGACCCCTACCCTTCTACCTTCCCTCCCCAAACCTCCCTCCCACCCTGGTTGAAGAGGATCATCAAATGTACAGATCCATATTCTCTCTCTCACTCACATTTTCAAGGCTACATTCTATTTTTTGTAATTGGCTCTTTTTCATCTAGTAAACTATTTAATATTTAAAGTATAATGATTTATATTTTAAATATATTTATTTAATGATCACTTATGGTCAACCAGCTCCATATCTCCTTATGTCTACATTATAAACATTGATTCTATTTACTCATCATATTAGAAGACTAATTGACTTAGGCGAGTAAAAGTATATACATTTATATTTGAAGCAATATTCAATTTTAGTTAAAAACTTTTTTTGAATGACTCCATTTGTCTTTATGCATATATTCTAAACATTAATCACCTTTACTCGACATCTTACAATAGTAATATACTGAGGATATTAACACGATTTAAATTTAATCAATACTCTCTTGAAGTTGAAACCATTTCCCACTAACTCTTTTGATCACTACGCGTACTTTCTAATGTTTAAGAGCAAGTCTATCGATTCCTTTGCATGCTTTATAAACCCTACTATTCTTTACTTGTTATCTTATATGTATATTGACCTAAGACAAATAAAAGACTATTACATTTTCATTTATATAATAGACTTAATGTATGAAACCCAAGTTTTAGGAAAAGGAGGCTTAACAAAAAAATCTTCCTAACCCTTATCGCAAGTATTCAGAATAAGTTTTCCAAGATGTGCTGTTGCTATGATGTTGTGTATAAGACATCTTGCTGGATATATATCCTAAACTTGTTCTCGTTAGTTATTTGTCCAGGGATATGCGAAGAATAGGAATTATACTGAAAGCTGGTTAGACCTTAGTTGAAGACACCAGGGTATCCAACGTTAAGTATGTTGATAGCGTTAAGCATTATTTACGTAGAGAGTAGCCTAAGCTTTGTAAAAAAAGTTTATTTCGAGACGATAACTCTTTCACAGATCTTCTCTCAATGTAGTAAGGTGGTGGACGTTGTAGTATATATCTATTACGAGGGCCATTGGTTACACTTTTAAGATATAAGTATAAATATATGGTCTCATTTCCAAAGTTAACAGTAAGTTATCTCCCCGTTCATCGGTTAGTCGTACAGAGAGTCTTTACTACTCATTTCCACTATCTTATAGCCTGTCTATGTTTACGTCACAGGAATGTTTACTTACAAGAAGAAGCCACGACATTCGGATCACGGATTATCTTTAAACTTTGTACACTTTTAGTAGTCCATTAGGACAACATAATTTGCAAGTAGTAGGGCGTACTACTTAGGCGTTTTCGAGAAAATCGCAAGAGAAGTTTTCGCGTCGAATATGTACAAGTGCGTTGCGACTATAAGCATGAGATGGCGGCGGTCGAGTGGTTAACGTTCAAGCTCCGTAATCGCTGGATCGCTGGATCGAGTCCCACTCATCTTTTTTTTCAACAGTGGTCATATTCTTTCATATATATTACAATTCAAAGGTAATATAATGAAAAAATACGTGTATTTGCATGAACTTTTATTGAATTTCCAATGTTATTTGGCTGTTTACTAATTTTTATTACTACAACAAATATTATATTTATAATTATCAACAAGTAAACGACCAAACGCATAAAGTTTTCCTGAAAATGTATGCCTGTCATGATTTGCGAAATCCCTTATACCTGAAATCGGATAAAGTACCCGGAACTGCTTTGCACCTGGACGCTTTGACCTGCAGACACAGGTTTGAAAGGATAAGAAGAGGGCCAGGCTTGGAAAGCCCAAGTCAAACATCGATAAATAAAGGTGTGAATAACTTTATTAAAAAATACAATGAGTTACAATATGTCAGAATATATTACCTTTGAATTGTAATATATATGAAAGAATATGACCAGTGTTGAAAAAAAAAAAGATGAGCGGGAGTCGATCCAGCTATCCAGTGATTTCGGAGCAAGAACGCTAACCACTCGACCACCAACATCTCGTGCTCATAGTCGCAACACATCGGTACATATTCGACGCGTAAAACTTCTCTTGCGATTTTCTCGAAAACGCCTAAGTAGTACGCCCTACTACTTTCACATTATGTTGTCCTAATGGGCTACTTAAAGTGTACAAAGTTTAAAGATAATCCGTGATCCGAATGTCGTGGCCTCCCCTTGTTAGTTTAATTACAAGCATGCATATCTATGTTTAGGAAAACAATACATAGATGTTCGCAGAATACAATACCACACTCTTAATATTGAGCATGATTGTAGACGAAGGTTATTCCTCTGAGGTATTTTAAAAGTGCTACAAGATACCTATGCCTATTTAGGTGGTATCAGCACTATGCTATAGCATTCTTTCAATGATGATGTTAATATTTTTTTCGTAATAAAAGTGTATTTCTTAAATTTTGCTTTATTTTAAAATATTGACCATTTCAATTGGTTTTTTAGCATGGATGGTCCTTTTTCATTTTCGAATCTGGCAACCCTAACTGAAGGTGTTTAGCCGGAATATAAGAACGAGGATGAGTGGGCCATACCAAGGCTGAGGGCGTTGATTTTCTTACTAAGCGCAGTGATTTGTCCAAGAAGGGAATTCATCACGTGAGTGGCGCAGAAGTAAAGTCCCGAGCACTCTACTGGAGCACTACTGGCCCACTCACATTATTTTGTCACTATAAAAAGGCCCAAAAAACACTTTTATTGTTTCAAGGGGTTCATGAAACGTCATAATTTATCAAATTATCGATTTAGGTGTTTTTTGACGATCACAATACTTCTCGAGGGGTCGAGAGAAAGTAGAAATCAAACAATTAATAAGTTTGAAAAATTCCACATATCTAATTTCATCAGTTAAAGCTGCTTTTAAATAAAATAAAAATAATATAAAAAACAACACATTTTAAAAAATCAAAACACAATTAAAATCGGGTTTGTTGAAAGAAAATAGTTTTTTTGGGTGAATCTGTGGACAGAACTTCTGTCCCACAAAAACCTACATACAACCCATCCTGTCGTCATCACCTTTCAGAAAATATCTTTTGTGAATATGCATTAGCATCACAATTGAAGATAAGAGTACGAACCCTCTCTTTCACTATGTTGATGGATGTCCTTGCGAGACCATGGGAACGAGCCTAAGTGCTCCCCTGTTTGTTATACCGGCGACAAATACAGACTTCGAGAGATGTGAAGAATTGAGGGTGATCCAGATTGATATTCTTGGTGGGCGAAAAAAAAGTCTTATTTTTCATTGTACCTACTTTGCAACTCATTGAAGTAGAATAAACATTTTGAAAATTAATTTTTGAAAGTGTGAATTTATCACATATACAGTATGTGCATATTGGTTGCTAACACCGGTGGTCTAACACTATCGGGCGTCAATAATACTTAGCACCACGTCTTACTAGCCATTCGGGCTGTACGGTTAATAGAAGTACTAATTACGCTAACGGGTTAGGAATAAGGAATGTTGAATATTGATGAGGTGAACCCGCATTTGCGTGTAGGTAGAGTGGAAAACCATTTAGGAAAAGCCACCCCCAGTTCACCCGAGTGATATTTGAACCTCGATCTCCCCGTCCTCGGCAGTCTAGCTCGACACGAATATAGTGCGGTAGCTAACTACGCCACAGAGGTGGGTTTCATCGAGCGTCCAGCTCACAATCATTTACTGGTGATGGGGAGATTTAATTTAATTGAGGTGAATTGTGGTTGGAATTTAGGTTTAAATCATGACACGGCAAAATAATTATTTAATTTTTAAACTAATAAATATAGCTACAGTCAAATTTTAATATGAAGGTCCTTTAGAAAATACATTTATTTGTATCCAAAATTTATAACATTTTACTATTTTATTAGTCCTATTTTATTAATACTTATGACAATAGATATTGTAAGTGAAAGTTCATTTAACAAAACATGGCGTATGAATACGTGAGAGTATATCTGATAATCAGTTAAGTTGACTTCTTATAAAATTTGAATTGCATATTATTTTATCGACATTGATAAAAAAATATTCCAAGAGTGATATTATCTACTGTATGAATATTATTTTAGTAGTTTTATGCGAACTAAAATAATATTTAAGACACTTATGCATTCATTCTACAGCATTATGAACTCGAAATCTCATTGCTGCACTTAACAGAAGTACGTAACTTAGACTTATCCATTTCTTGAGCTAGCTCTATCCATTCCACCTCATTACACCCTATATCTTTCAGGTCTATTATAATGTTATCCTCCCTTTTGCGTCTATATCTTCCCAATGGTCTCTTTATATTAGGTTTACAAGTCAATATTTAAATATAAGACAATAAGTTAGATTGAAAATAAACATAGTTCATTTTCATACAACTTCTTGTTTCAATATTATAATGATCGTAGATTATCTGGGCTACGTCAATTTGTATTTCAATTTGCGGAAAGATTGTCCAGTATTCGTTGCCCAGTAGACGCCCAAATATACTATTCTTACACCCTTTCCATCGAGTCTCATTCCATGTATTGATGATGTGAAAAGATGAGTAGGGAATATTAAGGAGTAAAGCCAATTAAGTACTCAACCTAACTGGGAACATGGGAATTATTCCTTTTTTTTAAAAACTTCCTAGTACCAGTAGGGAATAAATCTTGGGGCCTCTAAGTTATCAAACCTCTGACCCTTATACCACGAGGTCAGCTGTTTCACTATTGTAGATTGCCAGCTATGTGATTATTTTAGTTTAATAAAACATAAAATAATGTTATCATTGATTTGTTAACCAATTAGCTAATATCACTATTTAAAATTTACGTTATATAAATGTTTGATACTATAAAAAGAGTTGTACCTAGACCTAAAAATCCAGTAACTCATGGTGGGTGAGCTATCATTCCAACTATAATTTGAATCATCCCATGAATTCTCCATAAATATGTTGTATTAAATAAAGATTAATTATATTTGGAAAAACTTTAACAAAACCGTTTCGTATTGCATAATATGTTCGTTTGTTCTATCTTATTTAATGGATAAGTCTTTGTAGCCATACATAATGAGTATCACTGTAATGAAATATCTGTATTTTTGAAATGAAACTCACATTGTTAAGATGAAGCCGGAATGGCCTCCTTATATTCTAGTGACACCGAATAGTTATGAGAAAAGTAAGAGGAAGAAATGATAAATTTTTTTAGTATTATTTAATAAATGCTGCGTAATTCTACACTTGTAAACATGTTGGGTTTCACAAGGGATGGATATAGTTTTAAAAGTACTTTCATCCTCATAGTTGAGACACGAACTAAGTTTCATGCTTATAAAAACTAGTTTTCTGGTGTTGAGGTAGTCTGGTCTCAAATTCCTGACTGATGTACTGAGTGTTTTATAATCAGTGATTTCCAACGTTACTTATAAAAAAAACATTAAATTTTCTTTAAATTCTACCTCCCGCATAATAATTCTATTAGTGATAATTATAATTTGTATTGCTCGGGTAGTGAAGAACGATGATAAACATATTTCTCCATAATCTTTATTAGTGTGTGATAATAGGGTCATTATCAAATAGCATACACCAGGGATCACATGGTAAAGGACGTATATATAATATTCTTTGGTTTTCCAGGCACAGTAAGTTTGGGGTTCATATCTCGGCTAAAAGTGGCTATATTGTTTTAAATAGATTGCCGAATAGCCGAAAAGGGGAAAAAAAATTATTTTTTGTAAAAAAATATTTTTTTGATACATCATTGGTTGACCGAACTGGTAGTTAAATAATGTTAAAGTGTGGACAAATGTTTTCAAGTGAGCACATATTAACTTTTAGAGGGGATGAGATCGCAACCATGCTACATTGCATCTTAAAAATCATCCCCCAGCCTACCTTGCCAAGATTCTAGCCTGGATCCTCATCCCTTGTATAAAATATATTTTAAATTGAATAAAAATCGGATATCCATATTCTTGAGTGTCGATTTACACACGTTTATGGGCTTGAATTCACATTTGAATTTTTTCTCTACAGAGGGTGGGTGGAAGCTGTGTGGACCAAAGAATGTAGTGGTGGTTCTCCTAGTAAATCACCCGACCTGTTTTTAATTACAGGCCATTGTGGCTAGCTGTGGTCACTTTTACCCACTGGAAACTTTTAGCACAAAAACCCGTTGGTCCCTTTTAGACAACCCTTTTACTTCCCCTCTAACCACGTCTAGTTGGCTATTACACGCATACCAGACGAGCTCCCTGACAAATCGGCGTTAACACCCCCACCACCGATAACCCCTTTCCCCCACGCATCGGATCTGTATTCTTGATATATTTTCAATATTCTAAGAGTAGACTGAGGTTTTTTTTCTTTCTATTGCGTCTTATTACTTTCCCAAGTATACAGTAAAATTTCCAAAATTGCACCGGCTGTTAAATAACTCTACAGTCTTTAAAAAGGAACAAAGCTAATAAAAAGCAAACGTGCGTATGACACGAACGGGTAGTAAGACGTGGTGCTAATAATAATAGCAAAGCTAAGATTTTGTGCTCTAAATAGTGAATCGAGATGTGGCTAAGCAGCGCTCCCAGGATTCTTTAGTAGTTTGTAGACTTTCATTGTTTTCGATTGTGTTGTGTAAATGTTTGAAGAAAAGACCTTCATTTGATCTAATATCTTAGTCACTTTCCTAAGGACCAGAAATCAATTAATAAATGTATGTATCAACTGCCTTTATTAGTACTGTTAGTCATACTTTTAAAAACATTGAATGCAATTATACATTTGTTTAGTCTAAACACGAAGTTTGGGAATGTTCATAAAATGACGTGGTTTCCGAAGTCGCACTGCTACTAGATTACTTAAATGGCACTGAGGGGAGGGGGGGGAGATTATGCAACTCAAACGGGGTTTTATTTTTCTCTATAGAATCCACTCGCATTGGCTAAACGAGAGTAGGAAAAGTAGAGTAATTAAGATATATATCGTGCTTTGATGGATTTTAAAGAAGATAATTTTAAACTTAGGGAATGTTGCAAGAAGTATAAAATACCTACCAAATATACTTTTCTGTGAAAATTTGGGGGGAAATTGGTCGGGGTTTAATCATGGCAGCAAAAAGTATGTGAATGGTGTAGAAACATTGATGCCATCAAATGCCGAAAAGGAGCTCATAGTTATTTTAAAATTTGAAGGGGAACATGTTTGGTCTTAAGATTGCTTAAGTTAGGAAGATAGGTTTCCATGTACTTGTTGATAATCCTCATTTACTTAATCCTTTCACCAAAGAAAATAAGATAGCAAGGAAAAAAATTTCATTACAGATTTATGAAGCGTAACCTTACTCTCGATTTATGACAACCTGAAAATGTATTTATTGCGAGGGCTAAAGGCTTTAACAACAATAAAAGCATTTAATCTTTTTAATTGGTTGACCAATATTTTCGAAGAAAGCAGAATGAATTCATTGAACATTTTTAATATTAAATAATCTGGCTTCTCTCTTGTACAAAATAAATCTGCTAAGGTAGAAGTATAGAAAGGAATACATCAAAAAGGTGCCGTTTTCGTGGCTAAAAGCACGGAAAATTCTACAATCATCTGTTGAACTTGTGCCGGTGGGAATCTCATGCCTCCTATGATCATATTAATGCACCAATCACTAAAATTTTATGAACCACCAGGAATCATTGTAAATTACAAAGCCTGACTCTATTAACGGGGAGCGCTTCATAAAATGGTTTCAGTTTGTTATTGAATACATCAGGCCTTCTGTAAGGAATAAGGTTTTACTGGTTCTGTCTGGACACCCTACACACAAAGAATTTGGAGGTAATTAAACTGGCAAGACTAAATGGGGTATTACTTCTCCAACTCCCTGGGCACACAACACATCGTCTGTAGCCACTAGATGTGCTAATATTCTAGCAATTTAGAATATATTATGACAAAGAACTTTCCAATTGGCTGTGAACTCACGAGTCACCTATAACTTAGTTGCTTTACTTTCTGGGGCATGGAACAGAGCATCCTCCATGAATAATGTGAAGAGTGGTTTAAAAGTCACTATAATCTAGTCTGTAGACAGAAATGCCTTTTCAGACAACAACTTTGTTCCAGCCAACATCCACTCACAAGCGAATTACTTAAACGATCTTAAAGAAGCTCCTTAAAGAACGCCTACTCATGTTGATGAGTAAGAGTATCAAGACGAGAAATTCCTAATGGTCTGAGAAAAGACTGCAGCTACAAGTTGACTAAAGGATAGACTTTCCAAAAGTCTTAGCATGGAGATTCAATATATAAGATCTTTTCCACGCTCAACAGCCAAACAACTAGAGAGAAAAACAAAAGGTGCACAAATAGTTGAGCTATTGACTTCGAGCCCCTATAAAAATACGTTACAAGAAACAAAGAAGAAGAAATCTCTTCCTATAGCTAATGAATTGAAAATATTGAAAAAAAAAAAAGATTTAATTTGGTTCGAAAGTTATCATCTCGTTGATTTGCATTGCTGTGTTACATCAAGTAGTCAAAAATTATACATAATATTATTGTAATATACAATGTTAATTTGAACTATAACAAAATAAATAGTACGGGGCACCGCACAGACATTCTCTCTCTTTCTATAAACTCAAGTATCGTCAAGGTGTTGCACATCTTCAAGTCATCACATTAATATTTAATTATTCATTTATACATTTTGACCAATAAAAAATGTAAATATTGACTATTGAGTCTAAAATGGAGATAGATCATTGCTGTGCAAACACTTCTCCTAAGAGTTTTAAAGAAAAAAACATACTTTTTTACTTTCTCTCTATCTTACAGGTAGAGAAAGTATGGTGATCGTCAAAAAATCGAACTCGAGATTTTGATGAATTTTGACGTTTCATGACATCCTGAATCCGAAAAAGTGGTTTTTGAATTTCCGTCTGTCTGTCTGTCTGTCTGTCTGTACCTCCAACTAGAGCCTAAACTATTTTACCGATTGAGCTGAAACTTGATATCTAGGGTTTTCATAGGGTTGCCCCGAGGGGTTTTTGGAATTGGATATCTACCCCTAAAATTAAGGGTAGTTTACTGAAGGGAAAAAAAGAGAAAAAGTCGATTTTCTCAAAATCGGCTAACGATTTTGATTAAATTTCATTTATGAACATTAATAAATATTCCAAACAAAATGGCTACTCTCAATATTTCGGCAAAATGGCTTTAAGGGCTCCGGTCTGATGCGTAAATTAACATTTTTTATAATAGCTCCGAAAATATTTGAGATATGAAATTACTTAGCATTACAAATATGTATATATATTTATAATACAAATATTTTATTCGAAACATATTTTTATAAAATCAATAATTTTCAATCTATACGCAATTATATATATATTTTTAGCTTTTTGGACATTAAAGCTTAAGTATTGCGATCGTAAAAAAAACTAACCTGAAATGTTGATGGATTTCGACGTTTCATGACCCCCCGAACCCTAAAAAATAGTCTTTGCAATGACGTCTGTCTATGTGTATATTAAAACTTAAAATTAAGGGTAGTTTACTGAAGGGCAAAAAGAGATAAAGTCGATTTTCTCAAAATCGGCTCAAACGATTTTGATTAAATTTCATTTATAAACATTAATAAATATTCCAAACAAAATGGCTTCCCTCAATATTTCGGCGAAATCGCTTTAAGGGCTCCGGTCTGATGCGTCAATTAACATTTTTTTAAATAGCTCCGAAACTGTTTAGATATGAAATTACTTAGCATTACAAATATGTATATATATTTATAATACAGATATTTTATCCGAAACATATTTTTATAAAATCAATAACTTTCAATCTATACGCAATTATATGAATTTTTTAACTTTTTGGACATTTAAGTTTAAGTATTGCGACCGTAAAAAAAAACTAACCTGAAATGTTGATGGGTGTCGACGTCTCATGACCCCCCGAACCCTTAAAAAATAGTCTTTGCAATGCCGTCTGTCTGTGTGTCTATAAAAACTTAAAATTAAGGGTAGTTTACTGAAGGGCGAAAAGAGAAAAATTTGGTTTTCTCAAAATCTGCTCAAACGATTTTGATTAAAATTCGTATCTAGGCGTTGATTAAGATTATAAATAAACTGGCTATTTTCATTTTCCTATGAAAATGATTTTTAGGGTACATTACAGAAGCGTTAATTTCCGTATCTCCACAACTATTTGAGAAACTAAACAACTTATCATTGCAAAATTGTAGGACTATTAGAAATAAAAAACTTTTATTTGACATATATTTTTATAAAAGCAACAGTTTCTGAGATATTTGCAAATATATGAATACAATTTTGTGAGCTTTAGTTGTAAACATATACTACTTAAGTCTTAACGCAATAATTCTCCAATGCCATAGAGTAATTAATTATAAGTATCTAAAAAAGTATGTTATTTTTCCTTAAATCTCTTAGGAGAAATGTTTGCATAGCAATGATCTATCTCCATTTTAGACTTAATATTCAATATTTACATTTTTTATTGGTCAAAATGTATAACTGAATAATTAAATATCAATGCGATGACTTGAAGATCTGCAACACCTTATAAAATGTTAAAATTTTAACCAGAAATCGAAATTTTAATACGAAGTTTTGACCCTTGTGGAAGACATTAAACTGTTTGGAATGCTCTTAGGTGGACAAAGATGCGCCTCTTTTCTCATTGATTCTATATCATTGTATATTATTTTATGCGTGTTCTTATGTGGAGTGGTGATGATACAATGTAAATTATTCCGTTCAGAAATCTTACGAGTTTATAGAAAGAGAGAGAAAGTCTGTGTGGTGTGCCGTACCATTTATATATATACTTACTCATATTTAATTACTCTATGGCATTGGAGAATTATTGCGTTAAGACTTAAATAGTATATGTTTACAACTAAAGCTCACAAAATTGTATCAATATATTTGCAAATATCTCAGAAACTGCTGCTTTTATAAAAATATATGTCAAATAAAAGTTTTTTATTTCTAATAGTCCTACAATTTTGCAATGATAAGTTGTTTAGTTTATCAAATAGTTGTGGAGATAGCTCAATCGGTAAAATAGTTTAGGCTCTAGTTGGAGGTACAGACAGACAGACGGAAATTCAAAAACAACTTTTTCGGATTCAGGGAGTCATGAAACGTCAAGATTCATCAAAATCTCGAGTTCGATTTTTTTGACGATCACCATACTTTCTCTACCTGTAAGATAGAGAGAAAGTAAAAAGTTCTAGATACACTTTCACGTATTAATACATCAATCCATGAGTATTGCAGCTGTCAATTTTATTATATAGTATAAATATCTATAAAACCAATCCAATAAAATATTAAAATCTTATAAATTTTTGTTAAATAGAATATTTTTGTATTGTCAGGATCTTCCTATTAAAATATTGTAATATAAGTATCGTACAAAAGTATGCACCCGTATACATGTAATACATATCTTATTAGTACCTCTCCTGGTCAAACAAGGCTCTACTATTGTTGTGATCGATCACTCTTAACCACTGCACCTCTGGGATTATTTCGCAATTTACTAACCAGATACCCGCCTTGGTGGCGTAGTTAGCTAACGCGTAGTTTAGTGTTGAACTAGACTGCCGAGGCCGGGGAGATCAAGTTTCAATTCTCAATCGGGTGAACTGGAGGTGGCTTTTCCTAAAGGGTTTTCCATTTTTCCTCCACGAAAATCGGATTCACTTATTCTATATTCAACATTCCCAATTCCTAACCCGTTAGCGTAATTAATATCTAAGCGTATAACCTGGCCAGGTAGGAAGACGTGGGTGCTAAATAAATAGATAATACTAACTATATTTAACTATTCCTGCCACTAGGTTTGTTCGTGTCGTATAAGATGTTCTGTCATGTGTTAACTTAATGTTTTAGCATTGATCTTAAATAATCCTTATTTATCAGGTGCACAATATTTTCAATGCTAATACAATTAATATAATTTGATTTTTATTTAAGCTGCCAAACGATTTTTATGATACGTACTAACACTAATAACATTTACTAGTGGTGTATTAAAAATGCATCCACTTTCAAACAAATAGTTTAAAAAAAATTATTTTATGAATAGATAAGATAATGTTTTTTTACACCAAGTCTTGGTACCTGTTTGGGTTAAAGAAGGTCGAATTTTATGGAAAATGTAATGTATTTACATCTAGGAGTTTGGAGAAACTATTAAATTAGGGAAAAACACCCTCAATAAAGCCAGCTTAAATTCTAAACCCCAATCTCCACGTCATCGGCAATCGAGTTCAACATGAGTGACGAGTTAGGCCATGCAACCACCGATGTAGAAATGTAATTGTTCCCAATGCATTTAAATAAATTTGACCTGTTTCGGCGTCCACATGGTCTAAGGCGTCATTCTTAATAGACTAAGCTACTAAATATGGTGAAATTGGAGTCTGAATCCCAGTTGGTTGTATGAGTGTAGTTATTTTTGCTAAATTCATTTCACTCTCCCTTTATGCAAATGCTGGCACACTCCCTTCGAATTAAACCAACACCATTCCTAGCACACTAAATAGTTAGTACATAGGCGTACAACCCGAAAGTTTAGTAAGATGTGGTTGCTACAAAAATAAAAATCTAATTTGCTCAAAAATATCCCATTTACCCTTCTTGCCAAAGATTGGTTAACCAAGTGATAAAATTATTTTTCATACACTATCTTGAAGCAAATTAATATGGTATATAAGGATATACATGTAAGTAACCTTAAATAGAACCTTGTTAGCACGATCCACGTCATAGTTAATGGTTAAAGTGTCATTCTTTCAATAAACTTGACTCCCAGTAACTGGTATTTCAGAACTCAAATCCTGGTCAGGTGTACTATGGTACATTTTTATAACGGGTCCCCACTCTCCCGCCATGAACATTTTGAAACGTTTCCTAAAAGTTATATCTTCCTCATTGCTAATCTTAACACTGATATTATACGATAGCCTGAATGAGTAATACGCAGGGCAATATAGTTAAAGAGGTTAAGTAAATAAATACTGAAAATAATACTTAGAATTACTTCAGATGCCAAAAAGGATTTGAACTCCAACCTTCCCTTCAAACGGTGATCAAGTGAAATATGAGTTAAACGCCTTCGACCACTCGGCATCTCTACAAGTGTCAAAGGCTATGTTCTATTCATTAAAAAATACAGTTTAACCTAATTTTTCAAAAATAGATCTGTTAAATCTGTCTCTAAATAAATATATATAACCACTTACTAAGGAAAACCCATGTGTACCACCCCAGAACTCAAACTACTATTTCCAAAGTACATGCAAACCCAGACCATACAAAGCCTGTGACTTAATTCACGTTCCCATCTATGCTTATCACATACGTCCATGAGTAATGTAAGAAATATTGGTCACTCTAACTCTATTTTATTTCTTACTAGCTTTTGCCCGGACTTCACTCACGTTAATGTGGATTTTATCAATAAATTCAGGTTGTCGATTGACACAGGGAATATGACAATAAAAACGATGAACATATTGAGGTTGTTAGACAATAGAGGTAGAGATAAAGAAAAAAAAAACTACACAATATAAATCAGGATTAGGTGTAGGAGTAGAAAAGAAGTAGTGGAGTGTGTGTCAGTAGAGTCACAGGTTATGCCTTGCCACGAATTGAAGATCCTACTCCATCTTAAATTTTACTTACAGTTAATTAAAATCCCTTATTTACTCCGCTTGTTCTTGACCGTTGCAATCATGGGCACAGAATAGATCATTATTTTAGGACGCTCCTATATACTATGTTGTATGTCCTTCCATTTGGCCAAATACATTCAAATTCTGGGCATTGGACACACGCGAACAGGCTACATATAGCTGGCCATGGGGAAAACATGGCATTTCCAAATGCACCCCTGCTACCTGCAATGTTTGCCCTTGCGCTTTGTTAATAGTAATAGCAAAACTAAGTTTGATTGGAAACTGGAGTCTTTTGAATTGAAATGGTAGTTCAGTGGGGATTATTGGGATTCGAGATATGATTACAATTTCCCCTTTTCCCACACCTGTTAAAATTGTGGCACAGATTATATTTTGCCCTAATTGTGTAATTGAAGCCTCGTCCCATTACATAAACGGGGTGCATCTAAATTTCGCATAAGCATAACTGTACACCTAATTTCAATTGTAGTTTATGCAAGGGTACACCCGATAGCTCCAGAGAATTTAAAAAACTCAGCGGATATGAAGTGCTCTGTTCTGTGTCCATTGATTGTATCTATTGACAAATACTCCTTTATTTCTCCCTGCACCTCTTTCAAAATGTCAGTGTTGATTTTGTAAACGATTTCATATTTTGGTGCAAGAATTGCTCTTGCAGACAACCAATGATCACTATTTAAATTTATTTGTAAGTTGAGTAAACTTTAGCAATGAGCTCCACATCATTTTCCACCAAATTACAGAATTCCCCTGTAAGTAAAATACAGCCTTCAGAATCCGTGTCCAAACGTCCAACGCAATTTTCAATAGTGTCTCTGCGTAATGTCCTGAATCTACGTCATTATAAAGGTGGACTCTCATATTCGTTGTTAGGCTGAATTTTTTCACTTTTGCCCACAATCTTGATGACTTGAGACAGGCTTTGATTTAATCTGCATGTGTGCCCCTCTGGATCACCGGTAGAGTTTGTCGGAAGTCAGCAGCCAGTAAAACTACCATTCCTCCTCTCTCGCAAGTCCTGAAGATTTTGGTTTAACGCCTCTATAGCTTTTTTGTGGGACATCGTACTTTCGTCCCACACTAAAAGTTTACATTGTCGTAGCATCATACCTCGAGAGCTATTTTTGCTGAAATGAATAATAACAAACTTCTTACGACAATTTTGTCATTTACCATAACGGGGTGAACAGACAGAGCTTAATTAGCTGAATATAATCATTTTTAATCATTTTAAGATAGATGTGCCTAAAATAACTCGGGAACAGATTTTTATTCGGGATATCAGATTTTCTTCTGGGATACCACAGGTCCCTTTTTCTGTACTCCAGGCATCATGTTGCAATTAATTTATTCATATCAGTAGGCCGAGTTGTTAAGCCGGACGACCGTCTAACAGTTATTTTTCTCTATCCGTCAGGAACAGTACTTTTTTTCTGGATGAAAGGTACCCTATGTCCTTTTATGTACCCATGACAACGTGTATGCGAAATTTCATAATGATCGGTCGAGTAGTTTAGGCGTGAAAGCGTAACAAACAATAACAAACAAATAAGCAGACAAACCCACATTTACATTTTTTCTGGATGAAAGGTACCTTATATCCTTTTCTGTACCCATGACAACGTGTATGCGAAATTTCATGATGATCGGTCGAGAAGTTTAGGCGTGAAAGCGTAACAAACAATAACAAACAAATAAACAAACAAACTCACATTCATATCTTTTCTGGATGAACGGTACCCTATATACTTTTCTGTACCCATGACAACGTGTATGCGAAATTTCATGATGATTGGTCGAGTAGATTAGGCGTGAAAGCATAACAAACAATAACAAACAAACAAACAAACAACCTCACATTCGCATTTTTTCTGGATGAAAGATACCCTAAGTCCTTTTCTGTACCCATGACAACGTGTATGCGAAATTTCATGATGATCGGTCGAGTAGTTTAGGCGTGAAAGCGTAGCAAACAATAACAAACAAACAAACAAACTCACATTTGCATTTTTTCTGGATGAAAGGTACCCTATGTCCTTTTCTGTACCCATGACAACTTGTGTGCGAAATTTCATGATGATCGGTCGAGTAGTTTAGACGTAAAAGCGTAACAAACAATAACAAACAAACAATAACAAACAAACAAACAAACAAACTCACATTCGCATTTTTTTTCTGGATGAAAGGTACCCTATGTCCTTTTCTGTACCCATGACAACGTGTATGTGAAATTTCATGATGATCGGTCGAGTAGCTTAAGCGTGAAAGCGTAACAAACAATAACAAACAAACAAACAAACAAATTCACGTTTGCATTTTTTCTGGATGAAAGGTACCCTATGTCCTTATCTGTACCCATGACAACGTGTATGCGAAATTTCATGATGATCGGTCGAGTAGTTTAGGCGTGAAAGCGTAACAAACAAACAAACAAACTCACATTCGCATTTATAATAGTTAGGATTAGTGACTTCTTTGTGAAAATTGATCATCTCCGATGCAGTAAGAAATCATATTACTAACGTATTCTGCAACTATAATTTTTTCTTGAAACTTAATTTTCAGCTACTCAGGATTAATAGCTTACGGATAGATTCTTAAGAACTATCTGATCTGTTTAGATGATGGTGTTGAGTTAAGATCCTGGCCTAGGGTAATGAGATTAATTTATCTAAATAGCGTCCTACACCTCCTCCAAGCAAATTATTGTGCACTAGCTTTTGCCCGCGGCTTCGCTCGCGTTAATGTAGATTTTATCAATAAATTCAGGTTTTCGATTGACAAAGGGAATATGACAATAAAAACGATGAACAAATTGAGGTTGTTAGTCAATAGAGGTAGAGATAAAGAAAAAAACAAACTACACAATATAAATCAGGATTAAGTGTAGGAGTAGAAAAGAAGTAGCGGAGTGTATGTCAGTAAAGACATAGGATATGCCTTGCCACGAATTGGAAGATCCTACTCCATCTTTAATTTTACTTACAGTTAATTAAAATCCCTTATTTACTCCGCTTGTTCTTGACCGTTGCAATCATGGGCACAGATTATTATTTTAGGACGCTCCTATATACTATATTCTATGTCCTTCCATTTGGCGCAAATACATACCAATTCTGGGCATTAGACACACGCGAACAGGCTACATATAGCTGGCCATGGGAAAAACATGGCATTTCCAAATGCACCCCTGCTACCTGCAATGTTTGCCCTTGCGCTTTGTTAATAGTAAAAGCAAAAATAAGTTTGATTGGAAACTGGAGTCTTTTGAATTGAAATGGTAGTTCAGTGGGGATTATTGGGATTCGAGGTATGATTACACTTTCCCCTTTTCCCACACCTGTTAAAATGGTGGCAGAGATTATATTTTGCCCTAATTGTGTAATTGAAGCCTCGTCCCATTACATAAACGGGGTGCATCTAAATTTCGCATAAGCATAACTGGTACACCTAATTTCAATTGTAGTTTATGCAAGGGTACACCCGATAGCTCCAGAGAATTTAAAAACTCGGCGGGATATGAAGTGCTCTGTTCTGTGTCCATGATTGTATCTATTGACAAATACTCCTTTATTTCTCCCTGCACCTCTTTCAAAATGTCAGTGTTGATTTTGTTAACGATTTCATATTTTGGTGCAAGAATTGCTCTTGCACACAACCAATGATCACAATTTAAATTTAGTTGTAAGTCTGGGTAAAATTTAGCAATGAGCTCCACATCATTTTCCACCAAATTACAGAATTCCCCTATAAGTAAAATACAGCCTTCAGCATCCGTGTCCAAACGTCCATCGCCAATTTTCAATAGTGTCTCTGCGTAATGTCCTGAATCTACGTCATTATAAAGGTGGACTCTCATATTCCTTGTTAGGCTGAATTTTTTCACTTTTGCCCACAATCTTGATGACATGAGACAGGCTTTGATTTCATCTGCATGTGTGCCCCTCTGGATCACAGGTAGAGTTTGTCGGAAGTCACCAGCAAGTAAAATTACCATTCCTCCTCTCTCGCAAGTCCTGAAGATATAGGTTTAACGCCTATATAGCTTTTTTGTGGGACATCGTACTTTCGTCCCACACTAAAAGTTTACATTGTCGTCGCATCATACCTCGAGTCTTATTTTTGCTGAAGTGAATAATACAAAACTTCTTACGACAATTTTGTCATTTACCATAACGGGGTGAACAGACAGAGCTTAATTAGCTGAATATAATCATATTTATTCATTTTAAGATAGATGTGCCTAAAATAACTCGTGAACAGATTTTTATTCGGGGTATCAGATTTTCTTCTGGGATACCGCAGGTCCCTTTTTCTGTACTCCAGGCATCATGTTGCAAATAATTTATTCATATCAGTAGGCCGAGATGTTAAGCTGGACGACAATCTAACAGTTATTTTTTTTCTATCCATCAGGAACAGTACTTTTTTTCTGGATGAAAGGTACCCTATGTCCTTTTCTGTACCCATGACAACGTGTTTGCGAAATTTCATGATAATCGGTCGAATAGTTTAGGCGTGAAAGCGTAACAAACAAACAAAAAAACAAACAAACAAACTCACATTCACATTTTATCTGGATGAAAGGTATCCTATATCCTTTTCTTTACCCATGACAACGTGTATGCGAAATTTCATGATGATCAGTCGTTTAGTTTAGGCGTAAAAGCATAACAAACAATAACAAACAAACAAACAAACTCACATTCACATTTTTTCTGGATGAAAGGTAACCTATGTGCTTTTCTGTACCCATGACAACGTGTATGCGAAATGTCATGATGATCGGTCTAGTAGTTTAGGCGTGAAAGCGTAACAAACAATAACAAACAAACAAACTCACATTCGCATTTTTTCTGGTTGAATGGTACCCTATGTCCCTTTCTGTACCCATGACAACGTGTCTGCGAAATTTTATGATGATCGGTCGAATAGTTTAGGCGTGAAAGCGTAACAAACAAACAAACAAACAAACAAACTCACATTCGCATTTATAATAGTAAGGATGTCCTATAAATTTTACCCATATCGTTCTAATATCGATGGTTTAAATATGTGGCTATCCTGGATACGTAGTGAGACACAAAGTAAGTAAATAAATGGTACGGCGCACCGCACAGACTTTCTCTCTCTTTCTATAAACTCGTAAGATTTCTGAACGGAATAATGTACATTGTATCATCACCACTCCACATAAGAACACGCATAAAATAATATACAATGATATAGAATCAATGAGAAAAGAGGCGCATCTTTGTCCACCTAAGAGCATTTCAAACAGTTTAATGTTTTAAAGACCTTAAAAAAATGGTATTGGAACCATATGCTGACAGCTTGGAAACTCGGATCTGCTTTACATGTTCCAATTTATGAAAATTATATTACTAGAGATGAATGGAGGGAATAAGAAAGAAATCTAAGGAATCATTAACTAATGAGAGAATGTGAAAGTGCAATATTAGCTATAGTGAATACTAGTTTTTGACTATTTGTTGTTGCGTGTGTAAAGGTAAAATCAAATTAGTAGGAAGTAATAACACTTGAAAACAGGACAGAAGATTTGACCTCTAATTTTAATAATATAAACAATAAAGATTTATGTATTGACAGATAATAAATAAATCGGAGTGTCGGGAAACTAATTTATAAATTCGCAGTAAATTGGTTTATGGTCTGTAAAACCACTTTCGTACACTCCAAATCTGGTTATCATCATATTACTGAAAATGACATCTATCTGCGTATCGTTGTTTGTCGTAGACTCGTCAGAATTCAGAATTGGTTTCAAACTATATTTGCTCATTAATTCCAACAAAAAATAATCTTTATGTCCATTAATATTATAGTTAAAATCTCCTAATAGTATTACATCAGATTTATCAGAAGGGATTAATTTGTTAATAGCAGTCACAAACTCAATGTTAGGTGTACTAGGTGATTTGTACCCTGTGATGATAGTGACATTCCCAATTTTGAAACCTGTAATATCTATTCCGAAAACAGAGTTTTCTATTGAAGTGTGCTTACATGTTTGAATTTTCATATCTTTCTTTGACAAACATAATAATCCTCTTGGGCGTCGGACACTAACACTATAAGATCTGAAAAATATCTTAAAATGTGGAATTTGGAGAAAGTCTTGTGGTATTGTTTCAGTTTCCGACATTATCAATATGTTACAGCGTGAATACCAGTTATCTGCAAGGATGTTTGCCATATATTTGTGCAAAGATCGGACATTATGGTACACAATAACTATGCCGTCTTTCTGCTCTAGGTTCTGTAAAGTACCGTAAAATAATGTTCATAGGAAAATGAAAATTGCCAGTTTATTTATAATCTTAATCAACAACTAGATACGAATTTTAATCAAAATCGTTTGAGCAGATTTTGAGAAAACCTATTTTTTCTCTTTTCGCCCTTTATAAAACTACGATTAATTTTAAACTTTAATAGACACACAGAGAGGCGGCATTGCAAAGACTATTTTTTAGGGTTCGGGGGGTCATGAGACGTCGACATCCATCAACATTTCAGGTTTTTTTTTTTACGGTCGCAATACTTAAACTTTAAAGTCCAAAAAGTTAAAATATATATATATATATATATATATATATAATTGCGTATAGATTGCAAGTTATTGATTTTATAAAAATATGTTTCGAATAAAATATTTGTATATAAATATATATACATATTCGTAATGTTAAGTAATTTCATATCTCAAATATTTTCGGAGCTATTATAAAAAATGTTAATTAACGCGTCAGACCGGAGCCCTTAAATCCATTTTGCCGAAATATTTAGAGTAGCCATTTTGTTTGTGATATTTATTAATGTTTATAAATGAAATTTAATCAAAATCGTTAAAGCCGATTTTGATAAAATCGAATTTTTCTCTTTTTGCCCTTCGGTAAACTACCCTTAATTTTAAGTTTTAATAGACACACAGACAGACGGCATTGCAAATACAATTTTTTAGGATTCGGAGGGTCATGAGACGTCGACATCCATTAACATTTCAGGTTAGTTTTTTTTATGGTCTCAATACTTAAACTTTAATGTCCAAAAAGTTAAAAAAATATATATAATTGCGTATAGATTGAAAATTATTGATTTTAAAAATATGTTTCGAATAAAATATTTGTATTATAAATATATATATACATATTTGTTAGCTAAGTAATTTCATATCTCAAATAGTTTCGAAGCTATTATAAAAAATGTTAATTAACGCATCAGACCGGAACCCTTAAAGCCAATTTGCCGAAATATTGAGAGTAGCCATTTTGTTTGGAATATTTATTAGTGTTTATAAATGAAATTTAATCAAAATCGTTAAAGCCGATTTTGAGAAAATCGACTTTTTCTCTTTTTTCCCTTAAGTAAACTACCCTTAATTTTAGGGGTAGATATCCAATTCCAAAAACCCCTCGGGGGAACCCTATGAAAACCCTAGATATCAAGTTTTAGCTAAATAGGTAAAATAGTTTAGGCTCTAGTTGGAGGTACAGACAGACAGACAGACGGAAATTCAAAAACCACTTTTTCGGATTCAGGGAGTCATGAAACGTCAAGATTCATCAAAATCTCGAGTTCAATTTTTTTGACGATCACCATACTTTCTCTACCTGTAAGATAGAGAGAAAGTAAAAATGAAAGGTATGGTAACAACATCTACAACATAAAATAGTCTCACGTCTCTGAAAACATAAATTTAGATTATTCATGTTTTTTAAACAGCGTTTTAAATGTATATTATCAAATAGTTTTCATACTAAGATTACTACACGATTATATCTCAAAAAAGAACCACAAAGCACTCAAGATATTTTCTTTGGTCCGGAATGTTACATCAGGATTATCTCTTAATAGAATCGCCTCTGAGGTGTGCATACCACTTCGTACCAACCCTTGCCAGTTACCACACAAAACTCCCTTGCAAAATTATCCGTCACCAACCACTCTTCATCATAACCAACACCTCCACCCCCTTTACCCTCTTTCAGGCCACCAGAGCACCCTAGCCACCTCCACTCTGATGACGTAATTCCACCGCACAATGTCACGGTACCAAGATTGATATCCAGTGGCCAAGTTCCCCTCAGGCCTCATTTACTCCCTACGCCTTCCCCCAATCCCCATGTCATCATCTAACTACGCCACTGAACACAAAATGCTATTACTAAGGTAGGTTCACGTTACCCTACGCCTTATGTGCTTTGATATTCCACGTCACAGCATATAAACTGCTATTACTAGCTTCTTATGTCATCTTATAACAACACTACTCTACACAAACTGATATTATTATGGTGTGTTCATGTTACTAGCAAGCTAGTCTCACATTCACCAACCATGTCATCTTATAACAACACCACTCTACACAAACTGATATTATTATGGTGTGTTCGTGTTACTAGCAAGCTAGTCTCACACTCTCCAACCATGTCATCTGATAACAACACCACTGCACACAAACTGATATTATTATGGTGTGTTCATGTTACTAGTAAGCTAGTGTCACACTCTCCAACCAACCATGTCATCTGATAACAACACCAATTCACACAAACTGATATTATTATGGTGTGTTCATGATACTAGCAAGCTAGTCTCACACTCTCCAACTATGTCATATGATAACAACACCACTATACACAAACTGATATTATTATGGTGTGTTCATGTTACTAGCAAGCTGGTCTCACACTCTCCAACCAACCATGTCATCTTATAACAACACCACTGCACACAAACTGATATTATTATGGTGTATTCATGTTACTAGCAAGCTAGTCTCACATTCACCAACCATGTCATCTGATAACAACACCACTCTACACAAACTGATATTATTATGGTGTGTTCATGTTACTAGCAAGCTAGTCTCACATTCACCAACCATGTCATCTGATAACAACACCACTCTACACAAACTGATATTATTATGGTGTGTTCATGTTACTAGCAAGCTAGTCTCACACTCTCCAACCATGTCAACTTATAACAACACCACTCTACACAAACTGATATTATTATGGTGTGTTCATGTTACTAGCAAGCTAGTCTCACATTCACCAACCATGTCATCTGATAACAACACCACTCTACACAAACTGATATTATTATGGTGTATTCATGTTACTAACATACCGGTTTCACATAATCTTTTTTGTGTAGTATTCTAATTACTATACTACTCCCAGTTTGCTAGTGTGACTTTATAATTATCTTCGGGAACGTATTCAAGTTGTGACTAAAATGACAGAAGGTATGTTATCATATCCTTCAAAACTTGTCAAATATTTTCTTTACATAGTCATTAATGGTTTAAATCTTTGAAGATGTCTACTTTAAATATAGGATAATCACTTGAGACTGTTTATATATTTTTAAATAACTACTTCTGGATGCGAGAATCAAACCTGAGATCCCCATGACTTGTGGCTGTTACTCCCTGGGTGCACCAGCCGGTTGTTTGCACTATTAACACACCCTTTTTATTTCCTACCCAATCAAAATACCGACGTGGTTATTAATGTTACATTCTGCGATTTTCATTTTTTCATCTCATATTTGACTTCTGGAAGTTCTCCTACGACAAATATTAAACTGTAATGTTTGTCAGCTTGGGTGTAGAAGTAAAACATTCGTAATTTGTCACTCGACAGGAAACACGCAAACTAAAGCGAAAGAAGAAAAAACTTATGGTTTATTCTATGACATTCTTTTATGATTAATTTTTCTTGCTGTAATATTTGATTGTTTAAATATAAATTTTTGTAGTTAAAAAAGAAATGTTTGAAAGTATTTGTAGACCTACGTTGTTATATAAGGAATTATGCATGACTGACTTTGGATGAACAGCTGTTGTTCGGATTCCACACTGGGTTGCCCATTTGAAATGGCCGACGCGGATCCAATTACTTTCTTATATTATCTGGTAGAAGACAACATATTACGCAGATTTTAATTATTTTGGAAAAATAATATCCACCATTTCTACAATCAAACTTAGATTTAAATTAATTTTTTAATTCCCGCACCTCCATCCATTCCCCACAGATATGGATCTAAGTTGCATGCGACTTATATCTAAAGTCAGATATATAAGTGATGTTCTTTTTAAGAAATTCAAACTACCATGAAAATATATTTATATTACTTGTTTGCCTATTTAGTCAAGGGGCCCAGGTTCAATTAACATTTTGCCTGAGAAATTAGCATTGGTGAAATGTGGGGTTTCCCTTTTATAATGATTAATTAACGTCCGGGTGCTTGATGTTATGTCTCTTCTAGATTTAAGCTAGTTTAATAGTCGTATTCTGATATAATCAGTTGGTTCGGAAAGTGCACGTTAAATATCTAAAAAAAAAGTGTATATTATAAATCTATTTAAATTTATACTCTTAAAAAAATGAATCAAATATTTTGAGACTAAATTGTATTATTAAACTTTGGTTAAATACGATACGTTTATAAATAAATATCCGCTCCTCGTACTACAATCCAATAGGGCTATCGGGGCCTCTAAGCTATAGGGTAGGTATGAGGAAGCTAAGAATCAAAGAAAATAAACCAGAATTTGCTTGGAGGTAAAGTTGGAAACCATTTTAGAAATATATATATATATAGTAGTACAACCCAACAGTACTAAAAACCTCGATCTGTTCGTCATTGGCAGTCCAGTTATTGTGATGGTGATCCCTTATAACTATATGACAAGTAATACAGGTACAGTTCCTTATTATTAGGAAACCCAAATGTACTTATTTTTAACATTGATGCTTAACTTTAGTTGTCACTTTGTTTATTTTATTATCCTATCTATTCCATTTGGCTAATAAGTGGTTTTAATAAAAACTTCAAGATCGGAGACTCTGGTTTGACTCTATGATGACTCTTCCCCGATTGGTTATACGCACTTGAAATAATTACGCTATTGTGTTAGGAATGAGAAAGTTTGAATTTCTATAAAGTGTACCCTCATTTGCATGGAAAGTAGATTGAATTGGCAGTGCAGTTTATTGAGAGAGTTATTTCTTAAGACATTCAGCCATTGAAATGATTTATTAGTTACATGTGAACGGTTTTGTCCCATTGTATGATTGGATCAAGGCTACGTTTAGTGTAGGTCCAGTGTGTAAGTAATGTGAATATATAGTTTATGTGTTTATAAAGTATGTTTTGTATATGACCAAAAATAATGTGCTAGCTATTACTAACAAATATTTATTTATTATTATTTTTAAATATTTAATTGACTGAAATAAACTTGTAATGTAATATTATTGGTATCCCAGGATATTGATACTAAAAATATACATCGATCTATTTTTAAGGTGATTGTTTATTTGTATTGTAAAAGTTATTTTGGGAAATATATGAAATACCATAATATAAATTTGCATGTAAATAGAAAATTTCAGTGACTTATTTACAGTTTCTATGAAAGAGTAACTAAACGGAAAAATGTTGTCTCCACTACGTACCATTCTATGGGCTCTAGGATGTATTTTCCTAAGCATTCATCGTAATATCAATTAAAAAAGTATTTAAAACAAACAAAATTTTTCAGCTACTTTAATCTATTGAAAATTATTGTAAAAACAAGTAGAGGTATTGAAAAGCCAATATCAGTGTAGAATCAAATTCTATCACACGTACGCATTAATATTAGCTTCCATCAAGTTGGCAATATGGTTCCATATTCCTCTGAAGTGAAGTGATATTTAATTCTGGGGACGCTTTCGCTAGCTAGTACTAAAAAAAAAGGCGAGCAGGGGATGGAATTGGGTAGATAAAGCGCTAAATGTATAAATGGTTCATGTCTGATTTGTTAGACGTCGTTAATAAAATTCCAACTCTCCCAACTACACACACACACACACACACACACACACACATATATATATATATAATATTATATATAGTTTCAACTCTCCCAACGTGTGTGTGTATTTATATAGTAACAATAATATGATTTATAATTTAAAAAGTACTTACAATGCAACATATATCTATATTAGGCACACACAAAATAACATCCATGAGTGGTATTTAAAAAAAGATGTCTTTCCATTAAAAAAGAGCATACAATTGTTTTAGAAATTTGAATTGTAAAATAATTTAAACCAACCAACAAAGATAAGTATAATCTTTGATTTTGACATTTGCTAGTCAATATAAAATAAATATAACTGTTCACTATGGAGTTCAGCGGCTTTCGAGTTCATCGTGAACATACAAACAAACTCACAAACGAATCTCCTGATATAAGTGAGAGATTATAGTTTTTAGCATATGAAAGTACGAGATATGCCTATTTATAACGCTCCCCAGATGTACCTTTTGAAACAAATCTTAAAATCTATTTTCAAAAAACCTAAATGTTCAAAAAAAAAAATCAATCAATAAATTACCCTTATTTTTAGAGTTACGATCAAACCATTTCAGCTTTAGGGTCGGCTATAGATACACACGGGTACATACATAGTTATTGTAAGACAAACCTTTTTTTGAGTTCAAACGAATCTTTCTTTTTAAGCGTATGGTAATGCTGCACGGGAGAAACATGATATCCATTTCAGTCGCCTGTATGTAGACTATTTGCCGCTCTGGTGATACAAAGCGTTGCCTAGCTCCATGATGTATAGAAGGTTGTCTACATGTCGTGCCCCGAAATGCAATTATGTTTGACTATGTAAGTGTCTGTCAGTGGGAGCTTTTAACCTAGCTTAAGCCTAATTACATTTTGAATTTACTAAACGTGGAAGAATACTAGCTTGTCAAGTTATATTGTGTATATCTTAACCCACTCTTTGTGGCCGTAATCTTAAATAAAATGTTTTAACACTACCAAATATAATAAATGGGTATAAGGGTACCTTAAGGTGCAATATGTTATCAAAATTCCATGTGCGAAACTACCGGTCCTCCCCACCAATGGCAACTAAGTGCAATATGTGTCTAACGTCACATACTGCTCAATTATTGGTAAGGTATTTTTCAGAGGTTAAGGCCTACCATACATAAATAATATTAATCTTCAAATTGCCATTTGTTCAGGATATAGCTGGTTATTGCAGCGCCCATACACCATGGATGTAAAACTGAATAAAGTTCATTGGTTAAACATGGGTAGCGGACCCACTCCCTCCTCTTATTTGCGAACTCTGACCAAAGTTCGTCGTTGCATCCAGGAAGTCGTGGTGAGGAAATGAACAACGGTGGTTTTAGGGTCCGGGAATTAATAATAGACCGAACTACCAATCGCGACGGATCTCGCTTGGAACAAATCACCTTGTATCGTGGGCCTCTTCGTTGGTTGCATCTAGAGAAATACTTCGTGGAAATGTAAAATTCATATCCATTAACAAACGACCAATATTTTCTGTCCCAAGACTCAAGTTCTTACAGCCTTATTAATTTAAAATTGATTGTGACCCACAGACTGATCTTGGGTGTTGGTCTTGGAATTCAATTGGTTACCTTTTACAAGAGGCCAAAGTTTGAATTAAAATCTGGTTGAATTTGGTAGGTTTTCTCTATGGTTCTTCTGTTCTTTCTTCATTCTAATGTAGGTGCGCTTTCTATAAGCTATCTAACTTCCTCATCCATTTCTCTTATAGTAACTCATTAGTAACCCTCTTGTTGGACGTATTTTTTTTTCTTATGAGGCTTCGCGTCCCATACAGGCTATCCGCACAGTTATACTAATTGGATTGAGATGTTTCAGGTATAATTTAGAGAAAATGAATATAAATTGGTGTGAAAAAAGATTTGGTACACTCACTCGGAATATAACGCTGACTTTCCTGTAACCGGCGAACCAGAGCAACCAAGAATTGCACCTTAGTGCACTCACCACTTTAGGTTTAAATGCTCTAAATTTAAAAGAGGTTATTTGTAAGTAAAATATATAAAATAAAACGTTCATGTTAAATTTACCCAATTAGAATGAATAAATATTCTTCTATGTTGTAAATAATCTCGACGGTACAATGCATGTATTTGGAATGTGACATATAACCGTAATATTCTGGTCAAACTAAAAACAAAATATCAAGTGCAATCTATTCTCTTCTTTGGACCACTTCACACAGTGTAATGTTACGTATTAAACAGGAATACCAAATATGAGAGGTCAGTCACCCACCGCATTCCACAATATCTAACTCTAATTTATATCTGATATAGTTTATATCTGATATGTTGCGATACCAAACCTATACATCTGCGTTTTGATCCACTTTTTTATATTCATCGCATTGGGGAGTGAAGAATTATCGTGATAAAAACCTTTATCAAGGATATGAATGTGTCGATAAGCTTTAGAAACCTGTGCTGTCTTAAGAACGGAATCGATACCAGGCTATACATAATGTAATTTAATTCTTGTTTTGGAGATCATACCAATATACAAACGATAGGCCTACTCGTTTTGATGAACGCGTTGGCTATTTAGCTACTTTAAAATTGCATGGGGAAAAATATCAACTTATAAGGATCACGTTACAATCCACCTATCTTATAGTTACACACCTACGTTCACATTACACGTGAAATTAATTATAACAAAATATTAAATAAATATGTCTTCAGCTGACTGACGTCGACGCCATAAAGTTACGTCAACACAGCAGGCAGAAATAATGTAAACTACGACTAATTCATATCAGAGGTAAGTGATGAATACTTCAAGTCACTAGCTCAAATACTGAACTGTCACTCAGTTACGATAACATTTTGTGTACATATGTTGAGAGCTAAGAGTAAATTAAGAGGGAAGAAAGAAAAAATTCGAAACCTGAAACATAAAAAAATGTCACTACCAAATACAATGCGAGTCTAACGCCTTATACTCCTCTGATACTGGCACGTGTTAGTACACATTTGTAGACCCTCTCAACTTGAAGCGCACCTACGTTGCTGGATACACGTAGAGAGGAATATAAATCACAATCACAACCCCCCTTCCTCCAACAAACCCCGCGCTAATGTGTCCATATAAAAAAGGCCTTTGGATAGGTATTCAACCCGCATATCAGCACGCATTTGTTTCAACATTTTCAAACCTGTACGCCACATTCCACTGCGCGCTTTGAGGTCGCTAGCACCAATAAATGTGAAACCATCATGGAAAGCTGAGATAAACACTCAATAGTTAAAAATAGCATTTCTTAATATAAAATGTTAACTTGTGTTTCCAATTGTTATTTAAAATATATTTTTATACAAAGTATTAAACTAACACGATTAGGTAAACTTAAAATTATAGTATTTAAATGCATTAACTTAAAATTAGACTATTTGTGCCTGAGATAACATCAACTTAAAAACTAAACCTTTGACTTATTTGAACTAGAAATTAAATTATTTTTGGAGTGGGTCTAACCATAATCTAAAGCACCTGATTGTCTTTATTATTATTTTCCAAGATATGATGGTGAGGATGTTTCTTTAACATTTAGCTATCTATTGTAGTGTTCGTGTACTTTGGTTGTGCTACTTACTAATTTTAACAATTGAAAACTAGAGAAAATATGTTCCTAAACACAAGATCGTAAATTAATAAAATTGGAATGTCGTCTACTCTACTCTCTCTTGTTAATCTCTAAATAGAACCCATAAGGTAAAGCGTTTTCACAAATTATAGTGGATACAAGACCTGTTAGAAACTCTAGAGAGGGGGGTTATTATCCTGGGGTATCCAAACTATTTGTGGGTATGTAAGCCATGTAATGGGGGTATGGGACTTGATATTTGAATATTTTTTTTTAGAAAATGTTGTTGATTGGTGCATTATCAGGTACTATACCTTGATTCCATCCTTTGATTGCACAAAAACAGTAGATAAAATCTCACCAGTTGTAATTAGCTTGTTTATTGGTGATTTATCGTTTTTATATAAATAATTATAATAAAATTCTTATAATTTCCTTGGATATGTGATGTTCCTAGCCATCATTATGTAAAATAAAACCATTATCTTTCTTCATTCTGTTTAAAGTTGAGTGAATCCATGTCCCTTTATAGATTTAAAGAAAAAAATAAGGGGCTATAATGTTTTTATTTAAGTAAAATTTGAATTCATAAAATTTAAAATATGGTGGTAAAGGGTTCAGTGTTGATATCTGATAGCCCTTGATAAAAGGTCTAACCTCACCACTAATTGTTTCTAACTCATGATCTAAATTTTATTTTAAAAATTCACTTGAAACATTCTAGTAATAAAAGGAATGGCTAATGCACAAGGTCACACACCTACAGAGCACACACACACCTCTTCTCATGGATAACACCTTGCATAGGTAGATAGTACAGATTCGACCAGACCTTACTTTGTAGTGGCGTTTTATGTGTTCTACTTAAAAACACAAAAGTGTTATAATTGATACTAGTAAAAACATTTTGCTACAAGAAAAAAAAATACAAATATTTGAAGAAAACAACTTAAATGAACCCAATTTTGCTTCTATAAAATTAAGAATAATTTTTTTTTATAATAATTAAGAAAAACATACTTATTCATGAATTATTATACAGTTAATCAGTAAATTAGCTTAATAATGTATATTTTATCACCACCGCGCCTCATTGCACGTCCGCGCTATCGGCATTTAACCACGCAAAGGTGGTAGGTATAAGGAATGAAAATTCTAAAGGAAATGTACCCACATTTCGGTGAAAGAGTACTGATAAAACATTTAGGAAAAAATAAAAATCTTCAGCCCACTTGCTCAGGATTTGAGGCCTGACCTCCCCGATACCGAAGGTCCAAACAAAGGTCTTTAGTCTGAATATCCACCGATACGGATCGTTATATCTTTCAATATTTCGCTATTCCCAAATATAAAAACTGTATTTATCTATTTACTCGGGATCTAACTAATCAACCAAATGTTCCCACAGCACCTGGCTGATTGGTTTCATTTGGAATGTACTGTACCTTCCCGTTATAATGAAAGGTAGTATATTGCCTTAACTGACTAAATATTGCCCGTATATTTTATAAGCAGTACCCACTCCGGTGGCCGAAATTTAAGGCGTCACTTTCACGTTTGACTGGCCTGTTGAAGATGGGGAGATCGGGTTCGAATATCGGTTGGGATTAATGAGGATTTTTTCTTTTTCTAAATTATGGTTTACCATTTTCATTCAACACAAATGAGGATATATTTCCTCTAAAATGCTTCCTTCCTCGTCTCTAACCCTTTAAAGTAACTAGAATATATTTTGCATAGGCCTATAACTTGAACAAGTAGTAAGATGCGGTGATAAAATAAATGAAACAGTCATATTATATATAAAACATTCATATATATAATTTTATTTCAAGCATAGTTTTTTATCACCTCTTCATGTTCTTAAAGTTGTACTCCCTCTAAAATTTCTTTTCCTTCCCTTACCCCTGTTAAAATGTCATTAATAAGCCTAGTGCTATCCGTATCGATGGCCACATGGTCTAGTTATCATTCTTACAGTATTCTGGATTGCCAATGTCAGTGTAAGCTGAGGTTATAATTTCGAGCAAGTGTAATAAAGTTAATATCCTAAATAGGACCTATCACTGTTATTTTTACATCATCTCTCCACGTTAATATGGGTGCACTTTCTTAAAATATTATTCTCATCTCTACCCAATAAAATAAAGCTGTTATTGACCTTGGCGTTATAAAATTGCAATAACCAATCAATTTTTTTTAACATTCCAATAATACTAAATAAAGATAATATTATTTATATTGAATAAGGAAAAAAGGTCTTGTAAGTCATGTTTTGCTATAAACATTCGTATAAAAAATGCTCGTTTAATACTGTAACGATGGTTTTTTTTAGCACCACGTCTTACTACTTGTTTGGTTTATACTGTTACGTATGAATTAAGCTAATGTTGTTAGGAATTAGTAAAATTATATTTAGAGTAAGTGTCCCCGCATTTTCGTGGAGTTAGAGTGGAAAACCGTTTTGGAAAACTACTTTGGAAAACCAGTCTCGGTACACCCGACTGGGATTCTAACCTTAATCTCCCTGTCACCGGCAGTCTAGTCTACTTCTAGAATGACGCCTTAGACCATGAGGCCACCAAAGCGGGTCAGTTATGTTATTAACACCACCAGTGTAAACTATACAAAAATAAATCTTTGTAACAAGTACCGAATTCCTAACAACTCTTTCTGTGTCTCGTCTAAAGGTCATAATTCTAAATATAAACTAAAGTGCTCTAAAACGCGGTTCCATTTAATTTGATTCATTGAAATTAAAAGCCCCCCCCCCACTACCCGGTCTTTGACAATTTCATTTGTCACTCTTTCTATCCCCGCATGTAACGGTATCACTTTGAAAGTAGAACTGTTTAATCCCCCTACCTTGTCAATAGATCAAGCCAACTATGCGTGGTTGGTATCAAGCGAGCCATGTGTTTACACTCATATGACAGCTTACCCTCCCCCTCCGGCTCCCACAATCCCGCTATATTGCATTAGGATTACAAGGGAAGAGGGGAAATAACGCGCATAAGGCTTGCGGCATTCACTGTTTAATATTCAGAGCCGCTGTTGTAAAATTGATCTACATTGCCTATTGGGTCTATTCCGTTTTAGTTGAAATTAGCTGTTGTTTTATTAATTAATTAGTTGATTAATTACGCGGCTGTTTATATAGTAGAGTTAAATTTATTTCGGATGTATTTCGTGTAAGAATGACGCAAGATATTTTGAACACTATTTCTATTGTACTAGCTATAAAAATGTATACGCACAGCCCTTACCCTCTTTTAGGACACTACAGTCCAATTTATAGATAAGAAGCCTTTTTTAAAAGAAGTTTACATCACAAAAATTGATGGCGTTCTCCCTATAGTAATATTAGTGTTATTCTATATTGATAGTATCTATCAAGAGTAACAGTTGTATATAACAAGACCTTATGTATTAATACGTAGAAGTAGATTTATAATATTGTCCAGCTATCAGATAAGACCTTTCATATTAAAATTGGACTGTACTAGTACCTGTTTTTTTTTTTTTTTTTTTTTTTCATTTTGAGCAGCTCTGGGGAGTTTTTCTTATTAGAAGCATTTTAACAGAAACTAGTAACTTTAGGAATGCACCTCTGCTCTTTATAGATAGTAATTGTATCGTTTTAAGAATAGAGTGAAGCATTTAATTAAAACTGTTATATCTTTAGAAAATAAAAGATAGAGAGTATAATGTTTCGAATCTTATTTCTAACTACTTGTACTTGTAATAAGGTAGAGGTTTTCTTTATAAGGTAATAATAAAGACTAATGTTTAATTTTCTCATATGTAGATAGCCTTTTATATTTTACTTGTGAAAATAATTTTAATAAACGCAAGGGATTTGTAAGTATCACCAGGATTAAAGGGGAAAATAAGCTTGACATAAAATATATAAACGATAAAACTTTTTTAGAAGTACACTTCAATTATATCAGAGAGAGACTTCTTTATAAAAAAACACACATTTTTTAAGCTAGCATTAATAACATTTTACTGTTTTATTAGTTTTATTTTATAAATATTCAAAATATATATTAAAATTAACAATGAAAATGTGATTTGACGTATGAATGCGTGAATATAGCTCTAGTAACATTTTCTATCTGCCACAATGAACATTTGATTGTACTTGGGTTTGCTAAAAGGCTTCATGAAAACTAAATTAAAGATTTGTTGAATCGTTTCTATCCAACTGAGAATAAGGAAATAAATTTTGAATAATAAAAGCTTTAAAACGACTTTGGAAACAATGAATGGCTGAATACTTTGAATAATTATGACAAGATGTCTGTCCAACTTTTGGAAGGTAATTTTAGTTATATTTAGAGGTGTGCGAATTGGAATTTTTCACTTCAAGCCGAGTTTGAATGAAAACGAAATTTTTTCGAGTTTGAGTAGTATTAGAATTTGTACAAGAAATATTTCAATTTGAATTTCTTTAGTTTATCTATGCATAGATCATAAATAATTACAAATATATTTCTTTTGAACTAATTTTTTTTGTGAAATAATTATAACGACACAAATTCAAATTTTTAAATAAATAAAACATAATAATTTAGTTTTTATTTAACTAGACAAAAGGAAATATTGCAGGACTCTGTTTGCAATACAATTATTTCTTTATACTGAATACAATTGATCTAACTGGACATTTTCGAGAAAAAGATTGATTGTAAAGATCTTATAGTCGATTTCAAGCAGCTACTAAATCCCGACTATAATTTGAATTTCCGAGTACACCCACACCCCTAATTATAATACAAAAATATGTATGTCTTACAACATTCATTTTTTAAAGTTTATTTTGAATTTTAAAGAAAAAATTGTTGAAATAAATAACTCTTACTATTTACCTAAAATACCGGTAGAATGAATATTTTGCAGCACGCAATATATCACATAATATAACTTGGATTCTTTTTTCCCTGATTAATTTATTAAGTGGAAAAATTATAATGATCGACTAGTTTGTTTATTTATAAGTAATATTACAATAAAATTAATTGAATATGTGTGTAAATCACACATTATTTCTTTATTATTCTCTCTGATGAGGAATAGAATAAACCTACATCATAAACAAGAAGTCACCTACAAATTTTACCTTTTGATAATAATTTAGTTAAACATCTACTATTAGTCCCCATAAAAATGTACTGACATTTTTATATGTAGTAATATATGTACTTATAACAAGTAATGCACTGTAAATTTTATTTATAAAACAAAATTTTGCCATGAATGGTACAGTATTTAATTTACTATTTTCATCAGTAGTAATTGGTCATCGTGTAGAATTTATTTTACATATTTACAAATATTTTTAAGATAAAATTCAAAACAAAGAAAGGTGGTGTTTTTTCTTTTAATTTGAAATAACCTGTCTATAAAGTAAATTTAAAACATGTTATTTTAATATTTGCAATAACTCGGTGATAAAAGTGCTAGTCCTCATCGATACACACGTGAGGTCAATATCTTATACATAAATTAATTTGTTTTGCGAAGGATAAAGAAGTTCAAATATTATCTGGATTTTACTGATTGTTTTGGTTTCTCCTAAATGTTTTCCCATTCTTTCTCCACGCAAATAAGACTACATAATTTTTCTCTAAACTATAACATAATCTCTAATGACACATTAACGTATTACTATATAGGGTAGTGAGAATCGGGAATTGAAGAAAAAATCCAGATGTGGGTCCACATCCTCACCGAGGCTATAATATCTCAGAGAATAAAATATCTTATGTGATTTGCCCCAAGCCAATGACAATATCTAGTCGAGTAATGATATGTTCTCTCAACCTGAGTTGAGAATATTTCGACTTTGTTCACTCTGCTAGAGAAGATATGTTCGTTATAATAAATCACATTTCAAAATAATCCTCATATCATTGCTCATGCGTTTTGTAGGTGCGTGTACTGTGAAGGTAGATAAAGGGCCAAATATATGTCTACTCTTTTGAGGAGACTTTATTATCACTCGCCAAACGGTAAGCGTATGTGTTGTGCTGTGTTGCGCATTGTCACGAATTAAAATGAATATAAGCACATATTATTATTATCATTATTACTATTCTGAAAATTGAGAAATGACACCTTGACACGGGAATCGAACCCGGGACCTTTGGCTTAGTACGCCAATGCTCTACCCACTGAGCTATCCAGAATTCGTCCCGTACCCAGGGTCATTCTTCACTCATATTTTAAGGCAGAGTCTATGATGGACGTGCGGAAATCGTCGGCTAAAAGTGTGTGTTTATATTAATATCACGAGCTATCAGATAACGCAACCATCTTCGACTCGGTAGATGGCTCTGCCTTAAAGTATGAGTGAAGAATGACCCTAGGAACGGGATGAATCCTGGATAGCTCAGTGGTTAGAGCATTGACGTAAAAGTCAAAAGTCCCGTGTTCGATTCCCGTGTCCAGGTTTCATTTTTCAATTTTCAGAATATGATTTCTAGATAGAGTAATCCTCACTAAAATTATAAATAATAGCTTTGGCTATTTGATTATTATTACTATTATATCACACAGGGGTCCCCACAGACAATGGCCCTCACACACGACCACAAGAAAGAAATCATTAGCTCCAAGCAACTTGTTTGCTGCAAATAAATCAAGAAAAGTTTGTATGTTATACAAACTGTTTTTGATTTACTATAATACGCGTTTATATGAAGTGTTTATGTAGGAGGGGACTGAATTGTATCCCCTCGGAGAGGTATCATTTCCGACAGTTTTGTAATAAACTGCTTTTGTGAAAAACTGGAATTGTACCCAACTGAATTATACCCCCAAAAACTAAAATTGTATCCCCTCGGAAAGGTATCCTTTTCGACAGTTTTGTAATAAACTGCTTTTGAGAAAAACTGGAATTGTACCCACCTGAATTATACCCCCAAAACTGGAATTGTATCCCCTCGGAAAGGTATCCTTTTCGACAGTTTTGTAATAAACTGCTTTTGTGAAAAACTGGAATTGTATCCACCTGAATTATACCCCCAAAAACTGGAACTTTATCCCCTCGGAAAGGTATCCTTTCCGACAGTTTTGTAATAAACTGCTTTCCTGAAAAACTGGAATTGTATCCACAAATGGCTGACTTGAGGTTTAACAGAAGGAACGTTTAACGTAAAAGCTTTGTCACACTTCTGGTAGAGGGCAGCAGAATGGAATCTTCTTCACTTACTACTTGTATACTAGAGTGCAGCCAAATCAGTATGTTAATTCAATCAAATTATTTAAATAAGTTTAAGTAATTATTTGAAATTCGTAGACTCTTATAAAGCTGCCAAGATTACATAGAATATTAAAAAGTATAGCGTTTTAGATTATTTCTGTGCTGCAGAAATATTTTCTTAAACATGAAGTATTCATTCTCTCTAAAGATTGCAGTGCATACTTGAACATTAATTTGTAACCTTATTTAACTTCTAAGATTTTTTTTCAGGTCAATATATTTTAGAGCATGTATCGACTTCTATAATCTTAAAGAAACAAATCTTTTATTTTATTTGCCACCAGACTTTAACCACTATGTTAAAAAATGAATATTGAAAATCTAGCTTTAATTTATTCAATTCTAGTGAGAAATGAGACATTTTGATGAATTCTGGCAAGAATTTTATTAATGTGAATTGGCATCACTGCTTATCTCACTTCCTATGCTCAGTGAGTTCTAGTGATGGGAAGAATCGAGTAACAGTAGTCGACTACACCTTTTGTATATCGTAATCGGTTGAACTCGATTCTTCCAGAAATACTCAAGTAAAAGTAGTTGGGCCCTGTTCTTCTTTTAGTTGCTCCTTTTCTTTATCTTCAGATATAATACACAATACATATTGGTATGTTTAACGTTTTATTTTAATACAAAATCTTTTTTCCCATATAGTTCATTTTTCAGTCATACTCTTATCAGCGCAAGATTTAGAACAACATTCTATCCCCATCCGACATTTTATCAATAATACATCTCTGACCATATCGAGAATGGAACTCAGGACACCTAGCCTGGTTGCCACACACACTACTAACTGTGGTAGTGTTGAATTTATACTAGGTGATTCGTTAAAGATTCGAGCCCCAACCTGATTACTAACGGTGACAGTATAACGAGTGTAATAGTCCTTAGACTGATCGACCCCCTAGTGGGGCTAACAGATTTCTTCATTCGGAAGCAAATAAAAGGTATGATATTGTATTTATTGTGGTTACGCATAAAATAAACTTTGAAAATTTAATATTGCCTCGGCAATTGCAGCACAACCTAGTTTATTAAACTATACGAACGAAGAAATATATTATTAATGTTGATGTGAATGATAAGAGCTGACATAACTCTTCAGTGTTCAACGTCACAACTGTCTAAGTGTGACACGCTCTTCAAGACCGGGTATGGTGCCAGAAAAGACAAACACTCTGCAACTTAAAAACACCACCATACATAAATTAATATGTTTCGCAAATAAACTTGAACTATTATTAATTTAATATCAAAAACATAATATAGGTAGACTCATTTAAAATCAAAATAAAAAAGTTTATTACAAGACAACTTTTTCATGTTTTCCTATAAACATTTTTTAAGAGTTATGCAAGTTATTTAATTGGTTCCAAATACCAAGTAATATTTCGCAGGCGATGTTCACCACAATTATTACAACCACCATAAAATTACTGTCTTTCCCACACTAGTGGATATACTTATGGCGTGATATTTATATGTAGACTTTTGAAGCTTGGAGACAGTGTTAATTTTCATAATTTGGGTAAAAAAAGGTGGTTTAAGAATCAGTTTTTTAGTATATGTTGCTTTCAGTAGATGCATCAGTGAATGTTGTATAATAAATAATGGGTGCTTATTTCATATAAATAATTGTGTTCATTCTTGAGCTACACAATTGCAACTCCGCTGGTTATAAAAAAGGATAGTGTTAATGGAAAAACCAATGAGGTAGAAAGAGACGTAAATGTCCATAAGTGCATCTACAGCAATTTAAGAGCGAAACGACCAATTGGTATTTATTATTTGGTACATACATTTATAATGGTATTGTACATATTATTGATATTTAGATATGTTAGTAACCATTCATCACACGAAATATAATATAGCCTGACATATATTAAAAATTCGCATAAAATTGTAAAGTATAATACAATGTCTTATCAAGCATGTATTAAGAGAAAGAGAAATACCCGAAGGTTTCCATCTTTCTCATACATTGTAAAACAGACAACAACTCAAAAATTTCAGACAGAAACATCGAAATCAAATTGCTCATGGGCTGTTTTGATCTGTGTTAGGCTAGGCTTATTGAACCTACTATTTTTCTTCCTTAGCTTAAAATAAATAGTTTGACCATGTCTAATTATATAGAATTGACATCTACAACGATGATCTAGCCACATTTTAAAATCGTTTATAGGAAAACATGAAAAAGTTGTCTTGTAATAAACTTTTTTATTTTGATTTTAAATGAGTCTACCTATATTATGTTTTTGATATTAAAATAATAGTTCAAGTTTATTTGCGAAACATATTAAGTTATGTATGGTGGAGTTTTTAAGTTGCAGAGTGTTTGTCTTAATTGGAACCATACCCGGTCTTGAAGAGCGTGTCACACTTAGACAGTTGTGACGTTGAACACTGAAGAGTTATGTCAGCTCTTATCATTCACATCAACATTAATAATATATTTCTTCGTTCGTATAGTTCAATAGACTGGGTTGTGCTGCAATTGCCAAGGCAATATTAAATTTTCAAAGTTTATCTTATGCGCAGCCACAATAAATACACTATCATACCATTTATTTACTTCCGAATGAGGAAATCTGTTACCCCCACTAGGGGGTCGATCGGTCTAAGGACTATTACACTCGTTATACTGTCACCGTTAGTAATCAGGTTGGGGCTCGAATCTTTAACGAATCACCTAGTATAAATTCAACACTACCACAGTTAGTAGTTTGTATGGCAACCAGGCTAAGTGTCTTGAGTTCCATTCCCGATATGGTCAGAGATATATTATTGATAAAATGTTGGATGGGGATAGAATGTTGTTCTAAATCTTGCGCTGATAAGAGTATGACTGAAAAATGAACTATATGAGAAAAAAGATTTTGTTATAAAATAACACGTTAAACATACCAATATGTATTGTGTATTATATCTGAAGATAAAGAAAAGGAGCAACTAAAAGAACAGGGCCCAACTACTTTTACTTGAGTATTTCTGGAAGAATCGAGTTCAACCGATTACGATATACAAAGGATGTAGTCGACTACTGTTACTCGATTCTTCCCATCACTAGAACTCACTGAGCATAGGAAGTGAGATAAGCAGTGATGCCAATTCACATTAGTAAAATTCTTGCCAGAATTCATCAAAATGTCTCATTTCTCACTAGAATTGAATAAATTAAAGCTAGATTTTCAATATTCATTTTTTAACATAGTGGTTAAAGTCTGGTGGCAAATAAAATAAAAGATTTGTTTCTTTAAGATTATAGAAGTCGATACATGCTCTAAAATATATTGACCTGAAAAAAAATCTTAGAAGTTAAATAAGGTTACAAATTAATGTTCTAGTATGCACTGCAATCTTTAAAGAGAATGAATACTTCATGTTTAAGAAAATACTTCTGCAGCACAGAAATAATCTAAATCGCTATACTTTTTAATATTCTATGTAATCTTGGCAGCTTTATAGGAGTCTACGAATTTCAAATAATTTCTTAAACTTATTTAAATAATTTGATTGAATTAACATACTGATTTGGCTGTACTCTAGTATACAAGTAGTAAGTGAAGAAGATTCCATTCTGCTGCCCTCTACCAGAAATGTGACAAAGCTTTTACGTTAAACGTTCCTACTGTTAAACCTCAAGTCAGCCATTTGTGGATACAATTCCAGTTTTTCACAAAAGCAGTTTATTACAAAACTGTCGGAAAGGATACCTTTCCGAGGGGATACAGTTCCAGTTTTTGGGGGTATAATTCAGGTGGATACAATTCCAGTTTTTCACAAAAGCAGTTTATTACAAAACTGTCGAAAAGGATACTTTTCCGAGGGGATACAATTCCAATTTTGGGGGTATAATCAGGTGGGTACAATTCCAGTTTTTCTCAAAAGCAGTTTATTACAAAATTGTCGAAAAGGATACCTTTCCGAGGGGATACAATTCCAGTTTTTGTGGGTATAATTCAGGTGGGTACAATTCCAGTTTTTCTCACAAGCAGTTTATTACAAAACTGTCGGAAAGGATACCTTTCCGAGGGGATACAATTCAGCTCCCCCTTTATGTAGCCTACTTAATTATACTTAATTATTATTAAATTTGTGTAAAATCAAATAATTGCTTTGTTTGAACTTTCCTAAGACCCGCTATGATGTAATTTGTATGGGTATATGAGGGGGGAGTCACACTCTATGCCACCCCGAAGCTCCCACATAACATAAATTTGGCACTTCTTATAGGACAAAGTAACTTCATATGGTTAAGGAATTCATTGATTGAGTCAAGGTAAAAAGGAACTTTGTTTACAGTTACAAAAACTACTTTAAACTTTCTCTTACGTCAATTCATGTGATTTGAAGGCATCAATTTTGATATTATATCAATATATATACAAAAACAATAAAAATATTGTCAAATTTTGTCTATTTTGACAGTGGATTATTTTTCTCTGGTATGGCTGAAAACTTATCATAGCTGAACTCTTTTTTGGGGGACCCTGTTGCGTTTGTTATAAAGTTTGACAGTGTGTAAGTCATGTGCTTATATGATAAATATTTTTAGAAACTGCACCTTAAATATTCATGGTAATAATAAAATCGGTGAAACTTGCAGATGAAAGAGATCATTTCCCCTTACCTGTCTCTATAGTCATTGTCATTGCCAGATGTACACCTGCAGAGCTGCCACATGCAGCAATACACCCATAATCGTACGGTAACATATCCTGATGCCCCAGTGACAGTTATGTGACCGACGTGTCAACACTGTGGTGAACAGATGCGGCGTTGCAACGTGTCCGGCACCCTAAAGCTTGCATTTTGCATATTAACAAGGGAAAACATATTAATTATTTTACACAACGACAGGGCAGGTCTGGAAAATAGTAAATCCTTTTTGGTTTTGCTCTGTGTCTCACTCCCCATTCAGGCAATTTGCATTTAACTTCATAAATGTTTGAGAATGAATAAGTAGAGTTTAGAGATAGTGTACCAAATTGCGTAGAGGGAGGAGTGGTTTTTAAATTTAGTAAATAAGGCTCTCAGAATATTTAGCCTGGACTCAAACCAGCCTCCAACACGGCAAACCAAACTAGAGGTTGTTAGTATTAGGTCATTCGACCATTACATTGTTATCACACAAGTTTAACAATATTATATATATATATATAAAGGGTGACCTGTGGTCTAGGGGTAAGGTGTCAGATTTCTGTGCTGAGGGTCGGGTTCAATCTCGTCCCAGCACAGATTTATCTGATTGCCAAACCTCCTTCACTCTGACAGACGTGTATTCACAACTTGTGAATGTGAGGAATGCAGGCCTCCACGGGTTCGGATTCCACGTTAAACTGTAGTCCTCCATTTCATCTCACAATCACCCTACCATTTCACATTAGCGTAAGTGCGTATAACCGAACGGTAGTAAGACCGTGCTAAATAATAATAATAATAACAACTATATAATTATAAGCTATAAACAGTTATTCAATTAATTCACATAGTACATTAACGAATTAAACGGAGCAAGCATGCAATTTTAACCTTTTTGCCTACAATTATCAAGGTAAAGTTGACCCCTTATAACTCGTGACTTGTAATGATTTAAAATCATTGACTCACTATTTATAGTATGTAAAAATTGTGCAATAAAACGTTTATTGTCGAATGACTTAATCCGAGTGTGTACTGGTGCGAGTGAAAGTAACACACAACGGAAGTGAAGCTGAAATAGCTTGAGCTAACATTTGGGAGACGTAGGAAGATACATTTTCTGGGACTTCCATTGTGAGATAAGTCAAGTTAACAATGACTATGATAGTAACATATGTATTAAGAATATGTTTCATTCTTACTAATAAAACTCAGGGGAACAGAATGAGGATGTTGATATTTAAGAAAACTTAACGAAGAATAAGGATGATAAGCTATGAGGTCAATACGGATAGTTTCTATCCCTCAAACACCATGTGTCGCTCTTAGTTTTTTATTTAATTTGAAAATTGGTTTATTTAGTTTGTTTATTACTCACATTGATGGTTATGTGGTTTAAGGCATCAAGAATGAAGTATACATTACTACCACTGACAGAAAGGTAGAGGATTGAATCTCGGCCTATGGTTGTAATAAGGGTGGCTCTCCATAGTTTATTTATTATTTTTATTTTCCCAACTCGCACTTAATGTTTATGTAGAGACACTTATTTTAAGCAAACATATTTATTCTTGTCTCTTAGATTAATTTGCTAGTAGCCCTTTGGTTGGTTGTATTAATTAAACATGAAAAAGCTCTTTCAGTAGCCCTCTCCACCAAGGAACCCTCTCCCCTCCTCCCGTTCCAGGCCAGCACATTCAAACCGCGTCCTAGTCCGGCTATTTGAATGGAGCTACTCTGCTGCGATTTCACGCTTGCTTTCAACAGAATGAAAGGTGGTAACACCGCACATGACTTAACCTAGGTGACCCTCCCTCGCTTCATAGAGCTCTCCATGTGTGGAAGAGGGTGATACAGACTCACCAATAGTATACATGCCCAACTGCCCTGACATAGCCCTAACGGATACATTCAAGAGGGTGACCACTAGGGCACTTTAAGGTAAACATTCAGGAATATGCTTAGACAGATTCTGAGAATGGACATTAAAAAATATTACTAGCACATCCACATGGCTTAGTAATGTTTTTTTCGTATGCCATCATATATTGGTCGCCTAGACATTCTGGTCTTCACTTGCAGAGGCGGATATGTAGACTGGTTTTTGAGGTTACCGAAGTAACTGGCCCAATGAAATAATGTGATGATAATGATTATGAATGTTTGGTGCCACTAGAGATCTTAAGCCTAACTATCCAGATCATAGCAGCCATAGGAACGATTCCCTTTCAGGAAGAATACCTATGAAACGCCAGGAATCGATCCTAGGACATCCATATTAGTAGCAGGAATGTTGACTCTTGACCAAGAGGCTGGCAGTTTAGTGTTTAATTTGTGTGTATTCCACATCTTACCACCCATCCGGGCTATCCGCCTATTTACATTGATTTATTAAAGATCGATTAAGAATGAATTAAGAGAAAATATACTCTCATGTTCATGGAAATGGGAGTCAATATCTTTTAAGAACTAAAACAGAGCCTTTGTACACCAGGTTGGGAGTCAAACGTTTTCCTATACATCACTGGTAAACCCGACAACACGATACTGATGCCTTTGTTCACGTGACCATTTGTGTGTCTATCCACTTAAATCCTCTAACCAAATTTTAGAAAACTAAATATTTATATACACACATATATATTATTTATTATACAAGTTTATAAGTGGACTGTCAATGCCTTAGCTCAGTTGGTAGCATATATTCCTACTAAGATAAGGGTCCATGTTTCAATTCTCAGCACGTCCAAAATATTTATCATTGGTGAAATTTAAGCTACAGTGATGAAATAATGGCTGGAAGCATGGTGTTGTGTCTGTTCTAGATTTAAACTAGCTTATATAAGTCGTGTGACGATATAATCAGTCAGTTCAGAAAGTTCAAGTTTACACATAAGCTAATAATAGTGAAAAGCAAATATCCTGGAATTGAAATTACTATAAAACGACTGGATGGGGAAAACATAATGGCGTCCAACTAAACCCCGATTTTTCAAATGAATTTCCATCGTTTTTGCTGTGCATGGAGTGGTTCACCATTACAATTATTATTTGTTTTATCACCATGGAAACAACTAAAATCAAAGTCTCTTTGGGGACCTAAACAAAGGATTACTGTACAGTGACACTTTATATTTGACTCTAGTCACAAAATGGCTGTTAAAATGGCAGGTATAAACACATCTTTAACCAATATTCTTTGTTTGATGGAATTAATTTCCTAGACTTGGGAAATATTATTCACTTTTATATTTTATAATCAGTGTTTAATTTTTACCAAATATACGTTTCTTAATTTCATCTGTGCAATCATTCTTTTTTAAATCACCCTGAGAAATGCACTGACAAAACTTTAACATAAATTGCAGCATGCACTGCTCAATCCACTAATATATTTTAACAGCTATCTAGTGACTAGCGTCAAATATAAAGCTGCACAGTACAGTAATCCCTTGTTTACACCACCATGAATATATATAACGGAAACTTTTTGATTAAAAGTAACCAGGTCTTATTTTTAATATAAAATCGCAAGGCTGATTCCTATTTTAATACAAATTAAGCCCACATCTGTGGACAAGCGTAAGAAAAATGTCAAGCTCTTTTTGTATGTGTTTGCGTCGACGCGGATGTTGAGGTTAGAATCGCGATAGTATGTATGTACTGAGGGTAGTATTTTCTGAATGGTTACTACTTTCTCTTCCAACAAATGCGGGTATATTTACTCAAAAATAACGTCCTTCATTCCTCCAATTAATGTAATTAAATGCGAACAGCCCGTATGGGTATTAGGACATTATTCAGCGAAACATAATTTAGTCTTACATTTTGTCAGTTGAATTATGTCACTTTAAAAGCTCTCATCAATAAGTTGTGTATCCTGTATTTTGGCTTGGCTATTATTTTATTATATAAAATATAGGCTTACATTTGAAAACGCTTACTAATTGATATTTAAATAACAGTAAATAAACATATTATTTTCTCAGTACATCACGCTGAGACAATATTTTACGTTAGCTGTATTCTCCGATTGAATATTAATTTTGAAGTCTTGAATATAAATGGTCTATTTGGTGCTCTTTTAAAATAATTGTAAATATTTGAACTGCTGTTTAGTGTTTTAGTATTTTAATTAATTCGTTATAACCAGGCTGTTGAATATTTCTGGAGCGTTTTGTGCATAATATTAATAGGTCCAACTATGGCTATCAGAGAGGGCATGTCAGGGGATTTCGCAATTGACTCCTAATCGGATGGTCGGTGTTCGATATCAAACATGTTTGCTATTTCTATTGGTAAAATAAGAATACAGAAAGAAGGACCTTTTAGAAAATACAAACATAATTTTCTACGGCCAACATAGATGGTATTTTACTATATGGCTTTATAGGTTTTGATATTCTCTACAGGACACATGACTTGAAGTATGAATCTATGTATTTTCACTCGGCCTTTCAAGGGTTACCAATTTTATTCATCTGGACGAATTCAGGTGCATTTGTTTTTAAAAATTCATTATTTTTACTATGTTTATTTATGCTAGATAACTGAAAGTCAATAATGACACTATAACTATCGTCACACACATTATTTTGAATAAATCAACATTAAATTTAAAATGTGAGGGAATAAAACTTTATTTTTGTAAGCTTTACAAATTCCAGAAATAAACCAATTAATCGTACGCAATTAAAATAACATTAATAATTTAGCGCAAAAAACGTAAAAAAAAAATCAATCCAATTCATTCCAAAAATGCACTAAATGCCACTGTCCGTCAAGTAGTAATAAATTGAATGAGTTGAGTCGTTCTTCTTCTCAATCAACTTGTCCTTCATTACAATTTCTATGCGTGTGTATTCAATGTAATGGCTGGAGTGGTTGTCCGTTATGAGAGGGGTAGAGCTTATATCACCCCACCAACCCCTCATACATCACTGACCATTGTGGAGGGGTATGTTGGGGCTCAGAAGGGGGTGATTAGGGATGGCTGGGGGTACGGGGGAAGGACAACCCGCTTGACAGTTATGCGACTCCCATCAGTAGGAGGAAGTGTGTGTCCTCACTATAGTTCGTTGTTTGTATGGAATCTAGGCCATATATTTTAACCTCCACCCACTCTTTTCTGTCTCTTTGGGCTTTTCAGTTGTATTTTTTTTAACCCTCGTTGTTGTCATGGGGTGTTGTTTTAAAAACGTTTTGTAGATAGTGACATGTAACATAAACTACTTACTATAATTTTATCTGTGGAAGCTATTTTTGAAGTTGGGGTGGGGTTTTGATTTGCTTAGACCTTTTTTTTTTTACTTTTTAATACATAGGCCTACAGATCATCAAGAAAATATAGTGATTTTAAAAATACCAGGTCTTAATACTTTGAATAGAGTGTACTTTATATATATTTCTGATTCATAATTTTTTTAATTACTCTTTTTTTTATGTTTTTTTGCTTCACATCTTACGAACTAAACCGATTCTACGAATTTAATTACAATAATTGAGTAAGGATAGAAAAATTAACGTTAAGAGGAAGAGTACCTGAATTTGCATGGAGGGAATCTAGAAAACCACTTAGGAAAAAAAAATCACCCTCATTAAATCTGTCCTGTATTCCAACACTAATCTCGCTGTCACCGGAAATAAGATCAAATTACTTTGAAATTTTAACCAAAAAGCCCACCTTTGTGGGTGAAAATAGCCGTTTCCTTAAAAAAAAAAAAGGAACATTAAGAGATCCACCCTCAAATTAAACGATACAAAATTACTGCACAAACTTTTTCATATATGAATGTTATATTGGTTGCTTAAAATAAATTTCCTTTAAACTTATATATAATCTGTTGGTAATAAAGATAAATTTAGATACGTTAGAACTGTTTAAAATTTCAAAACAATAAGAAATATAACAATATATTTTACAAATATAGCCAAATAATTTAATAAAAATACGTCATACGAATGAATACCTAGAGAACAAAACTAATGGATGTAAAGTAAACACAAAACATAATAACTAGCCCACCCTTTCACAGAAAATTAAAGATTTTTTCAACCATCGAAATTATTTTAAAAACTTATATTAATGAAAGCAAATAAACAAATAAGATTCCAAAACGTACTGATACAATACCCCTAGAAAACAGCCCTTCTTAACTACGCGCCTAATTTTACACCGCTAAGTAAACGAACTCAACCGTTGGTACGCCTTCAGTCTACTTTACCCCCTTTACACCCTTATAGGGAGTCACTCACAAAGTTAATGCGTGTTTATCTTAGGGGCAGAAGACACAGGGGTTTTGTGGGGGTACGGTGATACACGGCTACAAACCTCTTAATATTGGTTCAATTATTCACAGGCAAGTGTGACGGCAATCTCTTTGGGTCGGCGTCAAATGCCACACGGGCGCCGCCTCGCCTATTCAACGGGGGTGGTTAACTCCAAGGAGCGTCCTCCCTCTCTCGTTGAATCATTACTGTGATGCTCAAACTGGAAAGGGATGAGAGATGTAGGGGATTATATTCTGTGATGTTAAGGGTTGAGAAAATAAACACTTAGAGGGATTCATTGAAACGCGACATTATCTTAAGATTTATTTAACAATAAATATAACGAGAAAATATTTCAAATTTTACTTTCTATTAATCCCTGGTAGAGAGAAATATTTTGATTATAGAAAAAATATAACTCACAATTCTGATAAATGTTGACGTTTCATAGCCCCTTGAAAAGTGAAAATGTGTTTCTTATTAAATTAAACCCTTTAACAAAGTTTAGCTCATTGGTATATGTCAGCCTAACATTATACCAATCGAGCTAAAACTTTGTTTAAAGGGTTTAATTTAATAAGATTTCCTTAAGAGATTCCTGAATTAGATATCTAACTCAATTCTAAAGGTGGATTACTTAAGGGCCAAAATAGAAAAATCGATCTGATCTTAATCGGCTCAAACGATTTTTATTAAAATGTGTTTTTAGGTAATTTTTAAGATTGCGAACAAAATGTCGAGTCTAATTTTTCCAGGAAATTGCCTAAAACTGTACTTTTAAATAAATGTATCCAATTTTGATCATACCTCTAGAACTCCTTGAAATAACTTATCTTTGCAAAGTTGCATTAATGTCAAAATCAAATAACGTTTGTCTGAGATATTGACCTATATTTATATTTTTAATTCAGGTCTGGCAAATAGTTTATGGTTTCTTCTGAACAGATGTGTTTCTTTTTCATTAATATGTTTTTGTAACAGTGTGTATTATTGAATTTATGCTCTTTGGTGGAATGTTAATGCAAAAGTATAAATTATTTTGTTTCATATATCTTACCAGTTTTGAGTAGGCCCTAAATATATCAGTGTTTAGTTAAAAAAGCGAAAAAATGTGTGAATTTACCGACACAAGTCGCTGATAAATAAACAATGGGATAATAGTGTTTGATTTAGTTACAAAAAACATAATTACTTATATTCAAACATAATATCAGGAAGACCATTTAGTAGAAAACGATTGTTTTATTTATATCCATATATATGGACACGCTGGCTAGGTAGTCAACCATGTTTGGTCTGAAGTTGATGAGATCTAGGTTTGATTCTTAACTTATGTACGGAGGGTGGATTTCATTTAATTTATTTTCTTCCTTCAGGAAAATGCGGGTAAGTTTCTTCTAAATCCTACCTTTATCCATACTCTATTAGTGTAAATATGCAGAGAGCCTGAAGGGGTAGTAGTTTAAGACGGGTGTGTGGTAGATTATTACTGAAAATTTACAATTCCTGTGTTGATAAACAAATCTGAAATATTTCTTGTATTAATTTATATGGAAGTTTAAATGTCGTATTTTATTAGAAAGGGTAGCTCGCCCTATACATATATCACCTTTCAAATATATCATTTTATATTGAGATCAGAGTATAATAACGTTAACCTCTTTGCTTTAACAATATTCATTTTACAACAATTCTATCTGCTAATTAAACGTAGTTCAATAACTGTATGTGATTTAATTATTAATGCTTGGTATTGTAAACATTTCAAAATATATCTTAGAAATATTACAACACTTGTCTACAAATTAAAAGTGAGATAAAATAATGATAATTATCAGCGTAATAATAATTAAAAAGTATGTTAAATATTCTTACATACACTTTTTAATTTCTCATTAAGTGAAAGTATTGTAATAATGAATTTTTTTTACCTTGTGAATATGATATATCTTGAAGTTTTTTATCTTCTGAATTAAATAAGAAACGTCTTACAACTCTGTTTGTCCCCGTGTATGTCTATTTTTCTGTACCCGGGGATATAAACGAAACTGTTTGATGGATTTCTTTCAAACTTGATATTTTGATTTTATACAGTATGATTATATGTCGTGGCGAGATCGTGTTATAAATTTAAATCCTAAAATGAATGTTAGTTTTAAATTGACTGATTTTTGAATATCTTAGAATTGTTTGAAAAATGACTATCAACTTTGTTCAAAATTGGTTTCAGAGAAATATACTTTGTGTAAATGACTTAAGTTTACTTAAATTACAGTTTATTTAAGGGAAAAGTCGATAGCGGTAACTAATGTTGTTACTTAATTTAAACATTTAAAAACGATTTAATTAAAATCACTTTCAAGAATTGATTTATCTTTTTTTTAATAAAAAATAGAGTTAGTCTAGGGAAAATTATTCATTTAAATAAAAGTTTTTATCAGGTGGCTCTAAAAATTTTGGTGTAATTTTTATTCGAAAAGTTTTTCATATAATTATCAAATAATGGGTTTTTTCTAAGTAACATTTTAAAGTTTTCTGATAACATTTCTGAAATAGTTCCTAATTACAATATACTAAATAGAGTATGATTTTATGTTACCATTTACTTTCTTATACTTTTTAATTGTGTTATGGTGTAAGCCAACATAACTAAAACATTAATGTGATGTTTTTAATCTACATGACAACCTTTGTGGTTTAGTTGTCCCGAGTTTTATCTCTGGCACTTCCAGAATGTTTTGTGAAGCAATGGGTCTGGAACGGGATCAACACAGCCTCGTGAGAACAGTTTGAGGAGTAATTTGAATAAAAGAAGTAGTGCCTTTGTTCTAGATAACTGAGAAGGATGTTCAGAGGGTTCGTTGTGCTGACCACATGATGGCATCTATCCACAAATGTTGGCAATATCTTCTTCAATATGTGGCAGTCATTCGATCAGTATAGCTCGCTCGCAGGATGCCATGAAGTTTTTGTTATACACGCTGCTTTTGCTATTAGCTACATAAATTGGACCGACAATTAACGGGGGACGTCACATTCATGACATTCACGATTCGTTTCGGACGAGGATTCAGAGTGTGAAAATTACTCTAGGAAACTACTTCAACAGTCGTTAGTTTAAGTTACTTGGCAAGAGGGATTTAATTCTGGTATGGTCTTGTGGTAAAACGCAACCGGGTGCGAAACATTATCTTGCAGCCCGGCGAATAAGCGGATATAAATCACAATATATTACCACCTTGTTAGAAGCCTTAAACAGCTTTGTTTGATAACTATTTTTCATTTTTCGGAGGTTACTTTAATCAAGAGCTTAGATTTACAGTTAACAGATTGGTCAGCGGGCCAGTTTCAAGAAACGTGTACAGTTAAACACAGTGACGGCATTAGCTTTAAGAATTAATGTCCACTGGCTCAGAAATAAACGTCTGAAACGACGATGACAAGGATAATATGACAGACAAAATCCAATAAAATATTTTTAGCCCTATGTTTCAAGATGGAAACAAGAATGGATCAACAACTTGGATGTCCACCAAAAATCAAGGTAGTTTACGACATACCAATTTAATTTTCAAACCAGACTCAAACTTAAAGATAGCAACTGAACCAAAACTGACTCGAGGTACAAGAGACCACGCCTATTAAGGTAACGAATCAATTCTCCACACTAACAATATTGCTAACGAAAGGAACAACGATTGAGCTATCCAATGAATAAAGTGATGGATTCAAATTTATAGAGAGGTAAAAACGTCCCCAATCATGATATGAAATGCGGAAGAGTATAATAATATATTAAGATCCTTGACAGAAATCTTAAGGATGATTGCAAAGTATTTTACATAGTGAAAGGCATTAAGATAGTAACGAGTCTCTTGGGACTACTCTACTTTGCTTAAACTGGTTAGGGGAAATTCACTTGAGCAATTTACATACATGCTTCAGAAGGACACACCATTTAAAATCGTCGTTAAGGGCCTTCATTCAGCATGCCCTATCAGGATATAGCTCACCGTAATGGGATTAACACCCACAGATGTGTGACAGCTACAAACAAAATCCTCCATACAAACTGCATCACCTGGGCCCTCTCCCAAACTTTATGTGCACACCAGCACTAACTGAGGATTGTTTAAGGTTTACGGTGTCAGAGCTATAAACCATACAATAGTTAATATAGAGAAATACCATAAATCGTTGAGCGCTATTACTATAGTGCCACGTATGCCGCATTTTGGTCACTAAAAACTATTGCGCACAAACTTCACGCCCGCCGTGTCAAGTGTCTAGGGACACACATTAGCCACTTATCGTCTAAAAAAGAATTGGACCAGACACGCTTGTTTCGTAAACTACTGCAAACTACAGGAGGCTGCCAAACAAAATCAGCAAGGGGTCAATCCTTCGGGGGGGGGGGGGGGGGGTAAGAAATCCAAATGTGCCACCAAGCCTGATAACACAGCGCCTTATAAAGACTAGTACACTAATAGCAATATAGGATCCCTTATTGAAACGGGCGTAGTACGCTGCTGCCTTTATCAATCACCCCCAGAAGAGTTGTGAGGGAAAATAGTAGCACCAAACACTAATGAGGCTTCAGATCTAAAGGACTTTCTTTAGTAGTTAAATAAATCATCCTGATAGGGCGGATACTGTACTTTATAAAATTCCTGGAGATGTTAAAAAAAATTCTCCTGGTTCGTCTACCACCTCCGACTGAGTCCCAGGGACACCCAAACACCGCCTTTTATAATATTTTGGCTGAAGGTGAGTGGAAAGTAGTGGGATGGACAACCGAAAGAGGACATACATGTCTCAGCTAAAACCTTTATTAAAGAGTAATAATTACAAAGTCACATTCAGGGCTACAAAGTCTGGTTCTGGGTGGTCATATTAATGTGTGTAGCTGGGGATAGTTTTGCTTCTTGATGTAAAATATCCCACTGATGAGACAGTCCATCAGCTGGGTTGACCTTTGACGGGATCCAGAAGGTTGTGATGCCGTCATTTAGGATTCATTCCATCACGTGGATATAAGCCTGTTGATGGGTGGGGGAGGCGAGGACTAAGCTCAATCCTGCGGACATAACGGATGGGACGGTGGTATTTACAGTATCCAGCTTGATGTTTTGTTCTCCTGTTAAACTGTAAATCAAAGATACACTTAGTATGGCCGTCATCATCTTTGGCTCTATTGATGTCAGTCCTGTCCATCAGCCTTTGTACTCAAGCCTCGTTATTGCATCTACCCACCTCTGACTGAGTCCCAAGGGCCTCCACATCCTTCCACAACCTTTTATACTATGTTGGACGATGATTAGGGAAAATCCCTGGAGGGACAGCCGAAAGAGGACAGAAGTAGACCGCCAAGGCCACGCAAAGAGCCGCTGTGTAATCTGCTTGAAGGAGCTTGGTGTCCGGTGATCGAACTGATGTCCATGCTTTTGGAGTTGGACTGATCCCACCTTGGAACACCGGTTTTGTGGTTTGTGCCGGTAAATTGAGGTCTGGTAGGTGTATGGTTGAGCCTGCTGAAGTCCCCGGATGGTGACTTCATGTACTTAAAGGGCCTTTCTGATTTTTTTCCCCCTAGGTCTGTGAATACATTGTTGAGATTTCTGGAAGCTGTCACCGAATTTTTTTGTGATGACAAATAATAAAAGGAATAACCCAAGAGATGTACTTAATGTGATGTTCCAGAACTCTAATGGCCTTATACAATAGGCTTTTGAATTCGAGCAAACAAAGAGGAGAGAGATACGATAACAATTTCGTTTACCTGTTTTGAAGCGGAGTGCTTAACGGATTTAAACTAGGAAACTGGTATTAAGTCATAAATGTTATTTCATACTAATATTTTATTTCTAATAAACTATTATCATATCACTAACATGAATAAAGTAATCCTAATTTGTGGAAATACAAACTAAGGAGTAAAAAAATTTTTTTTTGGCTGGCTGATAACGGGTAGATCAGTGTTTAAATCCTGGTCGGTTGAGACTGGGGTAGTTTATCCTAAGTGTCTTTGCACTCACCCTCTAAACAAATGCAAGTGCTTTTTATATCACTTTGATCTTACTCATTCATACCTTATTAGGTTTAACATGTAGATGATCTGGATGGATAACAAGACATGGTGCATAAACAATAAAAAATACATTGAGAGAAACTAACAAAGCTTATTTTGAATCAACTTGTGGATTTAATTCAAACGATAACAACATATTTGTTTAGTATTTTTCTCACTCAGATCTCTGTGGTGAAAGAATCGTACTTCAATAGATGTCATTTAACTCAAATAGTTCCTAATCTCCTAAAAAATTGGACTGATCAAATCATGTTGATACAGGAAGAACAATCAGTATCGTAAAATTAAAAACGTTGCTAAGACTCCCAAAATATATTTACATGTCAAGTCATGTAATCTTAAGCTGTCATTATATATTGATAACATCAATACTTATAAAATAATGCTAGTATTATTTTAAAATTCTATCAATGTTGATTGCAAATACTCTTTTTTTCCAAACACTTATTCCTACCAGAATCCTAAGATTTTTAAAGAAATACTTTTAATCTCCAATCAATCCTAGATATTCCATAGTTGTTTCCACCACATATCACTGTTTTTTCGGATCTTGCACATATGTAATAATTTATCAATGTATGAAGGATAAGGAAGATTTAATTTAAAGGAAGTGTTTACGTATTTGTGTGGAAAATATATTTAGGAAAAAAGACCCTAATTGCATTCGACATGGAATATGAATATTGATCTTCCTGTCAGAAGCATTCTTGTCAGTTTTGAGCGTGATGCCTTATACTATTCGACCATTTGAGTGTGTTTCAATGGTATGTGTTATCATTAAAATCTCATATCTAATTAGGCATATTATTGTTAACTATATTATATTTCTTGCTCATCTAGGAATACTGGCTACAAACACCACATGCATTTAATCCAAGCGAGCAGGATTGGTAGGATGGATTTAAAATTAAACACACAAACATTTTCCTGTTAATTTACAATAGGGAGATAAAACGGCCTTCACTGTATCCAGCTGGATATAAATATCAGCCTCCATTCCAAAGTAGACATGCGCATTCCAGCTTAAACCTTGCCTTGCCTATATATAGATACAGAATGCATATACTGTATATTTTGAATAAGTCTTAGTATTGTCCAAGATATCCACTACACTAATGGGATAGAGATTAGAAAGGCAGGATTTAGAGACAACGTACCTGCATTTGCTTGGAGGTAGATTAGTAAATGATTTATTTAAAAAACACTCTCAATACATACAGACTTTCTTACCACCAGCAATCAATACCAGACGTGGTTGATACATTGATCCGTGTGTCCCCAGATGTAGGTTAAAAATTAAATTATTGTATGCTCTGGTTTTGATCAGTTTTATTAGGGACTTAAACTATCTAATATCAGAAAATGGTGTATGAAAGTTGGGTTTAATGAAATTGCAACGTATTTATCAAGAGAAAAATTAGAACATCTTCTTAAAATTGATAATTTTTTTAGCCACTTAGATAACAAGATTATTAATTACTCATTCTAAGAGTAGGGATTAGGAGGCTAGCTTGGAAGAGATGGACTAGCATTAACGTAGAAAGAAAATACGAAAACTACATCTATTATAAATTTCATGTGGAAAACAACCTTCACTGCGACCAACCTAGATTTGAACCTAAACGTCTTAATCGCCAGCTGCACAGTATATTGTAAACCTTACGTTTTAAGCCACGTGACCATCGACTTTGTACAGATAATCACTTGCAAGCTAGTAATCATCTATATATAATTTACTTTAGTCAGCTAATATTTGACGCTATAAATAAAGTATTTCTGAATTTATAATTAATAGAAGTCAATAAAAAAATTCTATATCTGCACAAAAATGATAAAACGTTTAAATTGTCGCTGACATTAACTAAAAACTCTATTATTTGAACAAGCTCTAAAGTTGATCTAGCTGATCCCACCTCCCCTGGTATGACGGCTTAGAATGATGACTTATTATCAATACGAAAATTATAATACGAGATAAATTTCATATTTTATATAGTGGTATCTATATTGAGACGCAGATTTCTCTGACAGGTTAACTAGTTAATTATTGCTCTGCCACATATGCGTGGCCTGTAATGGGTCTCATCTGGATAATTGTGCAGTAGATCTGGGCGAGGTAATTACTCTCTACATACATATGAACTAGACAAATATTTGTTGACCTATTATTAGCACTCAAAACTAATTCATGCAATATAGTCATCTATGATGAGGACTAACCGATTGGTCATTCCTCACAGAATTATGTAGAACACTGTATCTCTAGAAGAGTTTATGTCAATATCCAGAGAACCATTTTTATGTAATTTTCAACTGGATTTTTTAATCATCTGGTCTTACTACCCGTTCTGGTTATTTGTATACATACAATTTAGGCTAATGTGTTAAGGATGATAAAATTTGAATTTAGAAGAAGTACAGCCATACTTGCATTCAAGGAGAGTAGAAAACCATTAAGAGAATACCACCCTCAGTATACCAGACCGGAATTCGAACCCCCATCCTCAGAAGTCTAGTATGTTGTGAGATATGATGCCTTAGACCATGCGGCCAACGAAGTTGCAGCCTCTTTTTTTTCAACACCACATCTTACTACCTGTTCAGGTTGTATGGATATTTACTATTTACGCTAATGAGATAGGAGCAGGAAGGTTTAATTTAAAGGAGGTGTAACCATATTTTCATAGTGGGAGAGTGGAAACCATTTTGGTAAAACCCCCCTCAGTAAACCCGTCTGGGATTCAAACTCCAATATTTCTTAAATCAGCAGTCAAGTCTATTGTGAGAGTGACGCCTAAGACAATATGGTCACATAATCAGGTTTTGGCCTTTCTGAGCCATTACATAAGTCTACTAAACTTTAGTAGAATCTCTTCTTGCTACCCATTTGGGCTACTTGCATTTGACTAAGCTTTTGTGTAAAGAATAAGGGAGGTATCATATATAGGGGGTATATCCGCATTTGCTTGGGGAATTAGTGAAAAACCTTTTAGGAAACACCACATTGATACCACGTTGACCAGTCAAGATTCAAACATTAAATTTACCGTTACTTGGAAACCATACTTGAGAGCGTGACATTTAGTCCTCGTGACCACCGACTTAATTCGATCGTGTTCTATAAATGTAATGGTTTAATATTGTATAATATACAAGTCCATGCTATTGGATATAATATAGTATGATTATGTTGGATGAACTGTTTAGAAAATTCAAACCTATTTCTTTGCGGCCAACATTGATGACATTTTACAATATTATTTGTGGTATTCTATATGTATTGATAATACAAATGTGACATGACTTGATTTATGAATATATTAAAATTATCTTAGTAACTTAGGGAACTACACGATTTTGTTCTTCCTACCAAAATAAGGGTATACATGATGCTGTCTGAGATATTTTGATTTCTTAGTTACTTATTGAATTAAATATGTTTTAAAAAGTTAAAAACTGTTAAAACAGCAGCGGGCCCAAGGTTAAACGCTAAGTTCATCTAATCTAGTTTTCATTTGATGAAGAGGCTGGTTATTGTAATTTCTGCTGGATTATCTCATGGTATTTTATATAGATTGTTAATCGATTTATTTCACCAGACAAATGCACGTATACTTACTCTTAATTCTACCTCTTTATACCTGTTCTGTTTTTTTTGGTTAAGTGATGATAGCGTGGTTGGGTAGTAAGATGCACTGGCAAAATATAAACATCATTAATTATCTGTATAATCTATTTTAAAACACAAACTGATCCAAAAAATTAAGAAACACATTTTTCCTTGAGTGGATAACATATATAGGAATCCAATGGTTAAACCTAACATTCTTAACTTGCCCATGCATTTTAAATTAAAGTATGACTCATAAAGACTTTAAATTTCATTATATTGTTTCATTAAATAAATAAGGTCTTGTTGAATATTTTACTTTTTAAAACAATTAAAACAAATAAATTCAATGTTTTTTAATTAATACAAAATAACTAATTTAAGTTTATCTTGAAGTACTTTATGAATATTATTTTACCGTCATCCATTTCAATACGACACATCTAAAGAAAGGAATTTTTTTTTTTTACATTTTGCTATCTAATAGGTCCTACTTATCATGAGTTGATTGAAACAATGAAATTTTAAAAGTTATTACACTCATTTATTTTACAATTATAGGGAAAGAAACTTAATGTTTCATTCGAAATAACTTGACATTCATGTAAACAATCTTACGTCAAAAGAGGTATTGTTAATAAAAGGATAACTGAGATAGTAGATTATAGCAACTGTCACAATTACTGTGGATAAATTAAAAGTTTATTTCCTTATACTTGTAATCTTAAATATCTCCTTACTACATTTAACAATTAATAATATTAAAACTTGTTTATTTATTTTTTATTTTAATAAATTATATTTTATATATATTTAATAGAAATAAGTTCTGTAATTTGATACAGCCTTAGTTTTATTTGATTAAAAAACATTTATTTTAAAGATTTTATTTTTTCCTTTGGTAACTAGATATTTGGATTTATCTACTTAAACCGTTTATGCTCTGAACGCCACTTACAAGCCAGTATCTAGCCGGTGTGTGTCTGTAACGCGTCTTGTCAACTTGCGCCTCCATGGCCCCTTGATTTATATGCAATTCAGGCTACTCATGTGTCACCTGATTTGCATCGAGCGTCTCGGATATACAGTCGTCATTGTTTGTGCAATCAGTCACAGATCCAACATAGACGGTGCCGGTGTACGTCATAATCTCATCCTGGTTCAGAAATCAGAGGGAGTCCTTATTCAAGCTCCCATGGGCAGATTAATTAGGATAACCTATTTGGATGTCAGTAGCTGTCGGCGCGACGGAGAATGGCTATGGTCGGAAAAGAGAGTGTCTGGAGTTGATGCTTTTAAATTAATATTCGTTAAAGTTTAGATGGTGTCATTTAACATTCTGACAAGTCTAAATGGATGAAGGAGGTCACCTACCAAAGCATCTAGATGAATTGGTGCCGTTCAGAATCCTAGCATTATTTGGGATGTGGTTTGTCTTTTAAGATCAATATTCCTGACAAAATGAAGGTGAAAGATGTAAATATATTTTTAACAGTTTAAGACGGCTTTGAATATAAAATAATATCTAAAAAAAAATTTTTTTTCCTAAATCTTTATTCTTTTCTTTTTAAAATGAGATTCCATACGAACTACTTTTCAATTTCCAACTATTTATTTTTAATTTTAGAATGTTTAGTTGATTAAATAAAATATATTTTTTCAAATAATTTATTTATATTTCTTATAATAAGTGAGCTAACTATTTACTTAATCATAAAATAGTACTTTGATTGGATAATGGGAATTTAATTGGCTAAATAATTCAATTGTTTAAAACAATGTCTCTCTACTCAACATACAATAAACAACTTAGTATTATCATTTTCTTTGTTTTTATAACATATTTTATGGTTAGTTTTATGTGAACTTAATAGTTATAAAAAATAATTTAAAATAGTATATTTTAATGTATGTAACAACTATAGTAAAAATAACGGGTTGTACTAAAGGATGATAAAATATTTCAAAGTCAAAATTATTATTATCTTATCAAGCTCAGAGCAAAATATTTACTCAGGTGTTTTATCACCTTTCACCTCCTACTCTGAAACTCTTCTATAGCATAACACATATTCCAGAGTATTGTAACTGTATGCAATTTGATAAATTCTTTTCCACGAATTGAAATTACTAAAAAACGGCTCAACCAATTTTGAGAAGCAAATACTTATTTTAAATGTTAGGGGCCTAGGATAAATTAGTTGCGTCCAACGAAAATCCAATTTTTTTTTTGCAAACATGATTTATTATTTATATCTAGCTAAATAAGCTATTATTGTAGATGCTTACGCTAAATATTTCTTTTTCTATTACAACGGGTGATCTTATGACTACCACTAAATATGGCTATCAGGCGTTTAAAGTTAGCGACCAGATAAATGTTATCAGCCACTTTAAATTCTACATGTATTATAAAACTGAATTTATCAGGTGGATAGTTATCTATAGCATAAATATATTTTTATGCAGAAAACGCAAGGTTGGTACTGTTTTTACTAGTGCGCGCATGCGTATAGACCCTGCTGCTACAACTACAACCTAACTAGAGGCTACATCGCTCCATATAATGGTGGCTAAATGAGTGTGAGGAATCAGATGGCGTCACGTGGGCGAAGAAGCTAGGCTGTCTTGCAAGTACTAATTACGGTGTCTACCAAAATGTGGCCAAGAGTTTAGTACGACATTTAAAAAATTTCATTTATTGTACTCACATTTAAATAATTTATTATTATGTAACCATAACTCTACAAATAGCTTGTCAGTTTTTATAAAAGTGTGAATTAAATGTTTTAACTTTATATTTAGTTAGAGCCTTGGTCTGTGCCTACTAAACACGTGAACCAAGATTTTAACCTAAAAACATTTGATAGAGAAACCTCATTAAGAACAACGCGTCACTATGGAAACGACAATTTTAACTTTCAGATAAAAGTTATCAGATACTTAAACCTCCCGATAAAAATGTGATGGATAAATACATTTTTTCTGGTAGATAAATGTTATCTGGCAGTCATAAGACGCACTTTTAACTTATCGACCGGAAAGAAATATTTATCGGCCAGATAAATATTTAAACAGCAGTCTTAAGACCGGCCCTAAATACAATACAACAAATAAGATTTATTGAACTCGACATATTGCTAGAGTAAGGGCAGGCATAAAGGTAATATTTAAAGAATTTCAAATAGGCTATAACACTTCTGGATGATGGTTCATTTGTATAGGCTTATGACGCTATAGAAAATTAATTTGAAGTTCATATTCATAATAACTGTGCTATTTCTATAAAAACTTTACACTTTGAAGTGTACGACGTTATTTGTTGTTTCAACAATGGAAACATAGTTAAATGTTTGGGTCAAAGAAAAATATAAATACGCTAGAAGTATTGTGCTAATAGAATAACACTATTCACTGAACAAAAATACAAAAATCATTAAATCTAGTTAGCAAAAAATCAAAACAATTCAAGGCATAAAATATTTACAGCCAAGAAAAAGGTAAAAAATAACCGTGAAATCATTGTTCTTACATATATTATTGAAGAACGTCTCATATTATTTTCAGGATAATTGAGAATTCTACTTAGAGCTAGATCTGTTAAAATCTTACTTCTTTGTTTAAATTAACACTTTTATAGTATTATATGAAAAATATCAGCATTAATTTTTGCCGCTTATTTATTATAAAGTAGAACCACTTTTGAAACAGCCATTTTAGTAATAAATTTAGCGCACAAAAAAGTTTAAACTTAAATTTTTATGATAAAAAAGCATTACTAGAATTATTTTATAGCTATTCTATTCTTTGTAAAAAAAATATTATTAGTAGAACTGTAGGAAATTATGATAAATATTTCAAATATTAGTGCCTAATATTATCATAATTGGTTCTTGAGTTAACATGTCATCAATTTAGGAAAAATAGCATTGGTGAAATAAGCAATTCCTGCGCCCCTTATAATTTAATTAGTACATTTTTGGATGACAATGAATAATAGGTTCATATTCATCAGCGTTTGATACGTATTGATGCAGTCCTGAGAACAAGACATATTGCCAGAAACATAATTCGAGTATCCCTCGAACAAATAATACTAATTTTTAAACAGGATCACGAAAAAATTACAAAATAACTAAGACTTTAGTAGTTTTAAAGCTTCAGAACTGCCATTCACATAGAAACTAATGGTAACCATACAATCTGGTCGATAACAAACTGGTAAAACAGCCGTTAAAATATTAGAAATGATAATTTCTAGTTAAGTTGCCTACACGAGTTGGACCAACTGGTAGACAATCTCATGAACAGGAGGAAAAAGTGATTGACAACCAACTGGTTGACAATCTCATGGATAGAAGGAAAAATTAATTGACAGGTAACTGGTCAACAAGATGTAAACGCATATTTGGAAGTCTAGGTGAATCAAATGATCATAAAGACTTGGCTGAACTAATTAACAAGCACATACTATAATGCATAGGAGTAAAAAGCTATAGACACAAAACTAGTCGACACGAGAGGAACAAATGGTAGACGAATGTCGAAATGTATCCAGTCATGAGTGGGCCAAGTGACAGACCAATTAATGCGTTGCGAGTAAAGTGTTCGACAACGAAGAAGTAAATATGAAATAACATATAAAATTTATCAATAATATTGTTTTGTAATATAATGTATAAATTTACTGTACAATTGCATCGGTGTTGCATGGTCAAATGCGTTACTCTCGCAATATAATGGATTGCTAGGGATTGGGATATCGAGATTTGAATCCCGGTCAAATGAACTAATTGTTTTCCTAAAAAAATCACTTTCCATATACGGGCCAAAGGTTCTAAATTTCTTCTGAATTTTACTTTCCTCGCTCATGCATGTATGTGTATAGATTAAACGGGTAGTGAAACTCTACAGAAAAAAATATTAATTTAGTTAATTGAAAGTATCTCTAGTAACGGATGAAATTCGTTCACAGGAATGTAACAAAATTAATAGTTGAAAAGAAACCAGGAAACTGAATCAAACCCGGACTTATATCTTAAGGTGAACTTTATTGGCAATGTTTAAACATATCGGTAACTTGGTCACTCTTAACTGGCTCCATCTCTACCTTTGTCTACCAGTTTTGTCAAGTTGGCTAGCATTTTGTCCTATGTTTGAGTTTGTCGATCAGATGTCCGAACTTGTCCAGTTTCACAAGTTGCTACATTTGTCTCCTATGTATGAGTTTTGTTCGATCATATTTCCGAAGTCATGTCCTTGACTACTTGCTTGAGGTTTTGTTATATTATTTTGACCATTGGTAAACTTAGTGGTCCTGATCGTTTGACACTTGTAACGTTGTTCCTCGTGTCGACCACAGTCTCACCCTGTTCCTCTCGTATAGACCAGTTTCCAAAACCCGAAATAATGTAGTGGAAGGTGGCACCCTTACACACTTTGAGAATATTTAGTCCAAAAGAAAACTATTGTAGCACTATACTTTATAGCGGGAGGAAGTTAATATGGCATTTTTAACAATAATTATTGATTATTTGATTTAAATTTATCTTACTATTTATTTTCAGACCAACATTACTAAGGACTTAATCTAAGTGTTAACGTTGTAATGGTGTTGTTTTTGGAATATTTTCATCCGAATTAAAGGATATATAAAAAATAGAAAATAAACAGATACAACACATTCGGGTATTGTTTTATGCAACCGAACGAGATTTGAATCTCGACCTTATGGTAATTCAGTCTCCAGTGAGTTTGGCACCTTGGACTGTTTTTCCACTGGTGAAAATAACACAGGATTACAGTATATGCACACGACTGACAAACTATTTTGAATTACAATAGTATATTAGTAAAATTTCAATAGTATATATTAAATAAATATATCACTTTAGTGCAATGAGTGTTAATATATAAATGGCAGGCTGATTCCAATAATGAATACTGAATTAATCTCGACACTTAATTAGGTAACAACCTTTTTACCTATGTGTCCATTAGGGCTAGCCCAAATATTTATACTTATGAAGTAGGGATGAGTAAGTTAGAATTAAGAAGAAATACACCATGATTTTCTGGAGGCCAAATTGTAAAATAGTCAAGAAAAAACTCAGTATACTAAGTTATAACTAGAGCAACAGAATCTCCTTCACTGGGAAACGAGGCCAGATGATCTTGAAACTTTAGTCAACGTACCATTTGATGTATATAAGTGTTTCATTTTGAATTATTCACTAGATTAAAATGAAACTGATATCTGTAGGATGTTTGTTATGTTAACACTTTTACTGTTTCTACTTTGGAAAAATGTTTTGAATTGTTTTAGCATCAACTCCATTTTATTTAAAAAAAATATGACGTTTGGTTATATCTTATATAGCGTGCTTTCGAAGTTACTCACAACTTTTGGGGTGGCATATGTCCTTAACTCTACTTACTTTATTCATTTCTGATCGCAATAAAATAACTTTTTTTCTTAAATGACCCCTTTAGCTACCCCAATGTAATATTCTTTGCATGCTTTACTATAAATTTTAACATTACTTTTGTGCTACTTTAATTTCTTGAAAATCACAAAGATTTTGATATTCATATTTTGTAAAATGTGACAGTTTTGGCTCATTTCCAATAAGGTCCAATGGGGCCGGAGGTGGGGAGGGCGAGTTAATAAGAATAGAAAACCAAATCTCGTGAAAACAAAAAGTTTTACAAAAATTTTATTTTTTATTTTTACAAAGACCACCACTTAATATATGCCACGTAAAAAGTTTGGTGAGCAAAACTTCCCGACATTTCGGAGGAATATTCTGAAGAAAAACGAGGGCTGGAATAATATAAAGAAAACTGACTAGAGTTATCACATCCGGGGCTGTTTTTCCTTTATATTTTCCAGCTACAAATGAAAAACAAAATTGCACAGCAGTAAATGTGGCTTTATCTTTTTTTCCCCTCCAAGAGATATTACAACTGCATAACTATTCAAATTAATTAGCTCTCGTTAAGCTACTAAAAGTTTTCAATCACTGATTGTAAGAAAATGCACATGCTTCTAAACCATTAGGCTACATGAATTTCTGTTGCTTGTGAATGTAATAACATTAATATGTATATGCCTAATTTAACGTAGTTATCAAGGGCGGCCTAAGGTGAATTTTGTGCCCGGATGGGCTTGATTTTTGGCGTCCTCTATGTAACCAGTGGATAATATAGTCCATTCGCCATAGGAGTGGTTATAACTGACAGCTAGTAAAAGCTACCAGGTCTACTCTCATGTATCCATTCAACAAACCAAATGATCTGCAAGACCATATATTAATTTGTTGTCAATTTTGGCAGTCAAAACGTTGACGAAAATAATTTATTTTTAATTTTGTTTTTCTTTTGTCCATTATTTAAATCTTCTGATAGCTGTCAGCTACCACATTTCTCAAGGCGATTGGACTGTGGAAAAATATGAAAATAATTCCCAAACCTAACATTATTTTTTAGACAATGCTTTCTTCCATTTTTATTATAAGTCTAGCAAACACTTTGACAATATAAACTGTTTACGATATAATTGCAAAAATATACATTTTTTGTGTGCCATTTTTTCAAGATGGCAAATGTAAAATAACCTTTTGAGAATGGCGTAAATTATAATTTATACTAATATGTAAAATTTATTCTAGTATAAAAAGTGAACGATTGTAACTCCACTATTACGCAAGGTTATGTTAAGTTTGAAGATTTTATTCATATCACGCCCAGGCTAAGTTAGGCTTAGCTCTGTTGGCGCCCCCTCGAGCCGTTGCCCCAGGCAGTCACCCGGTTCACATTGCCCTTAAGCCCCCTGATAGTTATAGTTCTACTCTATCAGCTCTTGCTATTAACACAAGGAAATCATACTATAAGGGATTAAATTTGAGAAATGACATTTGAATTTGAAGAGAAGGAAAGGAAAGGATTGAGAATCATGAAGTGCGGGATAGAGAGATAGTGTGATTAAGTCATGATTGTTATATTTTTCTTAACACAGGGCTATAATATAAGCACAAATTTCTCTTACATAAACTTGTGTCTTAGATCATATGGATCTTAGTTTAAAGAGCTTGGTTTTATTTATCATTTATACCTTTTACTTTATCTTACCCCCTCAAAAAGAGAAGTATTGTGACCGTCCAAAAAATCGAAATTAGGATTTTGATAAACGTGGACATTTCATGACCCCTGAAACTGATTTTTTTTTTTTTTTGCGATGCTGTTTATCTATATCTTGGACTAGAGCCGAAAGCCATTTTTCTGATCAAGCTGACAGTTGACATCTAGGGCTTTCATAGGGTTTCCCTAAGGAGTTTTTAGAATTACATATCTAACCATAAAAGATGAAGTTCAAATAGAGAAATAATCGATTTTCTTGAAATTCGCTTTATCAAGTTCGATTAAATTTTGTATCTAGCCATTAGAAGCATTAGAAACCAAATGTAAATTGTCATTTTGCCGTGAAGATTAATTTAAAGGTAGGCTTACTTTAAATGACCGTTAATTTCCATTTTTGAGCATATCTCTACAACTATTGAGATATAAATATTTTATAATCGTAAAGTCATTACAACATTCAAAATAAATTAGAAATATACTAAATATATAAATATTTTATTTTAAATATATTAATTAAAGCCAATAGTTTCTAGGCTATAAATAAATATTTATATATTTTTATTGGTGTCTTTGAAGTAAAATATTGATAATTTATTTACTTTGTTGAACGGGAATGTTCCTATTTTTTCAATATTTCTGTAACAGTGTATATTATCTAATCTATGCTCTTTATGTGGAGTGTTTTTGCAGTAAGATTTTTTTTCGTTTCACTAATCGTACGAGTTTTTAGTAATTGTCCTTGTCTTAAAATAAAAGAGAGGGAAGGTCTGTGAGGAGCACCGTACCATTTATGTTTATTTAAGTTTTTTGTTCAACACAAGAACTATCAACTACTTATTCTAAAATATAGGGATTACATGAATAGCTTAGAGTAAATTACAACATGTCATTTATGCTAATGGAGCAACGATTTATTAACCCGCCTCGTTGGTGTAGTTGGCTAACGCGCCAGTCGTGTTGAGCTCGACCACCGAGGACGGGGAGATCGAGGTTCGAATCTCGGTCGGGTGAACTGAGGGTGGTTTTTCTTAAATGGTTTTCCACTCTCCCTCCACGCAAATGCGGGTTCACTACCTCTAAATTCAATCTTCCCAATTCCTAATCCATTAGTGTAATTAGTACTTAAGCGTATATCCCGAACGGGTAGTAAGACGCGGTGCTAAAAAAAACAAAAAACAATTTATTTAAAGTATAAACCAAATTTTTAAACCTTACCGCTTAAGTTACTATTTTAAAGTCATGATTTTATAAGGTATAATTTAAAAAACATACATTAATAACTAAATGACGGGGAAGACGAATTTTAAGTAATTTAATAGTAAATCAATATAAGAAAAAAACATAAATTTAATAATTAAATTCCTAAAACTAAGATAGGCTAGAAGTGGACAACAAGGACTAGGTTTTATGACACTCTAAAAAAAGTAAGATAAGCAGACTAGCACACATGGCAGAGATACAGATAATGTGTGATTTTTTTGGATAAAATGTTTATAAACTTTCACAGCTCTAAAATCATGTTTTATAACTTCAAACGGATTTATTTGGTTCCGTGAGTTTCAGAACAATAGGCAGACACTTTATTATCCTATACTTGACATATGTGGGAATGTATCTGAACGTGTTATAAATCTCAAGTAATATTAAACATTGCCCGATAGGATAACTTCAATTAACTTCGTTTCATTTAAGAAGGGATGAGGCAGTTCATCAATTTGCAGATGTCAAATGGACCTGTTAGCGCATTGAACTCTCAAGTGTATATAGGCCCCCTTAGTATTGCGTCTCTAGTAACATATACAAGTATTAAACTAGGAACAGGACCCCTAATTTTGAAACGTGCGAGTATCTATTCGTTAGCGTATTTCTCTTATCTTGTACACAATCTCGCAAACCCCTAATTTTGAAATTTCTGCACTGTAAAAACTGACGTCACGCGATCTTATAGCGAGCGGATTATACTCGCCAGCCTCACACCATGCATGTCTGTCGAGTAAAGCATGAAATAACAAAATGGATGCCATCCCCCTCTTCGGTTGCAGCTTTCTGAGAGTGATTTTGTTGAAATAAACCTACCATTGTAATAAAAAGGTTTACAGAAAAAAATTGATAGCTTTATATACTTTATTCAATCCTTCAATAAAAATATTTGTTTGGGTGAAAATATGATTATATAATTTATTTTTTCAAATCCATTTAACTGTCAATTTGGCTGAGTCACTAGAGTGAGGTTCTCATAATCTAGAGTTTGCGTATTCAAATTCTCTCAACCCCAAGCTTTTTTTAATCTTTCAGAATTTCAATTTTAGTTTTAAATGTATTAGTAAGCATATAATTTCTTTTTAAAATATTTTTATAGAGGTAAAAATGTATTTGAGCCTACGTAGACTACCATAATATTCCTTAAAACTTATTTAACAAGGTAGTAAATTAAAAACAGTACATTAATTTTGAAATTTTGTATTTAGGTGATTATTTAAAATTAAATTGATGGGTTTTATGACATAAAAATATACATATTTAAAACTTAGTCTAAGCAAGCTAATTATTATTCGCATAGTTAAACCTTTTAGGTCATATTTATGTTTTAAAAATCGTTGCGAAAATAAAATAATATATTACTGAACTCTAATTATTAACAAGTGATTTAAATTCAGACAAAAAATTAAAATATTATAAACGGGGAGGGATCGATCTCGTGAACATCTTATTTTAAGTCAAGTACGCTACCAAGTATGCTAAAGTGGATATTGCTTAAGAAAATGGTTTAACTTCTACTCATATAACCTGAGAAAATTTTGAGAAACCAAGCATATATGCAAAAAAATTGGAAGATGATTTCCTAGTAAATTGAAACAAATAGTCTTACATGATGCACTCAATACAATAATAGTGTTTACTTTCAGTTAAGTATTTTAAATAGTGACATGTTGTGGCATCTCATCGCCTCAATCCTTTGGCACGTCATAGTTTTACAGTGTTGTTGGATTGAAAATTCAATCGCAAGCAAAACAACACTACACCGACTCGCACGACAGTAGAAACCTTTCAAAACTATCTCGGTTTGGATACAGCCTGTGATTTGCGAGTTTGCTCGCTAGCGAGTGTTTTCACGAGTTTCAAAATTAAGGGTCAAGAACCGAGTATACGGTATGTCGTCTATTTAGACAATCGTCTGTGATGATTATAATAGCTCTTTATTAATAGCATTATGTTTCATGTATTTTGACATGTCGGCTTTTTTGTCTAAATTGAGTCCTCCAGTATGTCCTTTCAGTAGCTTCCTTTTTTAAATCTTCAGAATTCATCTGTGTTCCTTGTTTGAGGTCACCAATCAGTGGCAACCGATGGTCGGATATAATTCAGCTCATTTCCACTTTGTACTTTATGATATCATTCAATAAAAACATTTTTCTAATATAATGGCCCAATCAGTAGGCCCTACTTCGTAGAATCACCTGTTGAAAGGTTATAATTTCATTGACGTATCTTATAATTTCTTCACTATTGACTCACTTTGTACACTTGAGTATCTACTTTATTGTAAGATAGCGAGAACTAACTTACACTAATATGTCATCGTTAAGGTTATGATAATCTGGTAGGGGTATGTATTGTAACCACAGAATATAATATGAATGCACATTTGGTTCTGTTCCTAGCTTAGTATTGGCACAATTGCTGATACACAATGTGCAGTGTACCTGCAGACGACCATATCAAACTTTTCCTAAAATAATGGATTTGAAGGGTGTGCACTAGTGGTCTTTTGGCATCCAAGACCTAGCGATTACTTTTTGTGGATTTAAGGTACTATTTAATCGCATCCAACCAAAAGGTATTGAGCCAGAAGACCAAATCAAGCAAATTATTAACAGATGTCTCAACGTTCCTTAAGTTTATCAATGGGAAACATAGATGTTTGCGTGAATAAGTGTGTTTGAAATGTGTGACCATACGTAGCAATATTAATGTTGTGTTGAAAATCTGTTGCCACTATGGAGAAGTATGAATAGAAGGCTGATGACGTGTTTTTATTGACTAAATGGAATAGACTAAGTGCTAGGCATTGATCTCTATAATTTAACTGGATGGACATACATATATACACATTGCCAAGAACAAAAGCGTGACGCTCAAGTTTATCGTCTGCTACACTGTAGGGGGACAGATTTAACGGCTTATTTCAATGTTCTTATGCTAAAACATGTCTCTTATGAATAAAAGTGTTATTGTTTGAAAATAATGAAGTATTATATCACACTTTCCTGAAGAAACATTTACATTAAAGGATATACGATTCAGTATTACAGGTAATACTGTAAAAATATGAATAAAATCTTTAACATATTTAAATATTTATTTATCATCAATATTGTTTACAGTCTGCCAAGACTACACTTAAATTTCAGAAACCATAGGCTATTATATTGAAAGTCCGATAAATATAATGAATAAGGGATCTTAAAACCTTATTAAATTTGTTTGAACTACATACTTTGTGTAGAAGTCTTACGTTCAAATGATAATTTAGGCTATAGGCTTATAGGAAGTATGATATCTACTAAACCCTGAATTTAGTAATAATCCCAATCTGTAAGGCTTTATTTCGTACCAGAATATTATCATATATATTTTTTGGTAAGATAAACGTCAATTTAGAACGGAAGTAAAAATTTCCTTCTAGGAGGTCTTTTATCCTAACTAAACACAATTATAGGGTAGGATTCTGGTTTTAAATAAAGCCTTACAAGCGAGCTTCCTTCAAAAATCATCGTATATATTAGGCTACACCAACTTATTCAAAGAAAAACTAACCAGTTTAAAACTTTGGCTCCTCAAAGCTTTTACTAACATATTTATTTCATTTAACAAATCACACATTGATGTATCTCATATATTCAATCAAATTAATGAACAATGTCAAAATGCCACATTTCCTTTTATGGGTTTAAGAGAGAAAGAGATATCCGAAAGTTTATTTCTCTCTTACACAATGATATATAGAGGACAGCTAGAAAATTTCAGCCACAGACGTCCATCCAGTTATATTATAGATATCACTGGTGTTAGGCATGTTAAAATCTTACGTCCCTTTATCATAAATATAATAGGGTATATATATATATATATATATATATATATATATATATATATATATATATATATATATGTACTAGGGGTTTCAAAATGAAATATTAAAAAAAAAAGTATTTTAATCACAGGACTTAAAATCATTTAGCTTTAGAACAGACACAACATCCTGCCATTTGTATATTTATTTTACTTACTATTGTAAAAGGGGAGGGCACAATTTAATTAATAAACGTATTTTTTGGGCATGGTGAGAATAGAACTCTTAGCAGACACATCATTTACTGTATGAACTAAGATCTGCATATTTTGTGGGCACATCGACTATATATTATGTTCGTCTAGTATAGTTAACTAGTAGTGAAGAAGTCAAGACTAAAATCTCTACTGAATCTACTCAGGCTTCCCCCCCCCCCCAGCTTCTTTTCTCTCTCCTCAAAGTCTAATACTGGTACATTTCCTCAAAATCCGACCAGCCCAAGCCCTACTGATAAGTATAAGCGTGTAGTCCGACCAAGTAATATTATATGGTGCAAAAAATAAAAATTGGCTAAAGTTTCGGACAATTGGGTGTATACTGTCGAAGGATTCATACGGATGTTAACATCTCAACAAAAAAAAAACATCTTTCATATCTCGTAGCTTTGGGATTACATGTTCTACATCTAGTGATAGAAACCAGTGTAAGACCTGATTCATTTTTCAAACGACTTTTTTTTTTCATACGAATATGAGTAAATTCATAAAAGCGGGTAAAAGCCCCCAAACGAACAAATGAACGTACGTTCTATAATGGATAAAAGGAAGTCAGAAAACCACAAACAAAAAGATGGATTGTCGTAATTGGATAAGTTGTGACTGGTTCGGAGCTCAGTCGGATGTGGAAGAGTCAGTGGAAGGGGAAATGGGTGGGGGAGGGGTGATGCCGTAAATCTGACAGCCCAGCGAAGATGATACGAGTGGTAAGGGAGGGTGAAGGGAAAGGAGAAGGGGGTGTACTAGTGTAATCAGGAAAAGGAAATAAATCACATGCACAGAACCTAACATGACTTAAATTAAAATTCGTTCAGGCGAAGGACGATGGATTTTTTTAAACTTTATTTTGTTTTGTATTCTTCACTTTAATTTTTTGTCTTTATTTTCGCTTTAAGTTATTCTACCATTTTTGTTTACCTGTTTCGCGCATATACATTTTGTTTATTATATCTGCCTTTCAACCAGACTTTCTCTGGAATAGCCTTGACGTAAAAAATTATGGAAAATGATAAATTTGTTATAGCCTACATTTATCAAATTAAAATAATGTGTGATAATATTTTTACTATAGATAATAAGATTTAGTTTTCTACCTCAATGCTTGATGAATTTATTTATATTTTCATCACTTAATATTGATTTCTGTTTACTACGTGTTATTTAAACTAGCACACGTTATAATAACCGGTTTTATAAACTAATCTAACTTTATAAACCCCGCTAAAGAAAGCCATATACTTTAATCTTTCTCAAATCTTTCGAATAAAAAACAAATAACGAATTAACTGAAAAATATTAAATATCCTCTGCAGATGGAAACTAACATAAGCGACCTGTAATTTGATATTCATGCGAGAGTGTGGTTTGCCACTAGATTTATTTTTCACGCTGTATCTTACTACCCATCTGGGCTGTAATAATTCTAAACCATTAATGGCGTTGATATGAATAAGATATGAATTTAGATAAAATTTACCCTTCTAGGTGTGGAGTGAGAGTGGAAACCACTAAGGTAAACACATCCTCGCTACACTCATCCAGGACACGAATCTAGACCTACCCATCACCAGTAAACAGGACTATATTAGTTGGTAGTTTAATTTTCCTCTACATCAATTATTCTATATAATTGATTAATTTCACAATTACTTTCTAGCTATTTTATTTATTCTTTAGTAAGACGAAACGAATTTTTAAAGTCTCAACTTCCCTTTAGAATAAAATATTACCTTAACTATTGACGATTTTAATGAAATCTTACAAGGATAAATTCACTATTGTGATTGTATATCGCTATATAAACGGTGTTTCTAAACTATCTGCCCAAACTTAAACCACAACTTACGTGGTTAGGATAAAAACAGAGAACTTAATAAAAAAAAGTTTGGCATAGTCATCTTGTATTAATAAATGTAAGTTGAAGCTAGGCGCAGCAACGCCGGAGGTACTCAGCTGTAAGTATGCAGGCCTACATGTACGATAAGCTGAGAATCATGAGTAAGACAGAAGTACCAATCTTCAAGCAACGTTGCCGAAGGGCGAGCCCACGTCAAATTCAGCCGACGGTTTCTGTTGTGACCAAGTCGACACATGATGTGCCCACCTAAAGATATACAACTTGTTGTACACGTGCGTACGTACAGCTGCGTTCTCCTGACGTTGTTTCATCTAGCCTTAACGTACATTAAAAATACAAGATGAGTTTTCCGGACAATATTTTCTAGGATTTCTGTTTCGTTCTGCCGACAAATGCTTTGGCTTATGTTTGGAAAGAGAGTCTAGAAACACTCTGTATATAGGCTTACCGTATAACATTATTAAATACATGTAGTCTTTATAATATTAATCGATTCACACATATTATATTCAAACATTCATTACCATAGTGAATGTATAATTTGTAAACACACACACAAATATAAATAAATTATATCCGCGGTATCTTTGGTGCTGCCTGACAGCTAGCAGAGGCTAGCAGAAGCTATCAGTATTGTCAATATTGTCTGAAAGTCACCTTTGTCAACATATTTGGAAATAATTATTATTTGATTAGTATTACTATTATTAACACTAAAAAAATTATAAATCACTTTTAACAATACTTCCCTAAGAGTTATAATAGAATTGTATTTTCCATAATCAAATTAAAGAAACAGTGGTCTAATAAATTCATACTAGTTTTTCTTTTAACTTTTGTGGCAACTACAGGTTACATAGTGCGTGAAATAAAATATTTAATGGTATTATATTCTGTTATTTATATTTTTATAACTGGCCTCGCATATCTTTAACATAAATAAATGGTTTGTGATAGCAAATTTAAAAGACATACAAAATATTTGTGAAATAATATAAAGTTTAAATTATGTTAACATGAGTATTAATACCAGTCACCATTCCCTTGCCAACAAGGTCGCCTACGTCACCAACTGACAGAATAGCTTCTATTTGCTGCCATATTTGTTCTTTTGCATCTATGGCAACTTTTAACGAGCTCTTGCTTTTAATAACTAATTTTTACTAAACAGCTAGCGCTAATCTGTAAAGCAAACCACCAACCAAACAGTTATTCTTATAACCAAAATCTAACAATTTTAAATATACATTATAACAGTGAATTTTCATATAAAACACAATTAATAAAACCACGTGCATGTGTCCAAAAGTTGAAGCGAACAAAATATTTATAGTTTGAGTATTTAGGCGTGTATCTAAGTTACTTTTAATAATTTTATTACAAATTTTAATAATGCTGTGTCTTTTATTAATATTAGTTCGGCTACTTAATAATATGTGTGTTCTTTTGTGAATATTAGTTCGGTGTGTGAGCGTGTTATCAATGGAAAATAAACGGTTTATTTTGTGACCTTTAAATAACTAATTTTCCAATATAATATTAAAGTGTATGTTAAATAATATAGTGAGATTTTCTCAAAGATCAATATACAATATTTGAAAATTAAATTCTGTGTATCAAGACTATATAATATATTTTTAGCCCCAAAATTGTGTTGTGTTGACCACCAGCCTAAACTTCAAGTTTTAGGATTTTTATAGTATTCGAACAAATTCTGTGAAGTGTAACAAAAATTATTAGTGAGTCTTTCTCAGTGTTCATTAAATAAATACTAGACTAAGACTTCAAGTTATAAGTTATTGAAGTTTTATTAAAGACATGGTTAGCTGTTTAAGAGTAGTGAATCTAAAATAGATTTTTTTTAAATTAGGATAGTTTTTTTTGACAGTGAAGAGGATGACAAAGGATATGATGATGCGGAAGAAGTTCTTGCGACCCCTTTGGAAAACACTTCAAGGTACAAGCCAGTTCATAACAAATATTATTTATTTGTAGTAATAGTGTTAAAAAAAGTTTGTGGCAGTGTTTTTTTCTGTTTAGTACTACACGCTCTTTTTTCTCATATTTATAACGTTAATAATCATGCTATTAACAAATAATTATTTAACACTTAAAACATATTTGATTAGTAAAGATAATTTAATAATAATAATAGAATTCAATATGGGATTAAATGCTAAAATGTTAAATATTGTAGAAAAAATTATCAAGTAATACTAGGCCTAACATCAACATACCCATGTGGAAAAATCGAATCTGGCCAAATCTACTCAGATATGGGTGGTTCTGGGCCAGATCTGAATATTATTGGAACGTAGTTTACATGTATTGATATTAATTTATTTAGAATTTGGCTTATTATCGGTCCTTATAGGCCTACACCTTTAATATTTGAGAATTAATGGGATTAAATTAAGGCCATGTATGATTACTGGTGGATGGAAAATGTTAGAAAATGATTGCTACGGGTCAAGTGAACAGAATAAACAAAATAACACAATAAAACAAACATTAGTCCTGACAATAAAATTACAAGTGACGAAGTCACGGATGTGCGTCCCAAACTTATAACCGGCATGACTTGGCTGTCTATTGTCTGGTAAAGATAAGTGCTGCGCATGCGCACGCTTGAAGATGGCTGCACTAAGCAACCACGACTCGTTATAAAATAATACTAACATTCCAACACTTCCCCTCGAGTAAGTTTTAAAAATAAAGTCACTATTGTGAATCACCCAGTTTGGCTGATTCGAAGAATTGCATGTATTTAACTTTGGGCAGTCATTTAGTTAAGAAGTCTACAACTTAATCGTCCGTTGATATGTGAAGCACATGATGTTCCTTGCGTTTAAGTACGTCCCTCACGAAATGATGATGGATATCGATGTGCTTGCTCCAAGCATGGAACATTCGGATACTCCACCAACTTCAATGAGTTTCTGTTGTCGTAGAAAATAACCATCTTGCCCAAGTCACCAAAGCTCATCTCGACGAGGGATCGCTGCTAATAAATGGCTTCCATAAAGATTTTTGACAGAGCCATGTATTCTACCTCTGTCGTCAACGGTGTGACTGTTAGATTTTTTTTATTCCCAGGATACCAGTCCACCATGTAGCATGAACATATACCCAGTATAAGACATCCTGTCTCTGGGACAACTTCCTCAGTTTGCATCTACAAATCCTTTGACTGGTCCTGGATCTGAGCCAAAGTTCAACCCCAGATAGATGGAACCCTTTAGATAGCGTAATACATGCTTGGCGGCCTTCCAGTGATCGGTACCATAGCAGTTGTGAAGCTGCCACATACTGCTTACAGCAAATGATATGTCGGGCCATTTAGTCGATGCCAAGTACGTAAGAGTCCCGACCAGCTCTCGGTACGGAAACTTAGGTTATCTTCCGACTGCTTTTCATTTCTCCTCAGCTTCAAGCTTGTATCCATGGGGCTGGCAACAGGTTTGCATTCGAATATGCTGAATTGCGAAACAGATCGCGAACATAGCCATGCTGGTTCATCATCACCTGCCCTTCTGTCTGATTAAACTCTATTCCCAGGCGAGATTTTGCATAGCCTAGATTCTTGACTTCGAAGTGTTCAGCCATTCTCTTTCCAAGTTCAGCAATATCCTTATTGTATGTCATCAACGTGTGTCGCAATTAGTATAACGTCTTCCGCTGAACCAATATGGAAGAAACAAGGGTCTGAGATTGATTGTGTCACACCCAGACTTCTCAAGGTTTCATCCAGCTTGAAGTACCAGCTCCTTCCAGCTTGTCGCAAACCATAACGCGATTTCTTCAGGAGGCAAACCTTATCTCTCCTACTCAATTCTTCAAGCATGGTCTTTGCCTTCATCCCAATCTGACTCTGGCTCTCCAATCAAAAATATCCTGAAGGATTTCTCGTAAATTCTTTGGTGGCTCTATATAAACCTCATATTCTACATGTCCATTAAAATATGTAGTTTCCAAATCAAATTGCCTAATATTAATTCCGTATTGGGCTGCAATGAATGCCATGAGACGAATAGAACATATTCGAGTCACTGGAGTGAATGTATCTGTGTAATGAACGTCGGGTTGCTGAGTAAGACCTTGGGCAACTAAGCTTGCTTTTTTTATTTCAAGGTTTCCATCTGATAGGAACTTGGTCCTTAGAACATCTCGGCTGCCGACAACTTTATTACCTCTAGGGAGATCAAAGAATATCCAAGTCCCATTCCTCACGATGGATTTCATCTCTGTGCCAATGGCCTGACGCTATTCGTCCGCAACGGGACCGCACATTGCTTCTTCATAGGTATTTCTGAGAGAAATGCCTGTTCCACTCTCTTAGCCTTTTCGGCCGGACTTAAAATGATTTAGTACTGATTCTCCGGTACTCCCCTCAAACCTGACCTAACCTTCCTTGTCCGGCCACGGCCCCATGTTGTGTGATCAATTTCCTGAAGCACGTCTATGTCAGGTGCCGTGTCATCGGGGGTGGAATAAATGTCCCCAACCTCGCCTGATCCATCAGGTGATGGTGCATACGCTTCAACGGTGTTGTCAAAGCAGAGAGATACCTCGTCTTCGTCGTCCTTATAGTGTGTGATTGGCTGATCATCCTCAGTGTGGCACCTTGGAGGCAATTCAGTGTCCACAAATCGTCGAGTTTGTGTAGAGTCTTTGCCCTTATTGTCTCCTTCCTAGTCCGTTTGAGTGTCAGCTATCAAACGAGGCTTGTCATCCTCCATGAATTTGACGTCACGGATTATCACCACTCGACACTTCTTTGGTGACCACTTGCGGTACGCCTTGGACTCATCTTCATAGCCAAGGAAGATCTCTTCCTGTCTACGAGAGTAAAACTTTCCTCTTCCGGGTTCTATGTCTAGGTAGAGAACTTCACTTCCAAACACCTTCAAGAAAGACATGTCCGGCACTCCACCTATTCATTTCTCTTACGGTGTTCAGCCATCCAAGCTCTATGTTGGTAGGCGATTTCGGAGATAATTTGCAGTATTTATCGCCTCAGCCCAATGGGAATTGGGCAAATTTTCTTCCATCAGAAGGAACCTAACGACGTCAAGAAGAGTTCGATGTTCAATTATTTCTTTCTGCCGTACCGTTTTGCTCTGGGTTGTATGGGACAGTCAACCTCCTAGTGATTCCTCGCCTTTTCAAGTACTCGTCAAACTCCTTGTTAGTGTATTCTCCATCATTGTCGGACAGCAAGCACTTTACAGTTTTACCCTCTTGGTTCTCAATGAGGGCTATGTATCAACTGTAGCTTTGATTACTTCAGACTTTGACCTTAAGAAGAGAAACACACACCATCTGTTGCTGTCATCGATAAATTCTACAAAATACTTCGCTCCTCCTACGGACGTTGTCCACATGGGTTCGCATACATCAGAGTGTTTCTCATCCAATATGTCTGTGTGATGGTTTGATTTGCTGGGAAACCGGGCCATTTTCATATTTTCCCGTATACAAATGTCACAGTTCTACTTACTTTCTGATTTCTCCAGCACAACTCCCTTCACGACACCTTTAAAAATGGCGTCCAGGATGTCCTTCGCATTAGTGTGGCCTAGGCGTCTGGGTAACAATTCAATCGGAACTTTGTTTTCTTTCGAAACTGAAGTGACAGTGTACGCGTCCTGTTTGAACTCATGCACGTAGTACAAATCGCTGACTCGGGCAGCACTTAGTACATTATTCCCCTTCGAGTCTTGTGTAATGGCACCATCTTTTTGAAACCATTATTTTACTGACCGACAACAGGCACGTTCTCAAGTGCGTTTTCTAGCGTTACGTTCCTTTTGTCACAGAATACGTTCACACCGTCTTTTTGAAACCAAACATTGAATCCACGATTCGTTATCTTACTGACCTACAAAAGGTTCGTTCTCAGGTGCATTGTCTAGCGTTTCGTTCCCTTTGTCCCCGAATACGTTCGCTACAAACCGTGCTTTGTCTACGCCTGCCATGTCAGCTGTCGCGTTGTTTGCAAGGTTCAAGGTACCGTGCCCGGTGTCATACATTTCGCGAAAATGTTCTGTCTCATTGCACAATTGCGTTGTCACCGCTGTCCAGACACCACCTCCGGTTTGGATCATTCAACTTGCATGCCATAACATTTAAAAGGACGTTATCCACACATTCCGAATTTTTTTTTCTCCTAGCTTTGACACTCGTTCGCCTTATCACCAGGCTTTTGGCACCTAAAACATCGTATTACGTGCGCACCTCTCTGTTTTCCATAGTCACCTTTGTTCAATTCGGGTTTGTCTTCCGATTGCGCCAGCCACAATTTTTCTTTGCAAACATGACACCCGATGACGCGTTCCGCGCATTAATCTTATGAGTATCACTTTCTTCTATGATTTTAATGCGAAGCGCATCCAGCGTCGGCATTTCGTCACGTGATTTAATGGTGCACCAAAAGCTCTCAAAACTAGCGGGTAGGCTGTAAAGTAATAAAATTGTCAACAAGTCTGGGTTTATCGTGACTTCCATGTCGTTCAACTTGTCTACAGAGTTGAAAAAATTGTTCAGATACGCGCGCACAACACTATTGTCCGCCATTTTCTGTAGCGTTAACCTCATCAAAAGAAATGCCTTTCTCGCCAGGCATTTGGATTGATATATCTCTTCCAACTTCCGCCACATTTCACGCAATGTCTCACAATTTTTCACTTGCTTAAGTTCACTCTAGGATATAGACAAAATTATGTCCAACCACGCCTTCATATCATTGCGCACCTATTCTCGTACGTTGGTTTCATTGTTACGATCGTACGTCAACTAGGGGTTTTAACGCGCCATCGTTCATGAACTCCCATAAATTGGCTTTAATTAACACCGCCTGCATTTGCAGCTTCCACGTATCATAATTTTCTTTGCCTTGAAGTTCAATCCTTGATACGTTCGCGATGTTCATGGTGTCGATCTTGGAACTCTCACGCGTCTGTTTATCTATTATGTTAAACTTGCTCTTTTACACGACACTCGCGAAACTGGGCCCATAACCTGTTAGAGAAAGATCGCCGCGGGTCAAGTGAACCGAATAGACAAGATAATACAATAAAAAAACATTAATCAGGAAAGTAAAATTACAAACAAAGTCACGGATCTGCGTCCCAAACTTATAATGCTAATAACTCGACTGTCTATTGTCTGGTAAAGATACGCGCTTTACATGCGCACGCTTAAAAATGGCTGCACTAAACAACCACAACTCGTTATAAAATAATACCAACATTTCAACAAGAAAAATATTTATTCAACTATCAACTTGGTTTGAAACTATTTATTCTCCCTAAAATTATTACTTTGAACTTTCGTTATTTCGTCATGTTAGGACTTATTCCCCACAAAATATACCACATGACCCCATGGGTTATGGAATTAAATCAACGAAGAAATACTTTTTTAATTATTTAGACAGCGTACAAAATAAACAAGATCAAATCACAAAATGAAATCTACAAACATTTACTTGGAACTAATTTAACATGTTAATTTTCAACATCCCAAATAAATGTAAATAAAATGTAAATAATAAAACAAATGATCAATTTTTATTGGGAATATTTTTGTTTAAAATGAAAATATTCATACAATATAATTTAATATCAAGTTCATCAAGTTCGTAGATTTTGATATACATTTTTTTTTAGCTCGTTTATTTTATAATTTGTTTTAAAAATGTGTTGCACACATTGACATTCATGAATAGGTAAGTTGGCAACCTTGTTTATTTGATTTACTTGTGTTTGTACTAAGAGCATTTTAATTGGTTGGTTGGCTTATCTTATAAAAAATCATGGCTAGCTATTTTTAATTGATTGTAAATAAGATAATTCACTTACAATTTGCGAAGAGGATGATATAATATTTGAGAATGAACAACCTGATTTTGACGATGAGGTTATATTCATGTGGCCAGCTGGAAAAGTTATGAAGGAAAATGCAAGGAAAGTGCTGACAAAATCATGCAAGCAAGCTAGAATTCTTATATACTAATCTTAGGCTTTTAATTTTATAATGCTATAAATCTTATTTATTTTATACACGTTGTTTATAATTATGATGAATTCTTTGACAATTAAGCTTGTAGCGGGCTAACCAGTCAAGCCCGTACGACTTAAATCAAACTCCCAAGAAAAACCTGTCTTGGTGTAAAATGGATATGGACTCCTAAATATGTACTTATTTCTGCACATGTGTTTGTTACATACAACGCCTCTATGACTTCGCTGAACGAGAATGGCTACATCTGACGGGCTCTACTTGTCTCTCGGCCGGCGACGCGGCCTAGACTGCTCTGAGCTTTCAATTCGACTGACTGAGATCTTGTGTAGCGCGCCTGCTCGCGGTGCTGGTGTGCGTGCCGATTCGGGCGTCGTGGGACGTCGTTCTCCCTTCTCCTCTCCTAAATGGCTCGCCTAACTCAGCCGCTATAAAAGGCCATGGTTCACGGGGCAAGAGCACAATATTACATCAAACGACCCAGGATTCTACACGCTGTGCGTGCCTACGTTCAACACTTGATCTCTGCACAACGTGGACACGACGATGGTGCGGATGGACTGGCCCGACTGGTGGAGATAGCCTGCCGTAACGTTATACTATAATGTTGATAGGGATAGGCGCTATTATAGCCATTGTTTTAAGTCTTAGGAATTGTCTCCTCATAAAGAGGCATTTGTAGCTCTCATGAGCTTATTTGAGATTATTTTAGGTTAGGTAGTTTTAGTTTTCATGGCACTCTGTGCTTGCCATAGTGAAGTTTCACGTCACCCCTATGCTTGGTCCATTAGACCAGCAGCTTAGATAAAGTGTGTCTCACTCTAAGGCCTGCATGACCATGTTGTAGTCTGCAGGGCCTCCAGGCGTGAAAGGGGCTGTTTAGGATGTTCCAGGCCTGATGGCGTGCCTTATTAGGCATTGGTCGGCTTTCCTAGAGTTATTTGGGCGCGCCTCATGCCATTACTGTTGCCCTAGCATGAGCAGTCCTTTCCCTAACTGTAGGGTAGCTGACTTGTCTCACTAAATTGTCCCTATATTATTTAGAAGTAAATAGTTTCAACTAATTATCTTGCTATTCTATCATGTAGGTCATTTATGTAGATGTTATTGTGTCATAACTGATACAACATGTTTATTGGAAAGGGGCTAACCGTATCAAGCATTAACAGGGATTGTCTGTTGCATTAATTCGGCACTCAGCGACTGAACTATTAGGTAGAGATGGTCCACTAGTTCACTCGTATAAGATTGATGTATTGTCAGGTTTCTTAACTGGCCTAATCTGGCAAACTGGAGTGTGCTTGTGATTTATTTAACCTAAGTATTGTTAAACTTGCCACATTAAATATTTATATAAATGTTTATCCTTTGCTTTCACGTGTTGTTTATCTATGTCTTTCCTGTGTACGAATCCGGGGTCTCTAGAGTTATCTATAGTCTAAGAGCTGAGATTATTCTGTTGGATTTTCTAGATGCAGAGGGGTTTTTCTAGACACTTTATACAAACTATAAAGCTGGGGAAAAAGTGGTCACAAGTTATATCTCGTGGCCATATTTTAGATATTCATAGTATACATGCGTACTAACCAAAAAGGTACTAAGACGCAATCTGTTTTAAATAAAAAAACTCTAATTTATTGAAAGTATTTTCAAGACAAAATTAGATTGCTTGAAATAGAATTTATAGCTAAGAATATTCCAGATCTGGGGTTTAGAAATCTGTCCAGATGTGAGATTTCTAGATCTGGCCAGATCTGGCCAATCTGAGATCTCCACAGATACTGGCCAGATTGACATTTTTCCGTATGGGTAGCAAGGATTCAAGTAAATAATAAAAAATAAAATAAGTAAAACTGTAATAAATGTTTCTTTTATAGACCTAAGTTCTGACTTTCAAAAGTGACAGCTGCTAAACATATGTTTTTGAAGATCATTGGGTTGTTGTAGGGATACATAATTTGGTCGGGTAGATTTTACAAGCTGTAAGGCAGTACCAAATAAGCCCTGAAGCTACATATATATGTAAACACACGTATATATATGTAAAAACACGTGAAATAATATTTGTAAACATACGTATATTATATATATATAAACACACGTGTATATAAATACATTTTATGTACTTTATTCTTATGAGCTAGCACTAAAATATAATATAGGACGGGAATTCAAGAGTGACAGTTAGTTATTAAAATAATCCGTCGCTTATTCTAGTATTCCACTTAACCAGTATTGAAGTCACGTGACAGTGCACTCGGCTTTTACACCCAAAGTCTCAGTTGTCAGCACTGCCATGAAATAATGTCCTGAACCTCAGGTTAAATTACAGTGGGGAATTGTTGCCAACCAAAGAACTCGCCAACGCGCGGAGTGATTCTTCTCTACTCTAATTATTTTTTTATTCCCGTACAAAGAATTTCTCTTTAGGTTATATTACATTTTGGTTTTGTGGTTATGTAATTTATCCTCTTTTTAATTTTTCTGAATGTATGACCTTATTCAGATGAACATTACTCTTCCAATTCTGGCTAACCAAAAATATTTTTTGTCTCGCACATGTTTTTTTAAATTAAAAACTGCTGTGACCCGTGTATCAGGTCACATTGTCTAAGGCGTTACTCTTGAAGCAGGCTGTATATCCAGTGATAGGGGTATTGGGATTTGAATCATGGTTTGTTCTATTGAAGGTAATCTATCCTGAATGGTTTATCACTTTCTCTAAGAAAATGTTGGTTTAATTCCCCGGAAATAATAAATATGGCTATGTAGAATTTATATTTGCTAAAATTAAAATAAATATTTTTATTAAAATATAAACTTATTAATTCTATACAAATTAATTTAATATTTAAAAATAATTATATTGTGCTGACATTCGTAGGGTAATAATTCTAAAATTTGATAAAATATAAATACTATAGACAGTTTAATAAGAATAATAATTGTACATAAATACTATCCGAGTATTTTATAACTTTGTTATATAGTCTAAAAACAATTTTTCTTTAATTGAATTGCTATAACTCAAAAGTAACAATAATTGATGTCGAAATGTTGTCAGGCAATGATATAATATAAATTAATCTACCCTTTATCATAAGTACCAATATCTCCAAAGAAACAAGTTTTAATACTCATTCAAGGTAAATAGATTCCATTATATAATCACAGTTATACCCATGGTTACGTGGTGTAGGATGCTAGGCTCGTATTAGTCTTGTTTTCTAGTAACGGGAAAGTTGAGGTAAAGTCTGTTCACCGTTGGAATTGTTTTCTGAAAGGCCTTTTTCCCTACCTGAACTCTTGTTATATAGTAGGATATTGTAGGAAAAAAGACCTTTCATAGAGTAATTCCTACCCTGAATGGAGTTTACTAATCTAGACCTAATGCACTGGTGATCACGTTGGTTATCCCCCACCTTCCTTTTATTGTAATGTGGGTGCAATTACTTTAATTTATCCTACTCAGCTCTTCTACGTTAATAAAGCTTGGTGTTAAACTTAATATTTAATATTGATAAATACATTGTTTAAAGCCTATATATAATTTACACTTATCAGTGAATGTGTTATAGGATTCCAGGTTTTATTAGAAGTGGCGTTTCTCTCTAAAAAAAATAATTAAACTGTAGTTTTGTATATAAATCCAAAAATTTCTGAATTGTTGGTAGGCCTCCAAACGATTTTATTGGAACAAGAAAGAAATTTGATTTGAGCGATTTTTCTTCTGGGTACGATGACTAGTGTTTAATGAATTGTTAAAAATTATTGGCCTCACAAAGCTACTTTGAATGGTTTTTTATAACATACACTCAAACATAATTATCTACTTTCACATGTAAGGGAGATATTAAACCGTGGAATTTGTTGAGCTCGTTACTAAGATGAATATAATGACGATACATGTGAATCCGAACTCAAACATGTGCGTTCTACGATTACATCAGTCGGTCCTTCTCTCTATCTGAGGCTATAATCTAAAAATTTGTTATTTAGAAGTTTTATGATCATATGAAATCGTGATTTTAATAATAACTTTAAATTAATTCTTTATTACTGATCACTAATTCTTCAAATGAAACTTAAAAATAAATTACTTCATTTTTTTATATTGGTACTTGGAAAACGTGTTACATGAAAATAACACTATATATCTATTTTGGGGAAAAATCTTTATTAATTGGTAGTATATTGATTTCTTATTTTGAAAATTAAAATTATAAAATGAATGTAATATTTTATAGTTTTTAAAGATTTAACTAAAACTCATTTCATATAAGTAACTAAATTATATCTTTGTTTTATGAGTAAAATATATTTAAAGGCGGCTAACTGATAAACTACATTTGAAAATGTTGTTCCAAAATATGATAAACTAAATTACAAACATTGCAATTTAGTTCATAAATAATTACATTCAATCAATAAGGCTACTAACGATTCAATAAAAGGGGTAGAAACTTGGAGGGTCTATTAAGAGAAAATTTACCAGCATTAGCTTGGTGAGGAGATGGGAAATCCACAGTGATAAATCACATGCATGGACTAACCCACTTCCCCCCGGCCGAGATCAATGGAAATTTTAATGCGCGATGTAAATCCATAGCACAACTTCATTCGGAAGGAAAGTAAAGTATTTGGTCCCACGTCGATTGTGGCACGTAAATGATCCTGTAAACTGGAGGAAGAGTGGGAAATCATTTATAAGAAACCACCCTTTGTACAGATTACCAAGATTTGACCCTACTTCTCCATCACTGGCATGCCAGATTAAATGATCTTGAAATTTAGACTATGTGTTCTGTTATGCAGGTGCATTTAAGTAACCCAACATTAGAAATAAAGAGGTTTAAATACCTCATGGTTCTTAAAAGATGAACTTTCAGTGAATAGGGACGATAAATAGTATAAATTGTACATGATCCATACATTTAAAATAATATCATGTACACCCCGTTTACTCCTGAAAGGTAGCAGTAGTACTTCTTTGACGTGTGTTTGATTTATTTGGACAACCTTGACAACTTCGGTAGTGACCTTAGTTGATGAACTACTTGAGAAGTTTTGAAAACTTTTTCCCTCCATCCCTCCCTCCCAACTCATCCAACCAACCTCCTGCGAAAGTTTCCCCATGTCCATCCATTCGTCTTTCCGTTACCTAACCACACCGGAAGATGGAGGGGATGGTCAAATAAACCCAAAGCCAGTACAAGCAAAATTTCCCCTTTCACAGAAATAAAAAAGTTTCGGTTCATCCCCCAAGTGTACTGGTGTGTGAAGTCGTCCCATCCCTATCCTAACCCCCTTTAACTTCCCCCATCTACCAGTCGCTTTTGAAACTAACTTTCATGTAACCTGATACCTTTCTCTCCTGGTTTAGGCTAACGTGATAAACCTGAGCCGCTCTTCACATACGGGACTGAAGAAATTAATGTCCCCACTCCATTTGGACGGTACTTTTTATGGTTTACTGCTCCTTACGTCCCTTAAGAGCTATTCACATATTTACGTTTATAGGGTAGGGTTGTAAAAAGGAGAAATTCATAGTTAAAGTGTAGCCACATTTGGTGAAAGAAGAGTGGAAAACAATCAACCAAAATACACATCACGACTCTTGACCAGTATTTAAACCCTAATATTTCCCATCATAGATAGACCTGACCAGGCGAGACATGCTTTTGTCATCGTGTCCACCGTTGTATATTTCAATGCGTTTTAAAAATTTCCACCGCGTCTTACTATCCATTTGGGTTGTATGCATATTAAATATTACGTTAATGTTTAGGGATGAGGAAGTTTTAAATTAGAGTCTATGTACACGCATTTGCATAGAGTGAGTGGAAGGCCATTTAATAACAACCAACTTTAGTATACCCAACCGGGATTCGAGCCCCGGATCTATCCGTCATCGACAGTCCAGTCTATTGCGAGAGTACGGCTTAGATCAATCGACCACCTAGGTGGTTAGGTGTCAATGTTAATTGACTAAATGTATGCGCCGCATCTCTCATGACAGTATGGAGCTAGTTAAAGGCCAAGAGAACGGAGATTCTGGAAATTATTGCAAATATTTAATTTTTTTGTTTCAAAAAGTGAATGAGGTACATTGATACCTACTAATTAAGGGTATAATTCACACGAAACTTTGCCATATATATATAATTATATATAAACTTTACCAAATACAAACGTTTATCTAATGAAAAGGATGTATCTAATAACTAATGGTATACTTTGTATTCAGTCAAATGTTTGGCTACTATAGCTCGATCCTATATAAATCACTAGCTGGAAGTGTCCGGTGCTACCAGGGTGAAATTAGTGGTTTGTTTTACATGCACTTGGTATTGAAGGTTGAGGCTGGAAAATAATTTAAATATAAAATGAATAGCTACTATATTAAGCAGCGCATGGCGATGGTGAAACATATTGCATACATGTTGTATCACAAGCCGGTTATTAATGTCATGAGGCTTGTAATTGTAGAAAGAATAAAATAAGTCCAAACTGGCACCCTCAGTTTTCCATTCAAACATGTGCAAGTTTCAGTTTTTTATGTATATTGAATGATATAATACGTGACCCATGCAGTCAATGCGTAGATTCGAAAGTTATATAAAAATAAACGCCTGATGGGCCCATCTTCAGTCTTAAGAGTCTTTCTTCGGATTTCATTTGAATATTCCATAATTTTTCTTGAATTTTAAGTTGCTTTTTTTGATCAGGCTAGATAGAAAACCAATTAATACTACATTCAATAGTACATTATATTCAAAGAGAATGAACATTGTTAACACAGTTTAAGACGTTACTTTATAATATATTTCAAATTTAAATTACCTATATAGGCCTACTCGTCTATTGCTTATAATTTTATATTCAAATCATATGAGATGAATTACTAATAAAAAATATTTTGACTTGATACAAATTGAAAGGAATAACATTGTTTAAAAACCACTTAGAACTATATGCACATCATATGCTCATGGTTAAAAGAACGTCCCTACCAAATTACGTTAAAATTTGTCCATGCATTAGGCAAATATCGTGAAACAGACAGATTTTTGAGTGGACGCTATCTTGAAAATGGATAAATAGATATAACAATCATGTAGGCCTAAAATGTTGTTTGTCCTAGGTACAAAGAATGTTCCTGATAAATTTAGTTAAAATTAGTAAACGCATTTTACAGTTACCACAGAACAAAGAACTAGACATTTGAACAACAAACAGACGAAATGATAAATTCTCATGTTAAAACAGAACCTCACTACGCTCGCAACATCTTTTTTTCCCAAAGTCAAGTATTTTAATTATGTAACCAGCAAAACGTTTAAATATCCATTCGCACTATACATCACGTCAATGTAATATCAATTAACCGGCAGCATCACGTCGAAATATTCTTCAATAGAGTTTATAAGGCAGCAACGTCACGGACCGTCAACGGCCTACATTCTAGAGGAGAAGTTTTGACGTGACGTGACGGTCAGGGATTGAGTTGCGCCAGTGAACACTAACGAGAACGTTGACTTTGTGCCTGTTCGATAACCTTTTAAAAATGGATGATAGACCTTAATTTAAACAAGTACTTCATTATGAACAACTAAATGATTCGGCTAGCAAGAAATACAGTGAATAGAGCTCTGCTTTTTTCTTTTGTTTAACAAACAATAAAATTTTATTTTGACATTCTAAAATATTTATAGAAGCTTATTTCGTCCGCTTACAATTCCTTGAACAATGTGTGACATTCACACACACACTTTCTGAATTTTAGCATATTTCTCACCCAAATGCTTTATGTTTTTTTTCTGACTTCTTCTTCTTTGTCAAGCAAAATCACAATCAATTCAAGTTGTTTGATGTTAAATATTGGCATGTTTGTAAAATCACATTGCTTCCACTAAGATTGTCTGTAAATCTGACTTGACACTGCCGTGACGTGACATTGACGCTACGTATAGTGTGAATAGTACTTCCCTGGCAGGGACCGGCAGACATTCTAGAGGAGAATGTTTTGACGTTGACGGTCCGTTTTAAAAAATGTGAACTTATGTTGAGACCGTGCACAGTCACTCTCTTGCTTTTATAAAACCTCTAGATAAGATGATGAACTTAAAAATGGAACAGATGCATTAGTATGAGGAACCATACGATACTGCCAGCAAGAAATACATATTGATAATATTCACAAATATGAACTATGGAGAATAATCAGCAAACAACTAAAAAAAAGGCATATTTCTTCCTAATCCAATTTCATATCCACTCAGACTTTCTCATTTTAAGAATTTTCTCGCCCACAATCTTTGATGGTTTTTTTCCGACCTCTTCTTCGTCAAGTAAGATCGCTATCATTGAAAGTTCTTTGTTTTCTGATCTTGACATGTTTTTAAAATCACTTTTCTTCCACCATAACATTAAGGAAAAATGATCTTCACTTGCCGTTAAATGTGAATTGTGCAGCAATTTGACGTCATGTTGCCGTTACGTGACGCAAAGTTAACATGAAGTATAGTATGAATTGAACTTAAGTCCGCGGATCTACCTGTCAGGTTGACAGATTAGAGAAACATGAATACTTCCTTGAACTCAAGATAATGTATATAAATATGCACACATATAACAAAAATGTTTTAGTAACTAGTGTTATCGCCTGGTCCACACTTACATCCCATTTCTATTTGTTTCATTGCTGAAAATTCTCAATGAACCAGGACAATGAGAAGCAAGCTATTCCCTTTACGAATGAGGTCTCATTGTTTGCACTGCAATGGATGAGGGTATGTGGTGGAGGGATGGGGTCCTACCTGTTCGCTAACAGGGTGCCTGCCCCTTTGTTTGATTACACCCTTCAAATGAGCCTTCAACCCTTTTCAGAAATTCCTACGCTTCACTGATCAAACTTGTCCGTCCTGAAAGTTACAGCGACAAAGGTCAAGCGGTGAGCGGAATATATCAGACTGCACGTCCATTCAATAGTTTCAATTGAAATATAGCCTTGGAAATAGTTGGTTATAATTCAAATACCCACTAAATATAAAGTAACCGCTTAATAGAGCGCTGAAGTACATTTCAGGTGTCCAGAAATCCCATATCATTTAAGAAGTGATTTGTTGTTTGAAAATATGGTTCATGCCAAAGTGGAGGTAAAATGTTTATTTTGATTAAAATCTTTATACTTTAGAATAAATGTGTCACAAGATGATACGTGATGACTCTCCACATAATCAGTCCTGATCAATTACAAGAAGTGAAAAATTACACCCTAGACATGGCATTTGAACTCGGGACCATTTTCTTTGCACGTCAATGCACTATCACTAAAACAACCGGGTATAACTCCCGTCGAGGGCAATTTTTCATTGGTTGTAACTCGTAAATAGTTGTAAAAAAGTGAATTATGACCCTGAGAGGTATACGGGACGAAACAGGATAGCTTATTGGTAAAACATTGGCACTCAAAGTCAAAGATCCTAGGTTTTATTATCTTGTTATAGCTCTCGTTTTTTCACTTAATTAAATTTATGCTATTGGTTTTATTAATTTAAAATAATTCACGAAAATGAGAAGTTAGCTCAAAATTAAACTACATTTTGCAAGAAATGATGACAATTTTGGGATAAAATGGTTAGAAACATAGTTATTTTCTTCCTTGAACAAATAAAGTAATTATTGATTGTTTAATTAAGTGAAAATACTAGTCTACGATACAATGGGTATATCAGACAGACCGAAATGAACGAAGGAGTGTGTGCGAACCTCAAGGACCCCGTGCAGTGGCCTGAGGGGCTCGGTTCGACCCTAAGCGGCGAAGCCACCAGTCAGTGATTTTGCTAGCTCTCTTTAGACTCGTTGGTTATCGAATACTCATCACCACATTAAATCTTAGACTTGCAGATTTTAGTCTATACAATAAGAGAACAAGTTCCAAGGTCACACGCACTGGCTCACGACAGGATGTAACATAGTGCCAGGAAATGGATAGGCATCTTACTAGAAGCAACTTATAAAACAGGGCAATACAATTGTTCAATTCTAATACTGTCAGTACATTATTGCGGCCTGCGATCCAACAAGAGACATAAACTTTGAGCCTTGGAACTTGAAAGGTTGAAGACCCCTGATCTAAAATGATTTGCCAAAAATGGGAAGGTCTAGTTTAGAATTCCAGCTACGATTACTGAGGTTGATTTTTAATTTTGACTTTCTGATTCATACACTTTTAGTGTAATTAAAATGCGTATGTACTACATGGGTAGTTATAAAACGCTAGAAATTAATAAGGACCGAGTCAATCGACCTTTCCTCAAGCTCATGGATATTTTCCCTTTACTGTATTATTAATAAATGTATACAAATCTATGGAATATACAAGAGCTATTTTTCTAGTCAAACACCACCCAGTTACCTGTTTTAAACCATAAATTAAGCCATTTTATAAAAATTTTGAATTTTCAAAAACCAGTATCTAGTAAACTAGTCCTAATCTTTGAATTAGAATAAATAATTGAACAAATCTCACTAGACATGACCATATAATAGCTATTTATAAGGTTCTAACAAAATCGGTCAAACCTTTCCGGCTTTAGCCTCAGTGACAAACAGACAAGCAGTGGCACAGATATAATTGTAAGACAACAATTTTTGGGTTTGGAGCGACATAAAATGTTAATTAATACCATAATATCCAAAATGTTAACAATTTAAATGCTTTCTACGTAAAAAATGTAAAAACAATACACATTCTTAGAGATCAACTCTAGCTCTATTTATTCTTTTTATTGACCAACCGAAACAGATTGTGATAACCTTACTACTTGGAGGATAAAGAATACATGATTATATATTTTTGTGAATATGATCCCTTTATCACCGAGTTAATAAATACTTTTAAAAAACATAGTTTTTATATTATTATTGTTGTTTTGTTAGTAAAGTTTCGATGTTTTGCCATCAACAGGTCCTTTGAAAATATATTTTCCTATACTTTCTTTTTAAAACGTCAAGCAAACACACACAGACGCTTGTTCCAAAATTAATATTTATTTTATAAATATACTAGAGAGGTTACATATTATACTTTTAGACTTCAGGCGATGCTTTCATTTTGTTTTCAATACGGGGACAGTTTTACCTCTTTGAAAATAATAAAATGTGTAAATATGTATATGTATATATAATCTATTATTATCTTAGAATGTATAGATTTAAATCACAGAATCCCATGGGGAACTAAGGTATGACTCTCTCGTGACCGGGAAGTCATGATTCGAATCTCGAACCCGCTTCACTAAAGTATTTTCCTTTCTACTTTATCTCTGAAAGAGTGCAGATATATTTCTTAATAATCCTATTTTCCACATGCCTAGTCCATTAGTGTAATTAAATGTGGATATCTGGGACAGACTATGAATATAGTACAGTTTTAAAATGAAAAGCCTTTTAGAAAATAAATAAATTTTGTAGTCAAAATTTATAACAATTTTATATAATAGCTTATTTTTTTATAGGCTTTGATTATATCTATTAAAATATAAAGCTGTAGATTACACTACCTGATTTATGAATACATAAAAGTGGATCTAGTAGCTTTTATATCTGTCAGATAAAGCCTTTCCTAAGAAAATTCTACCATAGCATGTAAGGGTAGTAAGAAGCGGTGCTATAAATACAACGTTAATCACACACATAATAAAACATTTAACCCATTGCTAAGAACAACAACAAGCGTTACATAAATGAACATTTGAAGCAATACTAGGAATCGAATCATGGTTCAATAGAGCTACAGTTAAGGTGAAATTTGAATATTCTAAAAAAATAGCTATAAAGATTTTGTTCAAAATTTGTATCAAGGAATTATTTTATGTTAAATAATTATTGATGCTCATTTTTTCTAAAAAAAGTTTATCAAATGGTAGTTTACTTGCAATAAATCATAGAAAATTTAATATTTTTTGAACTTGCCTTGAATATTGAGTTCAAAATGAGTATTTGTAAATTGTTGTCCATTGTAAATAAGAATACATTTTTATATTTACAAATTACAATAATTTAGGTGTAGCGTACAAATAATTTATGTTTGAATTTTTTTGGAAATATTTGTATAAGTTTATTAAAATTGATATATTAATAGTGAGATTAACAAGATATTTTGTTTTCATGATGAAAGCTTATTTGAAGCTAGTTTACTGAAAAACAATTTTTGAAAATTTTCTCTCAAGCTTTAATACATAGAATAGGAAAGTGTGTGTAATTTTGTCATAATATTTGTTAATTTTAGGGTCTAGTAAAAATATGTGAGCATAAATAGATGTAAGAATATAACATTTGAAAGTTAGTAGGTAGTAAATTATTCTTTATTTTAATACAAATATTTTAGTAATGTGTTTATATTATCATATATAAAAATAAAGTATTATAGCCACGAACATTTTCTACGTCTAGATTATTATGAATATTCTCGTTCTTTTGGCTCACTAATACAAAATAAATGGTACGGCACACCGGTCAGACTTTCTCTCTCTTTCTATAAACTCGTAAGATTTCTGAACGGAATAATGTACATTGTATCATCACCACTCCACATAAGAACACGCATAAAATAATATACAATGATATATAATCAATGAGAAAAGAGGCGCATCTTTGTCCACCTTAGAGCATTTCAAACAGTTTAATGTCTTCCACAAGGGTCAACACTTCGTATTAAAATTTCGATTTCTGGTTAAAATTTTAACATTTTATAAGGTGTTGTAGATCTTCAAGTCATCGCATTGATATTTAATTATTCATTTATACATTTTGACCAATAAAAAATGTAAATATTGACTATTGAGTCTAAAATGGAGATAGATCATTGCTATGCAAACATTTCTCCTAAGAGATTTAAGGGAAAATAACATACTTTTTTTAGATACTTACTTATATTTAATTACTCTATGGCATTGGAGAATTATTGCGTTAAGACTTAAGTAGTATATGTTTACAACTAAAGATCACAAAATTGTATTAATATATTTGCAAATATCTCAGAAACTGCTGCTTTTATAAAAATACATGTCAAATAAAAGTTTTTTATTTCTAATAGTCCTACAATTTTGCAATGATAAGTTGTTTAGTTTCTTTAATAGTTGTGGAGATACGGAAATTAACGGTTCTGTAATGTAACCTAAAAATCATTTTCATAGGAAAATGAAAATAGCCAGTTTATTTATAATCTTAATCAACGCCTAGATACGAATTTTAATCAAAATCGTTTGAACAGATTTTGAGAAAACCAAATTTTTCTCTTTTTGCCCTTCAGTAAACTACCCTTAATTTTAAGTTTTTATAGACACACAGACAGACGGCATTGCAAAGACTATTTTTTAGGGTTCGGGGGGTCATGAGACGTCGTCATCCATCAACATTTCAGGTTAGTTTATTTAACGGTCGCAATACTTAAACTTTAATGTCCAAAAAGTTAAAAAATTCATATAATTGCGTATAGATTGAAAGTTATTGATTTTATAAAATTATGTTTCGGATAAAATATTTGTATTATAAATATATTTACATATTTGTAATGCTAAGTAATTTCATATCTCAAATAGTTTCGGAGCTATTTAAAAAAATGTTAATTGACGCATCAGACCGGAGCCCTTATAGCCATTTTGCCGAAATATTGAGGGTAGCCATTTTGTTTGGAATATTTATTAATGTTTATAAATGAAATTTAATCAAAATCGTTTGAGCCGATTTTGAGAAAATCGACTTTTTCTCTTTTTGCCCTTCAGTAAACTACCCTTAATTTTAAGTTTTAATAGACACAAAGACAGACGGCATTGCAAAGACTATTTTTTAGGGTACGGGGGGTCATGAGACGTCGAAATCCATCAACATTTCAGGTTAGTTTTTTTTACGATCGCAATACTTAAGCTTTAATGTCCAAAAAGCTAAAAATATATATATAATTGCGTATAGAATGAAAATTATTGATTTTATAAAAATATGTTTCGAATAAAATATTTGTATTATATATATACATATTTGTAATGCTAAGTAATTTCATATCTCAAATAGTTTCGGAGCTATTATAAAAAGTGTTAATTTACGCATCAGACCGGAGCCCTTAAAGCGATTTTGCCGAAATATTGAGAGTAGCCATTTTGTTTGGAATATTTATTAATGTTCATAAATGAAATTTAATCAAAATCGTTAGAGCCGATTTTGAGAAAATCGACTTTTTCTCTTTTTTCCCTTCAGTAAACTACCCTTAATTTTAGGGGTAGATATCTAATTCCAAAAACACCTCGGGGCAACCCTATGAAAACCCTATATATCAAGTTTCAGCTCAATCGGTAAAATAGTTTAGGCTCTAGTTGGAGGTACAGACAGACAGACAGACAGACAGACGGAAATTCAAAAACCACTTTTTCGGATTCAGGAAGTCATGAAACGTCAAAATTCATCAAAATCTCGAGTTCGATTTTTTTGACGATCACCATTCTTTCTCTACCTGTAAGATAGAGAGAAAGTAAAAAGTGGATTTTACAATTATTTTTGTCTATCCTCACAGCTGTCGTTCCATCTATCTTCTGTACCCATTGTCTGTCTGTCTGTCTCTCTATCTGTTTGTCACTAGGCCTGGATCTGAAACTGTTTGATGGATTATGTTCAAACTTGATATTTATATATTACTGTGTATGGCTATGCCTAGGGACATTTTTTAGTAATTATTTTGACACTAGCCCTTAAATTAAATTTGTTTAGTGTCTTTTTAGACTTTTATATATTTAGAAAATGGCTTTAAAGATTTGATTTAAAATGGATCGCGATGTAATGTTTGTCCTTACAATACTGTCCACAGTGAAATATACTATTGGCGGGCACCTTCCTGTGTTCAAAAAGTTATCCGTTACTAAGATGTGTCAGTTATTTGGAAAAAAATGTCTTGGTTTTCAACTCAAGAGTTCTTGAACACAGTTTAATATATTAACCTCCTATGGATATTAACAACCATAATCTAATAGCTGTATTGTGCAGTACTGTACGCAGGATAGTAAAATAAGTATTATAAGTATCTCACTGTACAGATTGGTTTATACACAGAACAATACGCAAATAAAACCAAGTGTGGATAGTAGATACCATATTTCTATCTGTGTGCACGAGCAAAGACTAAACTGATGGAACAACCTCCTTCTGAAGCCTTGGAAAGGGAGGAAGGTACGACCTTCAAGTACCGTCATCATTATTAATTAGGCTATTTTAAAATATTTCCCTAGAGGGAGAAGACAGAACTGCACATTGCGTGAGACAATGGCATTTCTGACATTCCTATTATAAAATACTGTATATTGACTGGTGTTTTCTATTTTGGTCTAGCATTTAGAGATTAAAATGTACAAATATGTGTATTTAATTATGTATACGTCCGTTGAAGAGAAAGTCCGTTATTAGGAGGTCATTTAACTGAAATAGCCAATGTTAGTCGCCGGGAAAATTTAAATTGTCCATTGTAAAGGATAACACTATTTAGAAGCGTATGTTAAGGAGGAATTCACTGTATCAGTATTTTGATGGAAAACTCGTCATGAAGAGTGAATTTTAAAATTGTCAACTTTTCGAAAATGGCTCAAAAGATTTTGTTTTAAATGGTGTAGCAATCCGATATGGGGGAAGGGTAAGTTTATTAAATATTGAATCATTCCACCCCTTTTTGATGACTAAATCCAACCAACACGTCTTGGATGATCTACAGCTCGGGGTTTTATCAATTAGCTATTACCATGTCCTGTCTCTTATTCACGGGTTTGTGGGTGTGATTTATTAATATATTAAAATTGAAATCAATCATGTAATATCAATTAATTATTTATTTAATGTCACCACTATTCCGAAAACATTGATTACGTGACCCAATATTCCACGCAGTTATTCAAATTGAAATAGTTAATTTATATGGCTGACGTGAATTATGCGTGTTACCTACACTAAGTCTCAGTCTAGAGAAATTTCCACCGTGGTGTAATTATGCTACCTTCACGAGATCTTGACCAAGAGTGGGGGTTAGCTTCCGCTCACCAAAACATACATCAAAGAACTTCCCTCTCTTGCTAGAATAAACTGCTTATGATGGGCGATCGGGGTTCTAATCCCAGTTGGGTGTAATTAATAGGTTTTATCAAAATTGCTTTTCAATTCTACCTTTACGAAAATGCAGATATATTTCCTCTAAATCCAACCTTCTTCATCTCTATCTCATTGGCTTAACTATTAGACCCTACATATTCGTATAACCTGAACAGGTAGTAAGACGTGGTACTAAGTACATATATACACATTGTTTTAATATATTTAAATTTGGACTATAATGGCGTATTACTTTTATTATGTATATTTTAGGGGCCAGTAAAATAGTATCGTTAACATGAATAATCAGGAAGTGTTTGACATTATAAAAAAAGTATAGCAATTTTATTGTGGAAAAAATTATTTAAGAGTACCTAGTTTAATGTTGATATATTTTTTAATATATTAAAATTGTCATGGCTTTAACTATTCTATTTAAAATAATTATCTGTTAAGTTATTTACAATGTACATAGTTTGAAATATTTTCTTTTTAAAAAATATTATTAAACGTAGTTTATTGATGAATGATTTTTTTAAATTGATAAAAAATATTCACGAGTTTGTTTACATGTAAACTAATATCCAAGGATAATTTTACACTATTCATAAAAAAATTGTTTATTTTTATAAATTAAGTTAGTCTAATTTAAGCATAGTTTACGTTGGACAAATTTTAGAAAATTTTAAATAATTCACAAATAGCTTTATGATTTTGCTCAAAATGTATATGGTTAAGATTTGTAAAATATATGAGACTTAATTTTTATTTTCACACTTATAAATAATTTGACTATGGCTTAAAAAAACTTATATTTGAACATTTGAAATTATAAAAGAAGGTTACCCTGTTGTTTGAAATCTATAATATGAATAGTTTTTATTGTTATTAAAAAATATTATTTTCCTGATAGGGTAGAGAGAAGGTAGATGTAATTTAGAGGAAATATTATCACATCTCCGTGGATTTAGATCGGGAAATCATTTAGGAAAACCCCCCTCACTTCACCTGGCTGGGATTCCAACCTCAACCTCTCCAATAACGTCATGACTCACTATATGAGACCATTGTCTTAATTCACTTGCCCACTGATGTTGTTCTAAGAAAAGTCTTGATAAATTTGCATAATACATCTCGGCCAGGATTTTACACCCGACCTCCCTGTCATCCGAAATTAGAACTACATCTAGTGTGTGCGCCCGCCAAAGTGGGCTCATTTTATCTTAATTTTCAATTATATTCATGTTCATACAAAGTTTTATTAGATGTAAAAAATATTTTTAAGAAAATATATTAACTTATAATATCTCATCATACAACCTATTGTTTATTCCAAAGACTATAAGATAAGAGCCTATACATCAAAATAACCTACGAAAAATAAAAAATAGATATAAATATCCCACCCTCTTTTGCGTTTAGAAAAAGGAGAAAAGGGTTTAAAAAAATTCACCCAAGTTGGTGCCATAAAATAAAGGATTTGGAACTGTGGGGAAATAAACGCTAATTCCACACGCTTTTGCGAGCACACAAAGTAATTTAGGCAAAGAGCTAAAGCGTGATATTTTATTCTTCTTTTTTTTTTTTTTTTTTTTTTTTAGAAATTTTCCCCCTTTCCCCTTCTAACTGCCCCACCCAACCCTATTTTTTTTTAAATCCATTCATTAATGTCGTAGCAGTTCGTGTTAAGAGTTAGTACTACAGCTAGCACGTACAGTTGAGCGTGAAACCAGTCAAACTCCCACCTCCACTATCTCCCTCCTTTTTTGACACCCTCATGTCACCCCTATTTCACCCCCACTCCCCGCTCTTGTACATCGACACCCGTGGTCACTGGGGTGACACTTCTTGTTAGTGCTGAGCGCGCTTTTCCAAAATACACTAGCCAACCAGACACTCGGTTTTCCAAATCTCTCCCCCGTCTTTTTCCCCTCCTGTTTGGTTTTTTTTTAGGGTTGTGATGTTCATCAACTCTAATTCAACCTCCCCACCCCACACCCTCCTTTTTCCTCTCTTTCCCCTTTATATAATGTGTCAGTCCGTTTTATACTTCACTCTAGTGCGTTCCTTGGACAATTACAAACTACCATCGAAATTTAAAAGCTAAAAAGATTAAATGTTTAGCTTTAAAAACGATATTTTATAATTTAGTAAAGTAAAAAAAGAGGTTATCTCTGTTTGGTATTGCACCCACAGATGACAAATAGGACGTTAATGAGCTTTTCTCACGTTTAGTAGATCGCCAGATGTTATTGGTTTAGATTTCAGGTGAAGTAAATTAAGGGTAATGTGGTACAGAGGCAATCAAACACAAGATTACTTCCCCGCAAGATTGTTTGGGGAAAGGCAGGGTGTGACAGCTAATATTTACCTCAAATAGAATTAGTTATCAAGAACACCATCAGCATAAGCTAAGACTATTTTTCTCAAATAATGCCAAACATGTGTATTAGGAATGAGTGACAAGTTTTGATCGCATCTTGATAAGGTCAATCCTCCTTCCTCCATCATAGATTGTACCTTTTCTTACATGTATAAGTATCACTAGATAAATAGTTAAATATTCATAATCCTGGAAATGTTTTCTTACGTCACTATAACGTGAACAGCTATGTGACATATTTGGAACTGACTATACTCTATCGGTGGGCACGTAGGATAAATGACATGCTCATATAACCATGCTTGCTCATGATGAGTAATATGGGGTTTGAATCTGGATTAGTTGTAGAGAAGATGTTTTTCCCCCGAATGATTTTCTATTCTCTCTCCCAGTGGACGCGGATCTGTTATATCTAGAACTATACTTTCCTTGTCCTTAGCACGCCAGCGTTATTAAACTGTGGATATTCCGGAGGGTAGTAAGATGCTATGAACAAAAACAGTAGGCTTAATCAAACTGCAGCAGGCTGGTCAACACCTAAAACGATTACACCGAACTCGAGAAAAATGCAGTGTTTTTGCAGTCTATATATCAAAATATTATTTTCACAAAATAGATAAATTAATATTTCTCCAATAGAAACATAGAATCTAACACTTTCACATGGTAACATCAACAGTTTTTGAATGGATGTCCTAGAATTTAATGATTACTTTTGCTCTCCATTTTAAAGGTTTCTTCTCTAATGCGCTATACAGATTACAGATATTCAACAACTGTTCATATCACCATGTGAAGAAAATTAAATTCTATTATATTTCTACTGGAGAAATATTTAGTTTGGAAAAAAAAATATTTGCTATAAAATCTGCCAACATAAATATTTTTTCCCGTGTTCCTTACACTCCCAGCCTAGCATATACATTCTACCGTGGCCAAGGCTGAGTTTGAAATTGAATAATTCAATAGTAATTGTAGTTTTTATTCTATACATTGATAAATGAACCATCTATATGTCATTGCTGACAAATGGAAAGCACCACAAAAGAGAATAAAGCCTCAACATTAATTATTTTAATTTGGATTATGTGGCTCCCCGTTCTCCATCCAACCATTCCACCTCTTTGCGTGTATAATCGAATTGATAAATGACTGAAACAAACGTCCAGCCCTACTCATTACTGTGGATGCTGGCGTCGCTAGGCCGTCTAGCTATCATCCTAAACGCCTATGATGGTTTGATTCTAGGACTATCAATTGATTCCGATTTTACTTCCTCTTTGAACTTCACAATTTTGTCTTGGTTATATTTAATCTCAAATTCCATTTTAGTTCATCAGGATAGTAGTTAGCTCTTCCGTATACTTAACCAAATGTCCCTAATTCGATTACTGGCATTACCAAAAAATCTACTATTTGTAAAATTTGAGCTCTCTCCTTCAAGATGATTTGTTAATAGCCAGGAAATTGGGGATTAAGCTTGTTTATAAAACATGTAATGAAACAATAAAAAGTTGATTCAAGAAGTGCAAATTAAATATTCAAATAAAAAATATATATTTTAAAATCTAAAACAGAGCAATAAATTAAACCTGAAGTAATAGCCACGTAAAAAAATTTATCATTGGTGAAATATGGGTTTGCACTTTCACAGTGATGAATTAATGAACGGAGACTGGATGTTGTTCCTGTTCTAGTCTCGAGATAGATTATAAGGCATAAGAGGGATATGACGCTACTACAGGCCTAGCGAACCGGTAGTAGAAAATATATGGCTTGAATAAAACACTGACCTAAGTCAAAGTATAGAAACAATAATTGATGTAAAGTAAAAAAAAAAGTTATGACCACGTGGTGTGATGAGCTATGGAACTCACTACTAGAGTTACATTACGTGACGTCATTGCGTGTACATGCGGCTATCATCGTTTCCATCGACTCCCTTTCACACACCTCCCAGAATTGAGGGTTAAGCGTTACAGTGTGTAGATCCAGTCTGTCATAAAGTTACATTAACAGTAGCATAAGTCCATTATATACATTGATGTGTCCAAACCGATGTTTCACTCATGTAGTAAGTAATAACGCTATATGCTTTGCTCTCAGACATGTGGTAGCGTGAACGTAACTAGTAGATATAGTAATCCCTTCAGAATGCAAAGCTATCTGTCGATATGCGTCGACACAAAGCTAAGCGGTGCGTTTGCTGTGAGAATCCTTTTAAACTGGAGACGTACCAGGTTGACAGTGACACAAAGCTCGAGGTTGCTATCACTGAGGGTTTGCATAGTATTTCTTCACAAATTAGGGTCATAAACCTATCTATTTGATCAAATTAAACATTTAAAATTTACATTTGATATAAAAGTACCAGGCAGCCTACCTTTAGAAAGAGTCTGTTATTACCACTTTAAAGTGAGATTTTGACCAAAGTCTTTCAGTGGTTGACTCATTTGAAGCTCAATGGATCTAGCGATCTTTGTCATTTTTGACGCCGGGGTCTTTCATAGATATCAATGTTTGATATCTTAAGTTCACGGTCTATTAACAATGTATACACTAATTATTAACTTTATGAATACAAAACCAAAACATTTGTTATATTTTTAAAAATGAGAACACATGATTCTGAATGCATGACAAACAAAGATGTTGCTGAAACCAAAGCCTATAGCTCCTTCTTAGATGTAACCTATGGTAGTTTAAGCCAGTAGTCAGTTGTCCTTATTGTTGGAGTAGTAGCTTTAATCCCTGTTCTGTGATTAACCCTTTTTTTCTGCAATCTTATACCTTATGTTTGTGAGAGTTTTTAGAGGGAATTAAGGAGCTTTTAACGGGACTACAGAATTACACTGCTTATTTAAATAAAACCTGTAATTGAATCGGAATCTCTCAACCGCCTCGCTAATGGTCTAGAAAAAGCGGATGTAGCCAAGCGCTCAAAAAAAATATATATATATTTTTATTTCCTTCAGCAACTAAACACCAATCCAAAAGTAATCTAGTCCTACTCTTTTTAGTGTGTTTTGTTTGTAAAAGTTTCTACCTGTAATCTTGTTTTCTCTATGATTACTTTTCTGTATCAATTAAGGAATTAAGGCTTTTTTAATTTCGCTTTTCCTTTTAAACTTGATCCATCTTCAGTTTAAATAGCGATTAAACGGTCGTAAAGTAATTAAAGTTACATAAGGAATCGTGTAATGGGTGTCAGTTTTCAAAGAACAGTTTTTCTAAATTTAGTTTATAAAAAATATTTATTTTTTTGTTTGTATTGGAATAAAATTTTCTTAATACATGAAATTAGCTTTTAGTAATCGACTTTAATAAACGTGTTTTATTAAATTCGGGTTAAGAGATTACATCTGAATACGAAAATTAAATCTGAACTTCTGGATTGAACATTGTATGATATATCCCTGTTCAAGGTCATTTCTTATCTAATATTAAGGCTAACTATATATAAATTAGAAGATCAAAAAATTTGGAAAGAGTCATATTCACATATTCCAAACCCGTATAGTTGGACACGCATACTGTCTGGCTAGTATATTCTGATTTGCCAATGATGGGGAGGTTGTGTTTTGAATCCTGTATTAGTGTCCTGAGGGTATCTTTTTCTCTAAATTTTATACTTATTTCTTCCCCCACGTCAATGCAAGTATATACCCTTTAAATTACACATTCCTACCCCTATCTTATTAGTGTAGTTAAGGGTGAAGAGCACAAAAGGGTATTTAGAGCTTGACACCATCTTTTCCCAAAATTGTTTTTGAGTCCCAAAATGAAATCCCATTTCTCACGTCCAGATGCAAAATTGTCTCAAAAGTTGAAAAAAAGTTTACAAAAGTGTTATAGATTATTAGATAAAAGGTTTGTAGCTATTCTTGGCAACAATTTGTAAAATATTTCTCTGTTGGTTTTTCAGAGAGAATATGCTCTTCTCGAGTCAATGGTAGACGTCAAATATATTGATAAAGGTAAGCTAACATGGTGGTCTTAATTTAAATAGTTGAAATTTGTGTACACTGTGTCTTAAAAGCATGTCCGTTCATCTATATATTACATTTATGGGTAAAGGTTGTAGGGATGAGAATGAGAGAATAGACACACACATCGTATAGAGAGGAAAGGAAGAACCATTTTGGAAATAAAATCTCAAAAAACGTGGCTCAAATTTTAACCATGACTTCCCTTTTAGCCTCTCTACTCTTTGATAAGGTAAAATAGGGCAATTTCAAATTAAATGATGGGGAAACAAATTATTGCTTAGCAAAACTATACGCAGATACAATTTAATGATTCTTTATTTAGCAGAAGGACATCAAAATATTAGCTGAAGAGAGGGCAACGATTGTCTAATTCAAAAGATAATATATTAACATAAAGCTTGAAAACACACGAAGCTAGATCTCAGACAGTAATACAAGACAAATAATAATATAACGAAAAATCTTAACATGGACAATTTTAGAGAAGAACAAAAATTTATGTTATAGGCCATTTTTCGGCATAAAATAATCAGACTTCAATGGTCTTATAATACTAAATGCTACCCTTAATGGTTCAATTCCCGTTCGCACATTTAACACTTGACTTAGCTATTTTATTGAAATCATAATCTTTACATACTGTACCCTTTAGGGGTCAAGTCCCGTAGATAAATTAAATAATATACTTTATGACCTTAATGGAAAGATTCCAAAAAATAAATTAATACAACCAACTCGAGTATGCAATAATCAATAACTTAGGAAAATCATAGGAAAATTTCAACAAGATATATAAATGTAATGCTCGATTAATAAATATACATCAACTAGCTTTTAGTTTCATAATTAAATATCCTAAAAAATTAATTTTACTTTAAAGAATAAGCAGGGCTGGTTCTTAGCCAGTGTGAGCGATGCTTTCGCAAGGGGCCACCGAGGTTTAGGGGCCCCAAAGCTAGCCCTTTTTTTATTCTTTTAAATAAATAAATAAAGAGATAGAAAATATATGAGAACAGTAAACTGAAATTCATTACAACAGAATCAGCCGTTCGATTAGTGTTTGTTTTTTTACTCGCCTTGATGACCTGGTGGTTTAGGGGTAAGGTTTCAGACCTCTGTGCTGAGGGTCCGGGGTTTAATCCTCGGTCCCGGCACAGATTTATCTGATTGCCAAACCCTTCCTTCACCTCTGACAAGATGTGTATTAATCACAACTTGTGAATGTGAGGAATGCCAGGCCTCCACCGTGGTTCGGATTCCACGTTATACTGTAGGTCCTCCATTTCATCTCACAATCACCTTACCATTACACATTAGTGTAAGTGCGTATAACCCCGAATGGGTAGTAAGACGCGGTGCTAATAATAATAATAGTTTACTCGCCTCCTTTCCCCAGGCTACGTCACTTGTCACCCCTCCCTTTCCTCGCTTCCTGAGGCCCTCAGGTTGTATCTCCTCCCCTCCTGAAGCTACGCTGCTCCTCTATCTTCCCATCATGAGGCCATGTCATACTTCTCCTTTCCCCAGGCTACGTCACTTGTCACCCCTCCCTTTCCTCGCTTCCTGAGGCCCTCAGGTTGTATCTCCTCCCCTCCTGAAGCTACGCTGCTCCTCTATCTTCCCATCATGAGGCCATGTCATACTTCTCCTTTCCCCCGGCTACGTCACTTGTCACCCCTCCCTTTCCTCGCTTCCTGAGGCCCTCAGGTTGTATCTCCTCCCCTCCTGAAGCTACGCTGCTCCTCTATCTTCCCATCATGAGGCCATGTCATACTTCTCCTTTCCCCCGGCTACGTCACTTGTCACCCCTCCCTTTCCTCGCTTCCTGAGGCCCTCAGGTTGTATCTCCTCCCCTCCTGAAGCTACGCTGCTCCTCTATCTTCCCATCATGAGGCCATGTCATACTTCTCCTTTCCCCCGGCTACGTCACTTGTCACCCCTCCCTTTCCTCGCTTCCTGAGGCCCTCAGGTTGTATCTCCTCCCCTCCTGAAGCTACGCTGCTCCTCTATCTTCCCATCAGGAGGCCATGTCGTGCTTCTCCTTTCCCTTAAGGTCATCCGACCATCGACATTTTATTGCAATTTTTTAACAAGTGTATAAATATAAGCTATAAATATTGATTCGATGATTTCAAATCATTACAGTTCTCGAGTTATAAGTAGTCAAACTTACTATTATCCATTTTACGTACTCATTTTAAGGTAAAGTAGTTAATGCATGGAGGTTAAATTTTTTCTAGCTAGATATGCATATGAATTGTATGCAATGAAGTATTTACAATATTGAAAAAAAGCTTTTAATTTATAAGGTATTTAATAGTTGTAGAATTACATACATTTTGATCTTACACAAGTATTTTTCGTTTTACACCCCGATACTTTTATTTTATATCATTTTGCAGTACATAATGTTGCTAATTCAAATTCGTTTGGTTTATTAGCCTAACTCTACTCTTTCATTTTATTATGGACACCGAATTGATCAATGCAAATGTAAATTTGCACTGAAGATATACAAGTGTAGTCATTTTAGTCAGTGCACTCTTTAACTTGTGTAAATATTATAGTCGACTATGGGCCTTTATCAAAGGTACAGCTGTAGATCACATGATTTGACGTATTAATGAGTGAACCCATTTCTAGTAACTTTTCTTTCTATAAAAATCATGGTCTAAGCCATGCATATATATCCACTTATCCACTAAGAATCATATTTTGAATTACAACTTCCACTCGGAACCCACTGTTGTTTGTTGTTCCGGGGTCTGGTTACTAGTGGTTGATAATACTCCATTGTTTGTTGTTCCGGGGTCTGGTTACCAGTGGTTGATAATACTCCATTATTTTATGTCCCGGGGCCTGGTTACACGAGTAGGACATGACTTGTACCATCTGGTTGATCTCATGCATATGCAAACAAAATAATCGACAGCAAATTGGTTAACCAAAATAGAGCAACTTAGAAAATAGATGCCTTACTAATGATGATTTTAATCTACAAAATTAGCGTATAGCTAAAACGGGTAGTAAGACGCGGTGCTAAAAAAAAATCCACTAAATTGGTATTTTTTCCCCCTAGCTTCTCACACTCTGTTTGAGCTATACGCAGAATAAGGAATGAGAATGACGAATTGGACCATGTGACCACAAATGTGGGTATTTATTAGAGTTATAAATTATATTAAAAATAATATTTCATAGCCTTTACTTGTTAACTTCCGTTTACGATTTTTTTTCGAACACGTTGTTTGCAATGTATTAACTTGTCGGTCAATTGATTCATTGAATCCATCTCAATTTTTGTATAGCAGTAGGTCCTCTCATGTGGAACAGTTGTATATCTTATCAAATGGTCCTAAACGTGTCGATCACTTGACACGAGATAATTTTATTTATTTGGTCAACCAGTTGGCTGTCGATCACTTTGCCTTCTTATGCATAAGCTCTGTTAACTATTATAATAATGACGTAAAGTAAAACTTTTTTTTTTACTACAAATAAATAAATCTAGAACCTGCTCCATCGCTAACATGGTCTCTAAGGCGTCACTCTCATCGTAGACTAGACCGTTAAAGGCAGGGAGATCGGGGTTCAATCTCAGTCGGGTGATACTATAAATCGTTTCCCATTTTCTCTATGCAAATTTGAGTGCACTTCCTCTAAATTCTGCTTTCCTAATCCCTAACTAACTAGTGTAATTAATACATGTGAGTATACCCCGAACGGATAGTAAGACTCGGTGCTAAATGAATAAAAAAGAAACCCTTAAACTTTCACCATTCAAATTATTTCATTAAATTGATTAATTAATACATATTTTTTCTTATAAGAACACATTTGGTAAATATAAGCCTAGTAGTATTTGGTACAATAAATACTTTGTGACACGTGTAATAAGTTCAGTATTTTAAATTATTAATATTCTATAAATCTTAGTTGCCAGGATTCAAACTCAAGCCACTCCCGGGTGAAACATGCAGTGACAACTCATTTTCTATTTACTAAATAACCGTGATGTTCCTTAGCGGAAAAAAATATTAGTGAGTGCTATGACAACAGAGCTGGCAATCCCAGCTTTCTTTCCCACTCCACCTGCCCACCCCCTTAACCCCACCCCCTTCAACCATGTTAACAATTCGAGGGGACTGAATTGTATCCCCTCGGAAAGGTATCCTTTCCGACAGTTTTGTAATAAACTGCTTTTTTGAAAAACTGGAATTGTACCCACATGAATTATACCCCCAAAACTTGAATTGTATCCCCTCGGAAAGGTATCCTTTCCGACAGTTTTGTGATAAACTGCTTTTGTGAAAAACCGGAATTGTACCCACCTGAATTATACCCCCAAAAACTGGAATTGTATCCCCTCGGAAAGGTATCCTTTCCGACAGTTTTGTAATAAACTGCTTTTGTGAAAAACTGGAATTGTACCCATTTGAATTATACCCCAAAAACTGGAATTGTATCCCCTCGGAAAGGTATCCTTTCCGACAGTTTTGTAATAAACTCCTTTTGTGAAAAACTGGAAATGTATCCCCAAATGGCTGACTTGAGGTTTAACAGAAGGAACGTTTAACGTAAAAGCTTTGTCACACTTCTGGTAGAGGGCAGCAGAATGGAATCTTCTTCACTTACTAGTTGTATACTAGAGTGCAGCTAAATCAGTATGTTAATTCAATCAAATTATTTAAATAAGTTTAAGTAATTATTTGAAATTCGTAGACTCCTATAAAGCTGCCAAGATTACATAGAATATTAAAAAGTATAGCGTTTTAGATTATTTTTGTACTGCAGAAGTATTTTCTTAAACATGAAGTATTAATTCCCTTTAAATATTGCAGTGCATACTAGAACATTAATTTGTAACCTTATTTAACTTCTAAGATTTTTTTTCAGGTCAATATATTTTAGAGCATGTATCGATTTCTATAATTTTAAAGAAACAAATCTTTTATTTTATTGGCCACCAGACTTTAACCACTATGTTAAAAAATGAATATTGAAAATCTAGCTTTAATTTATTCAATTCTAGTGAGAAATGAGACATTTTGATGAATTCTGGCAAGAATTTTATTAATGTGAATTGGCAGCACTGCTTATCTCACTTCCTATGCTCAGTGAGTTCTAGTGATGGGAATAATCGAGTAAGAGTAGTCGACTATACCTTTTGTGTATCGTAATCGGTTGTACTCGATTCTTCCAGAAATACTCAAGTAAAAGTAGTTGGGCCCTGTTCTTCTTTTAGTTGCTCCTTTTCTTTATCTTCAGATATAATACACAATATTGATTGGTATGTTTAACGTGTTATATTAATACAAAATCTTTTTTCCCATATAGTTCATTCTTCAGTCATACTCTTATCAGCGCAAGATTTAGAACAACATTCAATCCCCATCCAACATTTTATCAATAATACATCTCTGACCATATCGGGAATGGAACTCAGGACACCTAGCCTGGTTGCCACACACACTACTAACTGTGGTAGTGTTGAATTTATACTAGGTGACTCGTTAAAGATTCGAGCCCCAACCTGATTACTAATGGTGACGGTTATAACGAGTGTAATAGTCCTTAGACCGATCGACCCCCTAGTGGGTGTAACAGATTTCTTCATTTGGAAGTAAATAAATGGTATGATAGTGTATTTATTGTGGCTGCGCATAAAATAAGCTTTGAAAATTTAATATTGCCTCGGCAATTGCAGCACAACCCAGTCTATTGAACAATACGAACGAAGAATATATTATTAATTTTGATGTGAATGATAAGAGCTGACATAACTCTTCAGTGTTCAACGTCACAACTGTCTAAGTGTGACACGCTCTTCAAGACCGTGTATGGTGCCAGTTAAGACAAACACTCTGCAACTTAAAAACACCACCATACATAAATTAATATGTTTCGCAAATAAACTTGAACTATTATTTTAATATCAAAAACATAGTATAGGTAGACTCACTATAATTGAATAAATTAAAGCTAGATTTTCAATATTCATTTTTTAACATAGTGGTTAAAGTATGGTGGCAAATAAAATAAAAGATTTATTTCTTTAAAATTATAAAAATCGATACATGCTCTAAAATATATTGACCTGAAAAAAATCTTACAAGTTAAATAAGGTTACAAATTAATGTTCAAGTATGCACTGCAATATTTAAAGGGAATGAATACTTCATGTTTAAGAAAATACTTCTGCATTACAGAAATAATCTAAAACGCTATACTATTTAATATTCTATATAATCTTGGCAGCTTTATAGGAGTCTACAAATTTCAAATAATTACTTAAACTTATTTAAATAATTTAATTGAATTAACATACTGATTTGGCTGCACTCTAGTATACAAGTAGTAAGTGAAGAAGATTCCATTCTGTTGCCCTCTACCAGAAGTGTGACAAAGCTTTTACGTTAAACGTTCCTTATGTTAAACCTCAAGTCAGCCATTTGGGGATACAATTTCAGTTTTTCACAAAAGCAGTTTATTACAAAACTGTCGGAAAGGATACCTTTTCGAGGGGATACAATTCCAGTTTTTGGGGGTATAATTCAGGTGGGTACAATTCCAGTTTTTCACAAAAGCAGTTTATCACAAAACTGTCGGAAAGGATACCTTTCCGAGGGGATACAATTCCAGTTTTGGGGGGTATAATTCAGGTGGGTACAATTCCAGTTTTTCACAAAAGCAGTTTATTACAAAACTGTCGGAAAGGATACCTTTCCGAGGGGATACAATTCAGCTCCCCAACAATTCCCGGTCGAAATGTTATATATAGCCTATTCATTCTAGGAGAACCTTTTTGGAGGAGTTACCTTAATTTTGAGTGTAGTGTTGTAAACTTGACCGTTTATTAAACTTGAACTTGGTTTCAGTGAGCTATTTACGCAAAGTTTCTTATAAATAATAAATCCCAAACAGCATATTCTGATATAAAATAGTATCTACTTTATATAATTCTCACCGAAATCTAGCCATAGATGTTTGTCCAAACTCTTAAAATTGTTGTTTTCAAAATTATCGTGAAACACGCAGACTCATTTAATCACTCTTGAATACCATCCGTGAATCATCGTGAATGTTAATCGTAAATCTTGAATGTCGTGAATTCGTGCCATGATCTGTGATATATGTTTGTGTATCTATACACAACCCGTCAAAATGTTGTCACGAGCACTATCCAATTGGTGTACTTAATCCATTCCACCATCCAATGCAAGCATAACGTCAAAGTATAGTCGATTCTTCCACCTAGCACATCTATACGCGCATGGGGGCAGCCCTTATTATAGTAGACCATGCTCTTTCAACGTGTGGAAACTCTGGTCGTCCTGATTCTGAAAGACTAGTTTGTCACCGGCCACACTCGGAGAGAAAGGACCGTGGGTGACGTCACTCAGCTCGACCGGTGAAACTAGCAAGCTTACATCATAGACCGGCTCTACTCAGGGTGGCATATGCGAGTTCCTTGCAAACAAAAGCCGGCCTCAGGGTGGCATGTGCATATTTAAAATAGGAGAGGTAGCCGTCTTAGTTGTTGTAGTTTCATAACGGTACATCCCCATCACCGGAAATAGTTTTCTTTTAGTTATGGGTCTTTAAATTCCAAATATCACTTTGAAATAAAAAAGAAATCTTGATTCATAAATTGCCAGAAGGCTGGATGATGGATCTAGAGGAACCTAGTTCGATCCTAGATAATCCAAAATCAAACATAAGTTTCTCAAATCAGCCAAATACTCCAAACAAAAAGTAACGTTAAGGTAGTTAATAATATTAATAATATTTAGCACCGCGTCTTACTACCCGTTCGGGTTATACGCTTAAATACTAATTACGCTAATGGATTAGGAATTGGGAGGGTTGAATTTAGAGGAAGTGAACCCGCATTTGCGTGGAGGCAGAGTGGAAAACCATTTAGGAAAAACCACCCCCAGTTCACCCGACCGAAATTCGAACCTCGATCTCCCCGTCCTTGGCGGTATAGCTCAACACGACTATCGCATTAGCCACCTACGCCAACGAGGTGAGTTTTAAGGTATTTGAGTCACTGTTTTATAATTAATCATAAAACTAAAAGTTTGTCAGGCGGAATAGGGTTGAATTTGGTTTGCCATTCGAATGAAGGTCAGTGTTCTTAATCCTATTCAAGTAAATTAAATTTTTTCCCCTAAACTATCTTCTCTTGTCTTATCCACACAAATTAAGGTATACTCACGTTAAAATTCTACCTTCATCACAAACCTATTGGTAAAAATATGTACCTATTCTATAATGTGTTTAGTCTGTTATCGGAAGCCTTATTATTTTATGACCGCTTAAAGGCTTATTAAAACAATTCCATAGCCATCTGACTCGTGTTAGCTTAGTTACTTAGACCAGTCATGGAAATATTGATTTTAATGCTTAAAGGGATGAATATGGAATTGTTTTATGTACATCTTAAACTATCATTAAAGGTAAAACTTTTCGTTATATGATCTTGCTAAGACACGGAGCATGACAAAAACCTATTCATTCTAGTACAATTACAACTTATATAAGTTATAATGAGATGGAATCGATAATCTGTAACTGGTTCAAGATAGGGATGTATGGCGTACTTTTGTAAGAGCAGTGATAAACTTTCGAGTTTCAAATGCAATAGAACACACTTTTGTTACCGCATGGTCTAAGTCACTACAGTCGCAATAGACTAGACTGCCGATGATGGGGAGATCAGCGTTCAATCCCGGTCTGGTATACCAAGGGCGTTTTTCCCTAAATGGTTTTCCATTATCTCTCCGCAAAGATTATGGTACTCTTCCTCTAAAATTAAACCTCCCCAATCCCTAAAACATTAGTGTAATTAGTACATAGGCGTATAATCCGAATGGGTAGTATAACGTGGTGCTAAAAAAAATGACAGTGTAAGTATGCAAGTAATATATTCACAAATATATTATGTTAAATTAAGGCTTGTTTCTCAAATGATATGTTTTGTGTCACCCTTTTAGCTTTGTTGAGTCACATGCGTTATCTTGAATAGCCCTGACAGAAATATAGCCTATGACAATTATAAAAACTACTAAAAAAATAAGCTTATAGCCCGAACGGGTAGTAAGACGCGGTGCTAAATAATAATAATAATAATAATAATAATAATAATAATAATAATATAATAATAATAATAATAATAATAATAATAATAATAATAATACTAAAAAAATTATATCGTCATATGTCAAGTCATGACCTACAGTTGTTCCTTTTGTTAGAATATAAATACCTATAAAATAATACTCATATTATAGTCAAATAATATCAATGTTGATCATTACAAAATTATTTGTATTTAGGCCTACTAGACTTCACTTCCTATCATATACCTTATATTTGATAAGGTGGGGATACTTGGTTCATGGGGCTATTTGATATTAAGTAAGGAATCAGGATATTATGCATCTACTCTGAGCATATTTTTTGGCATGAGTTTTTTATGTTATTGAATGAAATATTGGCTAAAATATTGTCTAAATACCGTTGTATACGGTTATATCACTGAAATATTTGTTCTACGAGATCAAGAGAAGTGCAATCTGTTGAATTATAACAAGAAAAAATGTAGGTTCAGAGGTTGTAGACCAATTGAGAATAACTAATTAGCAGTTTGATATGTTTATTAATATGCAGAAATAAACATTAATACAGATTACGAACAAGCAAACTATAACCATACGAGAGACAACGAGAGCTTACGTGCGCGGCAACAATCATATTACTACTACCTCTCCTCAGTCCCACGCACACACAACAGTATCACTTCCACTGCGCACACACCTGCTCACTACTACCTCTCCTCAGTCCCACAACAGTATCACTTCCACTGCGCACACACCTGCGCACCACTAAAGGTGGGAACACACTGCCGTCACGTCACGTGAGCTCATGTGACCTCATACAGTAGAGATATGACGTGACGTGCTGTACATACTCACACTATAGTCACGTCATGTCACTCAACATGCGCTCTCGTTTCGTTTTCAGTAATACGTTTCTTATCTAAAGTTCTTTATTCTTGGACTAACCATGGAGAGAAGTGGATCAAGCAGTTCATCTGAGTTTGAAGAAGAGTTGGAAAATGCTTGTGCAGTATTAGTGGCTAATGCAGTGGCTCGTAGGAAAAGGGTGTGGGTGCATCAAGTAAATTTGAAAAGGAAGGAGAAGGGCGAGTTTTATCATTTGGTTAAGGAACTTAACGAACACTCAAGTCGATATGAAATGTATTTTAGAGTGACAAAGGAAGAATTTCAGTTCTTACATGATCTTATAAAGGAGCTCGGCTACGCACTTTTTCAATAAGCATTTCCTCCATAATTAACACACTCTAACAAACAAGAAAACTAAATGACTTGTCCACTGACGACATTTCAACGGACTCACGGCTCACGAAATATGTGCTGCCGCATATATTGTGAGAGCGCGTGAGGGCGTGACGAGACATGAGGAGACATGACCTCACATGATGTGTATGTAGTGACGCCAGTGTGAATGCGCACCCTTCTTATCAACAGAAATAAATCTACTCACACTTTGATTGCTTACGTGAGCTCATGTGACCTCACGTGACGTGACGCCAATGTGTCCCCACCTTAACTCTCCTCAGTCCCACTCACACACAACGGTATCACTTCCACTGCGCACACACCTGCGCACCAGTAACTCTCCTCAGTCCCACAACAGTATCACTTCCACTGCGCACACACCTGCGCACCACTATCTCTCCTCAGTCCCACGCGCACACAACAGTATCACTTCCACTGCGCACACACCTGCGCACCACTACCTCTCCTCAGTCCCACGCGCACACAACGGTATCACTTCCACTGCGCACACACCTGCGCACCACTACCTCTCCTCAGTCCCACGCACACACAACGGTATCACTTCCACTGCGCACACACCTGCGCACCACTACCTCTCCTCAGTCCCACGCACACACAACGGTATCACTTCCACTGCGCACACACCTGCGCACCACTACCTCTCCTCAGTCCCACGCACACACAACGGTATCACTTACACTGCGCACACACCTGCGCACCACTACCTCTCCTCAGTCCCACGCACACACAACGGTATCACTTCCACTGCACACACACCTGCGCACCACTACCTCTCCTCAGTCCCACGCGCACACAACAGTATCACTTCCACTGCGCACACACCTGCGCACCACTACCTCTCCTCAGTCCCACTCACACACAACGGTATCACTTCCACTGCGCACACACCTGCGCACCAGTAACTCTCCTCAGTCCCACAACAGTATCACTTCCACTGCGCACACACCTGCGCACCACTACCTCTCCTCAGTCCCACGCACACACAACGGTATCACTTCCAATGCGCACACACCTGCGCACCACAGATGTCGCTACATTTATATTAGTTATAATATAAATTTACCTATACTTCAACACAATCGACTTATTTTTCCTAGTGATGTAAATAATTGTCTAAGCTGTTTAATGTTTTATTATTTTATAGTTGCTCATTTTGGGATATATTTTTTACTTACTGTTGGATCTTGAATGCTCATCTAAACAAGTAGTTTGAGATTATCCTACGGAAAAATAATAAACTAATTTGATGTTAAAAAATAATTGGCTTCAGGGGCGATTTGTATCACTTTTTAAGCGGATATTTCCATTAGTAATTTTTAATATTTTTCTTTTTAAAATATAAAATAGCTACTTGTTATGTTACTTACGCTCATTTTACTTTTTAAAGTGAACCTATGGATTTTACAACAATTGGCGTAGTTTAATTTGAAAGTCTACCGTTTGAATAAGGTTTTAAAACAAAACTATCATGAAATTCTTATATTATATTTTTCGAAAGCATTCAAAGCCTTGCGTAATAGCTACAATCTAATCTTATTTTGGAGGGTGTTTTATTGTAATGAGCTGTAGCTGTAAAGATCCAAGCTAATTTTCTAACCATATATATCGGTAGTACGGGTGGGAAAAGTGTTACAGTACTTTCTTGGGATTATTCGATCAATTACGTGAGAGCGTGGTTGGGGTATTGGTGCTAATCCGTTTTGTCTAGTTCTAGTGTATTTTAATTCATGACTTCCTATCTCGTGCACTCAAATATTCAGGGGTTATTATTAAGTAAACATTATTATTATTCATCCCATCTCGTATGCTGAACCAGAATAAATATTCTCTTACAACTTTGAATTTAGAAGGAATATATCTGCATTTGATTAGAGTAAATGTGGGATAAGCATTCAGAAAAAAAAAATCTGAGTACATCGGTTCAAATTCGATCCCTGACCTCCCTTCGTTGCGAAATTTGAATATATTAAAGAGGGTCCATCACTGCCATTTTTGGTATTTTTATGTATTAGCACACCTTAGACCTGATACTATCTTTATTTGCTTTATGTTACCTTATCTTAGGGAGCAAACGATGAGTTTGAATTAAAAATGATAGTCTCAGTGTATGTGCTGGGAAATAGAATGAGAAACATGGTTTTACATTATAAATATTAGCCACACAAGTACGTCTCCAGTTTAAAATTAGTATTTGCGCAAATGTTGGTTTGGTTCCTTGCCAGAAAATATAGGCCGAATTCATATTAATATTTGTTTGCTATTTAATAATATTTAATATTAAGTTTAATCTTGATCACAAGATCAAGTTAAAAGTTGTAGTTGTGATTAGTAAGGTAGGTTAAAGAATATTTACCGTTTTATCATGACGACACATGGGAAAACCACCGCCCAGTTCACCCTTTGAGAATCGAACCTTAACATTCCTTAGCATAACAAATATAGTCTGATTCACGACTGATGCCTTAGACCATGGCCCACTGCCATGAATAGTAGCTAGCTATTAACGTTTATCAGTTATGTCGTTGATTATTTTTATAAATCCCTTTCCCATATTTTGCACCCAGATCTGTGATTATATGGTCTAGGACTGACTGGAATGCAGTGAATGGGAAGCAGGCTGTTTGAGTCTCCTCTGGGTGCACTGGGGGAAATAAAGGATAAATTATTTATCAATGTGGTTTACTTATTCTGTCTTCAAGCTAACGTTACATTAAAAGAGAACCTTTTTAGATCTTCTTAGATCTAGCCGAAAATTACAAGTTGTTAAACTTAATAAGCACCACACTTATAGTGTTTTCAGGGACAAATGCTCGTTCATCTTTCTTAGAATGCATTTGACGAGAGGTCATTATTTGAGTCCCGACTCTGCGTACTGAGATATTAGTTTACTATAAATGGCTTCCCTCCCTTCTTCCATTAAAATTTGGTACATTTTCTTTAGAATATACATTCCTATTCCAACTACTGTATTAATATAAAAATTTGTAAAAGCTGGATGTATAGTAAGATCCAGCTTTAAAAAACACACCTAATGAAACTTTGTTTCAACATCCATTTATACTGAGCTTTCAACCGACAGTATTTTACATTTCCTGTTCCGGCCCATACCTCACGCTCTCATTGAGCTGCTCTTGGAACATTCCGTTCAATAACAAATACAACAACAAAATTGAACTTTGCTACTGCATATTAGTAATAATTGGCTGTGGTAGCTACTGAGCTAACCATGTGATCAAAATAAGCTTTACATCCAACAATTTTCTATAGTTATAGTAATTATTTTCAACTAACAATTACGCCATTATAATTGGATTCATTCCATATCCAAAACTTAAATTGAATTATCTGTCATTTTGATAATTCTAAATTAGCTTGTATGATTTTTTTTGTACAAACATTAATGTTTAAATGTTCTTGACAATATGGTGCCTGATGATTTAAATCCAATTAAACTGATAATTGAAGTATACACACAATAAATGTAGTTGACTGTCATTGGAAAATATACGTAAATATTTTCATAGCTTCGATAATTATAATTTTTTATGAACACCCCTTTTTGTGAAAAATTCTGTCATAAAGATTTGTCTTAGTTTTATGGATTAAAAATAAGTGATTAAACAAGTAGGTTATATGAAAATAATATTTTTTTACAACACGAAAAAGTGGGTTTATGACCCCAAGACTGATTTTATGTATAATTTATCTCGACGCTTCGGAGAGAAATGTATCTTTATCGTCAAAAAATTTAACTCAATATTTTGATAGATGTCGACGTTTCTTGACTCCCCGAAATAAAAATATGGTTTTCACAATGCCGTTTGTTTTTCTCTATCTCGGCCTAGAGCCAAAACCATTTTACTGATCGAGCTAAAACTTGGTATCTAGGGTTTTCACAAATTTTCCCCGATGTGTTTTTGGCATTAGATATCCAACCCTAAAATTAAGGATAGTTCACTGAAGGGAAAATATAGACAAAAAAACTATTTTCTCTAAATCCATCTAATGATTTTGATTTGGCAACCCCCATTTTCCCATGAATATGACTTTGAGGGTATTTTATATAAATGTAGATCTCAAATTTTGATTGTATTTTTTAACTATTTTAGATATGATATAGACTTTCATTGTAAAGTTGTAGCACTAATAAAATTCAAAATATTTTAATGATGTATATTTTAATAAAAACCAACTGTTTCTTTTATATATATATATAACAATGTTTTTATATATATATAAATAATTTTTTTTATATATATATTTATATATATATTATATATATTTATATATATATTATTATATATTATATATATATATTATCGAGTCCTTTGAAAATAAAATTCATTGCTATCTTCTTCTGTGGACAGAGATGTTCCTATTTTCTCACTGCTTTTAGTAGCAATGTATATTATTTCATTTATTCTCTTTGGTGGTATGTTTATGCAACAGTTTATATTATTTTTTTCATAAAACATACATATTAGCTTAAATATAAATATTCTAAGATGAAATTGAGATATAATCAGTGAGGTGCATCGTACTATTATTAAATGCACCGCGTCTTACTACCCGTTTGGGTTATACGCAGATGCATCATACTATTCAATTATATTACTACTCTTTCTTATAACTCGACCTGGATGACCACACCTATACAATGTTAGTAAGGTACTGATTAGAGAGGTAGAATATAGGTAGTTATATATATAATATATATATATATTTATTATAGGTACAGTGGAGTAAAGTAAAATGGAGGGTGGGTGTGAATATTAAAAACAACCTCTCTCTACCTATCTGGGGTTCGATCCTCATTCTCATCACAGACGAGTCACATTAGATAAGCCTGAATTTAATCCACGTGTCCACCGTTCCATCGGTCCCTTTATCAAATAAATGGTACGGCGCACCGCACAGACTTTCTCTCTCTTTCTATAAACTCGTAAGATTTCTGAACGGAATAATGTACATTGTATCATCACCACTCCACATAAGAACATGCATAAAATAATGTACAATGATATAGAATCAATGAGAAAAGAGGCGCATATTTGTCCACCTAAGAGCATTTCAAACAGTTTAATGTCTTCCACAAGGGTCAATACTTCGTTTTAAAATTTCGATTTCAGGTTAAAGTTTTAACATTTTATAAGGTGTTGCAGATCTTCAAGTCATCGCATTGATATTTAATAATTCATTTATACATTTTGACCAATAAAAAATGTTAATATTGACTATTGAGTCTAAAATGGAGATAGAACATTTGCTATGCAAACATTTCTCCTAAGAGCTTTAAGAAAAAATAACATACTTTTTTTAGATACTTATATTTAATTACTCTATGGCATTGGAGAATTATTGCGTTAAGACTTAAGTAGTATATGTTTACAACTAAAGCTCACAAAATTGTATTAATATATTTGCAAATATCTAAGAAACTGTTGATTTTATAAAAATATATGTCAAATAAAAGTTTTTTATTTCTAATAGTCCTACAATTTTGCAATGATAAGTTGTTTAGTTTCTCAAATTGTTGTGGAATTACGGAAATTAACGCTTCTGTAAAGTACCCTAAAAATAATTTTCATAGGAAAATGAAAATAGCCAGTTTATTTATAATCTTAATCAACGCCTAGATACGAATTTTAATCAAAATCGTTTGAGCAGATTTTGAGAAAACAAAATTTTTCTCTTTTCGCCCTTAAGTAAACTACCCTTAATTTTAAGTTTCAATAGACACACAGACAGGCGGCATTGCAAATACTATTTTTTAGGGTTCGGGGGGTCATGAGACGTTGACATCCATCAACATTTCAGGTTAGTTTTTTTTTTACGGTCGCAATACTTAAGCTTTAATGTCCAAAAAGTTAAAAAAAAATTATATAATTACGTATAGATTGAAAGTTATTGATTTTATAAAAATATGTTTCGATTAAAATATCTGTATTATGAATATATATACATATTTGTAATGCTAAGTAATTTCATATCTCAAATAGTTTCGGAGCTATTATAAAAAATGTTAATTGACGCATCAGACCGGAGCCCTTAAGGTCATTTTGCCGAAATATTGAGGGTAGCCATTTTGTTTGGAATATTAATTTATGTTTATAAATGAAATTTAATCAAAATCGATATAGCCGATTTTGAGAAAATCGACTTTTTCTCTTTTTTTCCTTCAGTAAACTACCCTTAATTTTAAGTTTTAATAGACACACAGACAGGCGGCATTGCAAAGACTATTTTTTAGGGTTCGGGGGGTCATGAGACGTCGAAATCCATCAACACTTCAGGTTAGTTTTTTTTACGATCGCAATACTTAAGCTTTAATGTCCAAAAAGTTAAAAATAAATATATATAATTGCGTATAGATTGAAAATTATCGATTTTATAAAAATATGTTTCGAATAAAATATTTTTATTATAAATATATATACATATTTGTAATGCTAAGTAATTTAATATCTCAAATAGTTGCGGAGCTATTATAAAAAATGTTAATTTACGCCTCAGACCGGAGCCCTTAAAGCCATTTTGCCGAAATATTGAGAGTAGCCATTTTGTTTGGAATATTTATTAATGTTCATAAATGAAATTTAATCAAAATCGTTAGAGCCGATTTTGAGAAAAATCGACTTTTTCTCTTTTTTCCCTTCAGTAAACTACCCTTAATTTTAGGGGTAGATATCCAATTCCAAAAATCCCTCGGGGAAACCCTATGAAAACCCTAGATATCAAGTTTCAGCTCAATCGGTAAAATAGTTTAGGCTCTAGTTGGAGGTACAGACAGACAGATAGACAGACAGACAGACAGATGGAAATTCAAAAACCACTTTTTCGGATTCAGGAAGTCATGAAACGTCAAAATTCATCAAAATCTCGAGTTCGATTTTTTTGACGATCACCATACTTTCTCTACCTGTAAGATAGAGAGAAAGTAAAAATGTCACATATGAAAATGTCACATATAAAAATGTCACATAATTTTAGGATAAGGAGGGAGGTAGGGAGGGTCTTTAAACTCGATTACACTTTAATTATCTTTTATTCTGTTAGTGTAATTGAAATTGTCATTCAAATAATCAATAGTATTTAAAACATTGTATGGCGATAGAAAGATGGGAAGACGATTGGGGGTGGGGGAGTTGCAGCAGAGGGTGGGGGAAGGGAATAAAATTGTCTTGACCTGTATATTTTCCATTCACCCCGTTTTAGGACCACGGACAGACACTGAGTTAATAAACGGAATAAAAAATATATATTTAAAAGTATAGCTAGTTTTTTCCGTTTGTTATTGTAAAATCAGTTGTTTTTACCAATCGTGAGGTGAGAAGGATGAGGGTCATCCCAAACAAAGATAGATGACTTTGATACTTCACGAGTCAGGGTCTGTGGGAGAAGGACATCCACACCGACCCTCTCTTTTCAATTGATTCACATCCTGTATATGAGTGTAATCTCCTACTACTTAATAACTAAGATAAAGATTTGCAGCGTGTTTCGGTGGTCAGATGATCTATGCTGCCAACTTGATGATAGACTGGACTTTTGTGTTTGAATTCTGATTGAATGCACTGAGGGCGATTATAAATAAATAATTTTTACTCTCCCTAAACGAGAGTTGGATACACATCCTCTGTATTAAAATTTTATCGTACCTATAAGATTAACCTGCCCTAGATTAGCACATGTGAATATAGCCTGAACGGGCAGTATACTGCGGTGACAAACTAAACCAAAAATATTGAATGTTTTCTAATTTGTTTGAAAAAATTGCTCATTTGATTTCACTGAAAGAATCATAATTATTTCCCGTAAAGTACTAAAAATATTCCAAATACAATTAATTGTGTTTAAAAGGGTACCACCTTTCTACATTTGTCAGGGATTCAATTCCCAAACATTCCAATCTAGTTAAAATCTGTCTTGGCCAGTGTGGAGAAGATTTGAACCTTATTTCAACTTCCTTGTTTTATCATTTATCTTCTCTACGTCTATTTTTATATTGTGGTAGCATCACTTAATTTCGTTCACTAGTAGATTCCTCAATTTTATACATACTATCGATACTCGCTTTCCTCGTGAGTGAGTTTTCTTTGCAAGTGGATGTAAACTAATATAATTCTAGCGTTGTTTTGAACGTAACAACTTAAAGTAACCGGTATTGTACTGTATATACCACACCAAATTTAAAGTTACTCGACCATTTTGAGTTTTTTCGGGGGTTGGACATGAAAATTTTTAACTTTTTTGAATATTTCCATCGGTTACAGGCTAGAAGCTATAAGTTTGCAAAATTTCAAGTTTCTAGCTCATCTGGAAGTGGGCAGACATTAATGTCAGTGAGTGAGTGAGTGAGTGAGTCTGCCATGTGGGTTTATAGTAGTAAATATGTATCTGCCTCAACATCTTAGCTTCACTTAAACCCTCTCTCACTTTTTCTTTATCTTCGTTATTTCTCAAATTAATAGTAAGTTCTAGTTCTTATACACTCTTTCTACACTTCTAATCTCATTATTTTTCAAATCATGACACAAGATGCAACTTTTTTTTTTCTAGGTTAATATTTTACTTACTGTCCAATTTATTTATTTATATCTGCTCTCCCATTTCACAATTATCTTATTGGCTTTTTTTAAACTTTTTTAGCGTGATGTGTTTTGTTTTATGAAGTTCTGAGGACGATGCCTGTGAGCGTCGAAACTAGTTGACATTAATGGGCAACCTAGCTACCATTTCAGGAGACACGGGATTATATTTCAGATAAGGAAAATAATTATTTCATTAGGTCAACAAATTTATTACCTTTTCTCTTTAATATGTATTCTAGCTTCATCCATTTTGACTTTAATAACTTGTAATGGTGTCTATTATAACATATTTGAATATTTTTTTTAATATCTAAATTTATATTAAAATCGTTTTACCTTAAATTACAATTTTTTATGTAGTTGTTTTAATGTGCTAAATGTTTTTCAATTGTATTTGTTTATAACTCGTAACACTGTATATAGCTCCATGTTGTCAAACCTAAAATTATTTCCAAATATGTATACATTTTATCATTAAAACTTTGTTATGACAACATTTTTATATTGTACACATAGCCTATATATTTATTCCAGCCCAAGTATACATATATATCTATATTCTAAACCATTTAATCGAATTATATTGTCATAGCTATTATTAAATCAAGCTCCTTATTTAAATTTTTGCAGTTTTTTTTAAAAAAATTTGTCTTATTTTAAAAATAATTATGTTTTTATATTTAATACTCGAAATAGTTTGATTCACCCTTATATTGCATAACTGTGACTACAATATGAAAAGAATCACTCTATTTTTTTGAACAGTCGTTTATTCAGCCATCCATTTTAATGACCGTTAAAGGTCTGCTGAAACTTTAGTGAATGGATTTATCTCTTCAACCCACCTTTATTACTTTGTGTGAAGTTACAAATATGAGGGTGAACCGCCAAGATAACGATGGGTTGCATTGTCTACGGCATTTAATGGAACATGAGAACCTTAAAAAAATTGAGGAGATTTAAAGTAGGAACGTAAAAAAAAAACCTGGGAGACAATGCGGCTCATCTGATATCTGTTTGGACTTGGTTAATCATTGCATGTGGTGGAGCGGGACAGATAATAGCAGGGTCGTAGTTAATGTTGAGTTTGAAGGCTTTATGTCGTATCTGGTACGTGATGCGATGAATGAACACCTGATTGGATATTTTTGAGTGAAGCTATTTCACTTTTTTTAAAGGCCACATTTGTAAATTAATTTGATACATTTTTAACGAATATCTAAATTGAAAGTGACTTAATGAAATAAACTACAATTGGTCTAAAAAAAATCTAGGCCTTCACATTGTACTGGTCATTACCTTAATTACTGTATCATTATTTATAATAACTTCTCGTTTTATACTTTAAATGGACGGTAGCAAAAATTAAATGACTACCGTAATAAAATATTACTTTGGCTATTTAAAATAAAGAATGATTTTAAGTTTTGTAAAAAATTAAGATAGCACGTTATAATTTGAATCTTATTAATATATTTGATTCATTTAACATCTTGGAAACCTTCCAAGTAAAACTTTTATTTAGTTGTGACCAGATTATAAAGTGCATAGGTATCCATAGCTATATATATGTATAGGTATTGGAATGTTCAATAGACATAAGTTAGAAAGAGATGAGTGTTTCATTGGAAGGACATTTCCTTCTCTAGTCAAGCAAATGATGACACAATCTTACAGTGGTGATATTAATTAATACAATTTATTAATTCAAAGCAATTGCACGTATTTTTAATAAATAATTAAAAAATTAAAGAACATAAAATCAGGATATAGTAAAACTTTAAATTTGTATTATTTATCTAAATGAAGATGATTAATAAAAACAAAATAAGTGCATATGAGGATGACGAAACATTAATTTAGGTCACCGTATTAAATAATCACCTAGCTCCTAAGTTTGTTGAATCACTCTAAAAGATGGGTCATAGTTGTCAACACCTTGAAATCGGGAATTATTTTTGTAATTTATTTGATTACTTGAATCAACTACTGTGGTGAATTTTAATCTTATATTCTTTCAAAAAAATTAGTTAAAGCACATAATATAAATTACATCAATTTTTTATTTGAGACCATTTTATATTTCATTGAGCTATAAAAAGAAATTGTAATATGGTTGATAAGTTTCAATATTATATATAACAAGAAAGTTTGTTAAAACGCTTGATTACAAAAGTTGTAGACAAATGTTATGCTGAGGTCAAACCTAGTTCATTTTACCAGCTATTGTTATTGTAATCGACCTTTAATAAGAGATTTAAGAAGACTCGCACAATTTAAATCTTCTACCTAGTTACGTTAAAAGCTTTAAATTACGGCGTGATGTAAGAAACGTTAAGTTGATATATTTTTCATATTTCACTATACACTATATTCTTCTAATTCCATTTTACACTTTGTTCACATTGAAAGAGAAAAGGCTTACCTTTACTATGGTCCTATTTTATAATAAACACCATAGGGAAAAATAGCTTTCTTACTAACATTCAGGATGAATGGAAAGTACATTATTGATAAATGTAAATTGATTTTAATACAATTTCAGTATGTTTTCATAAACCAGAGCGATGTGTAGTAAAATGTTGTAGTGATCCTATTATATTGCCATGCTTTATGGATTATTTACATTTAGGCTGCGTAGATTTTACTAGTTAGTGACAGTACTATCGGTAATTTATTTCCGCACACGTGCAGTTAGTAGCTGGTCGTGAACATTCAGTTTGATTGTTTACAGCTATCGCAATATTTCAAGGTCAAACCTCGCAGGTTAGGTACGAAAGAGAGAGAAATATATGTATTATATTGTATCTGAAGAAATAAAAAAAAAAAAGCTCCAAAAAATTCTCCACTCTAGAATTAAAGAAATATATCGCTAAAAATGTTAGTAGTAACATATTTTTCTGTATTTTTCTCAGGGATGGGGGCTAGTGACAGGGTAAGCTAGAGTTTTTGGAAAGTAGTGACACGTTTAGTATTATAAGCGTCAATAGTGGAAAACTATAAAAAAAATTGTCTACCTCTGGTCTAAGGAATTTTAGTTTCAATCAAATAGCGTATGTACATATATATATACTAAATATTTAATATATATTTATATAATATTTAGTAAACCAGTTATAAGATCTGAATGTCTACGATTTTTTACCCTCACTATTCTTGAGAAATTTTGAAAAAAAAATTGATAATTCTGAAGAAAAGTACATCTTTAATTAGGCTGGTGAACAACATAATATGTCATCCTAAGCCAGGCATGCATTCTTATAGTCAACCCAAAGTTATGGACATATTCGCAACCAAGAACGTATCGGGTGCTCATTTGTAAACTTTACACCAAAATATCTTGAAAACAACGCATTGCATAAAAAACTATTTCAAACTAAATTTTCTTGCCATTTTAGAAAACATTCTAGACAAGTTGAAAGTAAGGAGTGGATTTTATTTATAGTTTAAGACTTAGTTAACTTAACTAAATTTGGGTAAGGCTGGTATTACCTTAGGTGGATTTACTAAGGTGCTGTATTGGCGACTCAGAAACATGCGTCTCGTGATGGCCTTTAAATTAAAAAGCTTAAAACCACCATTTTGAAAATGGCACAACGTGATGTACAGAAATATGTAATAAAAAAATAGGGAGTCTCATTTAAAAAAAATCAGAGTGATCTTAACGTCACCGTAGCACCGCCACTGACTGCCAGTTATTCATGGGAAGCTCTCAACATGATTTTCTTTAGAAAAGTGTTGCAAGACATATCTCTATAAACAGTTCATCCTCTTTAAATCTTCTTTGATATAATTGTGTACAATAATTCGTTCTCTTTCAGGGATATTCGTTCATTGCGATAGCCATTGTTCCATGTTCAAAGTTTAGTTACAATTTTGATAGGACTTATAAAGTGTTGGTACATGATTGATTGGTTTATTTTGCTTCCCTTCTGGAAGTATCAGTATATTCATCTGATCATTGGAATCAATTCTGTTTTCCTGATCCTAAGCACATCCTTGCCCTATCATCATTGCTAATACAGTTTTAGCCTCGGGTATTTTTTTAAAAGGAATATTTTTTTTAAAAAGGCATGCCATAACAAAGGTGTTCTCTGGCCGAAAACTTATCAGAGTATGTAATCATTTCGTAAACGGGTGATGTGCTTGCCCATTAAATTGCGGATGAGATAATTTTATTTTTGGTCACCACGATGCCTGAGAGCGCAGGAAAACCTATAAATATAAAATTAAAAGGGGAGTTTACAAATCACAGAGCGTGAGAACTATTAATTAGTGTTTACAGATATACATCCATGAACATCGAATCGATAGTGACTATGACAACCCCCCAAAATTAAAACCGATTTTATTGTTAATTGAGGCTTATTATGGGTGGATTTATAATAATTCACCGGCAAACCTTCCATGACTAGAGAAAGTCAACGTGCGCACCAGTGCAGTTGACAAATGGTGTTCATTATAACTACTAAGATAAATATGGAAAATTTTTATAAATTATAACTTATCTAAATATTACTTTATATATATTATAAAAAATCTTCTTATGGTGATAAAGCTCTTCATTTATAAAAGCTTATCATAATAATACATCTACTATTGTAGCTATTATGAGGATAAGTAAACGCGCGGTTGCTAGTTTGGTTTTAGAATAAAAAATTTGTAATTAAAAAATATAAATCAATCAATTGACTTGGTTGGTTCGGAATTCTGGTATTCTAACTAAAACACACTATGGTTTTAAATGCAATATTTATCCTACCGTATTAGCACGATTATGACTTATGGCGTTAAATCATTTTTAATGTATAAGGAAAGTGAAATTAACGGAAATATCTCTTTCTTTGCTTGGATAAGATATGCAAGACCACACAGGGATATATAATATATCATCTTGGAACATCCACCAAGGGGCTAAACCCCAGACGTGTGGCATACTTAACACGCCAGAACATGACCAATTATAGCGTTACTACCAAATCAAATTTGTAAAATACTTTAAATAAATAGATATTGCTTGAAGCACAGGAATCACAAATAACATACAGTGATTTAAGACCCGCAACCTGCAGACACACGCAGTGCCTGATTTACAGGAGGGCTGAGGGGACTCTAGTCCAGGGCGGCAAAATCAAAGGGGTGGCAAATTAAAAAAAGACATTGAAAAAGTTAATATTATCCAAATCTTTGATACTCGGCAAACAAAACTTTTTTATAAGCACGTTCTCTACCTCCTGAGATGGGTGTGTAAAACTCGTATAAGCTATTGGGTACCCCATTTTTTCTTCCTTTGTTTTGGCAACAAGGAACTTATATATATATATATATATATATATACATATTTTAGATAAAGTTATAGAAGCACTTACAATAATTGCGAATGATGAAAGAGAAAAACCATATCTCACTACGTGAAACCTCGGGTACCTTTGCCCAGAACGGCGTCTGTAAAATGCTATTCTTTCTATTTGGAGGGTGATGGGTGAGGGGCAAAATCAGTCTATCCCCTAGGTGGCATAAATATAAATCCGCCCTCGGGATTGCGAATAAAGGTCTTAGTCTAATATAACCTTGTCTGCCGCTGAACAAAATGTAATATTTCAAATAATGGCAGATTGTACTGATCTATATCTTACTAAATATCTTTCTTACATACTAATGATGTATCAACCAAGTCACACTCCTAGTTCGGGTTCAATGGGCACACGTGTTAAGATAGGGTGGAAGACTAAGTCACACTACCAGTTCGGGTTCAATGGGAACACGTGTTAAGATAGGGTGGAAGACTAAGTCACACTACCAGTTCGGGTTCAATGGGCACACGTGTTAAGATAGGGTGGAAGACTAAGTCACACTACCAGTTCGGGTTCAATGGGCACACGTGTTAAGATAGGGTGGAAGACTAAGTCACACTACCAGTTCGGGTTCAATGGGCACACGTGTTAAGATAGGGTGGAAGACTAAGTCACACTACCAGTTCGGGTTCAATGGGCACACGTGTTAAGATAGGGTGGAAGAGGATGTGACAAAAGGCCAACGTTGTTGCATTTTTTTGTAGCTAAGGACTTTTTTGGCCAAAAAATCAAACATTTTCTTAGTATAAATATATATCTTAATCTTATACATAGGGTGATATCAACTCTTCTTAAATATTTTGTCATGAGCATAGCGGCATAAGATTAAACACTTTTTAAATACAGAGAAAAAGATGTCACCATTGACAGATATTCAAGAAGTGTTGAGGTCACCATATGAATAGAGCTAAACTCTATGCTATTTGATTTATTTTGACCATAAAATATTTTAATATAAAAACTGCCAGGTCCCTTTTTTCTAAAAATGGTTTCGCACTATACCTCCTCATGAATGTGGGTACATATTTTCAAACATATACATTTTTCCAATCCCTACCACATGAATGTGGCTATATACGAAGTAGTAGGTATGGGTCGTCAGGTGAGGTGCGATTTATTAGAAAAAGCTGTCACCATATTTAGTTATATTTTCACACCCTTTTGTGGCCGCATGGTCTAAGATGTCACTCTTACAATAGATTATAGACTAGACTGCTGATGATGTAAAAATTGGGGCTCGATTTCGGTAATGTGTACTCAGGTTGGTTTTCCTAAATGGTTCCAATCTCCCTCCACACAAATGTGGGTACACATTCTCTAATTTTAACCTTCCTCATTGCTAACCCAGTAGTGTAATTAGATCAGTGATGTACAAACTGGACAGGTAGTTAGATGCTGTGCTTAAAAAAATCCGTTCGGGCTACAAGCAGCAAAAACGAATAAATTCTCTAAAAAAAAAATAGCTCATCTAACACAAGAGCTTTTTTTCTAAATCTGCACAACTATATTATATCCAAATATTACAGGTGGGTCATTGCAGCGATGTCTGCAGATTATTGCACAAAAATGTATTTTAAACTTTTTATTGGGAAATGATTTCTATAATAAGCCCTGACTCACTTTTCAGTTAAAAGTTTACTCGGTAAAGGCTATTAACTTTACTTAGATATTTAGTTTTCAGTTTGTAATTTTAATTAAAACGTATATTTTCCCCCTTCACGCCCCGACGATAACTTTAAAATTACCCCTCTCGCTACACCAAACCACTAAAGTAACAATTGAGCTGATATTTTTTTGAACAAAGACAAATATTTTATTTACAAATATACAGCTATAAACCAATCATGGTTTCCATGGTTATGTAAGCAAATAATAATTCTACAGATGAACCACTGCCCATACAGAAGGAAAATCTGAAATGTTCACTAAGAAAATTGGGCTTTAGTTTTAGGCCAATATTTTTACCAGCATCCTGATTACCTAATTTTTAAAATAAGTGTGCCTTTGTCAAAATCCACTACGTCATTTCCTCATAATTTCTATTACTGGAAACGGGCTTATTAAATTATATATAAATATAAAATAATGAGAATGCTGAAATATGATCGTGAAAATGAGTGTGTTTGAGTGTATGTGGTGAGTGTGAAATAAGTGTGGTGGAGAAAGGAGTGTGAATGTGAGAAAGTGAGTGTGAGGTGTAGAGAAAGTTAATGTAATAGATTGAGAATAGGCAATTGAGAGATATCGAGTGAATGTGAGCGATTGATAGTGAGAGTATGTGTATGAGTTAGAGAGAGAGAGATACTGGGAGAAGAGAAAAAGAGTTTTGTGTGTGTGTGAGGTATAGAATATGTGTGTGAGAGAAAGAGCTTGGGAGAAAAAGTGAAAGATAGTGTGTGAGAGAAAGATAATAAGTTTGGAAGAATGCGTGATAAAGTGTGTGAGAGAGTGTGTGTGAGAAAGAAGAGTGTAACATTTTGGGAGAGATATTATGTGAAATAGAGAGAAAATGTGAAAATGTGTTAGAGAAAGTTTGAGAGATAAAGTCAGAAAGGGATCGATTAGCTTAGAGAGCGAAAATAAGATTGAGAGAGATTTAGGGAGGGAGAGAGTTTAAGAGAGAAAGTGTTTGAGAGAAAGTGTTAGAAAGAGAAATTGAGTAAGCCAGTTCAAGAGAGAAAAATATAGAAAAGGATTTGAGAGAGAGGATTTTGATATAGAGATAGTTTGAGGGAGTGAGAGAGTGGATTGAGAGAGTAGAGTGAGATAGAGAGTTTGAGATGATGAGATTGAGACGAGAAAGAGTTTGAGTCAGAGAGATTGAGAGAAAGTTTGAGATAGAGGGAATTAGAGACAGAAAAGAGTGTGAGAGAGAGAAAAAACACTTGAGAAATATAGATTTTGAGAGAAAGTGTTTGAGAGATAAGAGAGCATTTGAGAAAGAGAAAGCGGCTGAGAGATAGAGGGTTTTAGACAGAGCTTAAGAGAGAGAGAGAGTGTAATAAAGATAATAATGTGAGAGAAATTGTGTAATAAAGAGTGTTTGTGAGGTAGAGATTGTGTGTGAGAGAGAAATGAAGTGTTGAAAGAGAGAATTAGAAAATATATTATATAGAGAGTGTTTTATAGTTCGTGTGTGTGTAGAGGGGATAGAGTGTGAGAGAGTGTGCGAGAGCGTGAGATGTTTGATAGATAGAGAGATTGTGAAACTATAATATGGTACTAAAATATTACGGTATTTGAAATATCATTCCTTCAAAATTATCAACATGGAAACATAACTGAACTTACTGAATTTGTAAGAATATGAAAAGATAGTGTGGTGCACAAAACATTACTTTTAGATATAATATCCCCAAAATTAAACGGTAAAATGAAAACATAACTTAACTTTTGTATTTGTATTGTGTTACTATTTGCTATATTGAACATCAAATCCCATTATTTGAAAAAAATTAACACCAAAATTCATACTTAGATAGTTAAAATGGCTATTTGTATAATTATTCAAGATAATTTTATTGTTTTTGAACTTATAAATTAAAATACACACCAAAAAATATTTAAAAATAATTTTATCATACGTGAAACAAAACGTAGAAATTATTTTCATGAATTTAACAACTTAACTTTTTAATCTTCGAACTATGATCAATATTATTGATTTAAGTGCGAGTTAACGATAACACATTCCAATAAAAATAAATGATTCCCCAGTTTAGGAATTCAATTTAGATGTGTTATGACCAGCATTCCAAGAGAAAATTGTGATGTGTTCTGACCAACAATTAATGAAGATTGAGTTATTTTTTTTTAGTCCAAAGAGATATATTTTTTAGCTTTAGATTTACAGCCATGCAGCAAATAATGGTTTCCATGGTGACCAAATAAAGAATAAAAAACTGAAAATTATCTGTGAAAATTGGGTTTTCTGGAAAACTACTATTTTTCCCGACATCCTGGACTCCTAACCGTTTAAAAAGAGTGTTCGTTTGTCAAAATTTGTTCAGTCATTTCCTCGTAATTTCTATAACCGAATATGGGTTTATCAAATTATATATATAAGAATTTATTAAAAATCTAATAACAATAGGCTGTTAAAACAAGCATACAAAACATTTATCAGCTTCCATAACATCTTTAAAGAAAAAACCCAAAAAATGGGATACAAAAAAGGTAAAATTTACAAATTTGTAGACCTACATAATATTATTAACATTTCGGTAAACAATCTATATATTTTACACACATGTGCAGGCAAGAATAAAAGAGCTTGGATCCTGATTACTACAGCAACAAAAAATAAGCTAAAACCACAAAAAATAGATTAGAACCGTTCAAAGGATGTATACATACCTAACAATCCAATATTAGCTCGGTTTACTGTGGCGTTGAAGCTATCATCTTTCTATTATTTTTTTGAACTCAATAAAAAGTCAACACTTTAATCGAATATTTATCTATACTTGTGGATACCCCGTGTAACATGGCTATGGAGGTATCTACAGCCGAATGGGGGTAAAAAGAGATTTTGTTTGAGTGAAGAGAGAGAGAGATATAGTTTGTGAGTTAATCCACGTCCCCATGAGGGGTGACCACGGGCGTAAGCCACGGTTTAGTTCAACGCTACCCGGTGTGTGAACACAGAGTTGTGGACATTGATTGTGATGAAATCGGCTCCACGGCCCTGTCTTGTCGGAATCAATCATGATTTATTTTCAGTAGTTATTCAGTGGGCGTGAGGCAAGATTGTCGTCCCCAAGTACTATATTTGGACACTAATTATTTTTCTCTCGTTTGTGTCACACATTTTGGTAACAGACTAAAGGCTCTCCTGGGTGTCTGTCAATTGAGGTAGATTTTTGAAATCACCAGAAAAACGATATTTATGGTCCATTTTAAAAAAAAATGGTGGAATCTCTAGAAACTCGTCGCTACAATATCAACTCTCCAACCAACCTCTCCTTTTCTTACGTTCTCTTCTTCAAAGTTTGAAGTACACAAAAAAATGCTCGGGTAGAGAAAACACTAAAGATTGAACAATCGCACAACCCTCAGTCACTAACTCTTCTCTGGCCATGTATCAGCTGACCTTTCTGACCGTGTGAACGGTTCCCCACTGGGGTGTGAGCGACCAGGATGAGCATGGAAGAGGGGTTCACGCTTATTGGGAACGCTGCTTTAATCTTGAAAATATTTTTTTTTATTTCCAGTCATCTATACCCCATCTACTTTAGGAGTGTACGTGACATCCAGCAGAAAGTTTTATATTACAAATATTGGCTGAAAATTACTTAGTGTAAACCTATTCGGAAATAATGATTGTGTGCTTAGTAATACCATATCATCAAAAATAAAAGTGTTATCAAACACTTCTTTTTCAGCCAATGTTTGAAATATTAACCTTCTGCTAGCTGTAAATTACCTACATTCCTACTATAGAGAGAATATAGATCAAGGACTTTTCTACTAAACCTGCAGAACTTATTTTTATACCTTCATTACCCCGATATTTTGTGTGCGTGAGCTTGATAAAACTACCACCTACACCTGTGTTTACGCGGGTTAAAGGGAAAAGCTCATATAGCCTGTTTTACTGATGACAGGGAAGAGGTCAGGGCTTGAATTACAGCCGAGTATGCCGAGGGTGCTTCCTTATATGTGGTTTCCTACTTTTCTTCGGCTCAAATGCGTGTGTGTTTATTCCTCAATATTACATTATTAGCTAGGTTGAATTTAACTATCCCTGAAATATAAAACGCGTAAAAATAAATAGTACCTCCTTGTACTAACTTTATAATATAATGTATTATATCATGAAACAAAAGTTTTAAAAAAAGTTTTTTTTGTGTACTATTCTTAAATAAGTTGTTCTCATAATAACAAATACATATTATTGTTAATACAGTAAACACAGCTCATAAACAAATTTTAAGCAAAATGGTTAAAACCATTAAAACAAATTTTTAATTTTCAAAAATCACTTATTTGTAATCTACCCTCAAATTATTTAAGTATGCAAAAATAAGGATATATTCTGATCTATAATGACAATATTAAACTAAAAAAATCAGTCGACAGTAAACTACATTTAAAATGAAGGCTTTCCCGAAAAAATAGGACATTTTTTGTTTGACATGCCAAATACTCTCCAGAAATTAATTTTAAACAAAATTATAATAGATCATTTGAAAAATCACTCTTCAGTAATTTAAGGTCTGGGGAAAAAATAATCAAACAATTTCTTATCTAGACTGAGCTACGTACATAAATGTAAATTTCACCTTTTTGAAGTTCGAAGTCACATAAATCGTAAATATTCTTAATAGTCTCAAGGTAGAAAATGTTCACAATTACATAACTGTTTATCTTTACACGATATAATAAAGTATGGATAATTAGATACAATAGCTTTATGATTAAATATGTACTTCAAAGCATATTTAATTCAAAAGTCAAAACAAACGATAATCAGAATAAATGAATAAAATAAATATTGTTAATCTATATAAAGTTTCATTTTTTCTGGAGGCAAATTCTGAACTATCGTTCGCAAATGATTTTCTTTTCTTTTTATACTCCTGCTATATTACCACATTATAACTCTTGGACAGATATAATTCCCTCAGGTTTTTTTTTTGCTACTGAAAAAAGTTGACTAATATTTTTTTTATCTCTCTTTCGCTTTAAGCCTTATACAAACTATGAGCTCCATGAAAAAGACGAGAGAGAAAAAAAATATGAGGAAGAAACATTGCAAAGCTTTTAATTAAAAAATTGTTGGACGTATGTTTTTGTTTTTGAAGTGAAGAGGGATGGACGTGTTTTCCGTTTGATCCCGGCTATTACACGTGTAGCGTGTGGTTGTGTGTTGACGGGGGTTCCTACAAGGCAAGTGAATTAACATGCTCTGAGCTAGTACAAAGCCCACGACAAAACTCTTTTAATTCAGAGTTAAGCTTTGTAATAGGTGAAATGGCAGCCACACTAATAATTTTTTACATTCTCACATCAAGAAAAAGTATTGTATACGTGAAAATTGTTGACCTCAAGATTCAAGATAATTTATTGTTTTTGAACTGTCTGTCCCTGGACACAAATCTGAAATGGTTTAATAGATTTTGTTTATAGGAAAATTATTTTATTTTGATTTACTAAATACTTATTTTTTATATTTGTATAATTTAAGAAATTGCTCTGGGATTTGATCCAAAATGCGTATTTGTTAGATTTCTTAAATTATACATAGTTAGATATATATTTGTTCTCTTAAAAATTTCATTTAATAGTATTCAAATGATGACTGGTTTTTGAAAAAAATATCCTTTAAAACTTTGTTCCAAATTTGTATTTGGAGACAATTTTATTTGATAATAAATGTTTGTTGGTTTTAATAGAATTGATAATTTTAGCGTTGTTTACTTATACAAAATTTAGAAAATTTGAAATGTTTTTAAAATGGTCTTAAAGCTTGGAGAAATGGGTATCGGGGAATATTTTTATAATAAATTAAAACACATTTTTATTTTAATAAATACAAAACTTTTAATAACTAATTTTGAATTTGTTTTCACAACCCTATATATCTAATATATAGAAAGTTTATACGATTGGGGCGTAGGCCCCTACAATTTATTTAGTTTCTCATCTAAAGGTAAAGTAGTGTAACTATGAACATTTTCGACCACGAACTTATGATGAGTATCTACGTTTTATTTGTGTCCAAGCCCAAAAAGGGGAATTTTACAGTTCCGTCTGTCCCCACGTCTGTTGTCTACAGCTACAATCTAAACGGTTTGATCGACTTTGTTCAAACTTTTATATTATAAACTTAATAAATTTATACCTTATGCTATGGGGAAATACAACAACACATTATTTTTATTTTGATCTAAGCCTTCAAATTAAGGTTGTTTACTGATATGTGATTTTTGAACATTTTGGTATATGAACATTATTTAATGATTTTGTTTAAAATGTATGACTGGGGAGTGTTTGCCATAAAATTGTATACTTGTTTTTTCGGATGGAAATTCTTTGAAGGGTAGCTTACTGGTGACTGATTTTTAATAAACTTGAATATTTAAAAATAATGTGTTTAGCAATTTAGTTCAATATGGGTATCTGTTATGTTTTTCAGGACATAAATATTTAAATATGACTGATTTTTGTAAAATTTGAAATTGTACTGATTATCACTATTATATTTTGTTCAACATTGGTATCGGGGGACCATGTTTCATGATATTTAATAATGTAATCTTATACTTTTAAAGTAAACACATTTAAGGGTAGTTTACTGATGAGAAATTATAGATAGTTTAAAAAATTTCAAAAGTGCCTTTTAAATTTAAGCTTAATATGGGTATCTGGAAATTGTTTTTTAATTTCAATAAGGATATACTTTTATTTTTACAATTAAAAATGATTTAAGGATTGTTTGAAAAAGACTGAATTTTGTAAACTTGAAATTTGCTAAAAATATTTTAAAATTTAGTTTAAAAAGTATCTAAAAAGAGTTTTTATTGTGATAACCAAGATTATGTGAGGATTTTATGAGGAAAACTTACTTAAGGGTAGTATACTTTATCCCAATTTTTGAAAATTTACTCCCAAGCTTAATACACAATATTAATAAGTTTATGTGATTGCTTCATACCAATTATTTTATAATTAAATACGATATGTTTAGATACATGCATTGGTGAGCACGTGTTTGAAGGTCAGGTTCATCTAAGCTGGCTAACTGGATATAATGAGGTTGGGATTTAAATGTAAACCAAATTTAATTAGTATCTTTCATATATTATTTTACACTCAACTTTCAAGCAAATGCAGGTATATTTCTTATCTAAACCCTACTTCCTCATTCCTAACCTATTATTTTAATCAATATGTGAATAGCTCTACGGGTATTAATAGGCAACGACCCACCCTCCCCTCAAAACATCTCCAATAAATCAAAACAATATTTTTAGAATAAAATTAAAACTTATAAAAACACTGATTAAGTAAAAAAATAAGAAGTAAAGAAATAATTAAGAACAAAAAGTACTGTAAATAAAAATATATACTTTTTGAATATTCATTTAAAACTTCTCGCACAGGAAATAAGACCTTAAAGGGATAATTCGGGGTTTGAAATAAGGGTTCCTAACGTATTTGACGCACCAAAAATGTTGACCTAATATAAATAATTAGGATACACTTATTACAATATTCGTGTCTATAATATGAACTTTTTTTTAAATAAATTTAAATTTGAAATAATTTATCCTCGCAATTGTATGCAAGAAATACAATCTACATACCACTCAAACATGACAAGAACTTTTTTTATTCATACTATTACAGAGCTTTGAATATCAACCTTCTGTTTTCATTGTATATTGGAATAGTGTGTTATTTAACATTTAAGAAGAAGAATCGTCTATTCATACTTGTTTGAAAGAGTATGGGTCTAGTAAAAAAACTCTTAGTTTGGGAGAAAACACATCTAGTATAATGTTTAAAGGCAATTGGCCCTTTTCATTCGGCGTGGAAATGCAGAGCCATGGAAAAAAACGGTTAAATTCAATATCTTCTTTATCGTTTTGCAATTTGCTTTTCGGAAACGGTTTGTCCAAGAATAGAAACATGTTGATTAAGCTATTTTTATATTCACACCTCCTCTATAATTTTCACAGTGATCAAATATCGATACAATTGACATTGTTCAATAGAAAACTGCCGGCTTCATAACAAAAAATAAGAAAATGTAACAATTAATAAACATCGATATATTCATTATTTTGGAGATGGTGTTGAAATGATAATATAAAAATATCACTCTTTCTCGAGAAAATTGATATTTCCAAAAGTTTTTTTTTTTTCCGCAAGACCTGTCCGGTAGTTAGCGCCATCTACGGTTTCCGTGATCCATCTGTTCTTGTTGGAGCGGAAGGATACTTTGGTAGGTTTGAAGCCACGCCATTCCTTTCACCCTCCCACCCACCATCCCACAAAATAGGTTTTAAACTTGCACTCGACAGGGCAGAGGGCCTTAAGCAAACACTTTATATACGATCATTGTATTATTTTATTAAAAAACATTGTATCAAATAGCTATTTAAAATTAATTTTCTATCAGTGAACTATTGTGTAATAAAATTTGTTACAGGCTTATAAAATATATCACAGTTTTCATTTCCATCACGTCACTTTCATGCTATACGCATTTGTTTATATACATAATATATATATAAGCTATATATACAGATATATAATATGTAGGCTAATATATATATAATTTATAATATATTTCTTGCAATTGAATTTATGAGAATACAGATTAGATGTTTATCTTCATCTGGTACCTGCACCACGTTAGCAAATCAATTTATTTTATATGTGTAGACCCCTTTACTCAAAATATTTAGGATTAACAAAAAATATTAAAGATCATCATTTGTTATCAAATTTGGTCAATCTTGGAATATTGACACATAGTGGTGTGTCAAATTATAAATTCATTACAGTGAATCAAAAATAGGCTCTTAAAAGTTAAAATAGTAATGTATGTGTAAAATAATCAACTATTCACATACCTGCAGTCAAGTAACCTTAAGGCATCTGGTTCGCAATAAATTGTTTCGCCCGTAGTGGAGAGACTGTGCTTTGGATTCTGGCAAAGTGATCTGAGGGTGGATTTTCATACATGGCCTTCCCACAAATTCGGGCTCATTCCATTTATTCTACACTTTATTCATCTTTTCCTCATTGGTGTAATTAGTCTGCATAGAGGCCGGGTGTGTATAAAGATGGATCGAGATAAACAAGCAATAAGTATATCGGACGTGGTCCACATGCCAAGCTCATCTTCTCTGGTTTTCTGATGACTTTGAGGTCAGGGTTATACGCCCAGAAACGTGTATTAAGGGTGATTTATCCAAAACGGTCGCCCACTTACATCCCCTCATTAGGAGTGTATTTTTTCCCCAATCTTCCCTACCTCATATCTATATATTAACGTAACTAAAATATGTGCGTTAAGCCCAAACAATAAGTGAGACGAAGTTGAAAATGAATTATTCAATTCATTTTTTAAAATTACAAGACTTTGTTTTTCCAATTTTAATCACATTTTTGAGCATTTCCTAACTAAATGGAGCAGTGAGATACCCACTTAATTGGCATATTTTATCTCTTGCTTTCCCAAGTCTGGTGAAGGGGTGGTTTTTGAGGTGATCATGGTTTTGGAATGTTTGAAAGAGGTTGGGAAGAGGGGGGAATTATAAACTTGTCAGACTTACAACCAACTTCCACCCCCCTGACTTCATTGTGTTCATAAATTGCCGAACTGTGTGCCACGGACTAATTTTCTTCGTCTTCCTTACCTTGGGAAAATTTCTAATTACTTCCCTTAATTTATGATGGATAAACCCCCTTTACCCCCCCCCCCCCATTTCTACCCCTCTGTCCTCCTGAAGAAGGCAAACGTACAAAACGAAATCACATTTTCCGCTCCGCTTACAAATTTTACTTCCATCCAATGAACTCATAATTCTAGAAATTGTGAATAGATCCCTTTTGTTCAGAGAAATTTATCATCTTAACTACTGTTCATTTGAATTTAGCTTTTTAATATATAGTGGGACAAAAACGGATTTATTAATATCAAAGGAAAACTTCACTTATTGGACGTTTGGAAATTATTTGTCTCACTCCTGAAACTAATCTATCTAAGTAAGTAAAATTGTTTTAAATACTACCAATATAATATAACAATTTGCTTATCAGCTAAATAATAATAATTATAACATATAATAAAATCTACGAATATATATAGTAGTGTCATCAGTTATATTTTTAAACACTATTATAGACACAGGAAATACACATTTGAATATAAATCCATAAAAACAGTTCGGTTAAAAACTCTACAATTTGGTTATGACGGCAGAAAAGGTTATTTAAATTATTCTTATTCTCTTACATCTTATCCCTCTCATGTGGGGTCAACGTTCTTACTACGGGGAAGCCACAACTCACTTTGTTGCTTTTGGTTGACTCGTTTTGAAGTTTGATTCCCTTCGTGACGCTAACCCCTTTTTCCTCCCCTTTCCAGACAAAGTGAATTCTAGGAGCGAGCTTGAAAGAGATTACTAATATTGCTTGAAAGGTACTTTTACATAATTATATTCCAGGGATCTTTTATATGCCACAATAGACCTGGGATCGACCGACGGCCTTATTTCCTTTACGAAGGGATTTGTTATGGATTTGTATCGCTCAAGAAAAATTAGTTGATCTCGAGCTGGCTATGAGCCCCCTTTTATCAGATGCTGATGTGATAACTTAACACCATCACTCTAAAGGTCAACATAATTGGTTATTTTAAGTGAACTACTAAATAGATTTACACGATCTCTTTACTTTGAAATTAAGTTTTGATTATTAATTAATAATATATTACTTAAATATGTATCTTATTCACTCCTTTTGTTTAAAGATAGATTGTGACTATTTATTTGTAAATGTTGAATACTAATTCATATGTAACCCGTGTAAATATTAATACTTACATGTGTTTATGTTGTGAGGTTAAAGATTTTTTTTAGTTGATTATAATTTTGTAACTATACTAGCTTTTATGACAAACGAAAGGAAATAGAACAAACACTATTAAAATATCATATTAATACAGAATCAGTTTAATAACAAAAAATATCGCAGAAAAAATATTATTTCAATAACCATTATAAGATAGAATCCTCAATCAGAATATTTTCTATCTTTGAAAAGGCCTGAAATAAGATTTATATTAAAATAAAAATATTGAAAATCCTCTTCTCATTTGTTTGTTATTTTTAATTAGTACGTTAAACACGAAAGATACTCACGACTTAATTTAGAATCTCGATATTAGGACAACTCATCAAAAATACACCTGTATTTTCGCGAAGAGATGATTGCAAAGCCACATTGAGTAATCAAATGTTGAAAACCAACTTGAATACACTTGGAAAAGATTCGATCCTCACTATCTCCATTATCAGCAATTCAGTCTAATGTTAAAATGAGTTTTTAGACAATGTGATCACCAATGATGACGTATATTTGCTAAAAATAATGGTAATAAAAAACAAATAATCAATACAAATTTCGCCTTTTGGAAATAATGTATGTACCTTTACTTCTATTCCCTATGAGCTTATATAATCGTGTGGAATTTAAGACCCAGGCTATTTTTTCAATTACTTAATACATTATAAGAAATCCCCCCCCTAAAAATATATCTGCCAAACATCTGAAGCGTCAACACTATCACTCATGGTTGCCACCTCTAACCTACATCATTCACTGTGAACAAACAATTTTATTGATGGGAAAAGTTTCGACGCTCTCGTCAGGCAGGGACCTTTTTTTTTTACCCTCCACTTCCCTTTTTTAACGAGATTGATGTAACTAATTATAAAATTGAACTCTACTCCCTACATCTGCCATCCTTCTCTACCCCTTTACCCGTGTTTGAATGTCGACTCTTCTTTGGAAACAAATGAAAAATAAAGTGTGAGGAGGACGAGAAGTATTAATACAAAAAAGTTTAAATAAGCTAAGTTGCTTCTGATCATGACGAGTTCGCTAAAGTACAAAGTTGGAATTTTTATTATTATAAAGGATCTGCAGCAAAGGCGCTATATTTGAATTATTAATTTCTGTCCACACACCTGCCCATTTCGGAAGGCAGGCGGAATTAATGGCAAGCTCATCTATTTTGTTTTTCCAGTGACGAGGAGGTCAGAGATAAAATATTAGTTGGATATAGTGAGGATATTTTCTAAATGATTTCACACACACCTTTTGTGAAAAAATGTTGTTACATTTCTTTGAAATGAAACCTTCCTACTCCATTAGCGTAATTAAATGTGTATTCCCCCAAATAGGTAGCAGGATGAGTAACAAATTATGATTAGCTCTAGAACGCGGCAGTGTTTATTTATGTAGTTTTGCAGAGGTGAGCAAGAAATTGTCACATACTTAAAGTCCACCAACTCCAAGCTGGAATGTGATTGAGTAGTGAAAGAAGTGTGAGGCTTTTAAGGAACGAGCACACGTATCATTCATGTTGCAGTCTTGTTAGAGTCTAGTCTTGTTATAGCCTGTTGCAGTCTTGTTAGAGTCTAGTCTTGTTAGAGCTTGTTGCAGTCTTGTTATAGCTTGTTGCAGTCTTGTTATTGTCTAGTCTTGTTATAGCTTGTTACAGTCTTGTTAGAGTCTAGTCTTGTTAGAGCTTGTTGCAGTCTTGTTATTGTCTAGTCTTGTTATAGCTTGTTGCAGTCTTGTTATTGTCTAGTCTTGTTAGAGCTTGTTGCAGTCTTGTTATTGTTTAATCTTGTTATAGCTTGTTGAAGTCTTGTTATTGTATAGTCGTGATGTAGTCTTGTTATAGCTTGTTGAAGTCTTGTTATTGTATAGTCGTGATGTAGTCTTGTTATAGCTTGTTACAGTCTTGTTAGAGTCTAGTCTAGTTAGAGCTTGTTGCAGTCTTGTTATTGTCTAGTCTTGTTAGAGCTTGTTGCAATCTTGTTATTGTCTAGTCTTGTTATAGCTTGTTGCAGTCTTGTTACTGTATAGTCGTGATGTAGTCTCCTTAATTCTTGTTGGTCTTGTTGAGAGACTTAGTTGAAAGCCACCAGGGAACATCCTCGAGCTGTTTTTCAGGGTTTCCCATGTTAGTAGAATCCTATTAAGAGTTCCGGGCTATCACTCATGTAGGTATTAAAGGCTAGGGAGAAGGCTCACGGGCCTGTGGGATGTGTCAAAGACTTGCACGTAGTGTTCATTCTTAGTTCTTGTACCACTTGTAATTATCCTTTAATAGTTCATACTCATTTGACAATAACAATCCAAAGAAAATAACCCCTTGCCTTGTGACATCTTTTACGCAAGTGTTCTCCGTCACTCCCTATCCTGGGGTTGAGGTGGGCAACACTACTAAGCTCACGGGCAGTGACATAAATTATTTTCATGGTAGTATTTTACCTGGATGACAGTTCAAAAATCAAATGTTTAGGTTTTGGGTTGCCAACACTTGTAAAATATCACTGTTTTGTTATTGATGTAAAGTTATTTAGTTACATGTTATATTTACATTTAAAATAAAGAAAACTTAAGTTTTCTTAAACTATTTGATTAATTTTAATAATTTCTTTTTATCCAATCCAAAACACTAATTTAAACATAATTAGAAGTACTTCTTTATCGTTTTGGAATGTTATCTGTGATGTGTAATATACTACATACATTAATACATTTTAATACAGGCAATCGTATTTACTTGGAAAAGAGAAAATACTTGTCATTTATATATATAATACACTATTCTATGATTATTTTATCGTATTCCAAAATATTTAACTGAATAAAATATCTTTATCCACCTCGTGGGTGCATCATTGTAAATAACTTTTTTCCGTCATGTTCAATCACATGATTTAAATTCGTCGGTCACCATTTTGAATCTATGTTCGTTAAACCTTTTGTGAAGGTGCTGTGAATTTTTAAAAAAAAAAGTGGAATAGAACGATAAATAAGCTTTGTGCCCCACCTCAAATAAATATATATATCTTAATATATATAATTCTTCTGTACGTGTGTATGTCACTGAACTCCTCCTAAACGGCTGGACCGATTTTGATGAATTTTTTGTGTGTGTTTGAGTGGGTCCGTGGATGGTTTAGATTCACAATTGGACCCGGTAGGTGGCGCTGCAATCGGGTTCTAGGATTTTATTTTTATTTCTAGGGAAATTTTTTTTGGGGGGGGGGGGGGGTGATATTTTCTTTTGGTTTTTTTTTTTGCATATCAGAACATGTAACCTCAAAATTTCACCCCCCCCCCCACCCCCAATATTCATTCAAAAATGAAAAATATTTTATTTTGTATGTTGTCTTGACAAACACTGAATTTGTAATATTTGTGTTACTCACTAATTGGAGTTCATTGTGAATTTGTAATTGTGATGATCAGATAGTATTTGTTTTACTATCAAAATTAATTATGCTACCCAAACTAAAATCCAACGTTTGGGCAGGACAACGTCTGTCGTGTCCGCTAGTATATATATAAAATTTTGGCCTAAATTACTGTGGTTAACTATCACATCCATACATTACCATATATTTTTATTACACTTATCAAAGGTGACAGATGTCAGCTGTTGGTGTAGGGATATATTAGTTACTCTTCCTAGTAACTTTTTGAGTTGTCATCCAAGTAAACTAAGGTCGTCGTGAATGTACTATAGTTTTTATGTTCAGCCAAAAAATCCCCCACATCAACTTGACTACACGTCTAGATCACAGGGTTTATATGTATCCCAGTGACAGTTCAGACATTTTGGGATTTTAGTAAAAATGTATGAATCAAAACCCTCTTATCTCTATAGGCCCAATTGAACCCAAACAATTCTTTAAGATTTCAGGAACTCTTTTATAATAGTGTTTATACATTCAACAGTTAACAAACTTGTGTTTATTTAATAGGATTGGGAAGATTATTTATTAAATTAGTAAAATAGAATATAATATTATCAACACGTAGAAAATTATAGGTATTAGTACTATAGTTATATTTTTTTCTGCTTTATATGAAATGTATCTGCTGTTTCCCCCAGCCTCATTGTGATTTCTTCTATGTTATTAAACATTAAACTAAACAATGCTTAAAGAAATCATTTGCTCCAGTTACAAATAATAACGCTTGAACAAAGGGAACGAATCCAATACAAGTGGATTAAAGCTCGAAGGCTCTGAAACCGGGTTAACTTGTGCCATTTGAAAATATTTAACGAGCTATCAGGTAAATTATACTAGAATATCAAATAACGTAGTTGTTTCTTAATAATAATTTCTACTATTCTTTCACAATCTCTTACACTTAATTCGTGACTTGAAAAGTGTTTGTAGAACATATAAAATGATTGTGTAACATACAATATGGACAAATATATACTAAATCTAACTTTCAGTCGTCAAAATTGTCACCATCTGTCACCAGAACACGATCCATGAGAAGAAAATAAACTGATCTGTTAACTATTCGAACGATGAAGCTCTTCTGGACAAGTCCATATCTAGTGATGATTAATATGTCACCTTCCACTAAAATAGCCAGCTGCAATTTAAATGCAATGCCTGGAACTATTGTGCGACACGAAAAGATCGCTTTCCTTTCCGCGTTTTTAACTATATCAAAGAGAAAGTATTTTAATTGAAATTATAATGGATTATTTTCCTTCGCGTTTTATTTAAGACAGAGATTAAAATAAAAGTGGGTTTTATAACAATGCCTATCTCTTTGTAGGCCGATATATGTCTGTTTATCTGGGGGCTACTTACAAAACTGTTAGATGGATTTTGTTGATTTAGATTGTAAATGCCCTACCTTGAAGCTAAGTCATGTTTGTAAATATAGGTCCATTATTTATTATAGTGATCTTTGATCTTTGAAAATGTCTTGAACGATTTTGTTAAATATGAGTTTCTGGTGAGTGTTTTAAACATAATAAACTACCGTGTATACTTTTTCCAGAGAAAAATTCATTTAAGGGTAGTTTACTGACCACCGATATAAATTTTTTGTTGCAATCTATTATAGACAGCAGGATAAAATATACATGATTCGTGATGAAACACAAGATCTAGTACAGAGGGTGAGAAACGGTTGACCTCAGGATGAGTGGAGAGTGAGGGTCGGGAGTCACTTGTCCGCGATGGATCCTTGAGAGAAGTGATTCTCTCTGAGTTGTTGTCACACTTGACACCTTCCCCCGGCCACAAGGGCAGAACTAATAGGGACTTCAACCCTTGCCTCTCACGTTCTAACCCCCTCATTAGATACAAGACCAGAACACACTTTTAACTTGACCTTGTTGGCCGTAAACAAGGTATACTCAAAGGGTCTTAGGTTCATTATTGGGCTGAAATGAGACTATTTTAACCCTGAAAAAAAAATTCAACATCCCCTGCAGCGAATCATGTCAATATGTGACTGTGATTGAACAAAAAATATCTAAAATATCAGAAATCAAAATAAACCAACCAAGAATTGGTTACTGGCAATGCTTGTACGACCTAATATTACATAACTAATTATTATTTAAAAATTGGTGTATATTTTATAAATTGGCTAGTATTTATTTGTTTTTAAATATTTTGTATAAATTATCTTTTAGAATATAAAAAGTGTTATGTTAATAAATAAGCTATGAAGTAGGTTGTTCCTTTTTAAGCTTTAAAATAAGGTTATTTCTTATGTGAATTGACCATACGTAATACTTTAAGGCCTTCTCCAATGTTTAATCTCAATGATTCATGAAACTCATCCAGACTACGCAGTTTTAATTTTACTAGTGAGGTAGGAAATAATACGCTAGAAATTGGAACTAACGTTCTAACATTTTCGAGAATAAAAATTGAGGAACTATAAAGGGAAATAAAACCCTTGGGACAAACAGCTGGGATTCGTACCCCAACCTCCCCGGCACCGGCATGCCCGACTGAATGAGCTTGACATTTAGTACGTGTACCCAACGAGGTGGGCCCGAAAGACTCCTTTATATAGTTCATTGATGTTATAATTTCAAGAGATTTTTCAATCAATATGTTTGAACGATTTTGAACAAGAATTAATAAATATAATTAATGGTTTTCACAATAATTTAAAGCCATTAAATGTAGTGTAAATATTTTTCCTATTAAAGGTAAAGGGTCCGGGGGCCCTCTGGCAGGGCCGGTGCAAGGGTTTCATATGCCCTAGGCGAGACTTAAAATGTTCGCCCCGGTGGTATTCTAAATAAATCACGTGCCGCAAAATAATAGTAAGAGAATGCCGAAATACCGGAAAAAAAGATAAAAGTAATTACAAAATGTATTATAAATTGTATCCCCCTACCCGCTTCCCAGCAATCAATGCGTGTAAAAATATTATTCTTTCTTCTCTTTCTTCTCTCTTAATATTTTCGTAGGAGTTTAACTAAATTATCAAAGTGATTCGCTGTCAAAGCGACTTCCGGATGTCATAAAACCCTTTGAGTGATTAAGTTGCTGGTAAATATATTAAATTTTAAATTTCTTCTTAGCATTGGATTAAATAACTCGATGCTATTTTTTAATTTAAATTATAATTAATATTATTAGATTTAAGTAAGAATTTGTTCAAAGCCTTAAAATATTGCATTTTGTTGGAATGCAGCCCTAGGCTCGCTTGATGAATCTCTCTGTTTTCTACGATAAACCACCGCTGGATAAGAAGATGCATTCTTTATAGCTATTGTGTGTATTTGTTTCACAAATGGTTCTTCATAGCCCCATACCCTAGCCTCGAAATGATACATAAACAAACACACCCTAGATTCTGTTAAGTTTACATCACTAACCTTAGCGTCCTTGAGAACTTCATATCATTGTGTTGGCTGATAGTTAAACAAGGGTAAGATAGAGAAAGTAGAGTCCGGACAAAAGAAACGAGACAAGTGGCGCTCTTCGCGGGTAGCGTCGCGAACAATGCACGACGACTCACGTTTCCGCCTTCCTCCTTTCCCCCCATGTCCTCCTTGGGGGTAACAATTGTTCTCTAGAAACACAGTAGTCCTCCTTGTGCCAAGGAGGTTTCTCGAGGTGGAGTGGTAGAGGAAGGGCGGTGTCTTACAGGGCTCAAGGACGCACGGGTCTTACCTTCTTTTCCTTTCCCTTTATTGTCCATCTCCTACCAGCCTTAACTTTTCTCTTTGGTCTGTATTCTTGCCATCTGGGGGTTTATATAAACCATCATGAGAGGGATCGTAGAAGTGTAACTAAGGGGTCCACTTTTGTGGGCTATGCGCATGCGTATAGAGTGGGTTCCTAGTCTCCAATTTCTTTCGCTCCTCTACGGATACTATTGTTACATTGTTATGTAGAGGTAACAAACACGACACAAATCCACTGACTGAGAGAAATAAAATAAAAAATTGTTCCAAAGTAAAGAAATAAATAGAGGCATAATCAAACGAAATCTTGCTCCAAGCATGGAACGCTTTAAATTCATCCTATTCCGTTCTACTTTTAAAGTTTTTCCAATACTTTTGCCTTTATTACCATACACCAATTTGTTTGGAAACCAAAACAATGATTATAAACTTTTGTATTGGAAATGTGGTTTTTATTTAAGCCATAAATAAATCATAAAAGTTCCTTATGAAACAAATAACTAAAAAACTATGAAGATTAAAAATAATTTAATTTTTCAATGACTCTAATTTTGTTGATTAAATTTTAATATTTTATATGTCATACACTAATAATATTCAATTAATATTAAAATTGTATTTCACCTAGGTACTCAAATCACCAGTAGGGTGCCTCCCCAGATGGCGGAGAGGGGGATGCCCTCCCCCACTGGGGCTCTCACCGATCTGGGGACTATTATATCCAGGATGCGTAGGGACACCCAGCGGGGCAGGGTACCGGGGGCGGACCAACTAGTAGGTTAGGTATAGAAAGAAGGACAAATATAACTTTTAAATTTAGGTGCTTATTTTAAATGTATTATGATATTTTTTTTAAATAACATAGCTCAAAAATGTAATGTTAATTCAAGATGTAGATTTAGGTCCCAAACTACATACTAGGAATCGGGATAAATTGTGTAAATAAATAAATAAATACTCAAACTCTGGTATCATTTACAAGGTACCAACTTATATAGTAAATATATACCATATAAAATAGTAATTCACAAGAAAAAATCGCAGATAAAATAAACCCAAAATTATTAGGCCAAATATTTGTAAGAAATATATTTTTATGTATACTCTTTCTTTAAATACACATACCACTATACAACATTCATTACAATGGTCTAAGTTAAAACAGACTCGAAAGTAATAGCAGTGGTCACAAGGCCTAAGACGTCAGTCTCACTATTAATCAGATTGCTGGTGAAAGGAAAGTCGAAGCTGGAATCTTGGAATGGTACCTTGGGACTAGTTTTTCATGTGTGATTTATCCCTATGAGCTTTCCTATTCTCTCTAAGCTAATGTTGGTGCACTTCCTCTGAAAAACCTTCTTTACCATCAATAATTGGATTAATACGGTAATAATCGTGGTGTTAAACGTAATATACGGTGGATACCTACATGTAGAACCTGGTGAATCTGGAAAATTCAGGAAACTCGATATAACAGGTAAAAGTCAGGTAAATTTATAAAAATCTCTGTAAGCTTAGAATATGTTTATTATGATTAATTATATGATAATATATGAGGAAATGCTAGTATGGATACAAACATCTAGGGTTCAAGCAAGTAGTCCTCAACAACGATTACCTATTGTAAATATTTTTTGAACAGGCTATTTTAATTTATAGCTGTATAAAGATTATAAAAATTGATCTTATTTTGACCAGAAATCCTCGAAATGATGGGGAATTTTATATCTTACAAAGCATGTCAGTCCTATATAAATATGCCGCCGCCTACTACTACTTCTGCTACTACTATTGCTACTACTACTATTTACTACTACACTACCACTACTACTACTATTGCTACTACTATTACTACCACTACTACTACTGCTACTACTGCTACTACTTCTGCTACTACTACTACTACTAACACTACTACTACCTACTTTTACAACAACAACTACTGCTACTACTACTGTTACTACTACTGTTACTACTACTGCTACTACTACCACTATTGCTACTACTGCTGCTTCTACTACAAGTACTACTACTATACTACTACTACTACTACTACTACTACCACTACTACTACTACTACTACTACTACTGAAAGAGTGAAATAATAATACTAGAGTGACTAGTATGACAAATAAGCCATGAAATGGAATCGAGACTGGTTTTCAAATATTACATAAAATATCAAGTTTAATAGATTTAAGGAACTAAATTAAGTATTATAATTATGTTAATTGTATGCATATACTTTAATGAATGAAATGTATTTATTATTTATTTACACTATTACAAATATGTATGACATTTATGGTGAGGCACCAGCTGACAAGCACATTGTGCTTAGCTGGACCATGTTCAATTATTCAAAATATGTACTCCTGATACAATAAAATATTATTAATATTATTATTATTATTATTAAGTTCTATTGTTAGCTATACAAGTTTATGAGAGACAACGATAGTTATTAATATATAATTTACAAGCACTTTATTCTAGAGAAGTTAGTTCAGCGTTTGCTTGTTTTATTTACTCAGGTCATAGAGATAGAGACTCGAATGGCAGGTGCACTTAGGAAGATTTTTCAAATGTTGATTTTATATTTATCTTCAGGTAAATTCTGGTTTGCTTACCCTAAATTAATTATAAATTCATTAGTAAAATAAATTATATGTTAAAAGATTAAACAAATTCCGATTATGATCTCATAAATATCTGTTCAAATATGAAGATTTACGAATCGAATGAGCTTCTAGTATTGGTCAAGCAGAGGTGGGAAACATTTTTTTAATGTAGCCACAGGTGTGGTGAATGAGCGGTGAAATCCCCCACACCATGTAAAATATTAAAAAACTGTTGCTCAATTGAGCATTTAAAACAAAACACATGGTTTGAACAAGTTTATTATATACATGTAACCTTTGACTTCTCAGTTTCAGCTGCCTCAGACGTAAATGATAAAAACCATTCAGATTTAAAATATAGAATAATTTGATGGGAAATTTGACAATCCTGTATTCTGATAAGTTGCAGAAACATTGACTGAATATCTGCACTCAATGCATATAGGGAATGCATCCAATTTTTCACAGGAAATATTATGTTACAATCAGCACATACCATCAGGAAAAGTCAATTTTTCAGAGAGAGCTGGAAGACTCAAATTCTCCACACTCTTATGGATAATTCGCCACTTATGGCAATTGGTGACAGGGTTGTCCATTCCAGTCTAGAGGGTGAGCTACATACGTATGTATTACTATTACAAAGGTATTCTACTATCCGTACTCTAAAACAAGTACCACACAACCTTATTTAATAGTACAGAAGATTTCCCATCGCTTTTTACTAACCATCTGGGCAATATGAATTTTAGTAATGCTACCAAGGTAGGAAGGAGGGATGTTTAATTTAGATCATTTCATGAGTTTGCATGGAGAAATAATAAGAAACAAATATGGAAAAAACATTCTTTATACACCCGTCTAGGACCGAAACTCTGACCTCCCAATCACCAACAAATTAGACTAGGTGAGTCTAGAATTTAATCCACGTGCCCATCGATCCATGTTTTTTACTGGTTTAAGAGATTAGTTTTAAGAAACTTCTCCTTAATTATCTTTGGGAAAACACAGCCAGACGTTTGAAAAAAACATCTCCGTCACGTCTGGTTTGAATAAAGATTTATTTCTCAAAGGTTAAACGTGCTAATCTCTCGCATAAACACCTGTCCCTAATGTAGATGTTTAAAATAATTTTCATTTTTACAAATGTTATTTTCTTTTGAAACAGTGCGTATTCTATGGTTAAGATCTAATCTTTAGGTTTTTTTACCTACAGTACGGTTCTTAGTTTTAACTGTTGGTGCGCTGCTATCGATCGCGATGCTGCACGAGGACGTGAGTGCCAGTTTTTGCACCGCCAACCCTTACCCCTTACTCTTTTCCCCAAATTCGGAGTGTCTGTATCGTGGCAATTAACCTCTGCTCCTATTACAGTAAATACTTCCAAGGGGAAAAAAAAGGCTCCCTGTGAAATACACGATGGCAGAATCTTTGAATTGTTGTCCTTAATAATGTATAGTGCCTCCTTCGCTTTAAGGTAGTTCTGCGAGTTTCTTGCAAAAGTTCCACCTTTTTTTTCGTTTAATTTTTTTTATATAAAACACTAGGGATTCAACAGATTTTTAAAATACCCCACTACGGTAATTAAAGAGTATAAATGGCTGTTGTAATAGTATTTAGTGGGTTAACAAAATATTTTCCCCTAGAAACTGTCGTAAGAAAATTGTTTCCTTACAAAAAAAACATGAGCACATCCCCTTAGTACTAATCGGGACTATAAACATGTTTACTCAAATGAGCTTAGGATGATTAAGTTTAGATTTTGAGGAAATTATCCCAATTTTTCAAAAATTAGATTGTAAACACATTTAGGAAAAACCATCCTCAGTACAGCCAAATGGAATCCGAACCCCAACCCTAAATCAAATTTACACAGTGATTCGTTGTCAAACTAGAACAAATAAGCTTACCAAGTGTTAAATGTTGCTGGTGATACTCAAATTAAATATATTAAAACACAATTGTAATCGTCATTCCAAATTATTTAATAATTTTCTTAAGTTTTATTTTTGTCTATTTATTGATAAAATGTAATCTCGGGTATTAATCCAGACAAATATTGTTTTATTAATTAGGATATGACAAAAAAAATAGTTTAACATGGGCCGGCAATAATTACAAATAAACATCCTAACTTAATACCAATAACTGTAGAACAAAAACTAGTTTTCAAGACAAATCTTAAACAGATACTAGCTATTTCCATTTATTTTCTGGGTTCGAACTGTACTTAAAGTAGCCAAAAAACCTAGCTCAAAGAAACGAACATATCACTTCAAATACCAAGAATGTATAAACTCTGCTTGACTTTCTAGTATTTAAAAAATAAAAAATAAAACAGAGAATTAAATTGAAAAACATAAAAGAAGGATTAAAAGGAAAAGAGATAGGTCTCCCACACGAGATTTATCTACTCTGTAATCTATCCTATAAAAAGTAGCGCGTTGAACCCACAAGGCTTACATGAGCTCGTTACACCATACCATCCCCCTTTCCCCCTACTCCAATAGACCCCCAAACTCAACCCCCCCATGTCCGGTTCAACAGCAACTAGAAAAAAAAACCCAACTAAACATTGTATGTGTTCCGCCATTTTCTCTTTTATTCCATATGCAGACACTTCGTGGCTAGGAGTCGTATAAATGAACAATAAAATCACTTTCATCAAAGTTTATGACGATTTTATCTTATTGGAGCTAGCTTTTACTGTTGCTATTTATAAATAATGTATCATGTATCATTATCTACGTAAGTATAGAATGCTTGGCATGTAAATAGATATATATTATCGCAGAGTAGTTAAAGAGGAAAATTACAATACTGAAAAACCCTGATTAGCTCTTTAATGGTACCTAAAATAATTGAGAATTTGAGGGTTTCAGGGCAAAAACATAATAACCCTTATTGATTTAAATGTGATATTTTGGGCGCACTTGAATTGCAGAATAAATTATACCTGTCAGCCGGTCCACAAGAATTGCGGAACAACCTTTAATCCCATTCAACTCTTACCACTAAACTTACCTAACCTAGCCTAGCCTGACCTAATCTAATTTAAACTAACCTAGCCTAACATAACCTAACCTCCATGTTCCATTTGAACAAAGTCATTATATATTTAATTTTCACCCCACAGTTCGTTTAAGGGTATTACCGAGCTTGGATGAGTTGTTCCATAATTCGTGTGCACCGGATATTTTCACTATTTAAACTTCTATGAAATCCGTAAACTTAGCTATACGAAATAAATTAAATGTTCATCGATATTAGCTATACTTAAGTTTTTGCCTAATTAGAAAAAAAAAGTGTAATTCAACATGTAAGCTACCAGAAATCACTGCTAAAACATTTTTTCATCAAATGGGGGTTGTGTTTATGAATTTGATTTTGCCTTTAACATTAAGTTACTACAAATAATGTTGGAGTTAACATTAGGTTTGTAATATTAAGAAAGTTCTTCCAAGATAATAAAATATGCTATTAATAATATGTGTTTATTATTATTAATTAATAAAAATATGTTTATATATTTATTTATATTAATACTCACATGTGTTAGCCCGCAATCGAGATCTACTGACCGAGCGGCCGCCACCATTAGCGATGATAATACCAACATTTGCAGATAGAGGGTGTCCTGTGGTCAGTTCAATGAGCCCACCAGCCGTTAATCTCAGTTTTCTAGACTGGAATCACAAATTCTTTATTCAAGTAGCTCCTTATTTGTCCTCACAAAGCTCAGTTTGAGCTTTTTACAGACCCACTAATTCACAGAGAGATTTGAAGAGTGCCAGGGATTGAACTTGATACCTCTAGATCTGTTACCAGGAACTATAGCCACTAGACCCCAACTAATATTAATACTTTATTATTATTATTATTATTATATTTTATAGCTCTCCGGAATATGTCTTTCCAAAAAAACACACACAAAAGTTTATTGTAGCACGTTTATATCAGATATTAATCAATAGTTTGTTTCGTTTATCCTAAGCTAAATTTGCTAATTATTTGATTTATATATAGTTAAATTAATTTGTCGCAAGTATTTCCTTTAGTTTTTTTTGCTCACGCAAAAATAGCTTCAACATTAATCCTGTTGCCATTCGGCCTGAGGGAGAATATATTATTTTTCCTATCACTATCCATACATTTAAATTGTTTCCTCTCTTTATCCCTCTAATTCATACTATTATGGTCACTCTCACTCACTCTCATCTCTGACCGACTTGTTGATCTAGTGGTAAGTGACCCTGGTTAATGATCTTGATGTCCAATGTTTGATTCCCAGCGGTAAGACAGGTACTTTCTCCGAAAGAGAAACTGTTCCGTTGGTCATCATAGTCTGGTTAGTCAGACTTAAAATGAGTTTAAGATTTCCGTTAGCTTCATACCTTATTATTCACAATCATCACGTCATCTCATTGCTGGTTTGAGATGTAGACAGCCTCTAGATGTACCCTGGGCTAAAGTTATCTCACAGAACGGCTAAAAGTCTACATAAAGGGTGAGTGAACTCTAGGCCATTCCACTCTTAAATTGCTGTAAAGGTTTATGAAGCACGTATTTCTAAAATATTACCCACATAAGACAGATTGACAATTAATTTATAAAGTAATACAACGTTTATACACTTTATGGTAATATATTTTATGTGGCTCATGTCAATAATTGTGAATAATTATTGTATGTTAGCTTAAAACCCAAAAGGTTATAAAGAGGCTGTAAAATGAAAATTATTATTATTATTATAAATCCGATCTAAATAGCTGTTGCACAGTATCACATGTGATGAGTAGGTTGGTATTTTAATTCTGGTGTGTCGAGCTCAATATGTCCCTCACAACTCAGAAACAATTGTTTCCCCCTCCTCTATCAAAACGATCGTGTGTTCGCTTCCTTAAATAACTATCTAGCTGATATATACCTTACAAGATTAATTATAATATAATAAGTTGTTTATAACCTTAGTTTTACATTCAATAACAATTTAATCAGTAATTACAAAAATACTCTTTTTCAAAATTATATTTTTGAGAAAAACAAAACAAAAACTCTTTTGCGAAGAACCTTGTTTCGAACTAACTTGTTTGTTAATTTTGTGTGATACTCTAGGTGCATTGACATTTTTTTCATATTATACTATACAACATTAGGATAAGTTATTATTATTTATGAAGGATTTGATATTAAAAAATTAAGGGCCATTTAGAAATGAATATAAAACATATATATTTCATTCCACTTCTGTCATCCTGACTTTTAAATGCTAAAATCTCTTTTATTAAAAATGCTACAAACTCTTATTAATAATAACAAACAAACATTTCCTAGTGTAGAATCCTTCTCACAATATAATCCCATGAGTATGCCTAGTGAGACACTATTGCAAATGTCAGTTTTCCGCGTACTTCACCACTTTTTTTTTATATATTCTATCTTTTGTCTGTCTAGTGGAACTTTTCCATGTGGATATGCCACATACTGAGCCATTTTGAAAGAGTTTACTCCAAGCAAAACCAAATCAAAATTATGGTGTATCAGGCCTTTATATACTCATATGTAACTATAATATGCTAATGCTCAGCTTTGCATACAAATTCTGCAAAGCTAGCAGTATCAATTGAAACCTTAGAATTTATAGGTATACCCCTTTCAAATGATTCTTGTTACAAAACACCTTTTTTTGTAGAATTTAGGCCACCATTTATTAAAAATCCGACATTTTTTCAGTGTTGACCATGTGTGAACTGTGATTATGATGATTTGTGGAATCAACAATGCATTCCACATATTCCATTGGAGTGTAGATTCTGTCTCTCTTATGAATCACGCGTTTCATAATGCCAGAGTCCCTGTCACAAGGCAAGTATAAGTGTCCGCAAACAGGAAATCTTTGAAAAAATTCTTAAAAGCGTCCAGTGATGTTTAGTGAGGTTAGAAATCAGATTACGGGATGGTTTCTATTCTGCCTTGCACATGCATCTTAATAAAGATGCAACACTTTAATTACCTGCTGCTACATACTCCTTTATTTAGTGTTTAAAAAGGAGCAAACCTCATTATTACCTTTTTTGGCTTGCCCCTCATCGTTAACATATAATACAGATTTATTCATTACATGTATTTTATATATTTCAGGATTTATACGTTTCTTACTCTTTCGGTTCGCATTTTGATCTACCATTTATTATGTTATTTACTCTTTTAACAACAGATAAAGCAAAAAACTTCTTGTATACATGAAAACATAACACCAAAGATAATAATATAATTGTAGCCTTCTAGAGAGTCCAGTGCTGTTTATTTGTGCATGGAAGCAGTGCACTCTATTATTACAAACAAACACTGCAAAACTAACAAACATTCATTTCTAAAATGCCCTGGCTCCTGGAGAGAAGGCCTTTTAGAAATGACAGAAAGTTTTATTTCGTAGTTGTATTCATACTTGGGGCTAGAAGAAGGTCCATTTAGCATGAAATGGTGCTTCTTGGTATAATGAATCGCCAGGTACCAATAAGTCATTTTAGCCAAAAATGGAGCTAGGGCCTATTAGAAATGACTGACTCAATTACGATTGAATCACTAAACACCATTAGGCCTGCACCAAAAGAATGATCAAAACATAATACCAATATCTCACGACTGGTAGACAGACTTCTTAGGTGCGTTTCAAACAGATGTGTTTTATCCTTCCAAGAGGACATTAGTTAACTTTCCCAACTGTTATAAGTAGGGGGGATTCTTGGTGCTAAGCTCAGCAGGCCTATATTTATATCAACACGTAGTGCTCTGCTTGGTGCCTGTAGGCCTACGTGCTATGGTTATTAGCAGCTTGCACTAATTTAAAATATAAATATAATGTCTTGAGTGTGGGGAAAATTTACAAAATTAAATGCACACATATCATCTGGAACCATAAAAAAAATCACTTGATAAAACCAATAATACATAAAAATAAATGGTATGGAATTTCGAACGGACTTTCTCAATCCATTGTTTAAAAATTGAGAAATTTACTCAAAACTCGTAATATATGTTAAACGAAATAACAATAGCAAACCCGAGCAAATTCCTTATACTTACGTTAAACATTTTTTGACTCCCGGATTTAAATTTAATGATTTTCTTTTCAAAGAATTAAAGTCCTCACTATTATATTTAGACAAAAAAAAAAGATCAATATTGGGTCCACAAGGGTCAATACCTCGTATTAAAATTTTAATTTCTGGTTAAAAATGTTGACATTTTATTAGGGGTTGCACATCTTATGGTAATAGCATTTTTATTAAATTCATCATATATTAATTTTTACCAATAAAAAGGTAACTATTGAGTCTAAAATAAAAGAGATATATCATTGCTGTACAAACATTTCCCCTAAGATGTTGAGAGAAAAAGAACATAAACTTTTGAGAGATTTACTGATCTAATTATTCTAAGGAATTAGAAAATTATTGCGTTAAAACTTAAGTAGTATCGCTGTACAACTAAAGCTCACAAAATGGTATTAATATATTTGCCAATATCTCAGAAACGGTTGGTTTTATAAACATTTATTTAAAATATTTTTTATTTTTAATTGTACTACAATTTTGCAATGATAAGTTATTTAGTAACTTAAATAATTGCGGAGATAAGGAAATTGCCACTTCTATAAAGTATCTTAAAAGTCATTTTTGTAGGAAAATGAATACAGCCATTTTGTTCATAATCTTAATCATCGACTAAATACGATTTTGAAATAATTGATTTGTTCTCTTTTCACCCTTTACTAATTTACAATTAAATTTAGGGTCAAACAGATACACAGATAGATGGCATTGCAAAAACAACTTTTTAGGGTTCGAAGGGTCATAACCAGTATGGGTAGTAACATTGATAAATAAATTCAAACAACATTTTTGATGAATACAAAATTATATCGACAGAAAAATAATTCACTTCTAAATAACCGTGCAGCTTCAGTCTTTGATCAGGCTAAAAACAGTTTTAAAAGAAGCAGCACAGATGTAATCAACATAAATAATATTTATCCGCAGTTTAAGAGTGAAGTTTGAAGCCCTTTCGAAACAGGAGGGCGAATGTCCAAGCGTGAAACTGTCCGTTGTCAGCTGGTGACACTTCAACGGGACCACTTTACATGCTGCCAACATTGGCAACAACAAAGAGCTAGAGGATCTGTCATGTTTGTCGCAATATACGACTCTTCAGGCACAGTGGCAATATTTGGTTTGGATTTGTATCCTGGGAGGATATGGTCGGTAGAAAAAATTTCACATGATTGAAGCAAAGTCTAGGAGGTTAAAAAATTGAAGAAATAAATGTTTCCTGTTTAAAAAATACAATCTTGAATAAAATTGTTTGAAATATAAAAACAAATTGCGCAAGTGAGTATGTTTTCGAAAGATAAAAATAGGAGAAGTATCATGTTTTTACAAAGCAAGATTTAAGTAAGCTCTTGGAAGTTACAAAAAGAAGAATTTGATGTAAGATTTAAGAGCATATAAATAGTAGAAAAATGGCTCATGTTTTATGGTGCCAATTTGAAGTAAGTTTTAGGATAATATAAACAGGGAAAAAAATTATCAAATTTTTATGGTGTGAATTCAAACTAAATTCAGGGATAGTTTAAACTGCTTATAGTTATCAGATGCAAATTTAAATTGCAATCAAGGAGGATTGAAACTGTAAGAATAACTCGTAATGTTTATATAGTGTAATCACTTATGCCAAACCCACATTCACACGTTGGTAATACTATAATTTTTACCTCTCCGTGATTCTAATTTAACTATCTAAATGTGTATTAATAATTGTCTGAAGCACAGCTTCACTCTTCTAACTATATTTTAGATAAACAGGACATAGTTTGTTTCATTTTATGCCTGAAATACATCCCATCGAGATAAATTACTTATAATTTAAATAATTCGATTCATAAATAAAGTTAATAACATATATTGTCCTTTAAGATCATTTGAGAGTACAAAATTTTAACAAGTGTTTAATCAAAAGCATTAAATAGTCATTCAATAAGTTTAAATCATTACAGTTTATGAGTTTTGAGAGGTCAAACTTGTTATTCTATACTTTTAATGTACAGTACCATTGTTAAGGTAAAGTAATTAATGTGTGGGGCTGAGATTTATATGAATAGACATTCATATGAGGTGGACACAATTAAATATTTATAGCCTACTATTTCTCAAAGAGAAATATATTTTACTCACAAACAGTTTAAAAGTGATAAAATTAATTCGTGTTTAGTTATATTATATAAATACTGTTCTGTTTATACCCCGATAATTTGATTTTATCTCGTTTTGTAGTAAAGAATGTAGTGTTGGTGTCTTAACTTAACTCATTAATTGTATTAATGTATCTGAATTTATCATTGCAATTATAAATTTGATATATCTATAAAATGAAATTTATGTTTCGACAATACCAATTGTATAGACAACACCGGCTAGCAGAACATAATATGCCCGGCCGAGATAAAGGTCAGATGTTCCCAACTAATGAGACACCCAGCCAAAGCGGACCCCAGGCTTCCTTACCTGTTTGGTGTTGCTGAAATGGACTGAAACATTGCTACTTGCTATTTTTTACAAGATAGCCCTCTTAATCCCACCACCTGTGTTAAATGCCCTGCCAAAATGTTATAGATTAAAAAATTTTTAGTCACGCTAAGTGTCGAATGATCATAAGTTAATAATATTATTGAATTAAATACCAATTGTAATATTTATTGATAAAATTTGTTAAAATAATTTTTATTTTAATATAACTACCATGGATGTTAGGATCATCAAGTCTCGTAGATTATGGGAGAATCTAGAACCTGGTTCAAGGTAATGATTGGCAAACCCAAGGTGGAGATACCATTGGGAAGACCTAGATGCAGACTGGAGGATAGCTTAGAATGGACCTTTAAGGGATAGGGTGTAGTGAGGTGGACTGGATAGAAATAACTCAAGAGTGATAGGTGGCGAAGATCTTTCGAGTTCCTAATGCCATAGAGTAAGTAACTACCATAATGCTAGATGAATCATTTATTAATGCAATGGGCATAAAACTTCGTATTGCTGTGCATGAGGGGCCATATACTTCTTTTATTATGGTAATGTTATTAATTTATTAATTGATTTATTAAATAATGAATATTACTCTTTGTATAAGAGTTTTCCCACTATTCTCCTTTTATTTAGGATATATTTAGTGTGTGATTATTTCAGTACACTTTTAAAACACGTTAATCTTATGTAATGTTCACACTTTTAAGAAATGTATGCTTGACTTATAGCCTATGAATTTATAATTTTGAAGGCAAGACAATTTATATCCCACTTTTAACAGGGCACAAGCTTGTGACCCATACAGTTACATTCGCTGAGGCAAGTAGTTCGAAACATACCATAAATGGAAAGTACCAAGTTGCTAAAGCTTGCCGTTAAATTTAAAAGCATTTGTAAAATCACCCGTGAACAATGCTCCTATCTCTTTTACAGAGGAGAGTTTGACTACACTCAACTTTATTTGAAAATCCAGTCATCCATCCATTTTTTATTTTCTGTCTTCTTTTTTATAGGAGAATTTATTTCTTGTATGACATGAAAAAAATGATAGGACCCCATATCTTAGGGAGAATCCATTTATTTGTTTTTTTGCTATTGGCTTTTAAACTTTTCTGTTTGATAGAAGAGGGTACAAACCCTTTATGAGGGCGATTTGGTTGGTTTTACTTTAATTTCAATGAACTATTATCAGGACTCTGAGGGTTTGATTGCTTTGATAAAAAATCAAAATCACTCCAATGAAACTCTTACAATGAACTGTAGCTTTTTTTTTGTAGACATTTAGGTGTAATGTGACATGTAATTTTGTTGTTTTGTTTTTGTCTTTTTGCATTTAGCCATGTGGTTTTACTATCAACTTCACAAACTTATGCGGATGCACTTACTCTCAACCACTCTATTCCTAACACAAACCAATATATTAAACTTTTTTAAATAACCTTTGTAATACATGCATCAGTGCTTTTATAGCCTAAGGCACTACTCTGGTAACACACTAGATTACTGGTTCCAGGGAGTACGTGGTTCACATTTCAGTCCGGTGCACTGTGAATATTTTTAACTAATTGGCTTACCGATTTACATATACGCAAATGTGGGTGAATTTTCGATAATTTAACCTTCATTATTCCTATTATGTTAGTGTAGATATGGGAATAGCCCAGACAAGTAGGTAGTAAAACGCAGTGAACATAAGAGTTCATTGGCCAGAACATAAAGCTAATTAGCCATAGGAGTGGTGGTAGCTGACAGCTATCAGACGCTATAGCAACGGTTAGATTACAAACATAGCTGAAGATCTTGCTGCAAGAAAGGATGCAGCAAAAATTTTGTCAATCTTGAGTTATAATGTGAATTTTATGTAAAAAAAAAAATAGCCGGATCGATTGGTGCAAAAAGAATGCAGATCTTATTTTCCGTTAAGAAGTTATACCAATGAATTTACTTGTATCCACAATCGTTTGGTGCAATAAGGAGCCAGCTCCGCAGTTACATCCTTTCTGCACGAAACAAAAAGAGATTTTTTTTTATAATTACATACTTTTATACTTTATATTTATTTATGTTTTTGTGTTTTGTTTTCTGTTGTTTATTGAACAAAGAACTTAGGTAAACTGTTTGAAAATATAATATGATTTTTATTGTAAAAATTAGTGACAGTGAAAGTTTATCTGACCCTTTTAGTAGTGGTTCATTTAACATTTATGAACCTTCAAAAAGTGATGTAAGTGAAGATAGTACAGATAGTTTATATCGTGCTGGATCATCAAAAATACCAAGAAAGGTTAAGAAAATCAATTACGAGACACAATCAGAGTGAGCTAATGATGAAATAAATAACACGCCTAATTCTAACAGTTCTGGTGAAAATATGGAAAGAGAGAAAAAAAGGAGGACAAGAAATTATGATAAATAGAAAGGAAATGAATAGAAAAAAGCTATAGCTGAAAGTAAGGCCTATTTAAATTGGAAAGGTCAAAAATTGGGGCCGAGGATCTCTGGATCTAATTGCCTGTTTAAGTACAAATGTTTTAATAAGTTTCTGAAGAAAAGAGGAATATTATCTTATCAAAGTTTAATGAAATAGGAGATAAGTATCTACAAGACGTATATTTAAGTGGTCCAGTTAAAACCCTTCCATTGCTAAAAGAGTTCGGTAAAATCTGGTAATATAAAGAAGCGTAGTTGTGCTCTCTCTTATCATATTCGACTAGACACAGAAAATCTGAGGGTATGTAGAGCTGCGTTTGGTTCAAATCATGGTATTTCAAGGAAAAAAGTAGACAACGTATCTAAAGCCCTCAACATTGCTTCTAATATTACTTCACCACAAGATCAGCGTGGAATGAATCATAATAGACCTAACCAGTTACCAGCTGATTTGATTGAGAATGTAATCAATCATATAAGAAGCTTTCCGCACCGTGAATCACACTACAGCACAAATAAAAGCAGTCGATTTTATGTATCACCTTATCTTAACATATTAAGAATGCATCAACTTTTTTTAGAGCAATATTAACCAGAAATGTACCAGATACTAATGGCAAGTTTTAGCAAAAAGCCTCCTCCTGACTTTAAGCCTAAAGTATCTCATGACCTTTACCATAGATTCCTTAAGCAAAACTTCAACTACCGTTTTGGATACCCTCGGTCTGATACATGCAAGATGTGTGACCTTATTGATAACAAAATGAAAGATCCTTATATTGAAGAACCAGAAAAAAATGAACTAAAAACACAGAAAGATGTTCAAAGCTTGAAAGCAGATTCATTTTTCAAGGAGTTAAAAGAAAAAACAATAATAGCAAAACAAAATGAAAGTGTTGTGGTCTTAACTTTCTATTATCAACAAAATCTTCCCTTACCGAAAATACCATCATGTGATGCATTATATAGGCGTCAGTTGTAGACCTATAACTTTTGCATACATTCAGGCGAAACTAGCCTCGCTTATTTCTATACATACGATGAAACAAAGGCTAGAAAATCACCAAATGAAGTTATTTAGTTTTTGTTTCACTACATAGAAAATATTCTTCCTAAATCGGTTTTGGTGCTCTTTTTTTTTCGGACAATGCCACAGCTCAAAATAAAAAACACACACTATTACAGTTTCTTTATCTTATTGTGGAAACTACTCGTATACAGACAAACATTCATTGTTTTTCAGAACTAGACCTTAGCTATCTACCCTGTGATCGGTGTTTAGGAATCATCGAGAAGTACATGAGGAAAAACCATTATGTTTCTCCACCCCCCCCCCCCCCCCCCCACAGTATGTGCAAAACATTCAGCTCTCATCTAAACAATTCGTACCTCTTCTTGTTAACCAGAATATGATTTTTAACTTTACTGAACATTACGAATGGCACTTAAAAAACGTTATTGTTAATGCCCAAAAACTACGCTTCACGATTTCAAAATATTGAAAATTTGAATACAGCAAGGACCACCATGATTGTGTGTTGGCAAATATACCTGCTTCTTTTCCAGTCTACTACTCTTTAGCCATCCAGAGGAACGTTGACGAACATATTCCAGTTAAGTTTTCTATTGTTGCCTACACATCTCCGATTCGAACAAAGAAGGCCAAATTAAGGGACGTGATGTAATTAGCCGAACGTTATGTCCCACCCAGTGAAACCGGATATTATAAAGCACTCAAAAATGATGATGTTGAAGGTGAAACCTTGTCTTCAATCGATTATACTGAGCAATATATTGAACTTGGTGTTGAATATCTAAGTAATAACATGGTATCAGCCAAAAGTTTATTTTTTATATCTTATTTACCTTTATTATTGTTTTATTGTATGTTTTTCAAGTTATATACATGTAAATAATAAAATATATATCATTTTTGGTTAACTTATTCAAATAGTTGATCAACTATGGCACTTTTTTATATTATTCGTGCAAAAAGGGTGCAGCTCCAAAATTTAAAGGCCCCACCCATTCCTCTAGTGATGGAATACTGAAATGATATTCACTGCATATTATGTCTATCTATCTATTATACATGGTAAGCAAGTAATTTTTGAAACTTTTTTTTTATTTCCCAAAAGTTAGTAAAATTGGAGCTGCATCATTCTTGCAGCAAGGTCTTCAATTGAAAACAAATTGTTCGTTGTCAAAGTTCTGTCTGCCAAAAGTGACACCAGATCAACGAATGGTCTTGGAATTTATGTGGTTTGATGAATGACATGAGCGTATATCTAGTCGCTTTTACTATCTCTAACTTACCTATACTCCCACCGTAGAAGGGGTATACACACATAAACACACACACAAAGAAAAATAAGTTTAATTAATCAGCTTCCCCCTCTTTTCGGGAAAGATTACATTTTATACCAAGTTCTTAATGGTGGCCATACCGAGGAGTGACCTCCACAAGTTTTATAAAACGTTTACTTTTCAATACTCTGTTCATGCTAATGTGGGTATAAATTTATTGAATAAACCTTCCTTATCTCCTACCCAATGTATGAAATCATTGATAGCACTTTTTATTTCTAGGAATAATAATAAAAATATAACTAAAACCATATTTTAATTTGTTGCTGCATTTAGTAGCACAAAATAATGTCGGTTGATTATTCTTATTTAATTCTAAGGCATGCACATTGCACAACCACCAACTCTAGCTAGTTTTAAGATTTTTTAGAAAAGTTACTAGATTTCTATAATGTGATTAATTTACTATGTAAGAATGGTCATTAATATTAATCATATAAATTTAAATATGCTTTACTATACTGCCGACCAGCAGTCACCAAGAACAAGCGTAGAAACCGAACGGGTAGCGGGACTCAATGCTAAAATAACAAGACATCACTGGAAAATACATAAAAAGGCGACAACATATATTACGATTACTTAGGAAAACAAAAATTATGGCTAAACATTAAATTAAATTAATAAATGAAGACACAAAATGGATATAGTAAAGTATATAGATTAAAATCAAAACCATAGAATTTGTTTATTTAAAACTAATAAAAAAGAAAGGTATTAAAATTTCTTTAGTGATTAAAATATTATTAAATATTTTAACTAATATAAGAATATTCCTTAAATAACTTTCTCTAATTTGCTTTTATTATGTGATAAAAGTCAAATTTTCAAAATATTACCCTACGAATAAGGTGACAAAGAGGACTAAACTTGTAGGAGTTATTTAGAAAAAATAGTTTTGGAACTAGAGAGGCCCAAGAAGGGGCATGTTTAAATGCTAGTTTAAAACAAATTTTGATAATAAAAATATTAAAACCAAAACGGCTTCACAATAAAGTATGCAAGAGAAGATAAGTTGTATCCCTATAAGATTTGATTTCTGTCGTAATCATTATAATCCCAATTAAGAGCACAAATATCAAAGTTAAACGTTTGTAAATCTACCTATCAGAAACAGGGCCGTTAATATAAAGAGATTTCAAGCAACCCTAACGTATTCGAACTTAGATTCAACCAAGGCATAGTTATTACTAGGTGTTCTCTCTTACGACAGGTCCATTCTTTTGTCAGGGAACTTAGACCACCAATTTTAATAAATCCTGTAATTTCAATGGTCAATATGATAGTTAAAGTTGAGTTTTTGGTGTAGGAGAACACCTATTTAATTAATTTATAGGGAGCGCAATATGTTATCATTGACCAATATATATTTGTAAAAATACTTTTACTTAATAAAAGATATAGGTTTGGATTTTTTATTATAGACATTCCTTTTTCAATAGACCATTGAAATGTATCATTTGATTCATTTTTCAAATCTATACAATCTACATATAATTTGATATTTTAAATAGTTTGACATCAACAACAAATAGCGAATAACTAGATGGAACACGCTTTTGTGGCCACATGGTCTAAGATGCTGCTCTCACAATATACTAAACTACCTATGACGAGAATATCGTGTTTTGATCAAAGTCAGGTGTAATGAGTAGTTTTACCTAGACGAGTTCATATTTTCTCTCCTCGCAAATGTGGTACACGTCCTCTAAATTCAATATTCCTCAACCCTAACCCTTTAGTGTAAATAGTACATAACGTATAACCCGAATTGGTAGGAAGACGCGGTGCTAATAAAAACTAGATGAGTTTAACTATTACCAGTGTCATCAATAAACACATTAAAGATAAGTGGACCTATATTGAACAAAGGGGTATACCACAACGGCTAAAATGTGTTTGAGGACCAAAATATAGTTTAATATCATATTATCTACTATGTAAATAGCTTATTATAATATTGGCATACTAGCGATGAGGCCCAAACTTCAAAGTTTTGAGAAGTAAATAAATATGCTAAAATAAGTCAAAAGCCCTACTCTTGCCAAAATAAATTACATCAATCTGGACTTTAGTGGAGAATTGAGGGGCAACATGCCACAGAAACTCTTCCAAATTAGTGACAGTGGATTCATTTTTTACCAAACCATGTTGAATTATCCTAGAGCTTAGTTTTTAGATGGTGATAAGTGTTTTCTTGTATTGATCTCTCAAGACTAGTTTCTATTGAGTTCATCCAAATGGATTTATCTATAGTTAATGCTTTTTAGCTAATTTATGGGCCAAAAACGCAGTAAGAATTTATATAATTTTTTAATTACTTACAATTTTTTTCCTAATATAATATTTAAGTGAAGAAGTAAACCAATTATAAACTTGGAGGTATTTTGAATAGTAATTTTGAGGAATATGAGAGCTCATTGTCTTTCGGACTAGATTTGTAAAATTATCAATAACTAATAAGTTAACATCAAAATTTGAATAAACACAGGACCAGTCAGCACTGGACAGTTTATTGTAGTTATTGGAATAATCACGAGCGTAATTAATATATACTATGGGTAAGGTTTTATTATTATTATTAATAAACAATGGGAACCTCAAGTGCAATAAGTAAAGGCCGATGGGCCATCTATATTTACAAGTGTTAAAGAGCTGCTAGTAACCAAAGTGTGTGGAAATTATCAAAAATAAGACCTAAAAGGGTAATTGTTATTCCCAATAGGCAAATTGTTCTTGTCTGATCATATTTGTTATTGTAATAAGTTGGATAGACTTTCATTTTATGTATTAATGATATATACCTTAGCATAACGATATTTCCAGTCAATTTTGGAACAGTTACATCATTTAAAAGGATTTTTCTTAAAGAGTATTTGGCCAAATCACCTTCAATAAATATTAGGTCAAAACTGTATATTTAATCTCTTTGTGGAGCCAGACACAAATTCCCAATTGATAATTTTGGTTAATAAGCTCAACTTTCCACTTACCAATAAGATGTATGCCGTAACGGTGCCAGTATCGATGTTACTGAATTCCATTTAGCCTTATGGCCAGGCAGTACACGATGCCGACACGACGACATCATCGAGACGACTACTGATATATCAGAGTAGTGCTATTTTCTCTTTCGATAAATTGACTGTATTAGTGCGTAGAGCAGGTGCGCACGTGTCTACATCTGTAATCTGGCATTGTTTTGGTACCAGATTACGAGTCTTTAGGTGTTATTCATTGTAATAAGACTTTGAACAGTTTTTTTTCTTGACACATTTGACCGGGAGGAACTTTGACTGCCATGTTCGGTTGCCTTATGTGTAGACTGTTTGGCCGCTCTGGTGGAAGAGAACGTTGGCCAGGATATAACGTGGAGGTTGTCTACACATTGGCCCCGCAATGCAATGATGTGATGATGGATTTATGAAGCTTACTTAATCCTAATTCACCAAACCCTGGTGACCATTGGACTTAATTGTCCTTAAGGGAAAAATACCCAAGGTACTAGCCGGGAATCGAACCTGGGGTATCCCTAGGCTTGCAGTCAGGTACACTGACCACTACACCACAGGAACGGCTAGTTGTATAGTATATAGTTGTTGTATAAAATGTCAAGCAAGTTCAAGTATAACATATTGACTTTGGTTGAATTAGTGGAGGACAGAACGTCCGGAGACAAAGTAAACACCACATAAAAACGTCTAATGGGAGCCGTGTGGATTGCTCGACATACCTCACGAAAATTCACGCCTATCAATAATCGACAGTGATCTTGGTATCAGTGTCAACAATGATATCGGTCACCAGCACCTACATCGATTATATCAGTACGTTTACAATTACCATAATGGTTGGGATTTCAATCCAGACACCTTTCTTGGGATTTTAAAGATTATTTATTCATACCACACCAGAAATATAGTCAACAAGATATATTAGAACACTACCAAAGCTTGAGACAGTAGCTCCATTATTTTCAATTTTATATCTATAAATATTTTAGCTATAAGTAAATTAATTTTAATTTTCATAATCTCTTTAAGTCCCAAGTTTCAACAAAAAAAATTGGAGAAATCATTCGAACAAACATTAGTAAATCTTTCACTGGATTAAGTTTGTAGACCATGAAAGTGTTAATAATATACGTATTAGAATATCGCTTTGTATCCACTTAGAGTTGAGGGGCGACTAGATAGCAAGAAACCCAGATGTCTGCGATATTTATTGATGAGAAATAGTTCTCATCTACAGATGTGTGGGAAAAAAAAGCTAGTTTTTAATTTTGAACAAAGCAATACCATTAAAGTTGAGTTATTTAGATGGATAGGATTCAATGACAGGCCATAATCTTTAAGTGAAAGTCGAGTGAATAACAGATATTATTTTAAAATATCTTGTTGGTAGATTGCGGGTCAGAGGCCCCTTTACTCCCTGTCAGAAAACTATGGGCCAGTTTCATAGTCAGATTTAGCATGCCTAAAGTGCGAGTCGATACTAAATACAGGACGACACCTACCTAGACCAAAATGGAATGGGCCAGGTTCGCATATGAAACTGGCCCATTCCATTCAATTTCAGGTAGGTGACGTCTTGTATTTAGTATAGCGCCGCACTTGAGGCGTACTAAATTGACTATGAAACCGGCCCTATGTGTACGAGGGCGCTGAGCTAGCGTTTCCTCACGCTTGGCGTAACTAGGTCACATACAAGACTTTTGTCTCTGACCTAGGTGGCTTTTTATTGGTAATAATACTAATCATTCAACAATCAATCAATCAATGTTTATTTAGGATTTAAAAGAAAATTACATAATAATAATAAAAATAATGGCCATTATTGATATGGCGAGATTATGGCTATAGCTCCCTTCCACCGTACTAGAGATGAAATAAAATACACATCACATTAATTGGAAATATAATCACATTTTATTATGAAAATAATGGTAACTATAATATTAAAAATAATATAAAAGATGTATTAATTAAAAAACATTTGCACGCTAGTTCATAACATTTATTTTATTAGCAGCGAGTCCTAGTACCTGTTCAGCTCATACGCATGTGTACTGATTACGCTAATGAGCTAGGGATGAGGATTGCTGAATATTATAAAGTGTTCCCGCTTTTGTATGGAGGAAGAGTGGGACACAACATAGGAATAACCAGCCTTAGTACATATACGGGATTCGAATCCTGAACGCCCTGTCATAGGTGGTCTAGTCAAGGATGAGAGTGACGCCTTAGACTACGCAGCTACCAATGCAGACCATACACTAATTTAAAGATCTCATTATTTCAAAAACTTATTTTCAGTTTATTTGACCAGGCTTATTTATTGACTGCACTCTTAAAGAGAGATTGTCCAAACATATAGAATGTTAGAGTTTCTATATTTAAAAAAAATGACTAGCCTCTAGAGGGGAGGAGCAAGGGGCACAGCCCCTTTTTCTAAGATCCTGAATAGTTCGTATAATATCTTAAAGCCTATGAAGTAAAAGTATTATCTTAAGCACTGAAGATACCTCAAATGCATAGGCTACATTTTAAGACCAAATTTACCGCTTATTATTCAAAAGGTACAACGTTTTACACATTAAAATTGTCTTTATAAATAAAAAAAGAGACATTTAATAACATCTTAAAACATTAATGCCCTCAACCCTCCTTTTTTTTTAAAGTGAGTTTCTGTGTGCGTTACTGTCATGAATTGATTGAAGAACCCTACAAGCAGAAAACACAAACTCCCAAGTAAGAAGTAAAGGTACACTAGTTCACGTTATTAAGTGAAGCAAGATCAAGAACAACGTTGTTGCACAACTTGGTTCTTAAGTCAAATGTTTGATCTTCCCTTCTTGGAAAGGCAAACTTGCTTCAAGATAAAGTTGGAAGTGAGTTGCGAATAATAGAAAGGGGGTAGTGGAGCTGACAAACAAAGGTAGGGTAAATTGGAAGGGAGAGAGTGCTTCTAGAAGTATTATTTAAGGGGAGAGAAAGACGTTACAAAGAAGAAGTGGATGACAAAGATATAGTTGCAGAAAAATCTAGCTGGCGGAAATAAAACAGCGCAATAAATAAATCATTAGGATAAAAAGATACATGGAGGCGGGACGAATTAAGAAATAGAGATAATATTAGGAAGATAAAGACATTTATAAGTAAAAAGGACAGGGAAAGGAATAAATATGAAAGTGACACGGTAAGATAAAATTGTTCAAAAGGAAGAGAGGCAAGAAAAAGGAATATAAAGGAAAAGTCCATGATTAAGTTCCCAAGGTTTGTGCTGACTTGGAACAGTTCGTGCATATTGCAGTTGCTCGTTTAGAAATTTGCCTGAGGCGAGTCTATTAAATGGCATTTATGTAATATCTAACAAGTTGCCGATTGGCGAGTTTGAGATACTGGGAATAAAACTTAGGGTGAATTTAATTGAACGGCCAATATAACTTTGAAAATATAGCATTTAAAACTAGCTGCTCATTATCTCTAATTTTCTGATAGGAATTAAAGTGTGTTTTAGGACAAAAACAAATCTCTATTACTTACAGGGTCTTTTTAATACTTTTTATAAGATAGCGGATTATACATAGTATTAAATTATCTAGTTAATTATCTAACACAAATATTACAGCGATCAAGAAATTATATTTAAGGGGGAGGGAAGCATATCATGTGGCAAATGGGGATTTTAAGGGCGCCATTAATGTATATGCCTAGAGCGGTATTACTTTTTTATAAAGTCGTAAATCCTGTCTGAAAGACTATATTATATATTCGATACATCCTCAGTGCATATATTATAGTAATTATTGTTAAAATATATTGTAATTTTATTAACATTGACTTATATTCGCTCTTGAAGAGAGGGTGTATGTGTTAATATACCTATTTACACTTCCCAATTTTATTCAATGAGAAAATTGAACAACATTAAATTAATCCTAGGGGCTGATCTAAATGGTTAATTGCCTTCTTTATTACGACTATTTATTTAATAGCCTAAGGAGTCGCTTCACCAAGCTAAGTTGTATGAATTTAAAAAATATTAATGCACCTATATTTAAAAATAAGAGCATATATAATAAACTTTTTATTTTCACTAAAATTGTTCTTTATTGGTCTTTATTTCTCTCTACTTCTCGAAAAAGAAGTATTTTTATCTTCAAAACAAAATCAACTCATCAAATATATTTATAATCATTTATAATTTTTTATAAATGTTGACGTTTAATTACTCCCTGAAACTGAAAATATGGTTTTCGTGACTGTGTCTGTCTGTCTATCTATGTGTCTATATATTGGACTAGAGCCGAAACTATTTTACCGACTGGGTTAATCCTGGTAACTAAGGTTTTCATGAGGTTCCCCAAAGTACTTTCAGAAATTAGAAAGCTAACACTTGAAAAAATTATGTTTGCTAACTTAAAGGCAAAGAGAAAAAATAATCGATTGTCTCAAAATAATCTATAACAATTTTGATTAAATTTTGTTTCCAGGCAAGTCCATAGCAAGAATTGATTTGACAAATATAATAGTTATCTTGCTATATTTTGGATTAAACACAACTAGTAAATACGATTTTTTCGCTTATCGTCAACATTGTAAAGTTTAGGTACATTTAAAATATTAATTTGTCATTGGGTTCATAAGTCAGGCAACAAAGCTATAGGTTATAGACTCATCCCAACTATTGACAATAGAAATAGGAAGTATCATTGAATGTGGGTAGTAAGAATAATATGAACTTGGAAACATTTTGCTAGAAACATTGTTTTCTAGCATGTTGGAACAGTTGAACACCTGTTAGCAGACTGTTGCTCGAATGCTCAACTGTTGGAAAACAGTTGGGCAACAATTTTTCGTATTTTCTTTTTGTTTCCCAAGGAAACAACACATGTTTTTCGTGATCCATTTTAAATGGGTTACAAGAAACAATGTTTGCTAGTCTGAGCGTGTTTGCCAACATTTCGATATATAGCGATGTGGGCCATTCAGAATCTGCTTTTCACACCAAGTACATCAGTTTATGATATGTCCATTTGCAGGGAAAAATTATCTGAAACTGATTGAAATCTTTTATACAAATATACTACTGTGGGATGTGAGATCTGAGGACTTTAAAAACATCTTAAAAAATTGGTTGTTTTTGATGAAATAATTAAAAAGTTCTCTGTTAGTGTAAATCAGTGATTCCAATTTTTATTTTTAAAATAAGGGCACACTTAGTTGAAGATAATATTTTCACAATACACGTTTATAAAAGTTATAATAAAGTGAATATTTCTATTAATTTTTTTGTATAAAAATTAAAATTATATGTATCGAGATGCAGTTGACAGTAATCTTATTTCTCTATCGGTACTCTCATCTACTTGCAGAGATAATGGCCTGTTAATTTTAATTTTTTCAACAACATTTATGACTAGCTGGTCCAATAACAAGTGGTTTCGTTTTATTTTGCGGTCAATTCAGCAACTTTAAACAACGCTTTAGGTGCATTATATAAAACTTAGCGGTGTTTTTCCCCATTCTCGTTGCTGCATATGCTATTATTTTAAAAGTTGTTGGTCACAATCTTGATTTCAAGTGAAACCGAAGGATAAATTACTATCTTTATATTGTTATTCGTTATAAATATTTAGGAGGATTAAATCTGGAAATAGTATAATTATCACGAGGTGGTTTGTTCAATTAAAACCTTACTAAATTTTGGCGGCAGATTTTCAAGATTTCACGGCAAATTAAAATGTCGTGGCACACCGGTTGGGAGCCACTGGTGAAAATGAATTGTAAAAAATTAAATGCCTTTCATTACAATCTTGTAGAGAGCACAATAATTATTTAAAACCCACGACAGAAATTTTGCACTCAACTGAAATTAGTACAGAAAACAATATTTCTTCATTAAAGTCTGGACCCGAAGCAATGCTTATTTAGTATTTGCCCACAATTAGCAAACAGCTCGAGGACAGTCTGGAAACCGTTGGGAAACAGTTGGGCAACAGTTTACCAACAGTGTTTCCAAGTACGTACCAGGCTTTAAAGCTAAGGAAACAACCAAATCTTTCACCTGGCAACTATTCACATGGTAGTTCCGTGGACACTTCGCGAATGAGTCAGTAAGGTAAAGAAGAATGTTTTTTTTTCCGCACAGCGCAATTACCCATTCACGCTATACGTTAATGTACTATTTACACTGATGGTTTTAGGGATAAACAAGGTTATATTTAGTGCAAGTGTGCCCGCATTTACGTGAAGAGAGATTGGAAAACAATTTTTAATACCCACCCTCAGTACACCCGAACAAGACTCGAACCTCAATCTCCCTGTCATCGGCAATCTAGTCTACCGCAAGAATGACGCTTCAGTCAATGCAGCCAACGAAGGGGGTGTAGAATAATAATATGTGGTGATGGTTTAAGAGGGAGGGACAGGCTATCTATCTACCAGCCTTTCAACTGTGTGTAGTTTGAGAAAATATCAACATAAAATATAAATTAAGAATAACCTACCTGAATATAGGTGTTTGTTATTAATACTGTGTTGTGTGAATGCTCTTAGTTTTGCTAGTTTAGTTTGTAGTGTAGGATAGTATTTATTAATTAGTTACTGTGTAGGTTAAACTGGTATAATTATTCCAAATGCCAAATTTGGCTTTCCACCTTACACTATGAATTCCATTAAACGAACAAACCAATCTTGTCTACTTTAGATCTTATTAGAGTCATTTATAAAATAGAGACATATTATGTTGCGGTCAACATTGATAACATTTTACTATTTCATTTGTATAGTTAGTTAAATATGTATTATTAGTATCTATTAAACGCGACTGCTGCTTATCACATGATTTGACGTTTGAATGCAAATTGTTTTAATGGTTTTAATTAATTTTATGAAGTTAAGAATAAAATGTTTCTTCCTCTCTGTATATGACTCTAGACGGGGTCGATGGAATAACGGCATGACTACCCGGGGTCACAGACAACTCCAACCTCTTTCCCCAGTCATAGGTCACACTTTCACCCTTTCCAATACCTCTATGTCTCAAATGTATGGGAGTCATTTGGGTCAGTGGTGGTGGAACCTTATTTGTATAGGTTGTTGGTGGCCATAAGAAAAAAAGTGTTGTGGTGGAGCAGGATGAATAATGTAAGACTTGAAACTACTAGTTGGTCTCTTTGTAGGTTAAATATAGCAGAGTTAAATCTATTTAATTGTGGGAAGTCGGCTATTTTCTCACCTGTCTCGTTCTTGTCGGAGATACACTCATCTCGTTACTTCCAGGTAAAATAACTGGACTCGTAAAAGTTGACATAAGATGCTGGAACACTAAGGACGCATAATGTAAGTTACAGTAAAATACGGAAATGCACTCTAAAAATTAAAATTATCATCGATGTTGCCTGTTCGTTACACCGTGAGAAGTTGTCATGACAACGGAGAATAACAGCTCTGTACATAATTTAGTTAAAAGACTAAAGTTGGTTTTAGTGGATGTTAAAAAGATAAAATGATATTGTAAAAAAGTAATTTAAAATAAAATTATTTTATTTATGAATTATCAACAAAGTTTGTTGAATTAAGTTAAAGCAAAAGTTTTACGAAGTTCAATATCTCACCCTCATCATCCTCAAGATGGAGACAAGTAATTAGGTAACAACCATCATGGTGGCTACTTTATTTTAACTATTGGTTTTTAAAATGTGTTTAAAATAATATATAATAATTTAAGTACGATTCTCGTTCATTTCTCAAAGTGTGTTTAATGTTCATAGTTTTTATTATCTCAGTTGTAATGGATGTAGAACAAGGCCACTTCAGTTAGATTGAAAAGATAATTAGGACCATAGTTGAATCAAATGAAAAAAAAAGTTGATTTCACGGAAAAAAAACAAAAACAGACGCTCACCACATACAAGTAGCTAGCACAATTATTATAATTAACTTGGTCTGTAATCATATGGAATAACTTTCAAGCTAGTTTTCTTGAATATTTTGCCTTCTTTACGTCTTTTAAATATTCCTTCTGATATTTATTTTTAAATTTTACTTTTACTAGATAATACAAACACATTGCTAATTAGCTTCATTTTTTTGGAGATCCTTATTAAAAACGATCATGATTGGGGTTCTTCTTCCCCAAATAGTTAATCCAATCGGATGATAATATTAATTAATAAAAATATATTAATTTATAAAGATACATTTCGAATTTCGATCAATCTTAAAAACAAAATAAATTATCTTAAAAATTTTTAATTTATAATAAAAGAGACTTAATAAAACGTAAACCATAATGAGTAACATACTGACTATGGGCAGTGCTGAATCAGCCAGCAGCTGTGAGGTTTAAAAACTCCTTCCTCTTCGCAAAACAAAGTCACATCGAAACTTAGCGGTGAGACTGATCTGAACTTGCACTAAGCTTGCAGAACAATTTTTGTACGAGAACTCCTATATTATATACACTAAACAATTAGTCATAAAATATTAGAATTTTAGTCATTATAATAAATAATCACCCGTAAAAATAATAGCAAACCATCAAAAGATCAAGAAAACACTAAACTATGTCACCCTGCTAGGCAAGCGAGTATAATCAACGACATCTGCCGGCGTTAACTAACATATACTACGGTTAGTGGCTGGATATGTTATCTGTTGAAGGATGAAGCATTTGTATAATTATCGGATATTCATATTAAAAGGTAAGTGTATAGATTCTCTTAGGAAAGGTGTAGTTATATTTTTTCAGGTGCATTTAATTCAATTTGATATTACTTCATTATGACGTACGCTTTGCCATAGTAGCTCAATTTCCCGTGGTATTATCTCACTTTCAGGGTGGCTTCATTGTTAAGAGTAGTATTGGACACATGCATTGGTTGAAATAAAATGTAGTATATAGTGTAAAAACTGTGGTCAGTAGGGATTATTTCCTTACAAAAATGTATATTGATAGACACACTGTTGGTCTCATGAATTCCACTTCTACAATATATTGTAAAAATACTCTAGTATTCAGAGCTCACAATAAAATTTGTTACAGGGCTTTGGGGGACTTTGACCCTAACCCCCGAGTCCTAAATATCTGCCGGGGGTGGGGGGAGGCCTTCCGCGGCAAGTGTTTGAAACTTGGATGCCTTTAAGCTATTGGATTAGTCCTCACCTGGAATTAATTAGAATATTATATTTCCTAGTATCTACAAGTGATATTATGTCAGCATTTTTTTAAAATTTGAATGACTCGTGAAGATATTTAGAGCTGTTCTCGCCTTGATTTTTAGATCTAAATTTGATGCCTTAAAAGCTATTTGGGGGTTTGTTTTCAATTGTTTAATATTCGAAGATAAAAAGGGGAGTGAAATAAACCAAGAGGAAGACAAATTTATTCTGGGGAGGGGGAATTATTTACCAGTGAAATGCCCCCCGATAAAATCCACCTCCCCTTGTTATGCCACACTTATACCTTTTTGAGAAGTGCTTATTGTCCATGACATCAACCTTTATTTAGGTAGTACTAATGTAGATGTTTCGCACTTGGAGGCGGGAGCAGGTGATATGTAAGTTTCTAATTAATTAGTTAATTAATTTTACTACCATTTGGGTTCTACGCTTAAGTACTAACTACGCTAATGGGGTAGGAATTGGGAAGGTTGAATTTAGAGGAAGTGAGACCGAATTTGCGTGAAGGGAGAGTGGAAAACCATTTAGGAAAATCCATCCCAGTTCACTCAAACCAGATTCGAGCCCCAATCTCCCCGTCCTCATAAGTCAAGCTCAACACGAAACTAGGTTGATAAGTTTCTAAATGGTAAACATATGTATGGCACCTAAAGTAGTTAAGCTATGCCCATAAGGGGGCTTCCTCAGTAAGCAATAAATTTACACTCAGACCTTCAGTTATAACACAATATTAATTAATTCTACGATGTATTATTTTGACATTTGGTCCCCGCCAACCAAAATAAATTAAAATATTCCATTCGGACTCTTTTAATTAATAGTCTAACTCTAGAGTTTTAGTTTAATTAATCGACATAAATGTGTGAAAATGAGGGACTAGCTCATTTTCGAATACTTATTGAGCATATATATGGAGCTATGAGACTAGGCTTGATAAAAAAGGGCTCTAGATTTAGATTTTAACTTTTTTTCAAATGTTAGGATTGTTTTCACTCCGGTAAACTTATACATCCCCTTAATTCTTAAATCATTGAAATATATTTTAGTATATTCAAAATATCTCTTAAGCCTTCTCGCATGCATATTCAATTGATAACCGATTTCAGAAAATTTCATACATGTTTGATCAATCCACCTTTTTTCCCTTCAACTCTCCAATTTATTAGGGCTTATAAATTAATCTACCTTCATCGTTAAAATGTTCATATTATGCTAGGGTTTGAATTCCGAACGCATCTACGGAGGATATTTTCCATGAAAACTCTACCACTCATTATTTATGAAAGTTTGGGTACCTTTCATATAAATATAAACTTTAACTAACAATGTAGTTTATTGCGGATAACATTGATGAGGTTTAAATTGCAGTGAGTAAACATATTTTTATATTAAGATATGGCGGGAAACTTGGAGCTTGAATTCCAGCCATAGATACTTTTGTATATTATTTATCACCGCAGATTTCCCATTTTATCTCCACGATAACGCTCGACGTTCACTTCCTCTAAACTACTCTCCTCATCCCTATCACTTAGATTAGATCTTTAACAAACTTTAAGTTGAACGTAGTCTTTAAAAATAGATATTATCAACATTATTAATAAAGTAATGAATAATAATACTAAATGTACCACTGCACTTCTTATATTAATTATATCACAACTTGTGATATGAGGAATGCCAGGCCTCTACCGGGTTTGGATTCCACGTTAAACTGTAGGTCCTCCATTTCATTTCACAATCACCCTACCATTGCACATTAGCGTAAGTGCGTACAACCCGAACGGGTAGTAGGACGTGGTGCTAATAATATAATAATATAATAATAATAATAATAATAATAATAATAATAATAATAATAATAATAATAATAATAATATATTAATTATAACAAAAGCAAACTGTAGGATGTTTAGGAGGCCTAAAAATATATATTTGTATTAGTACTAAAATCCGCAGGCTTGAAGAAATGTTATACATTTAGTAGCTTAAGATAATCCTCATAAAATAGTCTAAAATATAAACAAAAACATAAGTTCTAAGCTGTTTTAAATCTATTTTCTATTATACTACTAAATTATTGATAGTGTTATTTATTGCCAACTAAACCAAACTGTACGATATGTACAGAATAATTATATTGTGTATATAAATAATAATAAAATAAATAAATGTATAATTTTATCAAACATATTTGTAAACCGACATCAATAATATAACCAACATTTTACACTGTAAACACCCTGCCCTCTACACCCTCTCATAGAGTGGACCGATATCAGGGAGCACAGAGATTATATTTATATTTTGCATGACGTCAAAAGTGTCTACCTTACTCAGTGATCGCCGATAGATATGATCACTGATCTTGGGACCAACAGGTGTCATAGGATCTAAGAATAAAAAGGGAGGTAGCACAGGAACACACAGCCAGAGATTGCTAGATAAATAGATAGTCAGACTTTCTGAGATCCTGGATGATTTAGTGAACTGTGCCAGTGTTAAATTGAGTCATGTGACATAATACAATAATAAATATAAAGCACGACATAGTGAGACGTACCCTTTTAAAACTAAACAATGGTTCATTTATGTAGTTTACAAATCGTCTCTCTGAGGACGTATGGTAAATTTTATGTAACAATATAAAAATAAAAATTGGTTAATTGAATACAATTTAGTTAAGTTTCTGTTTAATGTAAGATATTTAGTTATAATATTGATAAAAGGAGTATTTTTAAAGTCTTTTGAAACCAAGCTATGTGTTATCCAACAAAATAATTTACAGTTTCCAATATGGATACAAAAGTGACGCCTGTAAAATGCAAATGCAACATGGATTCTCTTTGTTATCTTACCAAAAGTTTTTTAATCGTGGTATAGCTAGCCCTTTAGTTCTAAGCTCCTCTCAATAAGGAATAACTGTTCACAGACAGATAAAAGTACTTTAGTCTTACATGATTGTGGGGTTATACTCCCTCCACAAAATTTGACAGGTTGAAAAGTATAAATCTTCGTTTATATTCTTCAGTAATGGTTGAAATGTAGTAAACAAGTTACCTCTTACATAAACTATTGATTCTGTTGTTGATACCTTAGTAGGTTCACTATAGAAATACACTTAATACGTAGCAAAACATATTCTTCTTCAAATAGTGGTGTTACCAATATCGAACTAAAGAAAAAACCGAGTAAAATGTGGGTTTTCACTTCCACAACATTCTTAAATAAATTTTATTCTTGGAGTTCCCGAACTGCCTTCTGGTATTGTCCTCTTCAATCCAGATGGTCATAGTCGTAATACTCGCTAACCAACTTGTAATTTATTACATAAATGCTAAAAAGTTATTTAAAACATCTTAAGCATAACAGATCTTCTTACAACAATACTAACTTACCTACCTATAAATTAATATTTTAAAAGGACGCAAGGTTCTTTAAAACTATTTGAAATATAACAAATCATAATACAATATTTAAACTTATATTGCACGAGAGAGATCGTAGCTAAACAAAAATTTAATGTCAAGAAAACTGACCAAACTCAATGCACATTAAATTATTAGTCAAGGTTTTATCAATTTTATAACAGCTCTATGAATGCATTGGAAATTAATCACAAGACTATCGAGATCTTTTCCAAAGCTCCTCGATACAACGCTCGGACCAGTTAGTAAGAAAACTACTTTAGTAAAAATTATAACTTAAAACATTTAAAACCCATAGTCATAATCATTATAATCATAGCATTTAAAGATAAAATAAAGATTAATAACAAATCCTCTAAGAAATAAAAGATATTAAATACTGGTAGCTTCCTATGTCAGGCGATTGACTCAAGCGGCTATTGGCGACCTTTCGATGAAACAATCCATAATCTGTGGCAGTATTGATCAGGTTTGAAAGCCATGTTTGTTACAGCACATATATTAAAATTTCATGTTATTTATTTTATAATATGTATAAGAAAGTGCACATTACTGTTTTTAGGTATTTATAATAATATAATATATATATATTTAGTGTAAGTCCTTGGTTTGCCCTTATAATATAATCCTTGATCAAATTTTACCAATTAAAAAAGTTTACCTAAGGATTTTGAAAAATTATAGATAGGTCTACTACACATTTTCATTTATATAAATTGTATTTATTTTGTAGCTAAGTAAATGTATTATATCACACTAAAAGTCCCTGAAATTATAAATTTAATGAAAGATTGTGATAAAGCTTGAAAATTGCTAATAACAGAAATGCATCAAGTATCAAAATAAAAGACACTGGGGTCTTATATGTTTGATTTTCCTCCCTATTTTATATTGATATCATTTATATAGCTACATGTATACGCTTTGTTCGAGAGTACTCTCCTCTAATTTAAAAAAGGTTTTGTATTTTTTAAAGAAAACTTGCAACTAAAAATCCAAATGAATTATAGCACATTAATTTCAAGAAATTTAAAATATTTTACAAGTAAGATATATTCCTACCTAATCCTGCCGTTCTCTTACGGGTAGGCAATAAACTGTGCATAAAAGAAAACTCCGTACTTAGTCCATCCTCACAAACCTTCTCCACACTCATCCTCTCAACATGCACAAACCAATGTAAGACGCTTCTTTCTCATTTACCTCTTGGATTCCCTTACAAACCGCAATTCTTCAGCACCAATTAATGACTTTCTCCATATAAGTTTTTCCACACACATTTCTTAGCTAGCTCATTCCAACCACATTCACTTTGTTCTTGTGTTTCTCATGACAAATCCACGCTTCACATCCATAAAACAATGTTGGATTTAACTCACTTTTATATACCGACATCTTTTCCTCTTTCGATACTACTTCAGTCTTTGCACTTGTCCACATATTTGAAGGAATAAAATGCAATACAAACAGAACCATATCTGTTTTTTTTCATCTCTTTATTGCAATGACTTGTTTCCTTAGGCTTTCATGGAAATATGAATATTATAAAAAAAATGTGAAGTAAGTTGTCATTGGAATATTATTGAAAATCATTTCTATCTAATTTATTTTTTTCATTTTTTCATAGAACGTTTTTATTGACGTCATGAAGGCATATGGAAGGTAATAGAAAAAAATATTCTATTGAACGATTGTCAGAGGGAATGTTTGGAATATGTCCCTAGTTAAACTGTCACTTAAGTCTTGTTTTTGGAGGAGAGATGTGCATAAAATATTCTATATGAGATGAAGAATGTGAAAGATAGAGAATAAAAATGAAAAGGGGTGTTGGGATTTACATTAATATTGTGTATAGAGATGTTATAATTTGATGTTCAAAATGAATTTCAGCTTTAAACATATATATTTGTATTATTATCATAGATATCTTGAAACAGTATTTTAGCTTGCCTACTTTTCACGTTTCGTAATAAATTTTAAAATAATAAAGGATTAATACTTATAAATACTATTATAACTTTTCCCTTTTATTAATTCTATTTACTATAAAAGACTAAAGTTACTTCATGGACTCCCCGTGTGAAGAATGGGGATAACAACTTGGTTTATCTGGGTATTCAAATATTTTTAGTTTTTTCTTGTCTTTTTTCTGTGAATTAAGCTATAAACAATAATAACTCCAAATAATTAATTTTTAGGATGTTTGTCTGTTGATTGGTTTGTTTCCAGTAAACTCAAAAGGTATTCACCGAATAAGACGGGACTTCTTTTGTTATACTCCTTATTTTTCAGAGAATCATGGTAAACTATATACCATCACAGTATCTCATCAGCGAGAAAAATAGTGTCAAAAAAAACCAAGCGTATGCAGTGAACCTTTTCGCGGCTGGTATTTCGGGTACCTACATAAGTTGGCACGTAATATGAGCTGAGATGTGGAGGGAGAGTTGATAGGGGCAAGTACATGTTTATTCTTGAATTTACACACGAACATAAAGTACTGCATTTGAAGTTTAGTTCTTTTCTAGTATTTGAAGTTGTTGAATGCGTTGAATTGTTTATTGTGAGCTAAGCCACGGGCATATGCTACTTATATATAATATGTTGGTCCTAAATATTTAACGGTATGTTTATATGTCTCGTAGGAATATAATATGAAACCTCAGCTTGAACTTGACATAGCCTTGCAACAAAATGTTAGAAATCAGCTACTTTTGATCAGCACTTGATAAAAGGCGTCACTCTCGTCTGGTCTGGTTTTGTTTGTTGGTTATCAGGAGGGGGGAGCTGAATTGTATCCACTCGGAATGGTATCCAGTCCGACAATTTTGTAATAAACTTCTTTTGTAAAAATCCTGAATTGTATCCACCTGAATAATACTAATAATATTAATAAAAAAAATTATTTTGTAAAAGTCCTAAATTGTATCCACTCGGAATGGTATCCATTCCGACAGTTTAGTAAGACACTACTTTTGTGAAAATCTTGAATTGTATCCACCTGAATTATACCCACAAAAACTGGAATTGTATCCACTCGGAATGGTATCCAGTAAGACAATTTTGAAATATACACCTTTAAGATAAAACCTGAATCATATCCACAAATGTCCGACTTGAGGTTTAACAGAAGGAACGTTTAACGTAAAAGCTTTGTCACACTTCTGGTAGAGGGCAGCAGGATGGAATATTCTTAACTTCCTACTTGTATACTAGAGTACAGCCAAATCAGTATGTTAATTTAATCAAATTATTTAAATTAGTTTAAGGTTATTTGGAATAGAGCACTAGGCTAAATCATGGTTTAAATTAGGAGGGACAGCCAGCACACTTACCTTGGTGATACTGGAGTAGAAATTGTTTAGATAGAACACTATAAAACACACAAACACATTTTTAAGTACAAGCTTTCACTGTCACAGACAGCTTCATCAGGCCAAGAGAGTAGACTGATGCTTGGTTGAACTGCAAGGTTGACTGTCCACAGCTGACTGTTTTTAGTTATGATATCACTGTATAGATGGTAGCTCTATGAGTAACTAGATAGATAGAAAAACTAAAAAATTGTTTTATATACTGTATTATTATTGTTGTGACATTGAATATAATAATAATAAGTGTGCTGGTAGGAAGGAGAGGAATTATCTGAGGTTGAGGTTAGGGGCTTGTCTGGATTTGATGATATATTGATGGGCCAGTTCCCATATCCTTAGTTGTGAAGGGTTGCATATTTCTTTATTCAGGGATTTAACCACCTTAGTTGTGTAACAGTGATTAAAGTCCAGATTATGGGTTTCGGCATGTGCTGCTACAGGCTTATCTTTATTTTTCATTTTTGTGTCATGTCGATGACCATTCATTCTCCTTCTTAGTGTTTCTGTTGTGAGACCAATGTATTGTGCTTGGCACTGATTGCATTCCAGTTGGTAGATGAGGTTTTCAGAATCACAAGTATGGTGGCCTTTTATAGGATAATTTATTTTAGTTATGTTGCTGGAGAATAAATTTTTTGGTTTATGTATGGTGCAGGTTTTGTAGGGGGTGCGGTTGCAGGGAAATGAACCTGATATTTGTTTGGGTTGTGGTTGAATAGTGGGGTCCGGCAGTTTGGGTTTTACAAGTAAGTTGCGTAGATTGGCTGGTTGTTTATAGGTTACTTTTGGGGGCTCCTTGAAGATATGTTGTGTAGTGGTGGAGGATTGCAGTATGGGGAAACCCGTTTTCAAGAGATTGTTGAGTTTGTGGAGTCCAGGGTGGTATGTAGTGACCAGAGGGATGGTGGTGTTTGTTACAGTTGATGTTGTGGGGCCGCTATTTTGAGCTCTCTCTATTTGACTACACACCAGTGCTTTGGGGTAGCCTCTGTTCATAAAAGCATGTTGCAGTTTTTTATTGTATTGTAAAAGGTCATTGTGGTCAGAGAAAATTCTTTTGGCTCTAATGGCTAGGCTATGTGGGAGTGATCTCTTTGTGCTCATGGGGTGGTAGCTGTCATAATGGAGGTATTGTTGCTGGTTGGTTTCCTTTGTGTGCACAGTTGTTTTCAGGTGTCCCTGATGGAGTGTGATGTCTACATCCAGAAAAGTAATGCTGGATGTGGATATTTTCCAGGTAAATCTTAGCGGTGAAAATTTGTTGAGGTCTGCCAGGAAGGATTCGAGTTGCTGAGTGGTGTTGGTCCAGATCATAAAGATGTCATCGATGTATCTGAACCAACAAAGGGGCTGTAGCGGTTGTCTGCCCAGGAACATACGTTCCAGTCTCCCCATATACAAGTTTGCATATGGGGGGGCCATGCGCGTTCCCATGGCAGTACCTTTAATTTGTAGGTAGATTTTGTCCAGAAATCTGAAGTAATTTTTCTCCAAAATGAAATTTGACAGTTTTATCAGGAATGCGGTAGTGGGTCTGGTACCAGAAGGACGTGTGTTGAGATATTCCTCTATTGCTGCGAGTCCGTGGATATGGGGGATATTGGTGTAGAGTGATGTAACATCGAAGAAGAGGAATGAATGGTCATCGACATGACACAAAAATGAAAAATAAAGATAAGCCTGTAGCAGCACATGCCGAAACCCATAATCTGGACTTTAATCACTGTTACACAACTAAGGTGGTTAAATCCCTGAATAAAGAAATATGCAACCCTTCACAACTAAGGATATGGGAACTGGCCCATCAATATATCATCAAATCCAGACAAGCCCCTAACCTCAACCTCAGATAATTCCTCTCCTTCCTACCAGCACACTTATTATTATTATATTCAATGTCACAACAATAATAATACAGTATATAAAACAATTTTTTAGTTTTTCTATCTATCTAGTTACTCATAGTGCTACCATCTATACAGTGATATCATAACTAAAAACAGTCAGCTGTGGACAGTCAACCTTGCAGTTCAACCAAGCATCAGTCTACTCTCTTGGCCTGATGAAGCTGTCTGTGACAGTGAAAGCTTGTACTTAAAAATGTGTTTGTGTGTTTTATAGTGTTCTATCTAAACAATTTCTACTCCAGTATCACCAAGGTAAGTGTGCTGGCTGTCCCTCCTAATTTAAACCTTAAATTAGTTTAAGTAATTATTTGAAATTGGTAGACTCCTATAAAGCTGCCAACATTACATAGAATATTAAAAAGCAGAGCGTTTTAAATTATTTCTGATTTCCAATTAAACACATTGCTGTAATTATTTTTTATTTTTTTATTAAACATGTATTTTAGGGTAACGGATGTGTTGCGGAGGATTTTTGTATTCTATTTTAGCCAGTCCTGCTCGATCATACACTTTAGGCCAGGGGAACAGAAGTTAAACGTATGGACATTAGGAGCACCTTTTAGAAAATATAAACAAATTGTTTGCAGTCAACATGGATAACATTTTACTCTATTTCAATGTTATTTATAGATATTGACTATCTTTGTATTAATATAATCACTGTTTAACATAGTTTTTATTTTTTCCTTGAAGATGCTTTAAGCATTCATTTGTAATCAAATCGATATAGGTGAATGTAAACTAAGTTTGTCATTAGTGCTCTAATTCTCTTTTCAAGTGGGCTGTAAAAGTATTTTCTTAAACATACGGGAAATGTTTGGTTAGGACCTTTTTATCTTTTGTTTCGGTCATTAATTAAAAAAATTCAGAGTGTTTGGGTTGACTCATATTATACCTTTGTGACAAATTTCAATCTTATAATACAGTAGGAAGTATTTATTTTTAGTAATGCGTCTTACTATTTGTTCAGGTTATACGCATATTATGAACTAATTACGCTAATAAGTTAGGGATAAGGAAGATTGAATTTAGAGAGTGGGTGCCCATATTTACATGGAGCTAGAGTGAAATTCACTTAGCAAAAGCCCCCTTCTCAGTGTACCTACCCTGGATCCAATCCCCGATAAACCGGTCATCGGAAGTCTGGAATCTAGATTATTGCAAGAGCTACGTCTTAGAGCATACTGCCCTCGAAGATGGTTCGGTGAGAAGTAGTTTCTTACATAATATTTGGAAATTTCTAAAGCCCACATTTCACCAAACTCTACTTATACATCTTGAATATTTAGGAATTATTTGGGTATTTTAAGTAATCCCAATACATTCCTGGTAATTTTTAGTTTACAATGTCTCCTAAAAGTATACAATGCTTTGGGCGTGTTTAATTAACTGACAGACCGCATTACATTTTTATATATGAGTGTGATTTAAACTTTCTAGGTCTCTTGGTTTTAGAGTTATAGCTCCTAACCACATACCCACAAACATACATGAATAAAAACAAACAAATACACATCTCATATTATTTAAGTACGTGTTCTCGCCAGCTTGTCTAAAGATCGGCCCTTCAGTTTTAACCCAAGCTGCCCATCATAGCCTTGGTCTTCCAAGGCTATTCTTTCACAGTTTCTTGCCTACCCATCAAGGGAACGGCGTGTTAGGCATGCATGCATGTATGTATGTATGGAATTATATATATAGGATTATTGGTTATTCTTTCCCATTGTCAGCCTTCCCATAGTTTATGAGCTAGAGCTCTGCACAGGCTAAGAAATATTGTTCTATATCAACAATTCTTTTTATGGCCGTGATATTTAATATGTATCTAGGTATTTTTAAAAGTGGATCTAATGAAACTATAATGAGCATAAGCTGAGGAAAAGGTAAAAAAAAGTAGGTATATTGTTTTGTAGCCGATCTCTTAAAATAAAATACCGGACGCAATTTGTATTTAGACTATATGTAAACCGGAAGTCTAAGTTATATCCATGTGAAATTTCAGCAAAGCATATGGTACAGTGGCCTGAACGTGATAGAGCAAAAAACAAACTAAAGGCAGACATTTCTATTTTATATAATTAGCAGTGTAAAAGTACAAAACAAAGTTTACGTATGCTAAATTTCCTAATTTATAACTATACAAAGCCTAAGATTTTCATGGTCTTTCGTTTGGCATTATTCTGCACCAGCAATCACACATTTAAGTACTTAACTCTCACAATGTGTGTCGTAGCAAACACTAAGCTTCCACTAAATAAGGTGGTTGATACAAAGTTTTGCTTGCTATGTTTCTTTGTTTAGCTACCTGAACAGGCAGTCCCAATGTCTAATTTGCTAGGTACACTGGGGATCTAAAAAATAGGTTGAAGTGCACACCCTAAAGATTTCCCGATCTGCTTAAGTAAAGTTTAAAATTGTTTGGTTTATTGAATTTAAAATGTACTTCCTAGTTAACACGTGGTCTAAGCCACTAAACTAAAATATTTGATTTATTTTAAATACAACCAAGGTCAAAGACAAGGTATAGGCCTACACCAAGGCTACAACCTCCAGGCTAAACTGGCTGCGTTCCGTGGGAGAGCTCGAGTCCTTCAACATGGGTATCGCTAAAAACGTTGCCTACCTGTGACGTCACGGCCGCTCTAAATAGGATTTCCATGTTGATGAATTTACGTTATATCCAGCGAGCTTTAAAGTTATAACGTTGAAACCAAACCAAAATTCTGAAATAGTTCTAATAATAGTCCTACAGTGTTACAACATTATTTTTTTAATCTTTAAATAGTTTTTTGTAAACGTACTTTTTTAATAAATAATATACAACTAAAGCTATTTGTCTAGGTAACGAAAATGTCCTGTAGGATTATTCCTGTCAAGATGTAGATTAAAAATGTGCTTGGTAGCACATGTCTGTCAAGAATAGGAAACAAGATAAAGGTGAAATTAAAAAGCATGTTAATGTTTTAAACGCGCTCAAAGTGATTGTGTAAACTCGTCATAGTAAGAGGGAAAGTATTATCAGCCCATAGAAAGGAGCCCTCTCAGGGTGAATTTTAATTTTATTCCCTAGCTTTATTTTTTGTACATTGGGCGTAAAAGTGTGATATTGCTTAGACTGCGTCAAGTTGTGATGCAGCCCGCATCGCAAAATAGCTTTGAACTATCCAAGTAGGCAACGTCGTTAATTGTAATCAAGGGGCATTAAAGCCATTAAACCATTTTAAACATGGTTGTACTAGAAAGAAGACACAGATATCCATCTACAGTCAATCGGGAGCGGGGAGTGGTGGGTGGTTCACAAAGCTAGGTTCAGACCACCAAACCACTCTTCACAAAATCTTACCTGACAAAGGCCTTATACATTAAAATTGCAGGGGGCTCTTTATGACAAACATAATTGAGTTATTTAACAACTTTATATTATTTTTGAAGTTTTTTTATCACCAAACATTGACACTAACATACCTCAATGTTGATGGACTCGGCCCGGCTCAAGGAGCGCAGCGAGAGACTTCCGTAAGGATGAGGATATGGTATATCCTAGTTTGTGCTTGAGGTTTATACCTTGGCGGTTCACTAGGAACTTGAAAAGTGCCTTCTTTATATTAGATATAGTTGATCTTGAGTTTGGAATTACACACACTGAAGCTCACGAGGCTTAAGGCATAGAAATCTCAATCTACAGTTAACTCTGCATATAGTGAAACAGTATTTGGTTCACAATGTCCAAAGTTCACTAAAACTGATATGTGTTTCCATTTAATCGTAATTAAGAGGAGTAGGGATCAAAAATTCATAATATCACAACTAAGATAAGTTTATTTTCATTTATTTCTTAACATTTAAATTTGCTATTGCTTGCTGTACAAAATTTCATTTTTTTATTTTTTTTTGCCTTTCAATGGGAAAATTAATCTATTTGCCCGAACATATTTTCATATAAATGTTAGCTCAAATCATATAAATAAGTTGAACAATACCTATGTGTAAGTTATTTGTTAAAGGATTACGATTTGCCTATAAATGTGAGTTTTAAAACAACAAACACAAATTATAGTGTTTCTTTGCATTTAAGTATGAAACGTATTCTCTATCTACGTTTTGTATTGCAGTTGAGTTGGCAATCAAGTAAGAGAGAAAAAATGTATTATTCATTCATGATTTGTTGATATTTTTAAGCCCTTGTTGTCAAGGAAACTTTTTAAAAAAATTGTACTGTTCATAGAAACTTATAGTTTTATTTATGTATAGAATTTATAAGCCCATTTCCGATAGTTGAAACTACTAGAAAATGGCTTAATCAATTTTGACCAACGAACAATCATTTTAAAGGTTAGGGGTTTAGGATTTTAGCAAAAATAGTAGCCTAAAATTAAACCTCAACTTTCCTTGTAAATTTTCAATATTTTTCATTATGTGTTGGCAGTGGCTTAGCTGTACAATCATTCTTTGTTTATATCATCATAGAAACCATAATTTTTTATATTGTTTGTATCGATAAATAAAAATTTCTCTTTGGCTAAAATTAATAACAGCTAAATTCTTACTTTAGTGGTTTGATGCAATAATTAGATAGTGAGCTGGGATAGGAGTTTTTTTTAAAAGTTTGCATCGTAACGTTTAGGGGAAAATATACTCTCAGTTCAGAACTAAACACCGGAAGCTAAAAATCTATAATTATATAGTTGATAGCCTTTAACGAGTAAACTTTTAGCTAAATAGTAAAGTGATAGCTTATTAAATAAAATGTTTCCCAGTAAAAAGTTTAAAATACATTTTAGTGCAATAATCTGCAGCCATCACTGCAACGATTCACTATTTTAATATAAAAGCTGTACACAAATTTATTTAGGTATAATAAATTTCATACTAAATAGGAATTGAACAAGCCTAAAACACAAACTAATGAAATAAAATGGTTGATTTTTGAAATAGCTGACACCATCATTTGAGGTAAACATACTCACCATTGCTTTCATGCGATATGATCAAAGGCACAACATATATAGTACAAATATTTATTCCATTTTAATCTTTAGGAGTATTTTGTTCATATTTATAAACACCCACTCTGCATTTTTGGTACAGGCGGCAGTGCTATTCTATTCAATACCCATCGTAATATGCCAGAATCAATGCTCTACAAGCGTTGCACAATTTCTATATTAGTCCATCAATATCCATAAGAAGATCTACTTATACGTGTACTTTCATGAGCATGGCTGTGTCCTTACTATTTCCCGAGTAACCACGTAATGCATGGCACATGTAGTCCCATTTTACGGAAAAAGCTATGTCACCAGCAAAATTGTAGGACACTTTCATTGTGTACCAATTTTGACTTGCTTTGGTATAAAGGAATCTCAATCTAATCAGGAATTGAGTGAGTTCCTAAGACTTTTTTCTCAGTTATTAAATTCAAATTCCGAGCAATATGTAAAAAAATTAATATAAGGATTGAATAAATATCCTACTAATAAATTTCAAGTTAGACGTAGGAGATCAATAATTAAAATGTCTTACACAAAGGGGTTTTGGTTATGCATTAATGATTTAAATGGCCTGGAACAACTCTACAAAGCAACTAAAAGATTCAGACAGCCAAATTAAAGATTGATCGACCTATTGTTCCCTAAGCACCACTTTTTTTTTCATCTATTCATATCTTACAGAAATAGAAATAAAAGTGAAGGAGATTCCAAACACTCACTCGAAATTTTGAAGAAGAAAACTTTAATTTAAGCATTTTCTTGAGTTTCAGAAATGAGTAAGAAAGGGGAGAGAATTGCGAACAAGAGCAAGTATTATCATTAGCCCTCACTTGGAGTTGAGGACGAGATTTTATAATCGATAGCTGTGACTGGCCTCTCGACCTCAAATTTCCCCCCTTTCCTTTTCCCCTTATCGCCTTTTATCAACTTCTTGTACAAGATAGAAGGACGGTGAAAGGAATAAGGACTCTGCAGTGTTCATTTGGATTTCATTTTTACTGCTTTCAAAGACTTAAATCCTTTTCCTCTTTTTTTATCCCTACAAGTATTCACATATACTTTAATAAGGAACTAAGTCACATGGGAAGGCTTAGTTAGGTGAACGCTTAGCACATCTGACCATGATCTTGGAGGTCAATGGCTACGATCTAACTGAATACTCCAGAATGGATTTTTTTAGATTGTGTTATTTGTCGTAATTTCTTTAAGGCAAGGAGTTGCATCGGTGGGCACTCATAGTGAACGTTAAACTTGTCTAGTCTGGTTTTCCGGTAATGGGGAGGTAAGGGTTCAAGTCTTTACTAGGTGTATTGAGGTTTGGTAGTCCTAAATGTTTTCCTACCGTCCCTCCATGCCAATGCAAGTGTATTTCATCTAATTTATACCTTCCTCTTCCTCACCCCACTATTATAATTTAAAGGTGAACGTGATTCTGGCATTAACACTCTTTGCTTTCACTTGTAAAAACTTTCTCATTACAATTTAATTGGTCCATGGATCAAAGAACACTCTGATCATATTTTATTTTATATTTTATAAAAATATTGGTGGCTGTTAAGTTGAATTCCAATACACCTTTTAATAAATCTCGCTATCAAAAACTACCTAACCCACATCGGTGGGTACGTGGTGTGTAGGTCTCTAACATCTGGTCTGTTTTCCCACTTTACCGCGTTCCAAATATATATATATATATTATATATATTATATTATATAATATATATATATATTTATTCAAAGCCTATAAACTACCAATTTATATCTTATTATTGTGAATTTGTAAAAATATAGATAGCACGTAGGGGACTAGGACATGATTATAGAACTTTTAAAATACTTAAGTTATTATTTTAAACGTAGGCCTAATACAATTTATTGTTTTCTCAAGTATACTCTATTATAGAAGTATGATTGAATTAAACACATTTTTAACAGTTTATAAAAGTAACAAAGATATCTAGATTTTATTGCTAAAATAATTTGTTGAGTCAATATGTAAATCAACTGGAATTATAGTTGAACATAAATGAACATAAAATACCTTTTCTGCTACAGTTAAAAATAATAAATTTGGCTTCCGATTACTGTTTTACCACATGAAATAGTTTTCAGAACATTGTAATCTTAATCATCGTCCACTACAGATGGTTTTAAATATCTTTAAAAGAATATTGTTTAGTTCACCTACTGTTCTTTGTATTTCTAGAGAGTTCTAGATGGTTTCAAGGACACATTTTTAACTCTCAAGTCTTGAATTATAAGTCCTTCATGTTTTTCTCGTAACTTTATTTATTACGTCCTTTGGGGGCATATTTTATTTCAAGACTTTACAAATGTTCCGAAACTCTCGGGGGTTAGTCCATGGCGAGCACTACATTAGCATTTTGCAAATATACACATTCCTCATTCTGTATTATAATGAATTGTAGTTTAATCTACACTATATTTTAGTTAAGTTATTAGTATTCATTTCTGGCCTAACTTTTATTTTTCTTCTTAAATTTGTTATTATTTTAAGTGTTAAAAATCATCATTTAACTGTGTTTTGATTTTGGTGTAATGGAATTGAACACGAGTTAAAGTGGTTTTTATACATTTTTATAACAACATACATTTTTGGTTACAAACAAATTCAATACTTTATTATTCCATTAAATACTTTTAGTTCTATTTTATATACATATTAATCCCAACAGTTATACTGTAGTTGACCCACCTCGGTGGCGAGGTTAGCCAATGCGCTGGTATCTTGTTGAGCTAGACTGCCAAGGACAGGGTGATCGAGGTTCAAATCTTGGTTGTGTGAACTGGGGGTGGTTTTTCATAAATATTTTTCCACTCTTCCTCTACGCAAATGCATTTTCACTTTCTCTAAATTCTACCTTTCCTTTTCCTAAGCCATTAACATAATTAGTATTTAAGGTATATTCTAAACGGGTAGTAAGACACGGTGCTAAACTTAAAATAATAATAATTATACTGTAGTTGTCAAGAACATAGAGGGAGTTTGAACATAATAATTTTAAACTAAGAAAAAAGAAATGTTAAACTACCACGTTTTCTATGATAAATATACAATGACTGTTTGGAATACTATGTTTATAAATCCAAATGCTTCAACTAACTTAATATTCCATCTCACCGGCAAACCAATAGTCTATAGATAAAATCGACATCCTAATTTTTCGCTTTAATTATAAAAAATCACTTTAAATTAAATACAAATAAATTTTAGTGGTTTATTTAAAATGAGTGGATCCAAATTTATTTGTAGATATGGAAAGAGTGAGAAGGAGAAAGGGATTGAAAAAATCCTTACTTGATAACAGTTGGTACGGCATTGATATTTAGGTCAAGGACCAGGGGGATTGAATTCTTAGGGGGTTAATTTTTTTTAAAAACCTATACAACTAACACATTCTGTTGAGAATACTCCTCAAGTCTTTCCAAATCTACCCTCTCTCTTTATGCCCCCACAGCTTAGACCACCCCCAACAACAGTTTAGCCCAAGAAAAATTGCTCCACATTCATTCTCATCTGTCGGCTTCTCGAAGGATCCTTTTCATTTCCTTTCCTTCCATTCTCCAGGATACCTCTTTACCCTCCATCCTTTTTTTCTACTCTATTTTTATCTCCCGACCTCCCTTTACCTCCCACCAACATTCTAAGCTTTCGCCCTGTTCTAGTTCTCTACGTGAAAGTACTACGTAAGTCCAATTAAGGTTTTTTGGGGGGAGAGCTAGAGGGGAGGGGTTGTTGCACTTGATTTTGATCAAGCGAGAAATACCTATCTTCTTCTTTTTTTGTTGCCTATAGGTGTCTTCCTCGTTCTTTTGAAACACAAGATATATGGATATTTCTTCTTCACACCTGAGTCCCTTTAGTTATACATAACGTATAATAAATCCATTAGCTTTTCTGTACTTTACATCGTAACGAGAACGTGGTGAAATATTCTGAATTAGGGTTATAACTGTTTTTTAATGGCAGCAATTTAATCAGGACATGGATCACATTACAGTGGTTCTTATTAATCTAATTTCATCGACTTGTCAGAAGATCGGCGTCAGGTCTTAATTTATGCTTTTTGGTTTGGGAGTGTACTGAAGTAAATTACAATTTTTGTAAACGTACAAACTAATAGATGCATGATTTGGTCACCTCAGCGCAGTTGTTAGCACGTCAGCCCTTTAAGTTTAGGGTTTAAGGTTTGTTTCTTTGTGTGTCTGAAAAGCTACTACTTTTTAAATTGAGCCTTCCCCTTTCACAGTGACAAGGGTGTTTGTGTCAGTTTTAGATTTAAGCTATTTTATAAAACTGTTATTATAATTCCTATAAAAAAGTGAACATTAAATATCACGATTAAATAAAATTAAAATACTCTGCACGCATTTAAAATATATGATTGTATTAATTATATTTAAAACAAATGTTATTAATGACTTAAACTAACAAGTAAGAATGAGAATGGCATCATATGAGAGATTAAACTTAATAAACGTGTCAAATTATTGTAAATTCGATGTGAAAATTCTAGGTGTTAAAACCCTTTTGTTCAATTAGAGGGTGGAGTTGAACCCCAACATCCCCATTAATGAAAAATCAGTGAACTTTAGACCTAGCCTCCTAGACGATGAAACAGTATGTGTGGGTATAAGAGTATCAGCACGAACATTGGACTTAATCGAGAATCAAATTAATCTTATATTATACATTTCATACAACTGCTTATACATTATATGACTAATTTCTTCTAGTAAGTCAGATTTTTCTACATGTTTTGTTTTTAGATACTCTTAAGGTTATCTCATATAAGAAAACTTAAGAAATTCAAATTCAGTGATGCATATTCAAAGTCCAATCTTTCATAAGTATTGATAGAACTATGTAATTTTATATTGATTTCTCATGAAACCCTAGGATAAAGTGAGTGTTGCGATCGTCCAACAAACCTGGATGTTGATGTTTCCAAATCACATGAAACAAAAAAATAGTTATTTGCGCAATTCCGGTCTTCGGTTCATCGGCCTAGAGGGAACAAACTTTACCGATTGGGTTGAAACTTGGCATTTAGGATTTCCATGAGTTTTCTTAAAATTATTTTAGAAATAATACTGATCCACCCTTACAATTAGGTGTTTTACTTAAAGGTTAGGTAAGAAGAAAAAAATAATTTCTTAAAATATACTCTTAAGATTTTAATTAAAATGCAGTACGTTAGTAGTCACAGTTTAACATTACAAACAAAACAGTGTAACTAATTTTTCAGGAAAAAATGACTTCGAGGGTACTTTACACAAGTGGATCGCTCCAATTTTAATATGCTTTGTAGTAACTCTCAGAGATACAAAAACCCTATAATTGCAAGCTGAGAGACTATTTAAAATAAACAGTGCTTATCTGAAATAATCTAAATAATAAATGACATGTGTATATGTTTGTCCGTTTAAAGTTTTTTTCTTCAAATTTCCAACTAAAGAACACAGATGAAACCGCACTCACTGATACACACAAGTGTTGTAGCTACCCCCAAAGTTCTTAAAACAGAATATTGATGACATTGTGAAGCCTCAGGAGGGATTCAGCACACCATGATTACGTGACCTTAGTGTGGCCAAGACATTGACCAAGAAAATTATATGGTTTACCCTGTTGTAGATCATCTATCGGTTTATTTAAACAATTTGTTTGCTAGTTATAATCAAATTCATTTTTAAAATAAAAGGGAGCTGTAAAAGAACACACTAAGAGTTATTTAACAATTTACACTACTAATTATTTTATGTTTATTTTTGGTGAAATGTGATACTATTGATTTTATCATTTTTATTTGACGTTTTGTATTATTTTCTTTCACTTAGCATATGGTCTTTCTTAATCCAAGCAGAGATTGCGTTGTTTATGTAAAATATCCGTTTACGTAATCAGTCTGTAACTAAGCTTATGAACTGGGTAATGTGTTTAAAATATTATTATATTGATTTTAGTTCATTTTTTGTCATAAATGTTTTGGTATTGTTATATTATATATTTTTATGGCATAAGGATATTTTATATTAAAGGTGGATGTTTGGTGTCTTAGATTTATATAGCTTTGATGCAGCTACCTACTTCAGCACACAAATTTAAACTTACTTAAATCAAGAACAGGCACAGCATTCAGCCCATAGCCGTTAATTCATCACTATCAAAGGGTAAACCCACATTTCACCAATGACAAATTGTTTTTGCCATGCCAGGAATCTAATATGGGACCCTTGATTAGGTACAAAGACACGTTACCGACTGAGCTAAGGTGTCAAAAAAATACTCCTAAATTGTTTAAAAAGTATTTTTATAGTATTCAGCAACAAATCTACGATTTACACTTGTCAATATTATAGTACATAAAGCTAATTGAATAATAATGATGATGATAGTAATAATAATAATAATAATAATAATAATAATAATTCTACCATTCACTTTATATATGGAGTCCTTAATTTAACCTGTTCCAGTTTGATGTTAGTGTTAGAATCCAATTCAAAATATTTTTTCTCTCTCCCACCACTCACATTCTGAGAACATTTTCTCGAATATCTATCTACCTCGTACTTATTCTATTAACATTTACAAACACTTGTTTATATCGCATCGAATTTGCTTAATTCTATCTCGATTGTCTTGCTCTGGTTTACGTGATAGCTTCTTTGCTATAGACCTGTAGCAGCAATCAATGATTACACCTAATGGGAAATAAAATACAGTTTTAGTAACCATGTGTTTTACAGGTGTTGATAAAAATAGAAAACCAAAGTACTCATTGTAAGTTGATAATCAGTAGAAAAATTAAGAATTTGTGAGACAGTTTATAAGTTAATTTTTCGATATGTTGTTCAAAAAATTATTAATTTTCACACTAAAGGATACATTTTTTTAATAGTCAGTTAATTGTTCGGAACTATTTGGCCCATCTCATTTAAAGCTACATTTAAACGTTTTAAACATTTAATCCAGTGTTTGCATGCTACAAGGCATCAATCTCGTGTTAGACTAGACTGCCGATGACAGGAACATCGGGGTTCAAATTCCGTTTTTGTGTATTGAGGGTGGTTTTTACAAGATAGGTTTCCACTCACCCTCCAAGCGATATGGGTGCATTTCCTCTTTATTCAACCTTCCCCATCTCTAACTTACTAGCGTATATAGTGCATATGCGTATAACCTTAACAGGTAGTAAGATACGGTTCTAAAACATATCTTAAGACTTTTATTTATTTATTTCCAAACATAAACTGTCGATTGAGTTTATGATAAGACTGATCATGAAGTGTGGTTGAAGGGTAGCAGAAAGATACGAACACACCCGAAGTCAAGCAGCCAGAATTTTATTATATCCATTAGGGTTCAGCCAGACTGACAAGCGTGCGAGCGAGCGCGTGATTAGCAGATAGCTCTCGATAGTTGTTGACGAGGAGGCTCCAAATATAGGCTCAGTGAACTGAGGGTAGTTTTTGGCAAGTGATTTATTGTTGTGGTTTTCTCATCCTCTCTTCACGATAATGGTGATTCTTATTTGTAAAGGCCTACTTTGATTATAATATTGAAGTATTTTAAAAAATATCAATTTTATACATAAATATATAAGTATTTTAACATATCAGTTTCATTCATATATATATGTATATATATATAAAAGTATTTTAACATACATATATCTATATAAATTAAAATGTAAATGCTCGTTTGCTCAAAATCTTATAATTCCGAAAGTTCTTCACCGATTGCTTTGAAATTTTGACACAACGTTGCATTTGAATACACGCATGTTTTTATATACCTATAACAGCGCCATCTGTTTTTAGTTCATTTTTTTCCTTTTTTAATGTTTTGCAATTTTATATGTTTCCGTTATACCTTTTTTCTTCTTTTTCAGTGCAAGCGAACTACTTTAGTTCATCCAAATAATGCCTCACAGAAGATCAAACATAGGTCGTCGTACTCGTGGAGCAGAAGCAGTGCGACGATAAATTGCAAATCAAACTGAGGAAAAACGGGCTTCAGCGAACGAGCAAAACAGACAAAGAATGGAACAAATACGTGCCGAGGAAGCAGCACAGAGACGTGCAGCCAGACTTGAGGATGCACGGTATTGAGCACGGTGATCGTGTTCTGCAGATTGAGATCTGCTTCGTTCTCAACATAATGAACGTGACAGGCTGAGAGTGGCTGAAATACGTCAAGGAGAAACAGCAGATCAGCTTCAAGCATGATTCCGTGCTCAGAAATCACGCGATTACAATCGCCCTGCATTCCGGTACAACCCAGCTGATGATTATAGTTTGAGCCCGCATGTTCTCATAGGCATTAAGACTTAAGTGTGTCCTTATTGCAAGGCCCTGAAATTTAATGGAGAAACTCATGCTGCCAAATGACGTCGTTCGGCGCAGAAATCGTAACAGCTCAATTCATGCCAACTTTCAAAGTGAAAGGATAAATTTATCATAAAGTCGGCTCCCTGCTTCCGTTCTCAGATGGTCAGCATAAATTCCTAGAAATGTATTTCATTGATGATGGATGATGAATTGAATGCACGCTGCGGAATGTCTACCAGCATAAAAACGTCCATCGTCTCCCAACTGCAAGAGATTCTTCACGAAAAAAAAATTTACTGCGTTTGTTCAAAACAAAAATTGACATGATGCTAACTGATACACACAAGATTGTTATTCATGGTGAAAAAACGCCTGCTGGAGAACATGTGCAAAGATTCAATGCTCCAACTATAAACGAAGTGGCAATTGTTATAGTCGGAGATCAATTCCAACCTAGAGATATTGTTCTTCATCGGAGAAACGATCAATTGGCAAAAGTTGCAGAAACTCATCGATGTTACGATGCCCTGCAATATCCAATCTTTTTTGGGATAGTGCCGATAGATATCACTTTAACGTTAAGATGATAAATCCATTCAGTGGCGAAGAAATAAATATTAAATGCAGCGCAGTGAACTATTATTCATACCGATTAATGATTCGAGAGAGTGAATACAATCGCATTTTGAAATTCCGTCAATTGTTTCACCAATACATCATAGATATGTATGTAAAAATCGAGACAGAACGTTTGATATTCATCCGTTTGAATCAGACCAAGCTTCACTCTGAAGAATACGTTCATTTGCGAGATGCAGTTGTAAATGACGGTAATACAGCTAACGTTGGAAGACTAGCGATTTTGCCATCTTCATATATAGGCGGTCCACGTCATATTAATGAGTACGTTCAAGATGCAATTGCGTGTGTTCGTCACTACGGGCGTCCAGACCTATGCATTACATTCACATGCAATCCAGCTTGTGACGATATACAACAGTGCTTACTTCCTGGGCAATCGCTAGTGGATGGGCATGACATAATAGCACGTGTTTTTAGACAGAATCTGAAGTCGCTGATAGATTTCATGGTAAAACATGAATTGTTTGGGTCTGTGCGCTGCTGGATGTACTCAGTGGAATGGCAAAAGAGAGGATTGCTACATGCACACATACTAATCTGGCTCTATAACAAAATCACTTCAAACGAAATTGACGATGTTATATGCGCTGAAATACCCGAGTCCAACGTCGATAAGGATTTGCATGAAGTTTTGAACGAAAAATATGATACATGGACCTTGCGGTATACTGAATCCAAATCCTTCATCTCCAATAGAATTACGGGAAAAATATAAATCGCACATGGCTGAAGATATTTTTCGTCGAATACGCAAGGGAAATTCAAATTGAACATGGATTTCACAACAAAAATCTACAACAAAGCGTTGATAATGATTGAATAGTTGTGCTTAGAAATCGCGAACAAAGTTCTCAATCAATTGCGAATGTCATGACCGAATCGATCTGCTGCTGCTTCTTCTTCGTTCGATATAGAATTGCGTCGTAAACAAAATTACAACACGGGTGATCTTTTGTCGTATGTGCAATCAAATATTCCTAGGCTAACGCTTGAGCAAAAAGGCATTTACGATCAAATAATGCAAACTGTCATTAACGGGGTTGGAGAAATCTTCTTCTTAGATGCGCCAGGAGGAACTGGTAAAACGTTCCTAATTAGATGGATTCTGGCCGCAATTCGATCCCGAAATGACATAGCCTTAGTTCTTGCGTCGTCCGGAATAGCTGCGACATTGCTGCCAGGTGGAAGAGCGGCTCATTCCTCTTTGAAATTGTCATTGAACATGAATTCATTGAAACTCCCACGTGCAACATTTTCAAAGCATCCGGCATGGGAAAAGTATTGCAGAAATGCAAACTTATTGTTTGAGATTAATGCACCATGGTGCACAAAAAATCTCTTGAGGCTCTTGATTGATCATTGCAAGATTTGCGTGGAAATATCAGACCATTTGGGAATGCATTAATATTGCTTGCAGGAGATTTCAGGCAAACATTACATGTAATTCCTCGATCTACACCAGTGGACGAAATAAATGCAAGCCTGAAATACTCTACTTTGTGGCGATACTTAAATATGTTAAGATTATCTTCAAATTTTACGTGTCCAGCTGCAAAACAATCGATCAGCTGAGATATTCTTACATAAATTGCTGGAAATATGGAACGGAACGGAAACGGTGCCGGTTGATCTGACCTCAGGACGAATTTCATTGCCTCATAACTTCTGCAATTAAGTGACGTCAAAAGAAGAATTGGTTGGAATAATACCAATATTCAAACCAATTATACGAATCACGATTGGCTGAGTGAACGAGCTATTCTTGCGGCCAAGAATAAAGACGTCTACGAACTTAACAATATTATTCAGTATAACATTCAAAGAGAGGCAGTCACATAAAAGTACGTCGAAATTGTTGTGGAAGCAGAGAAAGCGGTTAATTATCCAATAGAATTTTTGAATTCACTCGATCTACCAGGGATGCCACCGCACGTACTACAATTGAAAATCGGCATGCCAATTATCATGTTGCAAAACATCAACCAGACAACGCTTTGAAACGGCATGCAGCTTGCAGTAAAAAAAATTAATGAGCAACGTCGTAGAAACAACAATCTTGACAGGACCTTTAAATGGTGAAGATATCCTCCTTCCTTGCATTCCTATGATTCCAACGGATATGACATTTCAATTTAAGAGATTGCAATTCCCAATTCGATTAACGTTTGCGATCACCATCAACAAAGCTCAGGGACAATCTTTAGAATTGTGCGGTTTAGATCTAGACACGGATTGCTTCTCTCATGGAAAATTATATGTTGCGTGTTCTAGAGTCGGCAAACCAGACAATCTCTATATCTTCACAGACAATGGAACAACAAAATATAGTGTATACCCACAAGCATTGTGAAATTAAACATATTAGAAACGTGCGCTTTCTCTTTTCTTTCTTTTCCATTTAGCCAGACTGAGCCACAGCAACGCATGGCCAGGTACAGCTAGTATAAATATAAATCTGATATGTTAAAATACTTCAATATTATCAAAGTAGGCCTTTACAAACGAGAATCGCCATTAATGTGGAGAAAGGATGAGAAAACCACAACAATAAATCACTTTTCAAAAACTACCCTTAATTCACTGAGACAAGATTCGGATCCTCCTCGTCAACAACTAACATAACCCACACACACACACACACACACACACACACACACACATATATATATATATATATATATAAAATTTATGATCTTACCAATTAGATTAGGACGTTAGTAGCAAGTGTGCTCATTCTATCGATAATAATAAAAATGTCAAAATGAGAATTTTTCCTAGCACTCAATGAACCAACATACAATAATATTGCCTAGCGCCTGTAAACTAGACTGTACCGGGTCGAGCGCGCGCTCTTGAAAAATAGAACCAATTTCAATCTTTCAAGCGCGCGAGCGCTCAGTAACTCGTTCGCTCCAGTCTGTCCACCTCTCATTACAACTAATGTGTTCTATTTTATATTTTAGTCGCTCGCGCTCTCGCTCACCCAGTCTGGCCACCCCCTTAGGCCTACCGTTTCCAGCCTGTGGCCTGGGTTAGTTTTTATTTAATTAATATATTCTCCACTAGCGCCTGGTTATCCTGTCGTATCTTGATATGTTTTAAAATCTAACTTAAGACTAGGAAAAGACCAGCATCAAGTCCCCGGCCGCTAATTCATCACTGAAAGGGCAATCCCACATTTCATCAATAATAAATGTTTCGGCCATGACGGGAATCGAAACTGGGGCCCTCTATTCAGTAGACAGACACGCTACCATCTGAGCTAAGGTGTTGGATAAGCAGCCGGTACTATGAGAACCGTAAATTCTCGCGCACTATACCAAAGCTCAACGGTGTTCACCATATCTCAACGAGAAATATTATCCCACCATAATCATTTGTGGCGAAACATTGAGAGCCAATTCCACCAAGCGTGATCTAACCTTTTATACATAATGATTCAAACATTAAAAAAAGTATTTATAATTATCTTATCTCACTTTGGCCCAATATACAATGTGACGTTATTAAATTCGTTTGGGTTTAACATAAGGCTATCTGATAAAATCCATTACTTTTAATTCTACAATGTTCGGTTAGCACTATTATCAACCTGGAAAAGCTCGTAAAGTTAACGCGAGGTATACATTCCTGTTAGTAAACATAACGTCAACATTACCAAAGTTAAACCTTCTACCATATTGTTTTCAGTGCGTTTGTTACTATAAAAGTGAGGATACATTTATTTATCTTCTGAAATGGGTTATTTATTGTATGTTGTTGACTGCTTTGAAGATACGTTACACTTTCAAAGTGTGCCAAGACGTCAAATACAAGTTAATTCTACTACTGATATCTTCTATTCCTTGCTAAGATTGACACTTGGATCTCTTTTATTATTTTGAACTTACATTTTAGCAAATAAATGGTATGGTGTACTGCAAAAATATGTTATCTCACTTTTAACATAAAATATACATTTACAATAAACTCGTAAGTTTTTTTAAACAAAACAATAGGTCTATACATTGTTGTAGAAACACTACACCAAAGATCATAAATGAAAGTATATACACTATGAATATTTTGCTCAATGCCATTAGGAACTAGGAACACTGTTACAGAAAAATTTAGAAAGAGAAAAATATTTGCACACCAAATAGCATAATATTAAAATACATTTTTAGAATTGAATCAATGTATATATATATATTTTATTATAGCTCAGAAATTATTTATTATATAAAAATATATTTCAATTAAATTTTTTTTATCTTTAATAGTACTACAAATTTACAATGATAAGTTATTTTGTATCTCAAAGAGTTGCGGAGAAATGAAAATAAAAGTGGAAAATTTCCCGAATGTATTCCCATCTTATTTATAATGATAAAGCGTGTCAAAATATAAATTAATTATAAGCGTTCGAGCTAATTTCTAGAACATAGATTTTTTTCTTTCTACCCTTCAGTAAACTACCCTTAAACTTAGGTTTAGGTATCTAATTCCAAAAACTCCTATGTGGAACATATGAAAACCCAAGATACCAAGTTTAAGCCCAATCGGTAAATAGTTTTGGCTCTAGCCCGAGGCATAGACAGACAGACAAACGGTCTTGTGAAAACCACTTTTTAGATTCAGGGGGTCATGCATGATACGTAAACATTTGACAAAATCTAGATTTCAATTTTTTAGACAATCACAATACTTTTTCTCTGAGGTGTCGAGAGAAAATAAAATAAAATAGACAGTAGCAAATAGACATAAAAAAAGATAAGAACTAATGAAAGCATTTTTTCATAATTTGACGAGCACATATAAATAGTATCAACGCCAAGATTAACCAACATTTAGACTTTTCGATAAGAAATTACAAGAATTTTGAAGACTTGTGACTCACCTAACTAAATACATTATTTTGGATAAAAATGGGGTAAAGTATTAAGAAAACTCATATCGAGAGTACTTTCTAAGCCATTGCGGAGTGACACGAGTGGATGCGACACGCAAAAGTGTACGCCTACATTTATTGAGTATATGTGGATTAACTGGACAGGGATCTTGGAAGGGGAAGGAAGGAGTTTATTTTGCTTATTACATTATTATAATTATAAACTAGTATATTTTACTTTTCGTCAAGTCTAAGAACAACATTCTGGTAAGAATTCTGTTAAATAAGATAGATAGACTTTAATCATTAGTTTTAAATACCAGGGTTTTGTAGGATGAGCTCAACTGTATAAGAGTATGAGAGAGAGAGAGGCATCGATACTCTCGATGGAAGGAGAGGTGCGCTAATGGATTAGAATGATAGAAGGAGTACGAGAAAGAAGGGAGGGTTGAGAGATTACCAAAAGGGGAAGGAGAACGTAATATGTCTTCTTAGTATTCAGCGTCTAGCAAGAGGAGCATCCCATTAATGGATAAGGCTATGCACGGATAGAGTCCAATATGGCTGCTAAGATATTTAAAGGGCGTCTGGAAACATTCAGATTAACCAAGTCAGCAAAACTGCTTCTGTGGGGATTTTTCTCCTCCGTGGTTTGCAAATAAAAAAAAGAAAGATATAAGCTAGATAAATATTTAGCAAACAAAATTTTTTTAAAAATCTATCAAGAGACACATCTCCAAAACAGCAGGTTAGGTTTGGAACAAAATTGAAAATAGCGTTTATGTATTTATTTTAAAAATATATATTTTTAAAATACTCGTGAAATTGGGTAATATATGTTTAAAAAAACACCAAACACGTTTAAGTTCTAATGATCCAGTAATTTTTCAATCGGAAAAGTCAGATTTTTGGTTAATTATTACTCCCAATTTCACCAATGAAATATTTTATTTATTTATATAGTTTTATAAGGCGTTCTGAAAGTAGTTCTTAAATCAAATATTAAAAAAATTGAGATTTTTAAACAACGAATTATGTTTAAAATTAAGACATATATATATCTAATGAAGGTATTATTAGTTATGGATTGTACTAATAATTAATAATCGGTTGGTTTCTAAAACAATAACGTTAATACGTAGAACACACCCTATTTCACATTTTCACAGAAATAAAACTACAATCTCATTATTATACACGATGTATCGCCAATTTCACAAACTCATAAGAAAGTCAATCACTCAACACAATTTATTCTGTGTGTCACATTTACAATACAAAAGGAAATTCAGCTCAACATTTAATATCTTACCAGTATACTATATTTTGGAAATAAATTACTTTGTAAACTTTAAAAACTATAAATATATATCCATGACAGTTGTCTAAGGTTGGGATTTAGGTACACTCTGTTTACCCTAAAAAGTATACCATACCATAACATAGTACACTTTACTTTACATCCATTACTATTTCTAGCCTGTGACCTAGGTCAATTTTATTACTCAAACCATACATTTTCTACTACCAGCTTGCTAGGCCTGTCGTAGCTTTATATGCCTTATACAGAACAGCCACAACATCTAGTCCCCAGCCATTAATTCATCACTGTGAAAGGATAAACCCACATTTCATAAATGATAAACTTTTCAGCTATGTCGGGAATCGAACTTGGTATCCTTGGCTCAGTAGAGAGACACACTACCAACTGAGAATGTTGGATAACTTAGTACACTATAGTTGTATAGTATAAGATGAGCCAAATTGGAACCATGTATGTTAAGCTTGCTACCTTATAGGGTTAACGAAGGTAACATTGAAGAACATCTAATGTAGTAGTTCCCAAACTCTTTGAATGGCGTACCACTCAAGCGATTCCTATAATTGGGCGTACCAACAAGATAGTGCTCACTATTTACTAATTAGGTATTTTTAATTGGGTCCAGGGATATAATAACACAATATATTAATACATTAACAGTTTTTATGTTATTTACATCTATACTCAATCGATATGTTTGATAGTGTACAAGTATCAAATACATATAAAATATTCTCATATACACACATCCAACTACATACATCCAACTCCGCAGAAATGTATCCAAGTGGGAGGCAAGACTTTATAAATTACATTTGTTGATAAAACTTTGAATAAACTATTATTAGGGTTTTCACTGAATTGGTATCCACCCAAGGATACATAATCACAAAAAACACATACCTATTCCAGTAATAAACTGTATATACATCAAAATATGGAAATTACTTCATTACAATAAAGGAACGTTTTTCTATTTCAAATACAAAATAAACAATAATAAATGAAAGAAGATACAAAGTAGTTTCAACTAGAGAACGTCTTAGAGTAAAACTGAAATATGAACAAAAAGGATACAAACAAATAAAAACATAGTAGACTGTATCAAATAAAATCTTACAAACTTTGAATTTACAAAAACCAAATAAATACATATTTTATTAGTAGAAGTTAGTTAGGAAAGGAACTTTCATAAACATAGTTGGACTCACACAAAAATAAAGATGGGTGAGTTACATGTAACTTATGAAGTTACACAAAATTTAATATCATTATTGATCGTCTTTGAAGAGGAATAATAATCATCTCGGATGTTGCTCAAATTTAGTAATAACAAGACTAATAAAATCTTGTTTTACAATAACTTTTCTTCTGTGAACACTTATCACACGCAACTCACATGATCTATTTTCGTTAATTGTAGACTGAAACCATGTTTTCACTCTCATAAGAGTACTGAATTATCATTAAATTGTGCATGTAGTTGCAAGTAATAGAGTCTTTTTTATTGCAGGAAAAGTCTCTGTGTGGGAATCTATAATTTCAGTAATTGATAGATTTATTGGTATTTGAATTTTCACTAACAAAAAATTATACCATATTGTTGATTCAAGTAAGAAGTTATCAATGTGATAATAATTTTGATTATCTATTTTAATTTGTCAAAATCTTTTTCGGACGATATTTTTAGTTTGTTGGCGCTGTAACTTAATTAAAATAAATGTTTCTTTATGTTCAGCTGAAAATCGGGGTCGCAATGAGGAAACTAAAAATTCTAAATATGGAGTAAAAATTAATCGTCTATAATACTCATTTATAGAGTCATTGGGGTGACTTGCCCTTAGATTTTTTCTCATTATTTATTTCATCTGCAATATTATTAGCAGTAGTAAGTATATATCTTCAAAAATTGATACCGAGATTTCCTTATGCTACACCAAAATACTTATTATTTTCTTTATATGATTTTTCGCTTTTAATAAGTCTTAATCATTGGCCTGTATTATTATTATTATTATTATTATTATTATTATTATTATTATTATTATTATTATTAGCACCGCGTCTTACTACCCATTCGGGCTATACGCACTTACGCTAATATGTAATGGTAGGGTGATTGTGAGATGAAATGGAGGACATACAGTTTAACGTGGGATCCGAACCATGGTGGAGGCCTGGCATTCCTCACATTCACAAGTTGTAATTAATACACATCTTGTCAGAGGTGAAGGAAGAGTTTGGCAATCAGATAAATCTGTGCCGGGACCGAGGATTGAACCCCGGACCCCCAGCACAGAAGTCCGACACCTTACCCCTAGACTGCCAGGTCACCAATTGGCCTGTTAATAATGAATTATTGACTCTAATATTAAGAATATTTACTTATTACAACAATCAAAATGATAGCTTTGGAATTAGTACACACGATATGCCATCTGCTATTATTTAGCATTGCCAATTGCTCTATCCCTGAAATATCAGTCGTTTCATCATCCAAAATGGAAAATCCAACAGCAGCATTAGCAGTGGCTGCTATGTCATCTTGAATAATATTTCCGCAAATATCAATAATTTCACTTTGGGTTCTCACTGAACAATATTTCACTTTGTATGTTTACAAGTAGGTTTTTTTTAAAATATTATCTCCAGCTTCAACTCTAAAAACTGTAGTACATTTTGAAAATTTTCTGTGGTATTTAGTTTGACTCTAAGAGGAATATTATTTGTTCTTCAAAAAACTATTTTCAGCACGATTAAAAATATATTTTTTCTGTTTTATTCTACGGTAATACGAGCAGAATTATTAATCGTAAATGTACTGGTAGTTGTTTTACTTCTGCTATTTCCACGATTTTACACTATCGGTAATAATTTGAGGTAAAATTGATTGGTTTTAAGGAGGACGGAATGAGCCTCAACATGTGTAGGATGATCAGAGAAATAAACTTTGCAGATATAATTAGAAAATTTACACATTCTTTATATCTTCACTTGCCAAACCTGGAATTCTTCAGATGTCAATTTGAATGTTAATATATAATTTAATTTTTAGACATTTATACATCTATTATATTCATTATTCATAAATTTTCATTAAAGATTTATCATAGACGCTACGCAGTATTTAAAAATTATTATTTTGTAATATACTCTTATACTTTGGATTATGTGTTTGAGAAATTGTTTACCACAAGGAATACTAGCATTAAATATAATGTATTGGTTTTACGTAATAAATATATAGTTTTAATCTTTAGTCAAATGGTAAAATAACTAAATGTAGAGCAGATAAAAATCAGACTAGCTTGCACTTTATTTACATTGGTTACAACAAATACTTACAATCAAATTACGTTTTGCCAACAAATCCATCCGTTTCAACTGAATACAATATTTTGTATTTTCTTGTTGTTTCAGAACTTTCGACCATCAATGAAATAAGAACATTTTCAGTCAAAGTGATTCAGCTAAAGAAGATTGTTGAAACTTAAGTTAACCAAGGATATTCGTGTGACAATTTTGGAACGTTACACATGGATTTTCATAAATAAAGTTTTATTTAATTTTTTTTTTTTTATTTTAAAGCCTACTAATTTTAACTTATATTCAAAGAACTTATTGTATGCTTTACAAAAATAACCAAAATGGCTACTTATGGGATTTCAATGGAAAATCTATATCAAGTGTTCTGTATTTTACCCCTAATTAATCACACATATATAATTACTCATAGTTTACCTCTCGTGTTAAAAAATGGTGGCCACCGAAAGCAGTGAAATTAGACTGGTCCACTGTGGCCATGCATACAAGATGGCCAACAATGACCTCCTAACGCCTTCAAACAGCATTCTATTCAACATTTCACATTTTAATGATAGAAAGTTAGAATGTTTATATCACTGGAGATAGTGGACAAATTTATAGCAGCATAGCTATGTAGGGTTTTTTCTTTTAGAAGTTGAGATATAATACAAATTTGCATGGGAATAAATTCATTCAGATGCAAAAGCCCAAATTCATCGCTACCCTTCTGCCTCGAGTGACCATCGCGGTGCGTTATGGGAGCCCCATTTTTGGAGCGAGTGACATCCTACCTCGTAGTCCTCCACTACTGGATCCAAGCCCTGCAGTTAGTAGGCCTGTGGCACGTGTGCTGTGCAGGTGTTGGTGGTTCCGGGGCCATCATGAGCACCAGGATCGTCCAGACGAGGTACGGGAGGCTCCAAGGCCTGGTGTTGCCCATGGAAAACCAGCGCCACCTAAAGCCCATAGAGGTATTTTACGGGATACCTTACGCCACACCCCCTGTCAGGTCGAATAGGTTTAGTCCCACGAGGACCCCTTCACCGTGGGATGGGGTTAGAGTGTCGGACAAGCCGGGACCCGCGTGCCCACAGAAGTTACCGGACATCGCCAACGAGACGGCCGCCCTGGAGAAGATGCCACGCGGAGATTGGCGTACCTAAAGAGGTTGCTGCCCTATTTGAAGAACCAGAGTGAGGACTGCCTCTACCTTAACATCTACGCACCTGTGCAAGGTAGGGAAAACAGCAAACTATACACCGATGTTCGTAGGAAAAACAGTATCTATTAGCTACTAGCATTACTAATTTAAAAAAAAATACATTTATGAATCAAATAATGTTATCTGAAGCTGTCGCTTTTGATTATAAGACTAAATTTAATGAGTAGGGATGAGAAATGTATAAAAATTTATATGGAGAAACGATGGTAATACCATGGTGATAAATGATATCATTTTTAGATGTCCCCGACCAAGATTTGATCTTTGACCTCCACGTTAGCATCAATGTCTTTTATTACAACCCTGAGTATTTATAATACGTAGCTCCCGGTGTATACGCCTTATATAATGAAACAATTATCTTATTATAGTTTTGCCCTTATTTCCTAGTTTTAATTTATATAACCAGTGTTAAAACTTTCTATGCCAAATCTATATCATGACTCGTATTTATTTCCATAGCAATTAATATATTACCGTTGTAAACGAGTCCATGAAACATCTATAAAATAAGCTATTCAATTTATATATATAATGCCCCCCCACCCCTTTCTGGTTCCTCCATTTATTGTTTAGTCACAATTGGATCAATATAAGCTCTGAAATAACTAGTAAAAAATATAATTATTATCAATGCTTATAGGTATAGAGATAACGTCATAACATAAAGTTCCATGAAAATATTTATGCACTGTGGATTGTTTGGGAGGATTTAAGTTTAAAAGTAGCTTGTTTACACTTGTTTGTATTTCACAAATAAATGTTTATATAATTATATTAAAATCTACCAAAACTAATACTATGGAAAAAGTCCTATATTATACTAAAAGTGTTGCTTTGGATCTGTTGGTGAAGAAATTATCAAAAATTAACAATTACATTTCGGGTTTCCCATGAATATCGTGATTTATCCCCACAGATAAATACATCTTTTCCTAGCCTATAACTACATAGTAGCCTATATTGACAGCATAGAATTGTATTTATATTACAGATGTCAAAGTTTACACAAGGTATCGAATAACAGCTACCGTGCCTAAAATATATTTGTGTTTTAATAATTTAAATCAAGCTATCAGATAAATTTCATCCGACGCCAAACTGACTAGCACTGACAATTTGAAACCACTTTTTTTTTATCCTCTTAACGCATTTGCCACCCGTCCGGGCAACTATATTTTATAATACAAAAAATATATATTTTTCTGTCAACATTGATAGCATTGTAGTATATTATTAGTGCTACTATTTTTAAGCCATTAACTATAGCCTACTTATCTAAAGTTATTACTTCAGCTCATTTGAATTAGCATATGAATACGTGAAAAAATATATCTAGTATTTTAAATCTATCGGTCAAATGTGTCCATTTGTATGAAAGTTAGAGTTTAAAACTGGGAAGAAATGTAAAATGGGAAATATTTTAGGAAAAATTACAACCCTTATCACAACCTGCAAGGATTCAATCCCAGACCTTATTCTAACCGTTAAGCTAAACTATAATAGCTGCTTGAAGTCACGTGCCTACTGCTATGGGGGAAATGAAATAAAGGAATAAATTGCACCGTGTAGCGTCATCACGTTTGTCGCGTGTGGGGTATGTGTGGTGTCCTTTTCCACCAGATCAGGTGACATTTAGTTTGTTTACTCTTATTTCAATACGGTTGATCTTTGTGGTGGGATATCCAAACTAGTTCTGCACGTCTAGTAAATGCAGAATTAAACTTCATATTATAAACTGGTTATTCTATACAATAAAGCTTGATCATATTATATTAGACAAATTTGGTACCGTTCTATTATGAAACATTTTTATATCTGCCTCGTTTGAAAAAAGTAATACTTTGTTTGGTTTTTAAATTACCTATTTTTCTTTACGTTGATGTTAAATATAGTAGTTAATTGGAAATTATTTGCATTAAATGTGATGATTTTTAGTTTTTTTTGTCACAAACTTGATCCTTTTTTCCGTACTAAATTAATATCTTAGATATAAAAGAAATTACTACGAGGCATTGTCAATTCTCTATAATATATATTATACAAATAAGAGTTTCTGTACATTTTCATGTTCGATTATAGCTAGAGAGCCACTCAATAAATTTGGATACTGAAGTTTTTTATATGCTGTAAATTCTCACGGGAAAGGTTTTAGGCTATTGATCAATTGAATTAAATAAAAATAAATTTTGTTTTTCAAATATTGTGCTTTAAAGCGAGTGATTTATGGTGTATTCTCCTAGTAAATACATTTCAAAATCCAAAGAGATTCATTATTTGGTTTAGTTGGTTGTTTTGTGTTTACAGATTGTGATAAAGATAGGGTAGTTTCTTTTCCTCTGTATATTCACTTATAACAACTATATAACTAGCGAATCGATTTAATTGAGTTAATTTTATGAAATATATAATATGTATGGAAACGTTTATCAAATAGCTATGTCATTAATGAATTGGTCAGTGACGTTAAAACTATTGATGATTTTTCACAGATAACGATAGTTTAAGTACCTGTGTGTGCTCACTTATAACGTGATAGATATTAAATTGATCTTGTTGAGGTTTTTGTTTATATAATAAAGACTATTTTTGGGAAGGCGTTAGGCCATTGATCAACTATATATGCCATTAGGAAGCTGAGCAGTGACGTTAAAGTCAATACAATTTTTAATTATACACAAATGAATTACCTAAGGGAAGTATTTACTTCAGATCCAAAGAGGAATTCTAAGAGATGCATTAATCTTAAATCCACTGAAAAATGATAGTTTTTTGTTGTTGTTTGTTATTTTATTATCACACACTCATACACTCACTAACACTCACTCTAACTCTTCACATTTTCTCACTGTCTCAATCTCTTTCTCTCTTTTGTATATTATACTAGCATTTGCCCGCATCTTCGCTCGTGTTAATATCAGTTTTAAAAATATGTCCATTAAAACGATAAGGTATCTAATACCAGAAATTTTAATTCCTGCACAGAGAAGAAATCGAGCAACGTTTTAGGTAGATATTACCATGATGAACACTTTAAAGTAGATAAAAGATAAATCTTTGGACACAAAAAATTCAATTCAAGGTTTTTTCGTCTGTTTTAAGAATAGCCACACAAAATATTTGTATTAGTTGAAGGAAATAAAAGAACAAAGTGTAAGTCAGGACCTATATGTAAACGGTGTTAGTGATTTTACATTAGGAGCGAGCCGACACAGGCTGCTGTTAGGACTAACATGGGAACACGCTACATTAATAATTAATTGTATGTAGGAGAGACACTCGCCATGAAGATCAAAGCCTTCCCACTTTATGATTTGTCCTTGCGCCTTGTTACTGGTTATCGCAAAGCCACCACTGATAGTAAATTGCAGGCGTTTAAGCTAAAAGGGCAGGTCTGATGATACAATATGGGGATTATTGGTATCACGACCCCTTCTTTCGTAGCGTAATCTGACATGACATTCTCCTCTTAAGTTTTACATTTTTTTTACCTGTAAGCGGGTCAAATTACTCAGCTTCAGTGGACTTAAAACTCATAGCAAAATTATATGATTTTCAAATTCGATTGCAGAGCGTGGATGATTAAACCGAATGAATCACTGAAATTAATAAAACTGTCAGAGTAGTGCCTATGGGTACATGTAAGTGTGGGGTGGTATTTATAATTGGTCTAAAATCAAGGAGTTAATTTGATTAGCTGATTAATTTCTTAGAGCTAGAATAGCTAAGCTCTGTAATTACGAAATGGGCTTATTTTGCAAAAGATATATCGGGATGAATACAATATACTAGTTCATGGATATCCTTGACCATGACGCATACCTGAGAATTATTCAAGTTCATCTTGCTCTCGTGTTCTACGAAGACTCCATTGCTAGACTAATAAGTATAGTTATTGTCGCGGCACAGGTGGGCATGCATGTTGGTTGACGGAGAAAGCTTCACAACTTTGGGTATGTAGGATATTTTCAGGCAGGTGTTGACCTCGTCAACTCTAGTAATTCTCAGAATGACCGGTAGAGTTTGTAGGTAGACTCCTGAGAAAAATACGGGGACGCATATGTGAGCACGTCGTTGCTTATGAGATCTTTCATATTTCTGTCTGAATCTTAGATTGAGGTATTATGCGACATTGTACTCAAATTTCATTACATAGTCTTAGAAATAATTTCTGCTGTAGTTTTGCTTTGGAACCTTTCTCCGATATTTTGCTCATGGCGATTTGGTCCCTATAAAAATTCAAAGATGATGTAAATAGCAAATTCCGCTGTTCTGTCGTCTTTTAAAAATGTAGAGCCTCCACACGATAAAACCATTACAAATGCAATAAATCCTTCAAACCTGAAATTACTCAAGAATAAATCATCTGTCAAAGTATTTAATATATTTTCGTGTATATTTTAAAAGAACACTTTACTTTATCTTGAACACTATAGTACTGGTACTTTTATGTGTACGGTAAGTTGTACTGTATATAAAAGAGGCTTGTTTAGATTCAATATTTGCAATAGAAGTGGCCGGTCGTTTGTCGTCTCTCTTAAATAGTATTTATAGAAAACAGATGCTTATAAATTGTCTGGTCGAAGAAGATGCAAGTCCTTACGAGTTTTGTCTGAGAGATAACTTAAGCAATATTTTTTTAGTTCACTCTAACATGAATTAAATATATTTTCGTTGAGGTCAAAGCTGTCTACCGATTTCTCTGTTCTGTTTTTATGTTCAATAACTTCATAAATATATTCCCTATGGTTGATACAAAGTGTGAGAGGAATATCCACGTTAAAAATATTAATATGATGGAGGGCAGCTAGCTGAGTGAGGAAGAAAATGTACATAAAGAGGCTTGTTCTAAAGTACTGCTATTTGGTGCGTCATCCTCTAATAGTCCCAGCGCTTTGCAAAATAATTTATAGGTTTCATAGGCTACGTCGCTCACACTACGTAAGTTTTTAAATGAAATGATGATATGGAGCCGCATTCTAAAATAATAGCATAATGACATATCTGGGTGTATGTTTTATATATATATATATCTATATATAACATACATACATATATATCCAACTGATGGGATCACCCATTATTACTCCAGGGGGTTCCTTAACAAAAAAAAACCCTGCTTTTGGCACGGGAATTTCTAAATTTTCCAATGATGATATTAAGCAACCTCATTGTAAGTAAGCATATTTGCAAAGGTATCTTGAGCGCACAGGTTGTAGTGAAGCAGCTGAAAGTGATTACAGGGCAAAACTAGAGGCCAACATTAAAGAACTCTGCTACATCACTAGCCTGACACCTTATGAAAGTAAAGGAATTATCAAGGTGGAAACTAATATTTCGTGTCCGGGTTTGGAAACCACTGGTCTGGTAACAAATCTTCTCGCGAGCCTCCTCCAAGCCATCATGGCTGTGTCCTTTGACCGTACCAATGCACATTACATGAGTATTGGGCAATTTAGGGACCGATGGCCACGTGCCTGACGTCAAACCTATCATCACTGGACATCTGGGGGAAAAAATCCCACCTTGGACAGACTTTCCATCGGTTGGCTCCTAATTTCATGTGTACTGAGCTCACACATAAGGGAGTTTAGACATGACCTGGCAATCACCCTCAGGAATATGAATTAGGGAATGCGTATATATATTAAGTGTAAATAGCCGAAGCTATATTAATGGTAATTACTTCAATTATATATCATTCTGAAAATTGAAAAATTACACCTGGACACGGGAATCGAAACCCGCATTCCCTGACAATTATAATAATTGTACAACTTGGCAATAAGCAACTACCGAGTCAACGATGGCTGCGTTATCTGATGGCTTGTGATATTAAACAAAAATCACATAACTGTAGCTGACGATTTCTGCTATGTCCATTATAGACTCTGCCTTAAAATATGAGTGAAGAATGACTCTGGGCACGGGACGAATCCTGGATAGCTCAGTGGCTAGAGCATTGGCGTACAAGCCAAAGGTCTCGGGTTCAATTCCCGTGTCCAGGTGTCATTTTTCAATTTTCAGAATGATATCTAATTGAAGTATATTACCATTAATAAAGCTTCGGCTATTTACACTTAATATATATATGTTTTATTAAATTAATAATATACACATATATAATTTATATACAATATATTTTAATACATAATATGATGGGCCATGGTGGTCTAGGGGTAAAGTGTCGGACTTCTGTGCTGATAGTCTGGGGCTCAATCCCGTGTCCAAGTACAGATTTATCTAATGCCAAACCCTTCCTTCACCTCTGACAAGACGTGTATTAATCACAACTTGTGAATGTGTGGAATACCAGGCCTCCGCCGTGGTTCGGATCCCACGTTAAACTGTAGTTCCTCCATTTCATCTCACAATTACCCTTACATTACACATTAGCTTAAGTTCGTACAACCCGAACGGGTAGTAAGACGCGTTGATAATATTATTAATAATAATAATAATAATACTAATAATACATTATTGAATCAACATACATATATATTATTGAATTAATAATATACAATCTTATATATATTATTGAATTAATAATATACAATCTTATATATATTATTGAATATAATATCAGTTATATATAATAATATATTATTGAATAATAATATTCAGTCATATATATATATATAATTTATATATAATAAAAATGTAATAATATAATCTAATATATTATAACTTATATACATTTATAATTACAATGTTCCCTACAGGATAGGCAATAGTCCATGCACTTAGTTCAAAAACAACTGCGTACTTAATATATCTACATTAGCTTTCTCAACTCCTCCCTATACTTGCATACTCCCCTCACTGCAACAACCATCATAGATCGAGTCAAACATGACCTTTTATTCTTAAAACTCTTAGTGTTTATATTTTTCACACATTCGTCTATAATATTTACCTACTTCTGCCTTCTGATACACACATTATTTACCTTCATATATATTTTTTTCCTCACTGGATCCAAACTCATTTTCTCATCAAGCCCAAACCAACGTAATACTCTTATTTCACATTGACCTTTTGGATTACCTTTCAAACCACACTCCTTCAGTATTCATTCATTTCTTACTCTGTCCATACGAGTTTTTTCACATATATTAATTAGCTATCTTATTCAATTACATTCTCCTTGCTCTTGTGTTACTCTGGACAAATCCACGCTTCACATCCATAAAACAATGTTGGCGTAAACATAATTTTATATACTGCCGTCTTTGCCTCTTTCGATACTATTTCATTCTTTTCTATAATCCACATACATATACTACTCTCCGAGATGTTTTCCCTCGTCTGTCAATTTCACAACCCATCCTTCCATTTTTTACAGAACATTGCTCCCAGATACACATACATTTAACTATTTCAAGCAGTTTTACATTTATACTAAGTTGACAATCATTTCCTGATCCGTCCACATCCAAAACTATCACTTTAGCTTTGGATACATTCACACGATTTAATGCATTCTGCAAATACCTTTAGTTCTCAGCAGTTAATACGGCATCATTTGCATATAGCAGCACTCTCACATTAACACTGTCCATAATTATGTATACCAACCACGACCTCAAAAATTTCATTCATTCACTAATCCATGAATGCATTAAATAATCATGGAGACATAACACAAACTTGTCTAACACAATGTTCAATATCAAACAGTTATCTTTTTGACCCTTTGACCCTAATGCAGCTTTTCTTCCTTCCTTCATACAACGGTATAATTGCGTTTACTAGCCATGCATCCACACCATACTTACAGAACATTCCATAATATACTTCTTTTATCCCGATATTACGCTTTTTCCAGATCAACAAATGCTCAACACATCTGGTCCATGCAACCTCTTCCTGGCAAGTAATCACATTGCACACCCCAAAACTTGTCTGCAGTTTTTTCACGCACTCTCTTGATTAAGACTCTTTCATAACTTTGCCTAGAATTATCAACAAACTGTTTGCCCTATTATTTTTGCACTGGCTCTTATTGACTTTGCTTCTGTACAAATGAACAGCGACAGTATTTTTCCAGTCTTTAGGAGCATTAGGAATCCCAGCACAAAAATTGAACAACTCACACATTCTGGGAATTAGTACCATATCCACACATTTAAGCATTTCACTAATTATCTCATCCATACCCACAGATTTGCCATTTCTTAACACTTTTATAGCTTTTTAACACCTCAGCCTTGTCATTTGTATCACTCATCATAACATTTACTTTCTAGATGTTTTCACAACCAATTGCCCAAAATACTTCTGATACCCAAGCTCTATAAAATAGAGGGGCCCAAATACAAACAATGGAAATAAACGTTAAAAAGATAAATTAAATTATGTAAATAGGAGTGGGCTGTGAAAGTAATTATTATTGACGATGCTGGACACGTAATACGTCCCCAGCAATCCAATCCAATATGCAAAAAAGGAAACACGGTCCTCCTTCCAACAAAATATAAATACAAGTTGATAGATTAAGTAAAAAAGGGGAGATGCCAAGGGTAATATGATTGCTTAAAACTAGGGATAACCAGACTTAATTATCTACTAAAAGACGGCAGGTTGAAAACAGTGTTTATTTATTAGTATGCAATATTTAACAATATGATATATTCGGGCGTAACATTTACTTATTTTTTTATATTATTACAAATTATTATTATAAATGCCCTTTCTCTAGTAATTCCTTGACACATTGCAAAATTAGAAAAATAATTTAAATATAGAAAAGTTTTAACTTGAATTTTATGTTTATGAAAGTCATACTAAGCGTCTAACATAAATAATTTCGACATCATGTTCATACAGACATCTCCAAATCATTGTGAAATCCAAACCACAAGTAAAATAGAATAGTTTACTTCAATATTTACACAAAAACAATATTCCGCGCATTAACCTTTGAATGTTCCGACACAATGTCCATACTGAATCCTTCACAATGAATCAACATAAACCTTTCATAATTCCTAACTAATAAGTTTAATACTCTAAGTTTAAATTTAATGTTTTCACAACAAATAGTTCACGAATGGCATTATCATTAATATTAAAAGGTTCTGGCTTAATGTCCTTACTTACATCTTCCAAAAATACCTTTAATAATTTAAAAGTCATAAATTGAATTTAATTTTGTTAAATATTCTACGTTTAAATTTTAATTTTTTTCACAACACATAGTTCACGCATGACATTATTATTAATATTAAAAGGTTCTGGCTTAATGTTCTGACATACATCTTCCAAAAATATCTTTAATAATTTACAAGTCATAAGTTGAATTTAATTTTGTTAAATACTCTAAGTTTAGATCTGATGTTCACACAACACATTCTTCCTAAAAAACAATAAATATGTAAATATATATCCGAAAGAGAATTTTGAATAATAAAAAATATTATGCCGAAAATTAATTTCTCCTTACATTTTTTCCTTTAAACAAGTGTCTTTGCAGTCTAAGCTTCGTCCATCTGCTTCCAGACCTGATCCAAGAGTGAAGCCATAGTTTCCTGGGCGGTCATTTATAAGGTGCAAAACTCTATGAACAAAGGGGACAGGATCCACGAAACGGGGGGGAGGGGGACGTGCGTGACCATAGAAACGTCGATATCTTTCTAGAAGCGATCTGGTCTATTCTGGAAAGAGAACTCTCCTCTTCTGGGGTTGGTTATGTTGGCACTGTGTTAGCGAACTCTATCGGGCGTGTCCGGACTCTTGGTTTACACTGGCATTTGTTGACTGGGTGAAGTAGTGGCAGGACGTTTTGATGTTTTCTCGAACGTAGCCTGGGTGGTGATATTGGGTAAGTAATATTTTGTTGACTTGTTGACTGAACATTAGCTTGTAGCCAATAAATGCTACACTTCCTCCTTCGCTCTCTCAGATAATATCACCACAATAATTCTGAATGCCATTGCTATTTCCTTGCACTCCGGGTTTCTTTTTCTTAGTCCACTTCCAGAACAGCTTTTTATTTCCATTAAAATCATTCTGCATTCTTTTTCCTTATTTTAATCTCATTTACTCCGTACTCTCCTTTACTAATTTATTTATATACATCTTTTTTTATTTGAATAGGTCCCACTAACTCTTAACGTTCTCTTTCTCTCTTCACAACACTCATCCATTCATATGCTCTTTTCTTATCTCTAACAGTTTATTCAACCTGTACTTTCCACCATGCATCTCTTTTTAAGTTTTCCAACATCACAGCTACACATATATATATTTCGTGTATTCAAATACTTCCTCTTTTATTAGGTTTCATGAACTTTATATAGCATTAGCATTAATTCGATATTCTATTCTTGCTCTTGTAAAGTTAACTTTTCGCTCAGCAGTATTTCATATAGCACTCTAATACTTTTACCCTGATATTTTTCCACTTTCACTCTTTCTTTCTTAATACTATTTCTTTTCTTCCTCGTAAAATTCCTAGCTAATTTAACTCACAGTGATTAATAGGACGTAATCCGTTCCACATCTCAGCTCCACGCACAGCCCTAGTATTGTTTACTAAACTTCTATGTCTCTCATAATACACCACACTATCAATAATAGTTCTTGATTCCTCTTTTACCATGTATACAAGTGAATATCTTGGTGCTTAAAGCATGTGTTAGGCAGAAATAAACTTTTTTCTAAACAGACTCACTAACGCCTTATCATTTTGGTTCATCCTGAGACTACATTACCTTCCTAATACTCATTTTGAATTCTCTCTTTGGGTAACCACCCAATCTTTCATTTATCTTAACAATATTATTCTGTAACGGGCTAAACAGTTCAGCCCTGTACTGCTTAAATCTGCTGCGCATAATCAGTGCTCAAGAATATATATTGTACCTTGATTATATATATATATATAGGTATATTAATGTATATCTCCATGTGTTACATACCACGCCTCGGAAACACCATTGAACAAAACGGCGTCATCAGAAGTGTTAGCCAATCTCGTAGCTATGCTAACACTGCACTCGACTCGTCGGAGTGATCAAATCGACTGACTGGAGTTAGGGGTGGGCGGCCTGCGCATAGTTTGTCGTGGCTAGTGCCTACATGATATTTCCAACATAGAGGGGTGTCTCCCCCCTTCCTTCCTTCCCATGGTCCATAACATTCAGCCACTATAAGGCTCCACGGTTCGCTGGGAACCACACACAATAATACATCACCAGTCTATTAATCAACACGTTCGACGTCTCTTCTTCTAGTCTAGAGTACAGAACTTGTGGTCGTGAAGATGCTACCGACTGATTTACCAGGCATACGGAAGTACAAAGCCGTAACTTTCAACATTCAAATTTGTAGGGAGTAGGCGGCTCAGTGGCTGGATTGTAGTTTTAGGGATATTTTTGTACCTGTTGAGAGTATTAGCCACTCTCGTCTTATTTTACATGTTATTTAGGTTAACCTTTAAATGACATGGTTTACATGCCGTGGAGTGATTTTACACTTCACATGCGTTCTGCTTGGTCCTTATGACCAGTGGGTTTAATAGGGATGATTCCCACTCCTTAGCCTGCGTGACCATGTTATAGTCAGCAAGGCCTTTTGTCAGGAAAGAGGCTGTTTATGTTGTTCCAGGCTTGATGGTAATACCTAGCTAGGCTTAGGTTTGCTTTTCTGGGGTAATCTATGTTATTTAACTTGTGTGGTTCACCGGTTTGCTGTTCTCAACCTGCAGGTCATCTCTGCCAATTTATCATGGCTCGCGTTTTGTATGTTATATAACTTATGTTGCTCACCAGTTTGCGGTGGTCAACCTGTGGGTCATTTCTACCCAGCTGGCATGGCTCGCACTTTGTATGTTAATTTACATGTGTTGTTCACCAGTTTGCGGTGCTCAAATTGTGGGCCATTTCTGCCCATATGGCATGGCTCGCGTTATGTATATTATCTAACTTGTGTTGTTCACCAGTTTGCGGTCCTCAACCTGTGGGTCATTTCTGCCCATCTGGCGTGGCTCGCGTTTTGTGCGTTATTTAACTTGTGTAGTTCATCTGTTTGCGGTGCTCATCCTATGGGCCGTTTCTGCCCATCTGTCATGGCTCGAGTTATGTGTGTTATTTAACTTATGTTACTCAATTTGTGGGATTTTTCTGCCCATATGGCGGGGCCCGCATCGAACTAACTTTCATGTACGATTACCCTCTGGGGGATTTTGATGCCCACTTTATTTATTGCAAGCATTCCATGGTCATGTTTTTAATGCTTCTGGCTTAGACCAGTTGGTTATGCGCCAGCCTATGATAAGTCAAGACCTAGAACCCTGAATCGGAACTTTCCCTATATATATATTTCCGGTCCATTAATTACCTGAGCTAACATACAACTGTCTCGTACCTTTGTAACCTAACCTTTTAGGATATAGCTGGCTTCACTGGCGCAAATAATCCTAATCTCTTATCATTGGATTGCTCATGCTAGGTTCTGAGTGGGTTCCGCTTTGGTCCTGCTCGTGTGTGGTAGATCGTAAGTCATTTGTTGCAACTAATTACCTGTTGCTACCTTATTGTATAGGATGTTTTGGCCTCCTGATACAAAGGAAGGGTAGAATTGTTAGGTATAATTGTTATTATTATTTCATGCTAGCACAGCAATACTTTTTAAGAGGAGGACTGGTGTGACACAAGCTAAGCATGAGCTTAACCTGTCGTGCAAAATCATTGGCGCTTCACGCCTAATTCTCTCTTGGATAGTTTTAATTATTCAACTATCTGTCTTGATAATTATCCTGGTCAACTCTATGGAGCACTTTAAGAAACATTGGATTGTGTTTTACTCTTTGTATTTACTTAGCATTATTACATTAAACCTATTTATAAACATGCATTTTTATCTTCTGCTTTCAAGTGCTCTCCTATTTTGTTTATTTACCTTGTTTACGTAATCGGCGTTTTTAGTGTTAACTAGAGCGCCATTGCAATTCTTTCACCCAGTTTACATGCATTTAGGACTTCAATGAGGTCATTCCAAAGCTCCACTTTCAAATTATTTTCTTCACTCTATACCAGAGCATAAACAGCACCAAACATAATTCAATGAATGCCCCTTTTCATACGTACCTATGAAAGTCTAGATGACACTAATAGCTGACACCTTCTGACAAACAACATAGTTGTTGGGCTTAGTATTAGACCTACTTCCTTTCCTCACCTTATCTATTCATTCACACTTGACCACAGTGTCACATATCATCATAACATATTTACCTTTTATTCAGGTTTAACAACAAATAATATCAATTCAACTTCCATTTATTTTCTCTAACAATTCACTCTCTTCACCACACCCCCCTGTTTCAATATTCCATTCTCTCACTATCTTGTCAACAGAGGGTCCATTCTAATTAAAACTCAACTTCCTATTATAGCTTTGGTCATCCAAGGTTAATACTAGATTGTTTATTTAAGCAATTAGATCGGGTTACTAACCTAGATGGTACTCGTACCCATGACAGTATTCGCTGCTCAAGGCAAGGGTGCTGTACTGATCGGTGTTGGCACACTTTAGCGAGTATACGTCAAGTACAACCGTTGATCAGTCTTACCATGAGAGCGCTTGCTATATACCTACAAACCAGTATCTCTACTATAGATACTGCCTTGCCAGCCAGTATACCGTCTATTGCCCGTGTCACTAACACTAGGAGGTATGTCAGTGCACTGACAAACAATATATATAGGGTATGGTGGTGCACCGACACATATACATATTAGTGCATTAAATATTATTGAATCAAAATAGATTATTTTAACAGACAATTTACTCTACAACTTATGTTTTTTAATAATTTAAATACTTATAAATACCCAAACAAAATGTTCAAACCATTAAATAATTTGGAATTTAAATTAATAAATGTTCAAATCTTCCTTTGTTTGTGGCATATTATGTAGATATTATTTATATTTAAATCCAGGCACATAATAAAACATTAAATCTGTCTGTGCCTTTGAGTCTGTCTTATTCCAGTAAATTTAAAACGTACTAGTTTCATCAAGACAGGACAACCTTTTTTTGTACTCCTTATATTTCAGAATACAGGATAAGCTATACACCAGCTATCTCATCAGCGAGCAATGCAGTGTTGGAAAACTGACTGTTAGTCTGATTTGTAACAATTCAAATATATTACCTTTTAATGTATACATCGTCTTTATATGTATCCTTGTCAACGAGGGCTTAGGGAGAGATTAATAAACCAATATGTAACATTGGCAACAAGGGCTTTGGAAGTATTTCGATCCTTTGATGCATTCACAATACAAGGTAGATGTTTCTTTGACCAATAAATAATAAGCATAAGTAACCTGTTACCTTCCATTTGATATTTGATTTACACATGTAAACCATGGTTTACATTCAGCCATAGAATTTAAAAGTAAACAATGTATATCATACAGTGCACTGTTCATCATTAAAATATGATTTATATTGAAATGTAGTGACTAAAGTCTAATACAAAAATATGTATTTTATCACTCATTGCAACACTATCCACACGTATGACAGCCACTTTAAGGTTCTTACATTTAGTCCCTTGGCCTAGGTACATTTCCAGTAATTATTATGGTTTTACTTGTAAATTGTAAAATAATTAACTATAATTTTAAGTCCTTTATAGTTAATTGCAACAGTTCCTGCGAGTCCACATAAGATAGTCGTTTTTAGTGACATTGCATTTTCTTCTTAAATTAAGGAATTAACTAACCTATTTTATGTTTTTTCCTGTAAATTAGGTTTATTTGGTCTATTTCTTTGATAGTACTGTATATCCAAACCTTCTTTTTTTTAATTGTATTCATGTAAGCGCCTCACAGTTTAAAAATAACCTAAATTAAAGAGGCAAATGAAATAACGCAAACAGTGAGGCGTTTGTGTTATTTCATTTGCCTCTTTAATTTAGGTTATTTTTAAACTATTTTAGGGATTTTCATATGAATTGTATTTATTTAGTTTTGTTCATTTGTGAATAAATTAAAACTATTTCCTTTAGATTTTATTGCAGCAAAGATTCCACATAATATAGCCTCTGTTAACGTACTTGAATTTGTTTCTTAGATTTAGGTATTTTTTTAGTTATTCTATGATTTTTCATTTAAATGGTGTTTATTAATTTTGTTAGTTTGTTATTAAATTAACAGTACAGTTATTTATTTTGTCGTTCCTTGGAAAGATTTTTTCCACGTAAGAGAGCCCCTGTTAGCGTAATTCTACTAGCATCTTGAATGTTGGTGTTTTTCAGTTTTTTAATGATTATGTTTACTATTATATTTTTAGTATTGTTTCTTTGAAAATATATTAAGGCAATTTTTAGTGTTCATTGCAACCCTTCCTTCACCTCTGACAAGATGTGTACTAATCACAACTTGTGAATGTGAGGAATGCCAGCCTCTACCGTGGTTCGGATTCCACGTTAAACTGTATGTCCTCCATTTCATCTCACAATCACCCTACCATTGCACATTAGCGTAAGTGCGTATAACCCGAACGGGTAGTAAGACGCGGTGCTAATAATAATAATAATAAAAATAATAATAACATTGCAACAATGCCTCCATGTAGGAGAGCCACTTTTAATGTGCTTACATTTGTGTCATAAATTTAAGTATGTTTTTTGTCGTTTTAGGCTGTTGCTTGTGAATTAGGTTTATCTAGTTTGGTTTCTTGGTACTAAACCAAAATAAAATCTTAATTTGGTGTGAAAGGGCACTTACTATAAAGTGCTACGTTTTATTTACTTCATTTTTGATACTTAGATAGTAGATCTATACATGTAATAAACTCAAGGTTTGTCAGCGCATTAGAATTTGTATTGAGTTTTCTTTTTTTCTGAATAGTATAAAACTTAAGAATATCAAATAAGCAATATTTAGGATGTTTTTCTGTATGTCTGTTTGTAAAAAGTACTCATCTGATTGATCTGGGATTTATTTAGTTGTACCTTACTACTTATTTTACAGGAAACCATTGTGAACCTTTTACCATCATGATATCTCATCAGATACCAAACGAAGTAACGTAGATAGCGTAAGCCACGACCATCTACCACGGCTGGTGTATATAAATATATATATATATATATACCATCTACCACAGCTGGTGTATATATATATATATATATATAAAACACCATCTACCACGGCTGGTGTGTATATATATATATATATATATAAGATGGCAGGTGATATGAGCTGCTTTGAGGAGTGGCAGTGGATCATGATGAGTTCCATTTATCCTCATGAATGTTCATACGAGCATATAATACTGCTCTTGACTATTTTTAATTCCTTTCTAGCATATTAAGTTGTCAAATTAGTTCAAGTATTGTTTAATACGAGTGAAGCAACAGGCAAGTTATATTATTTAGTAAACTGCCTTCGTTTTCCAAATAATTTACATGATTCTAGAATAGTACCAAAATAGAAGTAGTTTTGATAAATGTTACCCAGAGGTAGGGTCTATTATTACAATATTTTCTCTTTTTTTGTCAGAAATGTGTTAAAATATTTTTTTATACACTTGATATTACTTATATATTTTGTAATCTGAAATTTTTTATCAATCATTTTAAATACAGTCATATGTTCTAATTAGTAAATTAGTTTCAAGGTTAGAACACGTTATATATATAAGGTTATATATTTACCACATAAACTATCTTCTTTTTTATCAACATTGATAAATGGTTGTTATTTTGATTATACAAGGTAAGACACTAATCACAAGGTAAGGCCACTTTTAATTCCTTCCCATTATTCTGGGTGCTCACTGCATTCACTCTTTACGTTTTTCATGTGTGAGGGGAGTATTATTCACAAAGGTTAGTTGACATCAATGGTAGAAAATCTAGCTAATATTGGAGTATATTTAAAAAATATTTAATCTATAGCAGACGTTTAGACATTTAGAACGTTTGTATTAAAATGACTAGCATTGTACTTGAATTTTTTCAGTTAAGTTTATTAATAAGATCACACATAAATAATTTTTAAAATGTTATATTAAACGTAGCTGATATATCACTCTTCTGTAAGGTAGAAAACTTTTCTTGCTTGGTTTCACTATTGTATCTTTCATAAGATAGAACTACAGTGTAATTTTTTAAGGTATGACTGTCACATTTCAGGGTAACAGAGTGTACTTTTGAATGTGAATGGAAGGTTTTCATGCATATTAAATCGTGAATATACAAGGCTTTTTACGTTTTTCTTTTAATAAAATAACAATACATCAAAAGAACTTTCTTGTAAATCTAGCTTCATTTACCACTTGTCATACATAATACAATAACAAAGCAGGTTTAGAGAATAAAAAATAAAAAACGCAAATTAAACATATTTATTTTTTAATGCTGATAAGTTATGGCGAATATAAAATCTATTACGGCTACTAGATATATCGAAAAAAGAAAAACCTTAAATGATGTCACATTATTGATCGGTAGAGCTACCAGGTTCACTCCATTTATCGTGAAAGATGTCTTATCTTGACCCATTACATGATGGCCCTATTTTATAACATACACCTTAGGGGACTAAATCAAAGTAAGATTTGACCTTCCAGGGAAAACAGAGAGTACACATCTAATGTAAATCCAGATTTATTTTAAGGCACTAATTACCTAAAATATTATACATCACATTGCAATTTTATTATTTACCTCTTGAGTTTCATTAAATTTACTGGGGAATATATGTAATTATGAGTAGACCTATTTAATATGGGAGTTTCCTTAGTCAACTATTTCCTAATATAGGCCTATACATGGCCATGGCCATAATTTGTTCTAGCCACTAGAGGAGTAGAAATCTAAACGGGACATACAATTTAAACTGTATATGCAATTTATTTATAAATTAATAACTTGTAATCCCCTGTTACTTTGAACCCTGAATTTAATGTCGTACAAGTGTATAAGTTATTAGTCTCTTGCGTTCAGTCATATATAACCTCTTTATACAGGAAATTGGCTAAAGATTGTGGACTGTATTAAATTAAGTTTGTGTGTAATAAGTATACTGATATAATAAGTACGTTTATGGAGTGAAAGCTAAATACTTTTTCTTTTGAAACTGCCATTGAAATTATATTACGTTTCTACCATGCAGTTTTTGCTTGTGCGTTAGTAAGACACAAGTGGTTCATTAGGCTTCTAAAACAGCCTGATGTGTGTGTGTCAGTAGGCTAGTTAGTATGTATCAGTTTCCTAATTTACAAATGATTACAAAAATGTTTATGTGTAATTAAATATTGAAAGTTTATTGCTACAATCATTCAACATATTTTCCCCAGTAGTTCCGGATAGCCTTTAAGTCTGGGGAAGGGGATGGGTGGTGGTGGGACCGTTCAACGTCTAGCGCTCCGGGTAACCCTCACCCGAAGGGTGATTCTCTAGCCCCATTGGTTCCGGAGATACATATGGGGATGCTAGGGAGGAGTGGGGTGGGGTTGGTATTTTATGTTAAAAGGCATAATAGTTTTAATCAGCCTGGTTAAACTAAATTATGTGCTATGTCCATGTGAAATTGCAGCTCAATCGATTTAGTGGTTGCTGACATTCGTCCGGGGGGTGTGAGGTGGGGCTGGGGTGTGTTTAAAGTCCAGCACCTGTGGGTGCCCTTCACTTAAAGGGCAGGTTCCCTAGCCTCTGTGGTTCAGGATATACTTCTCGGGTTGGAGGGGGGGGCAGGAAGTGAGGTTTATTTTTAGGTTAAGCAATAATAGGATCTGAACGTTTGAATTATGCCCATGCAAAACTACAGCTCTATAGATATAGTGTCTTTTGAGAGAAACATTAAGGTATATTTATAGCAAAGACACAATGACAGCTTAATTAATTCATAGTGTAGTAGTAGATTTTAATTTTTATTTTTAGTATTTATTTATTCGATGTTCTGCGAGTATTTCACAATATTTGACCTGTAGGTTTATAGCTAAGTTTGTGGATAGTTAGATTATAGTTGCTCTCATAGAAACATTATAAACATATTTTTAGAGATTTTGAGGGGGGTGCAAAGTATCATTCAGTAAAGAAGATGGGGTGCAAAAATCCCAGCCCTTACATTTTTTGGAAATTGATTGCCCATAAATTAATTTGATGATAAATTTTATATCAAGACACAAAGACCATTCTCAAAATGGAACAAACAACAAAAATATCATTCCATGGTTTCCTAAATTATATTTTTAATACGCCTGTAGATAAATTATTGTAATCTTAGTAAAAACTAGATTAGGTCGGATATTGACTTTTTATGTACACGCGAAACAAAAAAAAGTTGGGCTTACAAATTGATCTGTCTGTTTGTCTGTCTGTATCTTTATTTGTCCGTTTGACTCTATTTCAAACTATCTGTGAGCATACACCTTCCCGTCTGCCTTACCTCAATTGATATATTTATTTGGATCTGGGGATATAGCTTAAACTGTAATATAGATTTTGTTCACAATTAATATTTAGATGTTATGTAGTTATACTTTTTTTATTTAAACAAAATATATTTTAGCCCTAAAATTAAGGGAGATTTTTAAAAAACAAAACTTTTCGGAAATTACTTTAACATCTTTGTTCATAATGGAGTTTAGAGGAGTGTTTGACATGGAATATAGCATGATATATTTGTTTAGGTGGGAAGATTTTACTGAGGGTTGCTTTCCTTCATGATTTCCCAATATACCCCCCATGTAAAGCGTGGATACATTTCCTCTGGAATCGAACTTACTCATTATGACTCAATTTTCCTAGTTAAATGAATATGCATATAGTCCCAACAGGTGTTCATGCGTGGTGGAAGATTAGTATTATCTATAATAATAATGCCAACAATTACGACGTTTCAAATCACTCAAACATGTTCATATTATTTCTTAAAATAGGGAGAGATGGGGACTAGGAAAAATAGAATCACACAAAGAGTAGCGGTAAAAACTAATGTATGGATAAAAATTGAAAGGATAGCAGACATTAACTGAAAAGGCATTTTGAACTTACACTTAAATATCCGACTGTTGGAAAATAAATTTGCTCTGGTGTGTGATAGGCAATGTTGAAAACATCAAACTCTTACCATAAAGTTGAAGAAGGTATAATTTTCAGTTGTGTATAGAGGAAGTGGCAAATTTTTTCATTAAAAAACAAAATTATTTTTACCCAACTTTGATTCAAATCTTATCTCCCTATCACAAGTAAACCAGATGAGACCATTCAATTTAAGTGAAAAATGGCAATAAAAACACGGGAATCGGATCTGGTTTATTTGTATTTGTGTGCCAATGAGCCATCCAAGCTCATCTCGTATACAGGAACATCTTTTACTATTTATGTTCGACTGAACCTGTGGACAATAATTACGTATTATTTTGTGATACACATTAATTAATGCAACAACAACAGGATTGACGCCTAGGCTAAATTCTAATTTCTGGACTATTACCAAATAATATTGTAAAACTTTTTTCTCGTTCGGTTTTAATTAGTAAATTATAAGCATGAATATCGACTAATTATGTAATCAGTTGTCTTAGCAATTATTCAATTGGTCAAGCTACTTTGTTAGATACAACCCCGGAATTTTAATAATGAATTTCTGATCTTGAATAGCCTTATTACGTTCCTGCAATTTCGGTAAATATAAATGACGCCCGTACAAAGCCTTAAAGGTGGTGTGTCAGTGTCATTACCCCACATGACTTACGTTTTGGAAATTAATGTTGAGCTTTTACTTCGGAGTTCTTTGTACGGCCATTGTTCTTTTAATTAATTGCCAACCTTTGTAATAACGCCTATATCCATCGTTTTGATGTAGTCTTTTCACACCATTTTTAAAGGGACCCCGCCTTCCTTTAAGCCTATCTGCCCTTCCTCTTTGCCAGATGGACGTGTAGTTTTCTCTCCTATTCTGTAGAAGCACTTTATCAGATTACCTTGATGATAGAAATGAAATGCACACATATCAAAAAATTCCTTTATTTATATTTATTATTATGTTATTTACTTAAATTAAAGTCAATCATTACAAGAACATTTATCTTAACCTCCCATTGATCTCTCCCGCACACATTCACACACATATATTCATGTCATAAACACATTCTCATCAAAACAACTATTTCATCAAACACTCTTTGTCTATCTTACTCTCACACATATTTATAATATATGTCATAAATATTTTCTTTCTTTTACACATGTAAACACATATAGGCATTTATCAATTATATGTTCTAATTTTCTATAACACAGATACACACATGTAATTAATACTTCCTCGCTCATATATAAACACATGTAGCTCATAACATTTTTGTCCCCTCCCATACAATTGCGTAAACACATACACAGATATAAACATATATAAAGCAATTCAAAATCATTGATGTTTCAATACACATTCAATACACATTTTGGCTCATTTGATCAAACATCGATGGCCAATGAAGTAACCAACTAGCAGATAAGCTTGGTAGGTCCACGTACTTGATTGTTCTATTAATTATTATTAATATATTAAATGTCACTTATATCCAAGCCTTTGATTTTAGCATATTGTTTATTCTGTTTTGTTTTACCATTAATGAGTGTATCTAAATAATTATAATAATTGTAGTGCTAAAAATAATCCTAAATGGTAAATTTATCAATTTTGGTCTCCATTTGTGTCTTTGTTATGAAACGTATGGCCAAGAAAGTGTATGATAATGATTTAATTAATAAATTCCCCCGGTTGACAGAACTTCTTATCAATTAAGTATGAACAAAGAAGTAAATATGTATCTTTTTAAATTTCCTAAACCGAGAGTTTTCTCAAATAAATTACAAAATGTATGTATTTTGAAAATAATTCTATCAAATTCATGTATTGTATTTCAATTATCTAGAAGACTTGGTAGAGGCATAAGAAATTGATAAATGAATCCTTTTACTTTGAGTTTATTTTTCATAAAATATTTCCAAAATATTCTTATTTATATTTTGAACACTATTGGTTAAGTTATGGCTCATAGGAAAATGATTAATACTAAATGCAGGTTTGTATGTTAACCAATATAAACGTTTCTCAAATACATTATGGGCCTAGTTTAGAAAAGTTTCTAGCCATCAATATTTTTCGCTGTATTAAATTTGATCACATTTAAATAATTTAATCGTACAGAAGAATACGTTTTATGAAACCTGATCTACCTAACCTAGACTAAATATAATGAGAATATATTCTCAATCTGGTGTACTGGCTGAAGGTTTTGTTACATTTGGTTTTAAATCATCTAGTTTGGTGGATGTTGTTGGATTTTTTAAATTCACCTCACCACGCTACTTTAGGATAATATATAAATCATTTGTAGTTTTTATACCAAATGCACTGGAGTTAATTTGTAGAGAGGATGGAAAAAAACCACAGTAATCTCTAATTTGTTTAAAATCCCCTCCATTGCTTCCAGCTGAGAATAGAACCTTAACCTTCCAATCTTTGTACAGCCAGTTTATTTTATAACTGGCCCCTTAGACCATGTGATAGCTTTACATTTTTATGTTTGACTTTATTAATTTAAGATATTTCGAGGCTTTCTCATCTTATTATAAAATGCGGTGGTACAAGGCTGCCATTAATATTATTTAAAAAATTCTAACATATTTTAAAATGAATACAATTATGTTAATATAATAATTAATTGATGCTACATGGAGGCTTTTGATACATTTTTTGTTCCAAATTGTTTTTCCACCATTTTAGTGTGCGCATACTGATAGATAAATATATAAATACTCTACTATTTGTTTTTCTGTGCTATTCGTCCTAGTAACAGATTGAACCCTTGCTTATTTCCACTATAGGAACAGGGATGAGGAAGGTATAATATAAATACTACTCAACCAGGTAAAGAATATATTATATATAAAAAACTGAAACAGCAATAACAGTTAGCTCTAAGGTACTACTCTCGCAAAGGTCTTGACTGCCGATAAGGGTGAGATCGTGGTTTGATCCCGGTTGGGTGTAACGAGGGTGGTTTTCTATAGTAATTTCCTATTTTTCTCCTCGCAGAATTGGGTACAATTCCTCTAACATTCAACCTTCATTGTTCTTAACCCTTTACCATAATTAATACATAATCGTACAGCCCGAATGGGAAGTAAGACGCGGTGCAAAATAAAAAAGCAATGGAAGGGTGTAAAATAATTTCAATTTCAAGGCATTGATTACAGGGATTTCAACCTATTATTTATTACATTATTTACATTACTTCTTTTTTTTACTATCGTAAACACTATATTAACGTTCATCGTGATGCTCAATTAGGCGTCCATTGTAGCTTGTATGAAAGCTGTCTGTGTCTTGTTTTGCTGGGCTGTAACGAGCATTCGTTTTGCTCTACCTGCGAGCGAAGTTGGCACTCCTGCTAACACGGTCAAAACACACAATACTAAAATGCATTGTTTGTGGTGGCAACAATTAAAACTCCTTTTTGATCCCCCCCCCCACACTCATTTACCTCCACTCCAACCCTATGACTAAATGAGAATCGCTGTTTTCATGAGATTTTTGTTTGGTATTGTTTTGTTTGCTTTGTAAATTAACGAACCAGAAATGGCATTGTGTCTTTTTATTGGTTTTTCTAAACCGGAAAGTAGACTATTTTAACTACCATGCTATTAGGGAAAGTTTTTTTTTAAACCGATAGAATCGGCTAGGTAGGTATGTAACAGGGCTATTTAAAAAATTTCTGTTCATTAGTGAGACTTAAGGATGCCGTTTACTTGAAGGAATATATTCTTACAACATGGTATTTCTTTTGTAATTCAAGTTCTGAATCGTCCAAACATGTAAAACAAGCCTCAATTCTTTAAAAGATCTTATTTTAAACCTTTCAAAGCTAACTTTATTTGTTTATGAAGTCTCTGTTTAGGATTTTCATCATTTACCTTAACCAGCCCAATCGTGTAGTGGTCAGTGTACTTGGCTAAGCGTCCAGGGGACCCTGGCTCGATTCCCGACTGGTACCTTGGATATTTTCTACCTAAAGGGGGACTACCACAAAAGTCACCAGAGTTTGGTTAGTTAGGCTTTAGCTATGTTTAAGTGTTTCCACTTGTTACACACCCTCACACTCATTATCACCATCACTCATTTCATCGGGACATGGAAAGAGCCTCCAGAGAAATAATTTACGGTTAGTAGATTCGGGTGTCCCCTGGACAATAGTTCATAAGTACCAGCTGGTTTTTCCACCACTGGGCTACGATTGGTGTAGTCCAGACACGCAATAAATATATAAATATAACTCACCTCAGTCTAGAAGTGAGATCATTCAGATAAAACGTCCTTGGAATTGAGCTTATTTTATCTTTATATGCAATTTTTACAAAACTATAAAACTTAAAATGTAAGACTTTTGGACTCTTAGTGGGGGCACGTTGATAATTTCTACCTTCATTGTGGTGTGAGATTTATTTTAGAATAGCTATTGACTTTTTAACATGATATTTCTGCACATCTGAAATTCATTTCAGCTGTCTGTAGGTGAGCCTCTGGAACAAAAAATTGGCTACTTGAGGTTAATTAGATTATGACTATTTGAAGATTACCTAGTGCCAAAACAAAATGGAAGTTTGCACATAAGATTATATCAGTTGACAGTTTTATGTCGAGGAGTCACTTCAGAGGTCTTGGTTTCTATATTATGCTCCGAAAACCTTTCCTTGTAGTTTAGTTGGTTTTTAATAAAAGGGCAATGTAGAAGAGGTTTATGTTTAATATATTTTTTTAGGGTAATATAAAGCTAATTCTAATATTTTGGAAATAACTATAAACTTATACCTTCTGTAAACCCCACTAAAATTATTTCATCCCCTCTAACGCCTCTCTTGTCCTACTGAACAGTCTAATCTTACCAACCACTCTAATATTTATTTATTAGCATTTGTACAGTATATAAGTATAATATGTCTGTTAGAAGTTTACAAAAAATGTTTATAGTTTAAAATGAGAGTGAACACTTATTTTGTTATTAAATACATTTATTATGCTCACTTTTATCCACCCTTGATTGTACCTTAGTAAATTGAGACTTTTCAATCAGCTACTAGATCTCATTCTAACTATTTTAATCCTTATTCTATGTATACGTCATTTAAAACATAATGCACACCTCAATTCAATGTTTTAAAACAGAGATTTACTCGCGTATGGCACAAACATAAGCCGATACTTGCACTAACGGCCAGAAGGAATGATTGTATTTTTCATTGGTCTAGTTTGATGGTGATGGGGATATCACGGATAAAATATCAGTTTAGTGTAATTAGGCTGAATTTTACTCAATTTTATGCCACTTCACGTCCAGGCAAAAGCGGATGCATGTCATTATAATTTAAATTTAACCTTAACGAATGAAACCTAAAATATTAATTAATGATCAAATAGGTAGATAAATTATCAATAATTGTAAGGGAAAAAACTCAACTACAAATTTTTTTACTCATTTTGAAAATTGAATTAATCAGTCGGTAATTAAAATGCCATAAACTACTTTGACAAATTGTCAGACCAAGAATTATGTATAATATAGTGATAATACAAATCCTTTGGGTCATCTATAAGGTATAGATGGATCAATAGTTTATTAATTAAATGTATAATTTTGACACACTAACCACTAACCATCTGACGTAAACATAAAGTGAGATATCTTTACAGTGTACGCCAGTGTCATATTCTAAAGCTAGTCTTATGGGAAATAATATTTAATATAAACGCACCAGTATTAGTTAAGCCGTTTTAACTTTATTTATCCAAGACATCATGTTTATGAGTATGCATTACAACAGTTAAAACGACAATAGCTACTAATTACACAATAATTGTGTATGGTGACAGAAAATAATAAGGCTCTCTAGATAGATGCAATTCAAATGTTCCATAATTTTTCTAAGAAAATCGTATTCTAGAACATAACTTTTATTTACTTTACTACCCTGGGCTAGAGGGTTTTTAATTTCTACTGACCAATTATGATGCTGCTTACATGGGTGTATTAATAAAAATTAAAAACAGCTCTCTCATTGATACCAATCAAATGTTGCTGTTTCAGAAGTTTGAAACGTGTCATTTTATGAATATGTGCTGCTGCTTAGCGAAGGAAAGGTGTGAGATCTCGTCACTAAAACAAGAAGATTCATCTGTCGAAAGAACTTACTTTCATTCGAAAGCTATGCTACCAATTTTCTTGGCTGGGATTGGTATTACTATTCCCGTTCTCTGGTTTTGGTTGGAATGTATATTTTGCACCGGTACTCTAATATACGACATTTTAACGATGGTTTGGGATTTGTTTGAGGGCGTTACTTTTTCGTTTGGTGAGCAGTATGTGATGGAACTTATGTTTCTAGCATGATAATTAATACACTACATTAGTAATGTGTGACTGTTTCCTTACGCTGCACTTTTTAAACTAAAGTTTCATCTACATACTTCGTATTTACATGTCACTTACAGCGTAGTCCATAAGTGATTTATGTCTACTTACAGGCTTGATGCTATGCCCTCACTTAGTAATAATCCATAAAATTTGGATCAATTTGGATTTTCTAAAGAGCATTACCACAGGTGAATGTGGTAAAATAATCACAAGTGTGTTAATAAATTAGCATTGAGGTGCGTGTCAAAATGTAAGTAAAAATGATAATAAAGGAATCTGTTATCATTTTCTAGATGTACTATTATCTCCTCTTCTTTAGTGCCAATTCATAGAAAATTCAACTCTACATAGGTAATCACAGTTATAACTAAAAATCAGTTAATAATAAAATTATAAAAATGTAGATTCTGGCCATTTAATTTACTGTGACTTTTAATTTCGATGAATTAGTTGACTTTGTAGAATGTAAAAGATGCAAATACTCTACGAAATCTAAGGACATTATGAATACAAAGTGTGAGATCAATATTGAACTATCCTAATTCTGTAAAGAAGTTAAGAATTCTAAAGTTACAGAGCTACTGACTATGTATACTATACTTAATATTTTGTATTTTATCTTCATGGGGTGGTAACTTTGGTGAAATGTGTCATTATTTTGTTTGTTTGTAAAACTCTTGGGAATAAATAAAGTGGAGGGGTTGAATCATAAAAACTATATAAAGAACCCAAACATACTTGAAACTATATATGTTTGGTCTGAATTTGGAATGTTTCAAAGAATTGTTCATTTGAAGAACATACCAAGCGAGAAGGGGAAAAAATGATAAAAAAATAGAATCAAATTCCATTTCACTACGTGACTTGAACGGCTAAATTTCTCTTCCAAGTTCCAGAGAAAATCAAACTTTTTTTTGTGCATTTTATATTTTCCCTTATATATGTATTGGCTCATTTGACTTCCGCTTCACGTAGCATTTAGGGAGAGTTGGAGAAATCTTATTAACTTCACCTCTACTTGATGGTTTTTCTACTAGCTGACTCTAAAAAAATTATATTTTCTTAACTTAATAAAAATATCATCACAACTAAAATTGGAACAGATTCAAAGAATTCCTTATCTCTAAGATTGGTCAAGGGTTGGTGTATTTTTGTGGTAATGAGCTTCGGATTAAGAGTAAATTAAATGAATTGATGGGTGACCTGGTGGTCTAAGGGTAAGGTGTCAGACTTCTGTGCTGAGGGTTTGGGGTTCAATCCTCGGTCCCCGCACAGATTTATCTGATTGCCAAACCCTTCCTTCACCTCTGACAAGATGTGTATTAATCACAACTTGGGAATGTGTGGAATGCCAGGCCTCCACCGTGGTTCGGATCCCACGTTAAACTGTAGGTCCTACATTTCATCTCACAATCACCCTACCATTACACATTAGCATAAGTGTGTGTAACCCGAACGGGTAGTAAGACGCGGTGCTAATAATAATTAATAGATTGTTTGGTTTCAACAATGGTACAGCAATGCATAAGTAGGCCTATGTATTCAATCGAGAACAATATTTTTAAAATTTTAATCCCGATAGTAGAATAGGGACTGGAAAGGTAGAATTTAGAGGACATGTTGTCACATTTGCTTAAAGTAAGCGTGGAATTTTATTTTATTAAACCTACTCTCATTACACCCAGCAAAGATTCAAATTTACACCAAGCCGTCACTTAGAAACCAGACCATAATTATTATTAGCGTGTCCACTTATATTTTGGTTATAGCCATTAATGTCTCTAAGTTAAGTCATTGCTTCATAAATATGGATAATTTTTATTAAAAAAATAATTTAATTAATACAAATAAAAGCCGCAATTATGGACACGTGGGCTTAATAATCTGCATATATAATCTCTTCTGTCTGCACCGGAAAATTCAGCCAGGTGAACAGATAAATGTTTCTCTCAAAAGGTTTTCACACTCCCTCCACGCCATGCAAACGCGAGTAAATTTACTCCAAACAATAATCACCGCATCCCCAATCCATTAGTATGGTTAAATATGAATTGATTTGAAGGATATTAAGAAGTGAAACAAAATAAAATACATATTTTTATTAACAATATCGGCTTCTCGATAAATATAATCAGGACCACCCAGTATGAGTAAATGTTTGCTTAAACTCATATTATATGTTATATTATATTGTCAAGAACTGTTTCTTATAGCCTAATATAAATTTTTATTATTTTAACTAGAATAAATTAAAGTTCTTAAATTGTGGATACGAAGAAAGCCAATTTTTAATGTATAGCCCATGTCTATGTCTAAATGGTTGTCATCGTTTCCTACTTGTAGGATACAATGGTGCAGTTCTAGATTGGGTTGAGTGTTTCATTTATTTTTTCTATACTTTTTCTGTCCATTATTCAACCAGTAAATATACAACATGTATCTAAAACATTGCATCAAACTTTGGCAGGCTATTCCTTGGGTGAAAATAGGATAATTCACATTAATAACCTAGGGTCTATCTTCAATATTAAGGGCGGTATGCACCCCTAAAGATAGAGCTAAAAACGACTGTTGTGTGAAATATTATGAAAACTGATTAGGGTATTACAACGAATATTTGTATACTACTTATTTATAACCTTGATCATTAATAAACTAAATGCGCTGTTACCATTACCTACCCACATCATGTAAAAAAGGGGGGGTTGTAAGACTTTTTTCTGCAATAAAATATGTAAGAGTAAGTATTGCTAATTTTGACTTAAGATTACAAAACAATGAGTAAAAATTAACAAAAAAGGTGTCTTGGAGAAATTATCTAGTTTTCCCCGTTTCCAAGATAATCACGCAAGTTTGAGCTCAGAGACAAATGTATCTAACACAGCTAGCAACACAGCTATACTGGCTCCCTACCTGGCAGAAATTGACACTTGTCTTTGAAATTAAACATGCATGATTATCTCGGAAACGGGGAAAGCTAGACAGTTTCTTCAAGATACCTTTTTTTGTTAATTTTTACTCCATATTTTGTAATCTTAAGTCAAAATCGGTAATACTTACTCTGATATATTTTATTGCAGAAAAAAGTGTTACAACCCCGTATTTTTTACATGATGTGGGTGGGTAACGGTAACAGCACATTTAATGTATTAATGATCAAGGTTTTAATAAGTAGTATACAAATTTTCATTGTAATACCCAAAGCAGATTTCATAATATTTCACACAACAGTCATTTTTAGCTCTATCTTTAGGGGTGTATACCGCCCTTATTATTCAAGATGGACCCTAGGTTGCTGATGTGAATTATTCTATTTTCACCCAAGGAATAGCCTGCCAAAGTTTGATGCAATGTTTTAGATACACGTTGTATAGGCTTCAACGCTGGCTGCCGAGTCCATGCGTACTGTCTTATCTTGTGTTGAAGTTCTGTTTCCTTAGTTGAAAATTAACTATATATACTTTAACATTTTAATACGTCAAGTGATGTGATCCGAAGCTTTGATATATATTATAAATACCCATGAAATATCTATAAAGTAAAACTAATATTTTAGTAATAATATTAGGAATGTTTGCCGCTAAATGTGTACATTTTCTAAAATGTTTGAATCAAAATCTATTCTAGTTTAGCTTAGTGTGGTTCACGTTATAGCTACATGAAGACTACTTTTGACCTCAGTGGGATTTAAACCAAAACTTATGATTATCTTAAACGTAAAATTTCAACATTTCTGAACTTAGCAAAGGCCAGTTATTATTGGAATTACTATTAACAAGTTCTTCAAAGTTTTAAATGCTTAACACTTCTATTTGGTCTTAAAAAAAGTTAACAACCAAGTTGTAGTATTAAGGTGAGAAGCTAGAGACACAACTAAACAGTGTTTTTGCCTCAAAAAAAGTCGAATATTGCTTCACTACAAACATAGAGATTAATTTTATTCACATCGCAATCACAACAGCTGTTTTTGAATAACTGTCAAGAGTGTCCTGGGATTTAATGACAACTTTTTCTCTTCATTTACAATGTTTATCATCTAATGCCGCTATGCTCATGGCAGATATTCAACAACTGTAAATATTATCTGGTAAAGAAAAGAAAACTCTATTTTTTACTGAAGAAATATTTTATTTATTTGGGCCTAAAATTGTTTTGATATAAAAACTGCAAGAAACTTAACTTTTCTCAATTTCCCTACATGCTCATTGCTCACCTTAGGTGAAACGGGAAATGCTATTTGTCTTAAGCTGACGGCTCATTTCCTCAAAATGATGTATATATTTGAGATTTTGATCATAATTTCTTATATTTCTACTGAAAATTTTAAGATCTTAGATTATTTTTAGGAATAATACCAACAAAAATATATTTTTTATATCTGACAATGCTTTTATTTTACTCATAAAAATTATGTTTCGAATTTTTTTGCAAGTTCATTTATTAATATAATTTAAAATGAGTGTGTTTAACGTTGTATAACCTCATTAATAATATCTCTGTAAGTTAATTTTCTAATATCTTTAATAGATTTTGAGAAAATTTGTCATTTATACAAAAATAAAAAAAGTTTCACAAATCAAGTTTAAATATAAATTCTCGCATTTCCTATACAAGCGTACATGGTGACGTTCTTGAATGATATGAAGGATCAATGGTTTAATATTGTTTTCTACCTATTTCTTGATTTGAATCCTTTTCTGCCTTAAACTTTTTTTTAGATAGTTAAAATAGCTATTTTATTTTTAACATTATTCAAGATCATATTTTAGATTTTGAGCTTATAATACATACCAAAACATATTTAAACCTCACTTTATCATACGCGAAACAAAATGTAAACAATATTTTCTCGAATCTAACAATTTAACCCTTTAATTTTAGAATTATGTTCAATATTATTGATTTAAATGTGAATTAACGATAACAACATTCCAATAAAGAATAAATATTTCCCCAGTTTAGGAATATCCATTTAGCTGTGCTATGACCAGCATCCAAAGATAAATATTCATTCAAAGAGAAAATTGTGATGTGTTCGGACCAACAAATGAAGTTTGAGTTATTATTTTCTATCCAAATAAATATGTTTTATTTATAGATTTACAGACATGCAGAAAATAACGGTTTCCATAGTGATTAAACAAAGAATGAAATACTAAAAATTATCTGTGACAGTCGGGTTTTCATGGAAAACTTCTATTTTTCCCGACATCCTGAACTCCTAACCGTTAAAATGAGTGGTCATTTGTTAGAATATGTTAAGTCACTTCCTCGTAATTCCTATTACCGGGAACAGGCTTATCAAATTATATATAAGGATAGTGTCTCTCTATGATAAATTTTGACTTTATAATATTTTGTTTATGTTTCAATAGGCCCCTATTTCATTTATATTAGTCATTACTGGCATTCAAATATATTTTTTATAATACAAATATAAGATAAATTAATTCATATTATGCTAATTTCATAATATTTTATAAAAAAACAAATAAAACCATATTACTATTTTACTATTGGTTGTTGAGTAGAGATATTTATGTAATTGAATCCTACAACATTATTTAACCAATTTAATTTGTTTCATACAATGAAAATACTTTTTTCACTATTTATATAATTTTTATTTTTAACAAATCACTTTACTTTGAAAATTAAAAAAAAAAGTAGTTGGAAATGGAAAATTAGTATGTATGGCATATCCATTTAAAGAAAAAATGATAAGGATTTAGAATAAAATATCATACAAAAAACTTAAGATTTGAGGTACTTTTGATTCTAGAATAGATACCTTTTGTTAAAGTCAAAATAAACTAATTTCAAAAGACTTGTTAGTTGAGTTTTTTTACCTACATCACTGTACACGTGGTCTAAGCATTGCAAATTTCGTCAGTGATAGGGAAGTTTATATTTCTAATTCTACTTAAATATCCTGATAATTTATTTCCACGATGGTATTTCTATCGCTAAGCTAGAGAAAATTAATTTTCACGGAAAAATCCCTCATGCTTACTCTTTATATTCACTCTTTAGTAAGCTTATTGGGAACGTATTAACTCAATAAATGTTACTAAACAGTCACCAAATTTCTTACAATAGTGTGCTAAAGCTTGGAACAATATTTAGAAAAACATTTGTCCATGAATCACTTGTATGTTTACTTCAAAAAGATCACCCATAAACTTGTTAGTCATAATAAACATTATTCCTATATAGATTTTTTAAATATCTCAAATCATTTTAATAAAGTAAACAAATTCCAAAAATTACCTATTCGTAAACAAACATTAAATTATTTATAGTTTTAAAAATAAATATTTATTTATCATTAAAATCAATTCGCATACTCCTACTTCTGACCATATCGTTATTATTACATTTTTAAATCAGATGGGAGTATAACAGTAGAATTGACCTGGTGTGACGAGGTGGACTGGAAAGAACTGGCTCAAGCTAGGTATAGGCGGCGTACTTTTTTAGATGCAGCGATAAACTTTCAAGTTTCTAATGCCATAGAGTAGGTATGATCTCACTCGACATCTCGGAGAGAAAGTATTGTGATCGTCAAAAAAATCAAACTCAAGATTTTGATAAGTGTCGAGGTTTCATGACCCCTTGAAACTTAAAAATTTGTTTTCGCAATGCGGTCCGTCTGTCTGTACCTCGGGCTGGAGGCAACACTATTGTACCGATTTGGCTTAATCCTGGTATCTGGGGTTTTCATAAGTACTCCCTAAGGGATTTTTGTAATTCAATATCTAATCCTTAAATTAAGAATAGTATACTGTAGGGTAAAAGGGAAAAAAAAAATTCTAAATATCCACTCTAACGATTTTGATTAAATTTTAAATCTAGACACTTTTTATTATTATAAACAAGATGGAAACTTTCATTTTCTCATGAAAATGAATTTGAGGGTACTTTGTAGGTGGGAATTGTTCAATTTTCCTCATTTCTTTACAATTATTTGAGATACAAAATAACTTATCATTTTACCCGCCTTGGTGGCGAATTTCTCTAACGCGCTAGTCGTGTTAAGCTCGACTGGCGAGGACTGGGGGATCGAGGTTCGAATCTCGGTCAGGTGAACTGGAGGTGGTTTTTCCTAAATGGTTTTCCACTCTCCCTCCACGCAAATGCGGGTCACTTCTCCTATATTCAACCTTCCAAATTCCCAACCCATTAGCGTAATTAGTACTTAAGCCTATAACCTGAACGGTTATTAAGACGCGGTGCTAAATAAGTAAATAACTTATCATTTTAAAGTTATTGTATTATTAAAGATAAAAATCTTTCATTTCAATTATATTTTTATAAAACCAATCTTTTCTGATATATTTTCAAATATACATACTTTTAAATTCAGGTCTTTGAAAGTGAATTTAATAATTCTTTCGCTCTTTTGTGTACAATATATTTATTTTTCTCAATTTTTCTGTAACAATGTTCCTCTGTTCTTAATACCTTAGAGTAAGTAAGTTACAGTGTATATTATTTTATTTATGATCTTTGTTTCGATGTTTCTACAACAATGTATAGACCTATTCATTTGTTTCACAAATTTTACCAGTTTTTATTTAATTAATATTTTAAACTAAAAGCGAGAGAAAGTCTGTGTGATGCACCGTACCATTTATTAATATTAAAATATGTATCGATCATTTTATAAATTTCAGATACATACTATATATACTATGTTTATTAGTATCTGGTGAGATATCATTCAAGAGATCACGGACTGGTGTTTATTAGTTATCTGGTGAGGTAGCATTCAATAGATACACGGGACTGGTGTTTATTAGTTATCTGGTGAGGTAAACATTCAAGAGATACACGGGACTGGTGTTTATTAGTTATCTGGTGAGGTAACATTCAAGAGATACACGGGCTGGTGTTTATTAGTTATCTGGTGAGGTAACATTCAAGAGATACACGGGACTGGTGTTTATTAGTTATCTGGTGAGGTAACATTCAAGAGATACACGGGACTGGTGTTTATTAGTTATCTGGTGAGGTAACATTCAAGAGATACACGGGACTGGTGTTTATTAGTTATCTGGTGAGGTAACATTCAATAGATACACGGGACTGGTGTTTATTAGTTATCTGGTGAGGTAACATTCAAGAGATACACGGGACTGGTGTTTATTAGTTATCTGGTGAGGTAACATTCAAGAGATACACGGGACTGGTGTTTATTAGTTATCTGGTGAGGTAACATTCAATAGATACACGGGACTGGTGTTTATTAGTTATCTGGTGAGGTATCATTCAAGAGATACACGGGACTGGTGTTTATTAGTTATCTGGTGAGGTAACATTCAAGAGATACACGGGACTGGTGTTTATTAGTTATCTGGTGAGGTAACATTCAAGAGATACACGGGACTGGTATTTATTAGTTATCTGATGAGGTAACATTCAAGAGATACAAGAGGCTGGTGTTTGTATTCTTCGTACGAGCTATGTGTTTGGTCAGTTAAATTTATAAAGTTTTTATCTTTTGTTAAATTCTACTTATAAACACACAAACAAATGTGTTTTATAATATTCCCAAGGGATAGTTTTGTGGATTTTTAAATTATATATTCAACTGTTATGTCTTATCATATAAATAAAATATCATAATAATACCTACATATTCTTACTAGATGTTATGATTTACCTTGACATTTTATATGTCCTCAGTATACCCAGCTGATATTTGAACTCCTTCCTTCCCGCTACCTATACGTTAGAATAATTTAGACCACTGACACACCAGGCTGGATTTTTCTTAATTTTATTATATTATCTAATTGAATCATATTAAGTGTTTGGCCTTTTTTTTTACTCCACATTTTTAATATAAAACTAAATCATTGAATGTTTAAAAATAAACATGCATATAAAATAAAGATAGGAAATATACGTAGAATATTTTATACTATTTTTCTGCTTGTTTTTAAAAGGAAGTAATTTTTGAGTGATCCTGCCAGAATTAAACGTACACTCTCGCTCTCGCTCTCTCTCTCTTCTCTTCTTCTTAGTGAACGGAAATGAATTAAAGATTTTTTTTTTTGTGAGGCATGCTCGTTTAATTTCCCGTCCTCTTTAACAGTTTCCGGTCTTTGTTTTCAGGACTTCTAATTTGTGGCCGGACATACACCCCCCACAATTCTTTCTCGTAACCACCCCTCTCCCTCTCCAAAACATTTATTTTTTCTGAAATAAAGAAGGAAGGAAGGGAAGCTAAATCACATCAAACGATAGTATGGAAAAAGTCTAGACAATAGTTCTCGTCTTTGTTGGAAATTGGGATCCTATTTTCAAACGCTCCATTATAAATTAAACTTTGATACTTCTGCACGGGGTCTTTCAGTTTATTTTTAACCAGCACACTTTAGTAAAAAAAATGTTATATAATTATTGGAGCCTATTTTTAATCAACAGACTTATTAGTAATTTTATAGAAACACTAGTTAATATCAGCAAATGTCTTCAAAATAATTTTATTCTAGAACAGCCAACCAAATAATAAGAAAACCTAACATTATTTTTGGTCAGCGGGTTTACTAACCACTTAGGCTATACCCTTATGTACTAATTTCGTTAATATACTAGGCATGGATAAAGTTGAAATTAGAAGGAGTGTAGCTCAATTTGTGTTAAGGGAGCGTGGAAACCCATTTAGAAAATTCCGACCTGAGTACACCCAACTGGGATTAAAACCTCAAATTCCCCGTCATCGGCAGGCCGTTATATTGCGAGAGTGACGCCTTAGATCATTCGGTCACCGAAGTAGGTGTAAAAGATAATATTAGGAAATTAATAATTCAGACATTAAATTCACACTCTTATGTATATAAGCCATCACATCGGCTTGTAAGTGCAGGGACGTTTTTGGTTTGTGGGGTGGGAAACAAGTGTGGAAGATACTGTACCCTTAAGCTAGAGGTGTTCATCTTAGTGTTCAGTTTTGTACAGTAATAAATCCTTTTTTATATGCACCAATTTAATATTGGGTGAATACATTTTTTCCAGGAATAAATCCCTCCCCTATATCTACCTCCTATCCCTGTCTACCACAGCTCATTAAACTGGCCACATAGCTAAATGATCAGTGAGGTTAATCGGTTAAGTAGTTAATCACAAACTAAGTGCATCCATTTCCGATTATGGGTGCTGCTAAAGAAGATGTTAAATATTGGGGTTGGGATTGACCTGAATTACAATTAGTAAAATAATATCTAGGTGTAATTTATAGCTGTGTACTATTCAGTGTACTATATTTTATTCTCTCTTCACGAACATTTTTATACATTCCTCTAAATTATACCTTAATACCCGGATGAGTAATATGACCTTGTTAAAGAAAACAGTTGAAACCACAGGTGATTATGATCAAATATTCTCGTGGAAATAACATATTTAGCTACATAACTATTGATGAAAAAGTTCTTATTGTCTTTATGGGCATCCATTTGTCAAAGTATACATTGTCTGAAGGGTTGCATTTGACCCCTATCCCTTCCCTCTCACTCTTAACCCTTGATTCTTTATTATAGCACCCTCCCCCCTATTATATCATTTGGTAGGTAATTACTAAGCATAATTCACCGGCATAATTGAATTTCTTTGCTAGAAAGAAGATGTAGAAAAAAATAATAATTGCCGGAATTCATCTTTTAACGTCATTTCGTGCCTACTTTCTTTAACAAACGTTGCACCACCTTCAAACTCACCCATATACCCCTCGTCTCTTAATTCATCAGGCCCTCTTCTTTCAATCTACTGACATCTCTTTTACTCAAAAACTTCTTCTTTCTCTTCCTCCTCATTAAAGTTCGTCCACGTAGTAAGAAAACGAGATGAGAACGCATTTCCCCTACATCCATTCCTCACGCACCCCAACCCCCTCCTTTATTTAACTTTTTTTTTCATTAATTTCTTAAGGTCGTGTTGTATCTCAACGTCATTCTGGACTTTCCTGCCCCCCTTCCCCCTCCATAGCCCGCCACCCACGTCACTTCTCTCTTGTAAGAACGAAAAAATAAATCTAAAAATGAAATTAGAATAAATTAAGGGGAGGAACAGTTGTTGATGATTATGAAATATTTTATGTAATTTTTTACAACTAATATTTTGAATTCCTCCGCTTCGTGTGACAGAGTAATCACTACATTAAGTGACTATAAATTATTTTCGTGTACGCGACATAAAATACATTGTGTCATTTCTAAAATAGGTTTGTGTGCTTGTATGCTTCAACTTTTGATGGTGAATATAAATATATATAAACACATCAGATGTGTTTTCACTGTCATGGCGATATGGTTTATTGCTTTAATTACATATTCTATTATAAATGTAATTATAATATTTAAATATCTTGGAAAAATAAAATTTTTAAATATGAAACACACAAATATAGTATGAGGGATTTATTTTCCTAAGCTCATATTAATTCTACTTTTTAAAATCATGCAATAAAACCGAACACTAAAATAAAATACCTATTTTTAATTTTTAGTAGCTCACTCCCCGAATTTGTATTGTGATTAAACAATTATGACCTGCACCCATGGTCCAACAGTCTAAGTCTTCAAATGGAAATAGACTTGATTGCTAGTGGTGGTGTGGCTTAGGTTTGAGTCTCAGCTTGTGAACTTAGATATTTTTCCAATGCGATTTACTACTGTAATGATTTCATTCCCTCTACGTGCTGATGTGGATTCATAGCATCTAAGCCCGTTTTTTTTCAAACTTTATCAACAAAACTAATGTAAAATTATATTCTGAAAATTGACACCTGGACACGGGAATTGAACCCGGGACCATTGGCTTAGTACGCCAATATCAATAATAATTGTACAAAGTAACAGTAATAAGCCAACTACTAAGTCGAAGATGGCTGCGTTTACTGATATTTCGTGAATAAAGCCGACGATTTCCGCATGTCCATAATAGATTTTGCCTTAAAATATGAGTGAAGAATGACCCTGGGCACTGGATGACTTCTGCATAGCTCAGTGGTAGAGCATTGGCGTACTATACCAAAGGGCCCGGGTTCGATTCCCGTGTTTAGGTGTCATTTTTCAATTTACAGAATATAATATCTCGATGGAGAACTCCTCTTTAAAAGCTTAAATAATAGCTTCGGCTATTTGATTCTTAGTGTAAAATTGTCGATCCTCCTCCCAACAAAATTCCTAATAATTTTGTTGAGTAATTTTTAAAAATTAAATTAATTTATTATAGGCCTATAATATTATTATGTACACCTTTTCAATAAATACTAATAAAAAATTAATTTTTCTTGCAAAAAAATAAAAATATTTAAAAATAATAATTGTATATAAGATACTACTAATTGACATACGTACATACATACATACATACATACATATATACATATACAAGCGTTCATATGGGCTTACTCTTATATACAAAATACTAATGAAATAAACATTGTTATCTCACCTAAAAAAATAATAGCAGCAGTTTAAAAAATCTTAAATAGCTTTTTATTTACTGTATCCTGTAAAAATTATGATTTCAATTTCCTTATTCATATACATAAATATTTCACGGCTCTCCTAAAAGATGCTATAGGGTCTCCAATATATGGGTGGCCTGTGGCCCATAGTTTGAGAAACACTTGTTTAAACTACCTTCCTGATCCATTCGCCTTATTAAAAGGTATTAATGTTCTTGATGTTAGGCAAAAAACTTAAAAGTAAAACGAAACCAGGTATTTATAGGCTATCAAACCTTAACATTCTCACTGGCAGATTTATTATTTACTTTGGGGTTGAAACGGTGGATGGGGAAGGTATTCAATCAGGTTAAAAATAAAAAAATCATACACAGAATTACAAAATTGATTGGGCCCTACAAGAATAATGTGAATGAATGATATCTAATGTACACTCCGTTCATCCTGTAGGGAACCAGATTTACTACATCAATGCTTGGCACTAATTAGTTTGTAGGTAATAAAATAGAGTCATATTATAATCCGTTAATCTAAGACTGTTACCTTTCAAGGTCTTGCATACTCTTTATATTAGATTTATTTGTTTCCAGTTATAAACTCATATTATTTTTTGAAATTTTAAAATAGATTTAAAAAGTATCACAATATAGGTCCTCCACTGATGGTACTAAACTACTTTAAAAATTGTAACTTGTGAGAAAACTCTAATATTTATAATCCTAATATATATCCCAGACTGACCAGTTTTTTTGATTAAATACTATCTTCATAATATTTACTGAAATTAATTAGTGTTTTAACTAACAAGTCTGACACCTTATCTTAGTCGATAGCATGTATTTCTAATGAGCCAAGGGTACCGGGTTCAATTATTGGCGTGGCCGAAGCATTTATCATTGTTGAAATGTGGGTCTACCCTTTAAAAGTGGTTAATTAACGGTCTGGGTTGGGTGCTGTGTTCGATACAGATTTAAGCTATTCTATAGTTCCAGTGTGGATACAATCTGCCAGTTCAAAAAGTTCACGTTAAATAGCTCAAATAAATTTTTTAAATCTAGATGTCAGCGAATTCTATGATGTATTTACTACATTACTCTCAAGTTGGCCTTGTCATTTTCCCCACGCCTTGTCAATAGGTTAAGGGGTCCAGCTTATAAATGTGTAGCACGTGCGGAAGACCAATTCTTTTTTTATATATATACTCTCTTGTTAGATGATCTGGCCACTGAAGACGATCAAGCTCTAGGCTGGTGTGTTTGGAATTGGTGTGGATTCTAAAATTGGATAAACTTGGTAGCAGCCGCTTATGTTGGGCAAAACTGACCTTCTTCTACCCTTTCGTTTCTCCTCTTCTTATTTGATATGTGGGCTAAATCCAAAATAGGCTGTTTTCTACCACGATCTTCAAGTCATACTACCATCCCAGGATATCCCCTTATTTAACACTAATGGGATGTAAATAAGTTAGGAAGCGTTCTGGAGGAATTGTTTTCGCATTTGAATAGGAGATTGGGAAATCATCCATGAAAAAACAGGGTAAGAAATTCATCTAGAAAACTCGACCACCAACATTGAAAAATCAGACAAGACGAGATCGATGACTTGGTAAGTGTGAGCACTGGTGTGAATAGTTAAGATATATAACGTGCACTAATAAACCCAAGGTGATTTCAGTGCTCGTCTTTAAATTTAACAATCTAGTAAAATGGGTATAAAAAGTTTTTGGTTGGTAAAACCAGGCTTCTAAACATTCTTTTGAGCTTAATTATATTTTACAACCCCTTTACAAAGTTGGCATTAAATACATATCCATTCTTAGTGGTGACGTAGATTGTGCATTAGAATTTTACAAATGATCAGGAGTTCATTATGCACTAAGAGGTAGAGTGGTTTAATCATCAGCTGTCTTATTAAATTATAGAATCAGTTGGAATATATTTAATCATCTACAGTACGTGAGTCTCGCATTATTTTCCCATGAGACACTTTACACCTATTAGATTAATTTCTCTACTTGTCTCGCCCAGTGTTTTCTTCATGGGACACTTAACTTAATACTACATTTTATCTAGGGTAGTGCTTTCCAAACTTTTTGGAAACATGAGCCAGTTTTTAGAACGACCCAGCTAACAATAATGAATATGATGGGGAAGGGGGAGAGTGTCTACTTTGAAATTCAATTGTTTTTAACCACTGTTTTAATCTATTTTTCAAAATGGTTTTTAAAAAAACTTTACTAGTTCTCATAATGAGGTGTGTGCAAAAGTTATACCCGTTTCTCTTGATGGCTACAGTGACGTCCTCGTCAATGCGAGTAACTTTCAGGCGCAAAGAGTTCAATAATAGTTGCCATTTGCTTAGAGATTTATTTTTTATTCCTACTATTGCCAAAAATTCAATCACAGATGTACGAAGATGTTAGAGGAATCAGCATTTTCAATGCTTAAAAGTTTGGTAAGCAGACAGCCAGAACTTCGCTTTTTTTGCGGTCTGGATTCATTTTTAATGGCATATCTTTGGGCATATCAATGAGTCTTTTAAGGTTTTTTTTTCGTTATTTCACTTTAGCATTTTCTAATGATTTTTGATTTTCAAATAATTCAAAATGTTCACATTTTCAAAATTTTCGTGACCCCCAAAAATCTTCTGGCTACCCACTTTATAGGAATCATTAGTCCAGCTTTTGTTTCTCTATATCAGTTACAGGGGTGGGGGGAAGGTAAACGTTTCCACAGATGATCCAAAACTATTTTTTTAAATAGCTATGACGCACCTCTAAAATATAAAGCAATCCAAATATTAATATAGAATCTATATTTTCTTTAAAAATCCGTTGCTGAGCTTTATTTTAATTTAAATTAAAGGATATTCTTATTTTCCTAAAGAATTTAAAAGTTAGAAATAATTCACCGACACAGAAGGTTTAGAATGCGTTCGTTTTTTAACATCGTCTTATTTTTGAAATATTCCTTCTTTTCTTTAGTGACTTACAGGTTTGTATCATTAAGAATTGAACAATACTTAATTATAATAAATGAACTAATAAATACTTGTTTTTATGTATTAAGCGATTTGGGGAAATCTTTTCTTCTTTTTAGTTAAACCTGAAACATAAATTAATTTACAGCCAAAAGGTTTCACTTGAGTGAAATTAAATTTTTTACGGTTGTCTCGTAATTATTTTTTTCTCATTTTTTTATATTGTTAATCAAAGGAATCACGGGAAAAGAGAAGTAAAATAAACGGGCCATTTTTCTATTCATTTATTTTACAATTCACAATATGTCCCAAATCAATGTGTTTTAACTAATTAGAATATAGAAATTAACACATCATATAAACGGTAGGATATAAAAATAAAATATTTTAATATTAGAAAAAATACAAATTTAAAAATGAAATAATATTCAGCACTGTAAAATATTGGTTTTCGATAGTCCTTTTTAATAATTCTATTACTATGTCTCAAAAAATTAGTAAAGTACTCATCTTTGAATATATATATATATTCTAATACCAGAATTCATTTAAGGTTACTAGTGCGTGCCATTACATGCAGGTCCCTTATCACCACGCCTCAGTAATTCTTCAGTTTGTGGATCGAGGAATGGACTTAAGAGCTTAAGGTTATCTGCGATTATACTGAATAAGTATGATTGGAATAATTTCAAAGGGGGTTCTCAAAATTCGGGTTTGGCATGTAAGTAATGATCCCTCAAGGTAAATATTGACTTTTAAGAAATCATTAGGTGAAATTCGCCTTGAAGCCCACGAGCGTAAGAAATTCCAAATTCCCCTTTTGTAACTCTCCTCGGGGACTGTTTTAGGGGATTTACGGGAAGGGTTGTCACATTTTAAATTAGGGTCATGGCACGTTGGAAGTAGCAGGGGTACTGCAACAGTTAATCAAGTCTATATATAAAGTATGTGATGAAGTAGGTCTACAGGAAGTAGGATGGTCAAGAAAGAATAACTTTCTATTGAAAATTAAACATTCTTTTGTTGTAGAACACAAGATCATAATTTATATATAGTTTTTATATCCTTGGAAGATGTTATTAGGGGTTAAAATGCTATATTTCTAAATGATGGTATGTAATATATTACTTTTAAGGGTTCATGGCATGATTTTATCGTTGTAAATGGGCCAGCCTCTAGAGAATATACAAATTATGATCTGAAGGACGATTTTTACGATGATCTGGAACATACTCTTGACCAGTTCCCAGAATATAAGATGAAAATTTGTAAAGAGATATAATGCAAAAGTGATAATATAGGATGTACACAGGCCATTTATAGCAGGGAAAAGCTTTCATAAAGTTAGTAATGATAATGGAACTAGGATTATCAGTTTTTCTGAATTAAAAGTATCATTTTTTCAAGTAAGATAATACCTAAAAATACCAGACTTTTCCATATGTACTAAATAATAATAAGATTGATCATTGATTAGTGGATAGTATATACTATATAATAGCTGGAACAAATTTCGATCATTTAGTATTATCATAATTATATCATATGATAATAATAAATGATCGAAATTTATGATGATATTAAATGTTTGGAAAATTATCCAGTTATTACATCGTCGTTTCTTTTTTATATTGACAACATTCAAGGACCTATAATAAACCAACCAGTTTCTAAAGGATTTATAATTAATTCACGCAGTGCGTGACGGCTCAATTTTGTCAATATGTTATTTGCAAGCAATACATATGACGCCTGATTTATTTTAACTATCGGTTGGTTTGAAAATTTGATTAAACTATAGTTATTATGAAAGCAAATTAAAATGTATATTTAATTACTTAAAAATGTACATTTAAATACTTTAAAATAAAGTTTTTCTATAAATCTTTGGATTCCAAGTAAAAACTACTTTGGATTTGAATAAAATATCTGTTTCTTGTTAACAAGTTGGACATAAAACAAAATACCTACTATGTGTCAAATCGGATCGGAAATTTGTAATTTATAAAATTCTTAATTTTTATCAAATTTTTTACCAAACCAGCAATGCGTATAGGCTTTATTTTTCGATCCATTGCTGTTTAAAATATAGAAAGGCCTGTACCTTTAAAACCCAACACATTTCCGAGGTCAACTCTATATCAGAATCAGCCATTCACGATAATGTTCTGGGGTCCGCATGTTGGCTAAGTTTGGAAAAAGTTAATGACAAACAAATATTGATAAAAATTTTACCAAAAATGTCGTATACAAAGAAATTCTGAAACGATATTCATTAATATAATTAATTATGTATGTAAAAAATTCTGTTTACAGGATGTATCGGAATAAGTAGTTACAATTTACAGTAATTGTAGATGAGCCAAAATATAACACCTTTCTTTATTATTGTGAAGTACACTTACATATAAATTACAGCTGCTGCTCAAAATTGCTTCCAGCGCATGCGATGCATGATCTGCAGAAGCGCTTCACGCACGTCAGAGAAGATGGCTGGCATGTTATTGATGTTGTTGAGGGCCGCAACAATTCTGGCTTCAATTTTGACTCCTGTCATTACTGGAGTCTCGTACACGAGTGTTTTTTCCGTAGTCCAAATGGCAGAAGTCCAAAGGCGTTAATTTAGGGGAGCGGGTGGTAAGGAAATGAGATCTCCTCGACCAATCAGCTGATCTACAAATGCAATGGCTATGTGTCCACGCACGCAATGGCCGTAGTGAGCTGGTGAGCCATCACATTGAAACCACATGGCCTCTCGAATACCCGATATCACGTCCTCCATAGTCAAGATAGAATATCATGCAGGAACTTGAAATATATTGCAGCATTGAGGTGGGGTGGAAAAATGTGTGGCCATATTAAATTGTCGTTATTCATCCCATCCCAGATATTGACAGAGAATATGCGCTGATGGTTGGTTTAGAACGTCATGTGCCTGTTTTCCTCAGACCATTAGTGAGAGCTATGCATATTGAATAAGCCATCCCTGGTGGAAAACCTCTCATCTTTAAATGGGACTTGTTTTAGGAATTGAGGCTATTGAGCACACTGATGCAACAGCTATTGGCATAAGTCCACACGTTCAAGAAAAATTGCTGGTTTTAATGCCTGTACCTTTTACACATGATACGAGGGAAGCAGTTGTTCATGGAGAACTTCCAGCACACGTTGATGATTTTTCTGAACCGACTGACTATGTCAGCATACGAGAGTTTCTATGAACAAGAGTGAAAGGGTCTACCAATTTTGACAAGAAAGGTATTTTTTACATACCTTAGACCGTTCCTTTACATACCGCAATCTACATGAGACTGATGGCTTTACTTCCCCACCAAATAAAGTTGTGCTACAAATTTTATCGATCAAGAAAGGTCCGTTGAATCCATCAGGGTTTAAATCTAAGAGCATAGGGTCCTGAGGCGAGCAATTTACCCCAGGATAATCAAGGTTTATTCTTACTTACATAGGTTGTCAGAATAAAGATTTGGCATTGATCTTATACTCAACAAAACATACTGAACCCATGATCATTTAATTTACGTCATTATGCTCACAATAAACTTAAAAATAAAAAAATCATAATAAGAAGCAAATTTTTTTTCCCCTATGTAGGCCTACCTACTTCTGTCAAGTTGAAAAATTTTAGGATAAGATTTTTTTAAAAGAAACCTGCACTAGTGATCACGTCGTCTGAGTTATTAGGCTCTAAATTGATATAAAAATACAAATAAATACCTGTATATACCAGGCATCTTTCTGTTTCCTTTCCTAAGGACATATGACAATGTCACTTATATAAGAGACTCAATTTTAGAGTTATCTACAACAGTAACCACGTGGTTTAAGTAATAAGGCTTGCCATACAATTGTAGAGGCTAAAAAAAATCCTTGGGTACGTCTGCTGCTTACACCAAGTTTTTTTTTTTAATCCTCACCCCATCTCACTTCCAGTTTGGGCTATATGCATACATACTAAATTGAACTATCTTGTTAGGGATGATAAAGGTTGAATTTAGAGGAAGTTTACCCTACATGTTTGCGTGAAGGTCGAGTGAAGACAATGTGTGAAAAACTACCTCCATCACAACCGGCTGAGATTCCAACCTATAACCCCGTTCATTCTAAGAGTGATGCCTTAGACCATTCAATCACCGAAGTGGGTGTATGCCAAGTTCAAGCTTATTTTATTTATATTTAATAAATTGTGACAAAGGCGTCAGGCTCGCAATATGAATGTAAAAGTAGAATAAATGCGTCTAAGGGATATACTTTCAGTCCCTCCTAATTATTAATTCAAAGTTTAAGCGTACAAGGTTTCTTGTTATTTTAGTTCTAACGCAAATACACATAAAAAACCTCATATTTACATGATTATTAATTAAATAATAACGCCACCAAGGTTATGTATTGCTTAACAATTCTTGAATATTAATTTCCGCTTATTTGCCTCTCTTTTTTTCCATGCCATCACCATCTCTTTGTCTTGTTATTACATCCTCGCATTTCCCTTCTGTCTGAAAATAAGAATGGCTCGTCAGCACACTCTCCCCTATTGTGTTGACAGATATTGTATAAAGATAAGACGAGCATTAGCCAATACAATAGACTTGAATATCCCTTGTTTCACCATCATATTTACAAGGATTAGATGTTCCACTAGCACCTTTATTCTGAACATGAAGATTGGAAAGTTCGATCCTAAATAGCTGTACTGAGGGTCGTTTTTCCCATAATGTTAACGTTAACCTACATTTTAGACGTTCTTATTTCACCAGTCATTCCAGCAATATACTTTATTGCCAGTGATTAACTCGAATCTGAGCCAGGAGTAATAAGGGACGTTTTGCAATATGTTTTTATCCCCACTTTTTCCCAATATCTTTCTCCGGCCAATGTGGGTGTACGTTTTCTGTATTACCCTTCTCATACATAGAAAAAGTTTTTAATGAACTTAATGCTTGATGCAATAAATAAAAAAAGAATCTGTTTTTTAAAAGTCATGCCCTTTTCCAAGAATTAATTATTGGTTTAACTAAAATTGTTGAATCAAAGGCCTACTTTAACTGGCTTAAAACTGTTATGCCCATTCAATAAGCATTTTTATTGTATTTTTTAATGCCTCCATTTTTAGTTATTATAAATGTATACTAATATTATTTTAGAAGAAATACAACAACTAGACCTTAAACTATCAATTCCGCTCTTAATGAAAGATAGGACACCTGATTTTACAGTGCTAAAGGACCTAATCCCGAAACAAACTAAAGCTCCTCTGATAAGCAGTGTCACTATCACTAAAGACTAAAAATATAAATATAATAAAGTTTGAATTTTAAGAATATGACTATACTTATATAAAGGTTTTCACCTGGTCTTTTTGCCAATAACGAAGATTAATGGGTTCAATGACTTGATTACATTATATGACGTGCGGGTTGGTCCTGGTGGAGACAGAGGCACCCCGTGGAGGGAGGTGTGCAAGTGGGACACTTTAGCCCAGGCCCCCACCTCACGGGGACCTCCAAAATCCAAACAAATCTCTCTTGTACGGAAGCAAATCTTATTGAAGCTACAACGCACGTGCATTATATATATAAAGAAATATTAGCCTGAAACTAGCTATTTATATCACGTTAAACTAAATCTACAATCAAACGTTTTTAACCCTAGAACACTAGGATTGGTGAAAGTTCACCCAGGTAAGTTTTTGAACGGCTGCCGAACGTTGGCTGCACTACCAACCAACTTGTCACTCGAGGTAGTTTCCTATAAAGCCATTGATGAGTGAAACTGTGGTTTGAGTTGATCTGTATCCGTTTTTATTCTTTCCGTTCTGAGGGGTGTTGTGTGAAAATGTATCTTTCCTAGTTAAAGTGATAGTTTTTTTTTATAATGTTAAGTAGATACAAAATATTTCTATCCAAATAGTGGGTGTATTTTTATTTGTTTCATTATCTTTGAGTGAAATTTGACTTTCATTTCTTAGTTTAGTCTTTTATTTCATATGAAAAGCAAACAAAATGTCTTCAAAACTTAGTCAAGCTGAAATTTTGAGTACAATGTTCGAAAAGAGCTAAATCTGGAGAATGAGAACTCATATGAAGAAGAGACTTCACATTTCGTAGATCCCGAAGAGGATCGTTTAGGGGAAGATGTCGTAGAGGAGGATGAACAGGATGGCTTGGGTTGTGGTGATTCAGACTATGATAAGGATTATATTCCTGCTGACTCGTCATCATCGTCTGATGAAGAAACTAGCCTTCCACTGAGAAAAATAAAGTTCGAATGTTTATTATACCAAATGAAATATTTTCTTCATCCGCAATAACCATCATATCTGTTCCAGCTGTTTCAGTGCCATTGAAGAAAAATGGTAGGCCAAAAGAACTTGGTAGGGTCCAAAAAATTGGTCCTTGGGAACCTAAACTTGATGAACCGATCATCCTTCAATTAAAAAAATTAAACAATAAAAGGACAACGAGTCAACTCCTGGACGACCACAAAAACAGTAATAAAAGGACAAGTGCCAGAAAGGAACATAATAAGAAAAGTTCCAGGTCCAGTTGGTGAAGCACGAATGTGTTCCAGTGAAATAGCAAGTTATCCCTATTTTTCTCTGAAGAAATGCTGAAGAAGATTGTCATGTACAAGCACCTGGAGATGGATATATAAAGAGTAAAATAGTACTGAATTGGCAATGTCGATCTGCTTGTAATAAAAGCTTCGTCGGGATTTTGTATATATATATATGCCGCCAAACATAACAATAACATATCAGTAAAGTTTATGTGGGAAAGTTTTGGTAGTCAAATATACTCTTTAACTATGCCTCTTGAACGTTTCATGTCCATTACAAACTGTCTTCGTTTCAATGACAAAGAAACGAGACAAGAACGTTAAGTTGCCAATCCATTCACTCATATCCGATGGTAAGGGATAAATTCATAACAGCCTGCGCTATACACTACTGGCATAAATGTTGAAGTGATTGGAAACTCGGTAGATGAGCCGGTACCTGCTGTTTGAGCCAGTACATATAGGCAAGGACGGTGTCTTTTGTGTCCTTCAAGGCAGAACAAGTATGCGGTTAAATGTGCTAAGTGTCAGTCATTTTTCTGTGGAAAACACAGGGAAAATGTTTTCAAAAGATTTAAATGAACTAATAGTGATATGGAACTGTGAAAAGCACATACAAAGATATTTTAGTTTATTATCACTATAATGAAAAAATATTATCATTATTACAATCATATTTCATTTTAAAAACTTAATTCAAAGACTCTAAAGAATATTTTTTTAAAAGAAACATTTTTTAAATTGTATGGAAAAAGCAGAATATTTTGTCAAATGTTTGGCAAAAAAAAAACCTTAAAATAATTCATATTATTTTGAAATTTGAAATCAATTTTTTTTAACTTTAACATTTGTACAGGTTGCTCTCCCATTCTAGAAAGTCCCTAATCTAAGCCAAGGGGAAGCAGATAAATAATAGTTAAAAAAAATAATGAAAAATTCACACATCCTAGTATTAAGACGTAAAAAAAATCCTAGTGTTCTAGGGTTAGTGATGATCCAACATAAAGGTACTATTTTCTGTTTCTTTATTTTAATTTTGCTATCGATTACCTTAAGGAGTTCTCAAAATATATACCTATTTTCATGGAAACTCAGAAATTAAGCAAATAATGCTCACTAGAATCAGTGAATACCTGTATCAAATGTTAACCTAATCTAGTTTAGTTTTTCGTTGATGAGGAGGTTGATATTAGAGTCCAGGATTGTTGTACCTAGGGTAATTTTTTATTAATGGTTTTCCTATATCATCCATATTCCACAATACCAACACTACTCCATTAGTGTAGCTAAACTCAGATAGCAGAACGGGTAGCGAGCAGTGTTAACTCAAGAGATAAACAGTGTATAATATATAATATTGCGTGAGAGATTTATATAATAGATAAAACAGTGTAATATATATATGTCTAGTATATAAATCTCTCACGCATATATAAATACACTGTTTATCTCTTTGATTGAACCACTGCTTGCTACCCGTTCTGCTATCTGAGTTTAGCTACACTAATGGAGTAGTGTTGGTATTGTGGAATATGGATGATATAGGAAAACCATTAATAAAAATTACCCTAGGTACAAAAATCCTGTATTCTAATATCAACCTCCTCATCAACGAAAAACTAAACTAGATTAGGTTAACATTTGATACAGGTATTCACCGATTCTAGTGAGCATTTTTGCTTAATTTCTGAGTTTTCATCAAAATAGGTATATATTTTGAGAACTACTTAAGGTAATCGATAGCAAAATTAAAATAAGGAAACATGAAAATAGTACCTTTATGTTGGCTCATCATTAAAAACGTTTGATTGTAGAGTTAACAAAACGTGATATAAATATCTATATCCAGGTTACAATATTTCTTCTTTTAAACTAATAAAAGTGTAGTCTGAACGAGTTTTGCTATGTTAGTTCATTCAACATTATTTTTGATGATGTATGTTGGATTTTTTTAATATGTGGGAACAATTTTAGATAAATGGGCTGGCTTTCCAAGAACTTTCCTGGTTTCCTGGTGGGCTAATCCCCCTCTGGTATTTAGAATATTTGTTTTTTGTATCAAGTTTGTCATACAAACATCCCAAGTCTATTCGATTAAAATTGGCCAAAATCAAACGTCACCATGGCTACTACCAATAATTTATTTCCTGTAAACAACATTTATAACTGAACCCTCAGTACTGAGATTGTACAGAAAGCTACCGAATATTTCCTCGCGACTAAGAAGTAAGGACTTTATCTTGTCTCATGTTTCCGTAATGCAAGTGGAATGTGTTTTATGTCTCGACCTAAGGTTTAAGCAACTTTGGAACAGGTGCTGTGGACCCCAGGCACGTTATAGGCGACCTTACGAAAATATGGTGATGTTAGGGGGTAGGATGGGGGTATTTGTAGTCCCTTCGTACCCCTCTCCCCCTTCCTTTCAGCCAAACCCTTGTAAAACATGCTACGAATATTTCATCACAGTATTACCACTTTACGTTCAAACAATTTGAACTGCGTGTTATGGCTTGTAGTTTAAATATTTTGTAGCAAGATAACGTAAAGAAATAGTTTGTTTTTATCTGCACATATAACACGATAGTAAATTTAGACATGCGACATAAATCTTTAGTGGGTAAACGTGTTTCTCATTTTGTTTGTAAGCGATTCTTTTTGAAACGTTGTAAGACATACCCATACCTATGATTTCACCATAATGGGGAAATGAAGGGGTACGTCGATATAAAGGGTGGTCTATAAGACAATGCCCCTTCAATACATCAAAATATACGAGCTTTATTTAACATTATATGATTTCCCAACGGGTGAGTTTCAGATAATGATCATCTTTGTCTCAAAGGCCAGAGTTCAGATCTCGTTAGCGTAAAAATGTATTTGGTTTAAAAGCAAGTTGACTCTATTTTTATTTTTTAGTTCACTAAAAGATTAGAAATGTTAATCAGGTGTTAACAAACTGAGAAATGGCTATAATATTTTCAAGTGATATCATAAAAAAATTAAAAAATCCATCAATCATTTTCTAGACACATTGTTATATCAGCAAACGACTTACAAAATAAATTAAGTAGATCAGCACTAAACGACAAGTCCTAGTGTAGCGAAACATAATACATAGGTGCTTTGATAAGCTATAAGCAACTAATACGTGTAGGTACCACCTAGACTCAAACAAAACCAAATTATTATTTCAGTAGAAACAATTGACCACTTGACCACTTGGCATGGCTTGATCGGGAAAAAATTTAATTTTGATCTTGAGTAAAAAATTATTGTCACTGCAAAGAACTGTTACTCAAAAGATGATTATTAATTTACCAGTTTGTCACGCACCTGAAAACCTAGGAAAACACGGGTCATTTATTAAATGTTCACTTATTCATTTAAATGAGGTATTAACCGTGCTCTTTCTAAACCAACATATTATACATTACTCAGCTTATAAACTAACTTAATTCTAAACCAGACATAACATACAGCCCCCGGCCATTAATTCATCACTATAAAAGGGTTTACCCATATTATTTCACCGATGATACATTTTTTGACCATGCCAAGAATCTAAACCGGGACTCTTATCTCAGTATTATAAAAATTATGTATTAATTTGATAAATTAATCATCCAGTACTATAGGGCCCCTACACGATCAGTCAGACTGTCAGTATTAATAGAGTAATAATTGATACTGACATTCTGAATGATCGTGTAGGGTCAGTACTGAAGGGCTGTCGGTCGGACTGACTAAAATACTGATGTGATCCGAATTTTCTGATCACATCACTCTTGGTCTATCAGTCTTGCAAGTGGTGGGGGACTGGGGTACTGACAGTAATACTGACTGTGTGCTCGCGCTCGTCAGTATTTCCTTGTTTCAGTAGCAAACATAGACTGCCCACGCCTTTTTCTTATCATCCATGTTGTTGCACGTTGCATACAAGAGCTGAGACTTGTAAAAATAATGACATGAAGACTGACCATGTAGGTCTCGTTGTAAATAATGATGCATACTGTCAGTCCTAAGACCGTGTAGGGGCCATATTACGTAATAGGCCTTAGCATAGAGGAATAAACGGTACGACACAATCATACAACATTTTTCATTAATGTATTAATGGTTGGAAAAAATAATCAAGAATAAGCTTTTTTATAAACTGTCCTTTAATGATTTACGTAGATAAAAATAGATCTTCGTTTATAATCCCACTACTACCAACGTACTATAAAATTTTATCCTACATCATTTTAATGAGATTGACACCATTATACTGAGGAAATAATTGAGATAATCAGTGTGGAATTAGACGAAATAGATCAACGGATCATATTTGTAATATTCAGCAAATATAAAAAAAGGAAATACCACATTACCCGTTCATCAAATATATATAGACTTAAAGAGTCTATGATTCAGTACCACAAACAAGTTATATGGAATTTTAGTTAAGTTTGAGATACTCAAGAAAGTTTTCAAGCTAATTAAGGCATGTTTGACATATACACGTGGCAGGGAACAAGTAGGATTTCACTTATTTTTGAAATTGTACTTTCAGCATTACTTTTTAATCTAGCCTTATAGAGTATACAATTATAGTATTACAAGAGAGTAGGGAAGAGTAGACTTTAAATGGTATAATGCAGTTATTAGGATACGCAGATGATTTAACTTTGTTAGGAAATAGTAAGAAATGTGTGGCCAGAAATGCATACATTTTACTAGAGGCTGGTAAGGGAATAGGTTTAAAAGTGAACGATAAAAAGGTTTATTATCACACAAATAACACAGATTGGGAATTATAATTTAGAGATAACTTTGAACAACATATAATTTGACAGGGTTACTGAGTTTAAATATTTAGTAAATAATTTAACTAGCAATAGCGATAGTAGAGTAGAAAATAGGAAAATAATACAGTCGGGAAATGCATGTTACTACTCAATCAGTAAGTTGTTGGTATCTCCCCTCCTTTTAGTGAATGTAAAACTCAACAATAAAACTCAACAACAATAATTTTATCAATTGTTATTCATGGGTGTGAAACGTGGTGTCTTAACTTACATGACCAATTTTTTTTTTTTTTTTTTTTTTTTTTGTATTTCGAAAACCAGGTGGATAGGAATATATTTGGTTCAAAAAAATAAGGCTACTGCGAAATGGAGGAGGTTACATAATAATAAGTTACATAAACTGTATTAATAACTATACATCGCTAAGATTATCAAGTCTCGTAGGTTACGGTTGGCAGGATATGTACGGTAAATTTATTCTAGAAATTTTTTCTGTATACTGAATGACAAACCCAATGAGATGAGACCATTGGGAAGACCTATACGCAGATTGGAGGATAATATCAGAATGGACCTTTAAGACAGAGAGTGTAATGAAATGGATTGTCAAGATAGGAAGCTGTGGAATACTTTTGTAAGTGTTGCAATGAACTTTAAGGTTCCTTATACCTTAGAGTAGGTAAATATTTATCGTGAAAACTCTTCACTTGTACCTATTTTTAATTTGATCTAAAACACCATTTACAAATTTTCACAAATTTTCTGAGGCTTGTTATAAGTAAACTGTCCTTAGTTTAATTTATTATTGAGGGGTGTCTCTTTAAAAGATACGTGGACAAAAAAGTTTGTTGGTGAAAAATAAGGGTTGGTTTCGATTGGCGTGCTCACTCCTCAACAAGATTGGTTCCCAACTGGAGATGAGGGGGTTAGATTTGTACGTTTTTCTTTGTTCAAACTATTTCCAGGTGAGGGGTGAGAAGCTCCATTTAAATAAATCTTCCTAATTTTAAGTCCTTAAGTGAATAGCTCTAGCAAAATAGTGAGAAATCACAAAATAAATCATGATTACCAATTTTATGCAATAAAATGAAATTAAACAAACCAAATATTGGACCCGGGATTGATTTTGTTAAACTTAGTGATACGATAAGTAAGAAAATTAAAGTGTATATTTGATAGGAGCTAACTTCCAATACTTAGGCTAAATCTTATGTAATTTTGATAAAATTATTTCCCTTTATTTAACATATATTCTACGCTATTTTTTAAAATGATATTTCACTATAGCTATGTATTTTTTATGGTTAGCCCTTTCAGTAAGGAATTAGTTTTTGTAGAAGACCTTTTTTAAATTATTAATTTTAGTCACCTACTTATACGCTATATAATGTTTACCTCCAATGCATAGGTGGAAATAAATGGTATGAGAATAAACACAAAATATATAGATTTTTCTTATCAAACTCCAAGCAAACGAGAATTGTAGAACAGTAGAGGACAATTTAACCAAAAATTTAATGTATCATAAATTATCACTTATTTTTAACACAGTGCTTTAATCTTTAATAATTTTGTTTGTGTCGCTAGATATTGTTTATAAAGTTGTGCTTAATATAAACTGTAAACATAATAATATTATTACATAAAACTATTGCAATGCTTAGCTATATTTACTTTAGACTGCCATAAAATGATGACCAAATGGTACGGCTTAACTCAAGTAGTCGGTAGTTGCTTTTTAGTAAAATGTACAATCTTTCAACAAAAAGAGCGAAATTCGTAACATGAGCTTAATTTTTATATTTGAATTTATTTTTAAAAAAATTGAAAGAGATATTACTAACCGTCGTGACACATAAATCAGTAGGCATACAATATAATATTGTCTATGAATGAATAACCGCTTAAAATCAAAATTGGAAGCCAGGAGTTGAAAAACATAGAGTAGTTTGACTACCTGAGAAGTCTGCTGACAAAGGATGCCCAGTTTACCAAGGAAATTAGGTCGAGAATTGCCATAGCAAAGTAAGCTTTCAACAAGAAGAGTTTACTGTTGACCATCAAGTTGAGTTTTGAACTGAGGAAGAGACTGATGAAAAGCTACATTTGAACATTGCGATCAATGGAGTCAAAATTTGGACTCATAGGACGATGGGAAATAAATATTTGAAGAGCTTTGAAATCTAGTACTGGAAAATACTTGAGAAGATCAGATGGAAAGACAGGGTTAAAATGAAGACGTTCTAAGAAGAGGGAGTGAGAAGAGAACAATTTTGGACGTGATTCTTTGAGGCAAAGAAAACTAGATCAGACACATCCCTGGAGGAATTGTCTTCTGCACAACGTAGTAGAAGGACAGGTCGGGGGAAAGAGGAGCTTAGGAAGAAAGTGGATACAATATTTGATGATTTGAAGGAAATAAGAAAATTCTGGGAGCTGAAGGAGTAGGCAGGTAACAGGGCGCATTGGCGGTCTAAGTTCACTGACAAAAGGAATGGACCTACTATAAGACAGAACACATAGTAGTAATAAAATGGTGTCCAAACATATCATTCAAGTCTTTGTTTCAATAATTTATAATACTGTTTATAAATAGATGTACAGACCCATTATTCCAGTATTTGTTCAAATAAAATATATCTAGTAGATCGTTGCAGTGATGTCTGCAGATATTGATTTAAAATATATCCTAAGCTTTTTATTGGGAAAAAATCATAACAATAAGCTCCCAATATACTTTCTAGGTTGAGGTTTACTCATTAAAGGCTATATACTTTACATAAATATTTATCTTTATGTGTAATATTTTAATCAAAACGCATATTTTCCTCCTTCACGCCACGAAAATAAATTTAAAATGACCCCTTTACCAGCTATATATCTATTCTTTATACTAAATCACTCGAGTAAGAATTGAGCAGCTATTATTTTAACCAACGAGACATATTTTATTTACCGTTATAGAATTTTCACAAATAATGGTTTACATGGTGATGTAATCAGAGAATGAATGTACAGATCAGCCAGCGCTCACACAGAAGGAAAAGATGGTAAATTCGCTAGAAAATCTGGGTTTTAATTTTAGTCTATTATTTTTCCCACCATCCTGGATCCTTATACTTAAGAAATTGATGTTCATTTGTCAAAATCGGTTAATACATTTTCTCGTAATTTAAATTACCGGACATGGGCTTGTCAAATTATATTCAGGATATATAAAAAGAAAGTGAAAGATTGAGAAAATGTAAGAGTTGAGGGTGAATGTATGAGTGTGTGATTGTGTAAGTGTGTGATTGAGTGAGATTAAGTGAGTGTTAGCGAGTGATAGTAAGAGAGTTTTTGTGAATAATATAAAATGGGAACAAAGAGAATTTGTGTGTGAGAGAGAGAGAGAGAGAGAGAGAGAGAAACAAAGAATGAAAAGCTGAAAATTCATTGGAAAAACTGGGTTTTGGTCGGAAACAACTATTTGTAGCAACATCCTAAGCTCCTAACCTTAAAAATATGTGGACGTTTATCAAAATTGGCTTGGTCTTTTTTTCCCAATATAAATTACCGTAAAATTGCTTATCAAATTATACATTAGAACAGAATCAAATATTTAAAGACAAGAAGATAAAGTATAAAGATTAACAATGCAAAAAGATTATGTTTTTTAAATTTAATATCATCGGATTGTTTCATAAATGTATACATATGCACGTTACTCCTCTTTGGCAGTATAAGCGACTGACTACAGTCACAAGAAAATTGAAATGGAAAGGTTGTGGCAACCAAAACATATCAGTGATATGGAAGTTCAACAAATGAGTTTATTAGCATCAAACAAAAAGGAATTATTATCAATCCACAGACACTAACACAGTCTAATATTTCCATTATTTAATGTTAGGCGTTATTAAAGTAACAAGAACATATTTATCAAACTGGCCATGTGAGTTGTGAGGCACCTAGCATTGGCATACAACCAAGACAACAATGGTTTGGTTGAATATTGAAAACGAGTGACTCCTTTAAGAAGATCATGCACACTTTCTGGAAAAAAAGTTTTTAAACAGACATTCACCTTAACTCTAATCGGTAGAATCAAATAAAGCAATGGTTAGGCAATCATACACAATTCTACTCCAGCCCTACGGCTGTTAGTTTCAAATATGATAAGCATGGACAAATAATGAAATTGAACAATATCCAAAACTAGGAAGTTATTATATAATGGGCTAGAGTGATAGTTTCTAACTGAGCTAGCTAGCGTTGGTTAACTCCGATAAGAGTAATATGATACAAAAGAAATGTTCCAAGTGCTGGAACTATTAGTTTACAAATAGTAAAAAGATATATCAGGAATCTAGGCCATTAAGAAACTATGTTGGACCTATTCCTAATTAGTACTGCCTGATCAACCAATAGTATAATCCAAAACTCAACAATAGTCTGGATACAGACTACAACAATAGAAAACTTCTAAACATTAAAGAGCCAAACAGTTTCTGAAGGGCACCGGTCAGATATAAGGAACACCAAGAGGGTCACCCCTCTGGGATAGAAGCATACCCTCGAGGTGAGCACCGTACTAAGTTACAACAATGTTGGCAAACTAAAGACTGGAAACAGTCAAAGACCCGATTAGGGCATACAGTAACGCCATGGATCAACCTTATCTCCCCCTTTTTAGCCAATTTATAGATTAGAATCATGGTTACACAAAACAGAGCATCAGACTGTCTCCCAAATATTTCAGACATGTCATAATGACATAGTTAACAATAAACAAGAGTGGTCATAAGGACTACAACCTATTTAGAATAAAGAAACTCAAACATAGGGTATTAAATTTAAAACTAGTCATATGGATATTGTTAAATAATAAACAGGTGTGGTCTTAAGGACTACACCCTGTTTATATTAACAGATTCTACCAAAATAGTATACTAATCCACTAAACCTACATTGAAGCTTCTCAAAATAGTACAAGTCTATAAAAAATACTATATATATATAATCATGACAATTACATTATATGTGGCTATGTGGTGAGACCGACGCAACAGCCATCTTGACGGCGACTTGTAGGTTTACGTTGAACTGAAGCCTCCTGAATGCTCGTGTGACAAGTTGTTGGAATCGAATTCAAAAAAATAGTACGAGAGGCGCTGCATTATATATGAAATCAATCTGACGTCTGAGAAGTGCAGGGGAATGAAGGATTTTCTGAAATATGATAGAATAGCCCAGGACAAAACTTCGGCTAGCCGCCGTCCAAGGCAGCACCCATGGTCAGATGATGAGTATCGAAACGCCATCCCAGTTGATCAGGTGTAGCTGTCGGATCCGCTATTCTTTCTTTGATCTTCTAGTCTGGCAGTATTCGCATGAGCTGGGCCGTATTCAGAACACAATAACACATTGAATTAATAAACTGCCTTTTTTTTTAGTTTGTATGTATGGCAATTTAACTTTTCTTTGTATGTACGGGCAAATGAGCGTATCCCGTTACAATAATAGCCGTAACCTCTATATTAATTACAGTATACCACAAAGTAAGAGTTGAGTTGGTATTATTTGTAACCAGAGATAAATATTTTATTACATATAAAATATACACTCATGCACAAATAAGGGTTTCCATGGTGGTGTAAACAAAGAAATAAAAGTTAAAAAATTCTCTAGTAAAATTATATTTTAGTCGAAAACTACTATTTTTTTTCAACACCCTGTGTACCTATCCTGTAAAATGAATGGTCGATTGTCAAAACCTTTTCAGCCGTTTCCTCGCAATTTATATTACTGGAAACGGGCCTATCAAATTATTTACAAGATACTGTTTATAAATTGGTGTCTAAATATATTATTCTAGTCTTTGTGTGGATAATATATAGTAAAAATACTTCTGCATCAATCCGCAATCCAGCCATACAATGCCAGCCAGCAATGACATTTGTTGGATAAAGGGTAGCTCCTTATTGTCTTCGCGAGGCTTACCTGACAAAGTTCCAGACTAACTGTTTCACAGGAAATCTGGAAGTCTTGGGGATTGTACACGGGACCTCTGGATCTGTACCCAGAAACTCTGACCACCACAGAGGTGGTCAAATTAAATATAATACTTTTTATAAAACTATATCCAAACAAATCATTCCAGTCTTTATTAAAATAAAATACAATACTGTTTATAAAAGTAGGTCCAAACATATTATCCCATTCGTTGTTAAAATAAACGAATTCTATAATTAAATATTTTATTAACAAATGCGATTCAAGATATTTAACTTTTTTGAGTGTTTGTTATATTATGTTACTTAAACTCCACTCGCTTTTTTAACTTCTAGGTCTAGTACCATTCTTAGAGTACACTTGATTTACTTTAAAAGCTTACCTTGCTTTTCCCCCCACTATCGCAAGGCTAGGCCATAGTGGATCAGTCAGGGAAATCACTTGAGACTTCTTCGTAAAAAAGAGTGTAAATTATATCATGCCTTTAAATATCATTTCATTAATCTGACATAAACTTTAGCCTTTACATTGACACATTTTCATTGCTTTTTATTAAACATTGTACTTTTACGCTTATATTCATTTTATTGGCGTTTTTTATTAAGAGAAGGGCAAGCGTCTCCATTTTCCCCTGGGTTTTCTATTGGCATGATTTCAAAACTTTATCTGAAATTAATATATTTCTATATTGTCAAATATATAAAGAAGTAGTGAATATGGCCTGATGTTTCTGAGACGACCTGAATCGATAGTCTCACGGTGGTGTGGTATTCAACCCGGGGTACTTAAATACATCTTAGGGAGTACGTAAAATTTAAATAAACTGTACGACATAATCGCACAAACTTTATCATATTATGTATTATATAGTGGAAGAATACGTTAAAAATTGGTTTCTAGTAAGCTACCCTTAGTTAAGTTTTTCTCAAGAACAAATATATCATCTTGTTAATCAAAATAAACACTCTTTTACATATATTTTATTCAAAACAAATTATTCATATATTTTAAACAAATTTTTAAAATAAGTTATTTGTAGACTACCCAAAAATTATTTGTAATATGTAAAAAAAATCTTATATATAATGAAAATCTATTACCAAATACCCATCTTAAATTCAAACTTAAAGGCCAATTTCGAAAAATTTCAATTTTTCTGTATTTTATCGTAAGTAAACTAGTATTAAACGAATCTTTCTCCTAAAAACCAGTATAGAATTTTATTTTTCATGTAAAATACTACCCAGATATATAATTTAAAACAAATCGCAATTACTATTTTCAACAATTTTTAAAAATTTTTGTACCTAAATCACTCTACAATCAACTACACTTGAATGAATTTTCATAAAAAAAAAGTATAGGATGCTAATCTGTGATTTCAAACACTCCCTAGATAATAATTTTAAATAAAATCGATAAATTCATTTCAAGAATCTTTGAATTAAAAAAACTTACTCGTTGGTAAGCTAGCTTTAATTCGAGGGATTGCGTCAGAAAACAAAAACATACATGCCAATATTTTGGACAGACATAAAACGTCATCATACTTTCGAAGTCAATTTTAATGTTGACAATACTATCTCTTGATATGAGAAAGTAATCTAAATTAATGAGAAATATATTATGTATATATGTTTATATAATATATTATTCTTTAATTTAGATTAATGCAAGTAGAATATGTTTAGCTTGCATTATGCACCAACAATTTTGGAAGTACAAAGTTGAAAATACATTATATCTATAAGCATGTGAACAAAAAAGATAAAATACAATGCTTTATTTAAGGCAGTGTGGACAAACTATCTTATCCAAATATAATTTTCAGTTTACACCACGAGCCAAAGATGTATTAATAATAACATCAACTTAACATAGAAATACAAACAGCAATTAATTAATATTTATTTTCAAATATTATATATATATATATTGTATTTCTGTTTCTTAGAAGCTTTCAAATTTTACTGCCAAAATTAAGTGTATTAATCTTCCAGATATCAATTTTTAAATAGGCCTGAAGGCCTACATGCATAAAAGCTTTAAAAAAAAATTTAGAATTATTAATATATATGTTTATTATTATTATTTTTATTAATAAAAAAATGTGTAACAAAATGAGCTCATGATCTTTTAAAGTAAATATATTTATTTGAATCATTAGTTCTTTCCCATCCTCTATGAAGAGTTTTTCTTTCAATTTTCTCTGAGATACTTGAGATCCACATTGTCAATGAGCTAGGGCCACATTTGGACCACACTGATTTAAGGCATCACTCTCTAAATAGAGTGGGCTGCTGAGGACAGGAAGCTCGAGGTTCGATCCCTGGGAGTAAAAACTGAGGGTGACATTTTCTAAATTGATACACATTTTCTTCATACGAAAATGAGCGACATTTCCTCCACATTCATCATTCCTCAAACCTTCCCAAATAGTGTGAATAAATGGATAGTCCGAACGGATAGAAAGACGTGGCTCACAAATAAACTTAAAGAATCATATTCTGAAAATTGAAAAATGACACCTGAACACGGGAATTGAATCCGGGACCTTCCCGTGTCCAGGTGTCATTTTTCAATTTTCAGAATATGATATCTAGATGGAGTAGTTCCCACTAAAAGAATAAATAATAGCTTGGCTATTTAATTCTTAAAACTTAAATAAATTAATCGTTTTACATTTGTAGCAACCCACGTGGGGAATATTTGTATCTACCTTACTCTATAAAGAGCACAGTGGTTCACAAACTTTTTAACAGAGCTAAAAACTTTAGACTGTTAATTTGGCTCGTGACTCAGAGTATTTAAAAAAAGAGATAAATTCCATATATTATAACAATATATATTATTTAGTTAAGTGAAAAAGACAGCCCTGTATACGGGAAACGATCACTAGACCATGTATCGACTTTCATTTTTCAATTAATTTGAGTTGGTACAGCTGTACATTCATCACTTATCATTTTGTGATAGAAATGAATTAAAAACATATAATAGTCCACTTCACTCAGTTCTCTCGGTAAATTGTAACTACCGCCTTTAAAAGTCTAATAATCAAAATTTGCCGTTAAACTTTAACTTACTTCTGAGCTCGTAATTTCAGATATTTTATTTTAATTTGTCAAAGTACCCACCTATTATTATTACTATTTTTATTCACAGAAGTACATAATTATTCATATATTCTCTCATAGCTTAGAAAAAAGTTCAGAAATATATTTTCAGTAGAGTACCTCTGAACAATCTTTCCTGACCATAGTAAAAATAATGTTTTCGTGATGAATTAAACTCTCGCCTTATATAAATTTTGAACAAAAATATTAGTGATTTTTGAAAATTTTAGTTTAAAAAAATCAGTCATCATTAAACTATTCTAAAATTACTTTTTTCCATGATGAGCTATAATAAAGTATTATATAGAAGGTAAACACTTATCAGATTGCTATTTTAAACAAAATCTTAAAGAAATTTTCTACATAATTATATATAATTTAGCAACCAGTTAAAGGTTATAAGCCACTTTAATATTTTACGCGTTTTATGAACTGAATTAATCTGTTGGATAGCTATCAGTTGGATAAATATATTTTTATGTAAAAAATGCAATGTTGATACTCTTTTTACTGGTGCGCGCATGCGTAAAAGCCCAGAAGCTACCGCTACAACCTAGCGAGTGTGGAGAACGTTCAACATTTGTAAAATAATGGTGGCTAAACGAGTGAGAGGAAACAGTTGGCGTGACGTGGGCGCAGAAGCTAAGTTATCTTGCAAGTATTAATTTCGGTGTCTGCCAAAATGTGGGCAATAATTTGGTAAAACATTTACAAAATTTCATTTAATGTACTAACATTTATATAATTTGTTCTTATACAACTATATCTCTACAAATAGCTTGTCAGTTTATATAAAAGTGTGAATTAGATGTTCTAACTTTATATAGTTAGAGCCCGTGCCTGTGCTTACTAAACACATGGACCAAGATTTTAACCTAAAAATAGATTCTGATAGACGAAACCTCATTAAAAAGAACGCGTCACTATGGCAACAACCATTTTAACTTTCAGATAAAAGTTATCAGGTACTTAAACCGCCTGATAAAAATGTGATAGATAGATACATTTTATCTGGTAGATAAATGGTATCGTGCAGTCACAAGACGCACTTTTAACTTATCAACCAGATAGAAATATTTATATACCAGATTAATATTTATCCATAAGTCATAATACTGGCCCTAAAAAATAAATAGAGAAGATAACATTGATTTTATTACTAAAATTGAAATCAATATTTCACCTCAGGAATGACCATAAATGTTCAGGAACACATTGAACGTTAAGATTCAATATGATATAATTATTGAAAAATATTCTTGATTTCAATACTCTACCAGTAAGGGAAGGTAAAATGTCATAGTACCCGCTTTGGTGGTCACGTGGTCTATCGCGCTACTCTTGCAGTAGACTAGACTGCTGACGACCGGGAGATTGAGGTTCTAATCTCAATCGTGTGTACTGAAGGTGATTTATCCAAAATGGTTTCCCACTATTCCTCCACGTTAACGTGGGTACATTTCCTATAAATACACCCTTCCTAATCCCTACCATCATTAGCATTAGCGTATAACCCGAACTCGTAGTAAGACGCGGTGGTAGTAAAGATATCATAGTAAAACCTTTATGTTGTGACTCATTTGAATACTTTTGGTGACTCATGGTTGAAACCAACCGCACTATAAGGTACATACACTTTGTTTACACTTTCTTTCTTCTATGGCCCTAAATTATTAGATACAAAATAGTGGAAACATGCGAGGCAAGCTTCCAAGCTTTCAGGGTAGATTAAGTGTATTACGTTATTGCTCTGTATTAACTAAGTGATTACCAGTACATATTATAATACTACCTTAACGACGAGAAGATCAATTTTCTCGTTCTCTGATTTAACTGGAAAAGGGGAAATTTTGTAAAAGCGGTAGGGAGAGTAATGGTTTTAACAACCTAACCAAACCCACAAAAAACAAAACAAAAAAACACGTGCTTCTCCATTACTGCGGATCAGTTGGTGTGGCTGTATTGATTCAAGTTTTAGCGGTTGATAATTGTACATAAAACCTTCGCTAGTCATTGATGTGTGTGTTTTTCAAAATGGCCTGAATGCTAGAAGGGAAAGGAGGAAAGAGATATAGAGTAGGGATTATATAAAATATGGAAGGATTTTCATAGAAGCTAAATATAATGGTTTAATTAGAGATTTTTAATTTAGTCAAACGCTAACATGATTGTTTGAGTGTGATTATACATTTTTAAAAGTTAAGTAACGGGGGTTGATATAAAAAATATATTTAAAAAAAAATTGCTGTACACACAGTATTTAATACTTAAAATATAGTCATCAAGAAACTTTGAAGCAATATGAAGTAAATACTTATTATAAAATGGAACCTCTTGAAGGAATAAGCCTACCTAGCTTGAACCCATTATGGTGTAGTTTCTTAATATGTTTAATACCATCATATTTTTTAGTGTACGCTGCATTTTATTGTTGCACCGAAGATAAACATATTTTGATACACCTTGATTAAAAAAGTTATTTTTTATTTGACATATAATTGACTATTTTATACTTTTCCAGCTTTGAGGCATATTTAATCATCTTTGAGACCTATGTTTAATAGTTTGTTAAATAGGGTTTTGGATACTAGCAAAAAATTAAAAATCAGAATTTAACAAAATTATTATTATTATTATTATATTATTATTATTATTATTATTAATTATTATTATTATTATTATTATATAAAGAGTTGATGTCCATACAGTTTATATATAAATTATTATTCTTTGTATATTTCATATATTTTACTTTAATATCCGCCATGTAATCAGGCATTCTTATGGATTTAGAAATGTAGTGTATATAATTCCGTAAATTTTCGTAGATTAGTATGTAAATATTAGAATTTACCGGTTACCTTTCATTACAGATATTGAGTGATAAAAGTCAAAAATATAATAAATATTATTTTAGTTAAATAGGTATTGGATTACCGTTGGGAGCTGTTCAAAGCTAGAACGAAGGATCCCCTCTCCTACCTGACATTGTTTGGCAGGTTCGAACATGTTCCTGAGCCACACTCTTATATCGTGTATTTCAATGGCTCAGAAACAATAACCTAAACTAGTCTAACCTAACCTATTACAATAAAAATGTTTTGTGGTAAAACAATTATAGCTAACTAAATTAATACCTTTAGTTAAAATAATACTTATTATTACTTTTACCAAGACAAGTCGGTAAAGGCTAGGATTTACGTATGAAAGTTAATATATATTTCGGACTTTTACCACCCGATATTGGTAAAGTTAGGATCTATCGGTAAATTATAAAATTTACTTGTCTTCAAACTTTTGTGCGCGCAAATATTAGAAAGAAGAAGAGAGTGATACTTTAGGATTTAGATAGTTCAACCACTTATAAGGGTAGCCAAAGTGTTACAAGCGGCTTAATCTAAGGGGTAGTGATGAAGGTTTTTAATGGGCGTACATTATCGTATATTATCGTGGTCAAGGGATACCACAGTTTTAAATCATAACTGGAAAATATTCATCATCGTCGATTTGAACTATTACCTATCCAGTCACGTGTAATTAAGACTTTTGTTGGGTCCTCCCGTCCTCCGACTGCAGTCTTGAGCCAGAGTTCCCCCGCCTTTTATACCCTTGCGCTCTGGTAGGGCTCAACGGTACAAAGAGGCAGACAAAGTCGGGCAGGATGAGCCGAAGGGCGGAAGGTTGCCCGGGCTTCAAGTGGCCCATTACTTTATTACAAAGAGCATACAAATATTACAGATATAAGTTCTCTAAGCCTAAGGTCTTGATCTGGCGTCTTGTCCGCGGGTGGTCTCGTCCTCGTAAAACCCAGGGAACTCGGAGTTCTAGGTGTAGACGAGTCCAGAACTGCGTTATTTGGCTCTTCGTTGTCCTCTGCCTCGGGGAGCCCGGGGCTGAGGTCTGTCCCTGTAGACGATCGTTGGGGCGACTGGTGGCTGGTAGTTCGGTGGATAGATCGCCGGAGATCCTCCGTCCCCCGACGCTGTGATGGCCTCCGTCCAGTTCTTGGTGACTGCGATGTAGATCATGTTCAGTCTATGTAGGAGCTTCTGCTTGGCCGGTGGTGGCATGGTCGGGTAATGTTCCATCAGTCCCGTCCCGGCTGGAGTTCCAAGAGCTTGGCCTTTAGTGCCAGAGCTAGTCTCAATGCTTGCCCGTCTGTGACTGCAAGCTGTGGCGTGGCTACGGACCCCAGCGATGCCCAGGCTTCTACTGGTGGCGGCGTCTCGGCATACGAGGTCCCGGGGGTGGCTGCCGTAGAAGGATTCTGTCCCCCAGCAACTAGGGTCGGTGCATCCTGACTTGTTTGTCCAAACCGGTCTGCAATGTTCTGGAAGCGTTCCTCCATCGATGCAACTGTGTCCTGTAGGTTGCGAAATTCCGCCGCGAAGTCTGGATTTGACATTTCTCTCGGGTGCCGGTGCTTGTATATCGTCCGAGGTGCCTGTGTCGCTAATCTTGTGATGTACCCGAAATCTGGTTGAGCCAGAAGTTCTGGTGTTGCTATAGTTGAAGGTGATGCGAAGCTGCCCCTTGCTTCACTGTCTGATTTAACTGGAGTTCTCTCCGGGCTGCTCTCCGAAGGTAGTGACTCTAGTTCCGATAGCGAGTAGGCGTAGGAGTAGGCGAGTAGGAGTAGGTCAAACTTTTGTGCGCGCAAATATTAGAAAGAACCGTAGCTACATTTAAATGAACATTTTATTATTTTAGTGAATATTTCGACATTTTTAGGAGTACATTTGTAAGTATACTTCATAGTTTTTTTTAAATAATGTAAACCCCCAAGTTCCACTTGGAGCCTGGTTCATTCATTTGACGTAAGACCGCCTATTTTTTTGAGTAAAATAAGTGTAGAAGACGGATTATTAAAACTTTGAACACTCTTTGACCACTCCGCTGAGTGAGACTGACCTCATCAGCTTTACTTGTTTACTGTTAACAACTTGTACAACATCTAGTAATCACCAATTAACTCATTGAATTAGTGTTACAATTACTCGAATCTGTGGACAAGTGGTATCAACTTTGACAGGGTGGAAAGTTAGGGGTTCAAATCTTGAACCTGTACACTGAGGGTGTATTTTCTTAAATATATGTCTACACTATCTCCACACCAATTAGGGTACATTTCGTTTGGATTCATTCCCCACCCTTACCCTATTATTTTAAATAATAATAATAATAAGTGGAAAATCTAAATGTATAAATTGTTGTGAAAAACTTTATAAACAATTCCTAGCGTCAGCTTGCAATCGAGCCATACCAACTAAGCGGCCACCATCTGTTGAGAAGATTGTGCCATCTTTTGCAGATAGAGGTTGTCATGTGGTCAACACAACGAACAGTTAATCTCACTTTTCTAGATTGGAGTTGTTACTTTTTAATTCAACTGGCTCTTCATAAATAAACAAACTGAAATTAGAGAACGTTCCAACTGTATTGAAATCGAATATATTGGGCAATATATAAATAGGGATATTTATTTCAAAGAAGTTACAAAGCAATACTTTGTTGAAAACAGAGTCCTTTGATTTTATTTTTCTAATTTTTAATTACTAAAGTATGGAGTCAGGAGTATGAAAACCAATTAAATATAAATTAACTTATATTCTCATTCTGTTTTTCAATTATACTTACTGAATTCTTTTTAGAACGTTATGTGGCGAATAACGAAACTTAATTTGACGTCGAGATAACATTTCAATTTTTTTTGCTAATTTTTTTCATCAAACACTTTTTTTTATTCGCCAATAGCTTTGATAATACTTTGTAGATATGCTTTTTTAGAGTCGCGAGTAAAGGACACGACTCTTTGTGGAACGTTTTATAATAGTTGTCAGAGTAAAAAGGGTTTATATACATTCCCACAAAATCTGTGAAACGCAGGCTCTACTGTTGAGATTTGCAATGAAGGCTCTTAGCTACGTTAAAAGTGAGGTCCAAAGTGCCAATTAATAACATTTAGTTTTATAAATAGGCTATTACGTTCATCAAATTCTTTTTCTCGCCACGTACTTACTATCCAATCTAACTATTACATACCCGCCTCGGTGGCGTAGTTGGCTAACGCGCCAGTCGTGTTGAGCTCGACCTCGAGGACGGGGAGATCGAGGTTGGAATCTCGGTCGGGTGAACTGGGGGTGGTTTTTCCTAAATGGTTTTCCACTCTCCCTCCACGCAAATGCGGGTTCACTTCCTCTAAATTCTACCCTCCCAATTCCTAATCCATTAGCGTAATTAGTACTAAAGCGTATAACCCGAACGGGTAGTAAGACGCTGTGCTAAAAAAAAAAAACTATTACATGATAAAGTTTGAGTTTAAGAGGAAAAGTTGGCCTACCCACTTTAGTGTGGAGGGGGAGTGGGAAACTATTAAGAAAAAATAACCGTCTTCACCACACTCAATCGGGATTCAAACCCCCATCTCTTCATCACAGGCTGTCCAGTCTATTGTGAGAGTGATACTTTAGGATTTAGATAGTTCAACCACTTATAAGGGTAGCCAAAGTGTTACAAGCGGCTTAATCTAAGGGGTTTTTAATGGGCGTACATTATCGTATATTATCGTGGTCAAGGGATACCACACTTTTAAATCATAACTGGAAAATATTCATCATCGTCGATTTGAACTATTACCTATCCAGTCACGTGTAATTAAGACTTTTGTAGAACGGATGTCCTAGATCTGGGGTAGGAAGCCCTGGCACCAATTACAAGTGGAGAATTGACCATAAAATGGTGGCTATATTTAGTGTACCATCTCTCTCAGTAAAATACGCTTTTCCCTGACGGCGTGTGCTAGTTGTAACTTGTAACAAAACGATTATCAAACGTATCATTAAATTGTCTCACATTATTAATTTAGACAGATTTAATAATTTGCATCCAAGACAGTTGTAGCTGATTTTTCAAAGTGTATCTATTTGACATAATATTTTTCAAATAGTGTTTTTATAGCACTGAATCTTACTAGCCTTTTTGATTATGCGCTCTGTGTGTTGTTTTAAATGTTTGTTTGAGAAATATAATTTCTCAATTATTTTTAAATGGTGTTGAGAATTTCACTTCTGTGGCTACATTGAGAAACATGTTGCCCAACTCTACTCTGGACTATTTTAACACCGATGTGGGTCTTGGTCTGATACAAAACATATAAAAATCATGCACTTTATATAGATGGGAAATTTGATTTAAAATTTTAACAATTAAATGGATTAAATTAAAATACACCTTGCCTGAGACTCAAACCTTGATCCACCCTATTCCAGCAATCCAGATTATCGCAAACCTTATGCTTTGAACGTGTGACAAAAGTTTACTGTTTAAATGGTGTTATTGGTTTGGATACAAAAACCAGTTTTCTGTTTCATTGGGCAGTAGCAGCTAAAAGTAGTTTAACCCCTAGGTGAGTTCTTATATTCCCTCGTGGCAAGGGCGTATGTATGTTGGGAGTGTCAGTGGGGTACGGACCTCTTCTGGAATGGGTGGGTCCATATTTACGTATAAGTATGGTAAAATCTTCTAGAAGACACCTTTGTCCTATAAAGATTAGCTAACACCCTAGCCTCATGGTGAATGCTGGTAGAGTTACTTTGATTACACCATTCTATCATCCTTTTCCCATCGATTAAACAAATTTCCTTTTTTTATAGTCAATACAGACATTTTTCTGAAAGATTATTATTATTATTATTTAGCACCGCATCTTACTACCCGTTGGGGTTATACGCTTAAGTACTAACTACATTAATGGATGAGGAATTGGGAAGGTTGAATTAAGAGGAAGTGAACCCGCATTTGCGTGGAGGGAGAGTGGAAAACCATTTAGGAAAAACCCCCCTCAGTTCACCCGACCGAGATTCGAACCTCGATCTCCCCGTCCTCGGTGGTCTGGCTCAACACGACTGGCACGTTAGCCAACTACGCCACCGAGGCGGGTTTTCTGAAAGACTTAATAAATTTGATAAGGGTTTTAACTCCTACTTTCAACCATTTCTTATAATGTTTTCTAAAATGTCCTACTTTATAGAATAACTCACTACACAAAAATAGGTCTTAGTTTATTACTTTGTTCTAGACTATACAAAAGACTCATACTAGCCGCTTTGGTTGATACATCAGTCTAAGGCTCTACTCTCGCAATATACTAGACTGCCGATTAAGTGGATATCGAGGTTCGAATCTAAATCGGGTGCACTTAGTGTGGTTTTCAAAAATTGTTATCAACTCTCCTTCCACGCAAATGCGAGTAAAGTTCATATAAATGCTACCTTCCTAATTTATAAATCAATTAGCGTAATTAGTTCATAAGCATATAGCCCAAACGGGTATTAAAACGCAATGCAAAAAAAAAAATTACTATACTTTGAACCGTCAATCCAACTTTGTGAAACGGTAAAAGGCAGGTTCGTATGCTATGATTTGTTTCAGCAATACTAGGTATCAAACGCATGACTCAGTAGGAAGATAAGCCACCTAAGGCATTGGATTAACCAAAATCAAAATTTAAATAATAACAAGAGTCCAGCTTATTAACTTACTACTTGAATGAAAGAAATCTCAATTTCAAAATAATTTATAAGCTTTTCAGCTCTTATAGATAACTGCAACAGGAAATTCTTTGATTAGAATGCAAACACTCTAGCGGATGATCTAAGGTTATTATTTCCTTCTGTAGTTTTTTTTTGTCTGAATAGTTTGCCATATCCACAACCAGTGAGCACGTGGACAATGTCACAAGTCCCATCTAGTTTGTTTTTCCTTTATGGGTCGGTCGTGGTTTGAATCTCGTCCGGTCGCATTGAGTTTTTTTACTGATGATTTTGCCACTCCCCTTTCGTGAAAATTTGGATATATCTACCCTAAATTTCTATATAATTTGTATACATACTAAGAAAGCTCGTACTCTTATTTAAAATGTGTTGCAAAATACCAAGTTGATATATACCGGTTTTGAACTAAGCAGCTCATACGATAATCATCATCACATCGTCGTATGGCCCTTGTAACAGGGAACAGTCGCCAGTGTGTTGAGATAAAGGGGGTTAAGGGATGGGGAAGAGTGCCTAAAAAATAAAATAAAGGGTAACATAGGGGGTGTGATAGAAGGGTGGTTCTTGTCTGGCTGTCTCTTTAGCTATATCAAGTTCTAGTAGGGTGTATGAACAGTTATTTTTTTGCTTCTCTTTTTACTTTGTGTGGTATGTGTTCATTACTTTGACCTACCTTTCGATTTTATTTTTCATGTAAAAGTAATAGGACAAATTATTTTCATGTTTATTTTTGACAGAGGTGTTGTTACTAAAAAAAAATATGATAGCAGTATATGAAATAACCGAGAATGTTAATAAAAGAGAAAAGAAGAGTTGAGGTATGTTTGTAATTTATGAAAGGAGCTCTAAACACAAGGAAAATAAGAACTTCCAGTACATTATTTTTACTGATATAAATATTATTATTATTTTTATTTTGGTAAATAACATGAAGTGACTTTTTTTTAGGGCTTAGAGTAAACAGAGACGATTAAAAAATAATGTACGACTAAGACAATATTCAAACTTCTCCTCTCTCTTTAGTTCTCTAAGTACATAAATTACCTCTCTCCAGATTCCCAATTACTCATCTCTCTGCCAGGAAGGTACAATTATAAATTATATCTTAAAAATGTTCAAACCAATTCAAACAAAGCATAGGAAATTACTAATTTAAAACTATTTCCATCTCAATGCTTCTCAAATCGATGGTCGCATGGCCTAGGATGTCACGCTCCAATATACTAAATTGTTGTATATAAAGAGGGCGTGCTTAAAATCCCAGGTATTGAGGTTAGGTTTTTTACTAATTGTTTTTAAATCTTCCTCCACGCAAATTCAAGTACATCTTCACTCTTCACTAAATCATACCATCCTTATTCCTAACCATTAGTGTAAATATTCGAATAGTCCTAGATGGGTTGTAATACAAGACTCACATAAAAATATATTTAAAAAAAATCTCAATGTTATGAATTAATCTTGTTAAATCTTCAGATCCAAACCGTCTTTTAAAATAGGTTCTAGTAGCTTATTCTACCTTTCAATGCTCCAGTTCGGAGAGGGTGTTAGGAGTAGAACTCTGGGGGTAGTAGTACCACAAGGACTCTGCTGACCCCGAGAGGAAGGAAGATCAATGACTGCAACTCCCTTCTATCTTCCTCGGGTAGAAAAGGACTTACGGGCCAGAGGGCTCCGATAACAGATCAAACCCATTCGACATCCCTCTCTACCGTCCCTTTCAATACTCTAACAAAGGTCACTTCGACACTTCTGAAGGGTTGAGGGATGAGGGGGTGGACGTGGATGAACACACACAAATAGGGCGATGTGCTCTAGTTGAAGTTCACCACCCGCACCATTGGCCACACGATCTAAGGCGTGCAACTCGAAACAGACTGGATTTCCAGTCATAGGGTAGGTCGAGGTTCAATTCTTGGCCAGACTTAAATAAGGTGTCATCCGTAAACCATGTAACGCTTTTTTCATAATTTTCAGCCCCCCCCCCCCCCTATCTCCTCGCTCCCCCATGTAGCACCTTGTAGTAGATATTTAGCCTGACCCCTCTCCTTACAGCCTGTGTTACGTAACTTTTCTTACCTAGAGTGAATGTTTTTATTTTATACTAAAGGAGGATTTTGAATTTAATACTCCTTAAAATCCATTTTAAATCCTGGTGGGTATACGGTCTAAATTTCAAGCTCATTTCGTCTGGTTTTGAAGTGACTGATGACTGCTAGGTCGGGATTCGAATACCGACTAGGTGTACATAGAGTGGTTTATCATACACGTTCCCCACTCGTAATATATCATAAAATGTAAAATTATATGTTAATTTGTGTTGGGATTTTAAGGGAAGATATAATAGAATCAAGAGGGGTGAAAAAAAGAAAGAGAAGTTTAAAGGTCTGGTTCTACAAAACTTTACCCAAATGCTATTTTAATCGCATAATGGGTACTGAAGGCTTTATTAATTTAAAGAGTAATAATAAGGAGGGTAGTTTAGAGATAATGCATCCACATAAGCATTTTACTGTGCGTATGACGTCTAGGACCAGTGTTTTCTACTTTTCCTTGCCACGCATTCTCCTTCATTCATACAAACTCATATCAAGCACCCAGAAAATAGTTTTGTAAAATACAAATAAATTAAGAGTCTTATCTAGTAGGATTAATGCTAAATTAAATTACTTACTTAACTCTTTTGGAAATAAGAGATTCTAAAAACACTTCAAGCATAATGTTATTGTTTACAAGCCAGGGAGTAAAAATCAATACAAATAATTTAGTTCATTTAAAGCTCTTGCAACATTCACATGCCACTTAGATCAAATTTATTTATGTCTTTGACATATAAAGAGTGATTAGTGAGAATACCAAAGCTCATATTTGAATGAAAATAAATATTTTAGGCTTTTAACAATAACAAATTAAATGTCAGGGCAGATTTAAAACAACACATATTTCTATGCTTGTACAAATTAGTACAGCTTGTAGCAAAATAAATATGCTGTTACTAACAAGTGAATTTTCACCTACCCCTAATAAATTCAGGGCCTACCCTTACTTGAACTTATAACTTATCTCTACGAACCTTCACTTGAACTAAACTCGTAGTTTCACTTAACATAGACTAGATAAAATAACCATTACCAAAACTAGTTATTGCAAGTTATTATGTTTTGTCACTTAGGTCTATTGAAAAGAAAGGGCATTTAGGAATACCTAAACAATACTTTTATATGGCAAAATAGTTTCATTATTTCACTTGTTCTTTCAAGAAAATTATGAGAAAAAGCAGAACATTGTGTACCAGACCAATTTTTCTTTCACAAAGACATTTGTAATTTCTATTTTCCATTTTTAGTAAAGGAGAAATCGGGGAGTATAAAATGTAATGGAACGAATCAATGATGTTGGGGAAAAGTTTAGCTTGTAGGGGGGGGGGGCGTTAGTTTCTTGTCTAACATAAGTAGGTAAATGGGGATACTAAGCTTATCATTTTATTTTTTTAGTTAATTCCACGTGATCCTTAAAGTGATTAAAATGTACTTAAAACTTTGTATACATCATCAAATACTAATTTGTTAGATAGAGCTTCTAGGGTAAGGGTAATATTTTAAACATTTTACCATATAAAATTTATATATATATATATATATTAAAGAACTTTTACAGTGTTTCTATTCTATAAATAATCAATCAACGTAAGTGATGGTTCTGTGAATGTTTGCGTTTGTGTTGATGAAAGTTTAGCCAAAATTGATACGTATCAAACGTACATTTCCATGTATTATTTATTTATGTTACCAAGAGTCACTTCTTAATCGTCATGCGTACCCAAATTTAACATTAAAATTACAATTTGGTCATTTTTGAATAACATTAAACAATCATTTACACATTTAAATATTATCAAATTATATGATGTATACATTATCATTTAAAATTTAAATCTAGCTAATAGATATATTAGACAGCGATATCAGTGTCTTGCGTACTTTTCAATCTGGTAGGTGAAAAATGTGTCCGATGGTCACTGACTTCAACTACGTATTTAAGTTATTGGTGCTCAAAACATCATGGGATATAATGATTATCTGGACCTTATTGCACTAAGTAGTGTGCAGATCTAACAAATGACAGAACTATTAGACAGAGAAGTAAAGATTGTGGGGATAAAATCAATGAGGACAAAATCAAATGTATGGTTGTGACCCGACCAAAAAATACCAAACCTCCAAAATATCTAAAGGTTATTGATATATTAAACATTGTATACATTTAAATACCTGATCATCTCACTAAGTAGCAACAAAATCAAAAGGATGGAATCAAAGCCCGCCTCAAAGCAGCAAATGCTTGTTACTTCTCACTCTTTAAAGTAGTGGGATACAGAGATATTACGATCAAAAACCAAACTTAGGACCTACAAGACCATCATAATTCCTGTTATATTGTATGGCTCTGAAGCTTGGGCCAGAATACTAATGAAAGAGCTCAAGTTAATCATATTTGAAAATATTTTATTTAGCACCACGTATTACTACTTATCGGGTTATACGCGTATTTACTAATTACGCTAATGGATTAGAAATTGGGAAGGTTGAATTTAGAGGAAGTGAACCGCATTTGCGTGAAGGGAGAGTGGAAACCCATTCAGGGAAAAACCTCCAGTTCACCGAGTGAGATTCGAACCTTATCTCCCCGTCCTTGGCAGTAGAGTTCAACATAAAATAGCGCGTTAGCTAACTACCTCACCGAGACGGGTATTTGAAAACCAAATCCTGAAAAAGTATATGGTCATGGTATGTAAAATGGTGAATGTAGAATTAGATGAAACAGAGAATTAAGATAGTTGTACCAATACCTCTCAGTTATTGGTGAAGGTGAAGGGAAGGCAAATACAAAGGTTTAGAAATGTGCTCAGAATCAATATTAATAAAAGAGGAACATGTTTTAGGGGATATGGAAGGATCACGCACAATGGTCTCACCTCGAAGATGATAGGTAGTAGAGTTGTGGAACTCGGCTTGAGAATCTGATGGAGAACAGTATATGAAGCAGGACCAGGAGATTATAGTGGGCAAGGCCAAAATCCCCTTTGGATGACGAAGCCTAGACAGCCTAATGAATTGATATCTAGTATATAATATATAATAATATATATATTATATAATATATATATATATTTTTTTACCACGTAACCGGTATTCAAACTAACCAGTTATTTATGGAACAATGAGTACCAATAGAGGTTTACAACATTTAAAACACAATCTTGTATATACATAACATATTATTTGTTTTTCCTTGATATTATAGATACTAAGGACTCCAAAACTATCACATAAGTGACAGCATCCTTAATGTTATTTTGCCACATAATTCTAAGATATTTAAAAAAAATTATTAGTGATAACGGTGGCAAAGTAATTATTCTATGTTGTTAAACTGAGCTAACACTTAAAATAAGACCGATTCTTATCTTTTTTTTAATGTGCATACGTAATATTTTTAAATAACATTTTAATGCCTTGAGTAATATTTTAAATTTTAAATTAATATTCCTCTTGGTTTTAACAAACTATCCCAACTCTTTTTTTATATAGAAAACTACACTGGTACACGGAATAAAGCCCATGACCTTTGATCTATCCTTGTATGGCTCTTCCCTCGAAGCTAACAAAGATTATCCGAATCCATGGGCTACGTTTTATTTAAGTCAGAATATAGCATGGACGTATGAGTTCACTGAATATTTAAATAGATGACAACATTTTTAAATAATATTTTTCTAATACAATTAATATTTTTTAAAAAGAATAGCCTTACATATAATCAGGCGGTTTATGTTGATTCCTTTTAAAAGTTTATTGCACGGTGGTTGTATCTATTAAAATTACAAAATATCTACTTGGTGTTAAGAATAGAGCTTCACAAGCATAATTTAACTAAATAGCTCAAAAGTAATTTATCAACATGTCTTTGAATTGAGATTTTAAGGGACATTTATAAAATATTATAATTACTAAAAATATGCATTCAGACATCTTATGACAGTTGGTAGCACGTCTTTATATTGAGCTATTTTTCCAAGGTTGGACTCCCTGCGTGACAGAAACATTTAAAATTGTTTAAATTGGGGCTTCTATTTTCATAATTATGAATTGGTGGCCTGGAGACTGGATGTTGAGTCTATTTTAGAATTTGATTAATTTGTTAGTCTTGTGCTGACATAGGCATACTCAATAGATTCAGAATATTTAAATTTACTACCACAAAATAGGAATATAAACAATTGGTATGTTTATACCTTAATGTGAATTATCTACACACGTACACACTTTATTACAGTAGAAATTATCTGTGACTACTATTAGCGTCTATATTAGTGTAACACCTGAAATATTTACCTGATGTTCTTCATGTATGGTATATAAAAATTGTATTTGTAGCTTATGAATATAGACAAATACACGAAACTAGTACCATTTAGATCATGAATTTTCTTTGTCAAAACATGCTTTCTTGAAATTTAATCTTAGTAGTTCCAATACTTATTTATATATCACAGCACTAGACAACTTCTACTGTTCTGTGTCTACTAACAAATTCAATATTACTTTAAAGATAAAAAACGTCAAACATTATTACCAGGAGATGGTGTTAAAGTGTTGTATAATATTCTACCTATACACAGTGATAAAAGGTGTGATCAAAAGGGTTAACTCTAAATCAAAATATCAAATTTCTTGTAAACCATCTATATGTGTGCATTTAAATAGCAATTTTAATCAAGTTGAAGTATTTTTTAAAACAAACGAGGTAAACGAATGCATTAAAGGAAATAAACCAAACACCTATACAATTAATTGTACAGAAATAGCGAACTTAGATGATCGAAATGATCTTAAGTTTACAGAAGTAGATAAACCAATTATCAATATCAATTTATAATTATACTTGGAACACGGTAATTTAACCCAGAACCCTTGGTTCAAAGCTCCAATACTCTTATCACTCGTCCCGATCTTAGTGAAGATTGACACTCATCACGGGTGAATCCTGAAGAGCTAATTGATAGAGAATTGGTATCTAATCATGTGTCCAGATGTCATTCTTCGGTTTAAAAAAATGTATTACAGGAAAAACCTTCTTAAAAATTTTATTCCATGGGTTTCCTTATGTTCTCCATATTGTAAATCTATTTGGTTCTAAACCTAAACTTCTTTTTGCTCAGCCTCTTACTATTAGTTTCGGCGATCAGCTTCTTGGTCTAAACGTTTAAGGGACGGAAGGTAATATTTAAAGAATGTGAACAAGCATTTACGAGTAGGGTGTGATATACGCCAATTCTATTATGACCTTGTTTAAAAATGGCTTCCCTTATTTCTTTGAAAAAGGCTAAATGTAATATGTTTCTGATACTTAGTTTGATCTCGGAGGAGCAACATTTTACTTGAATCAGCTAATCTTCATTTCTGTAATTTCTATATGATAAAACTGGATTATAGTTTTTTTAACATGCTACTAACTTTTTCATCCATTTGGTCGTAAATCATCTCTGTAAACCCATCCTCTTCTTAAATATCGAGGGATCCCTGGACGTATGCAACGGGTCTCTGCATATCGGCAGAGAGCTAAGTGGTCTTGTGGTCACGATTCCACGTTCAAAGATGAAGAGCATTGAATCTGACCAGCACGACTTGGAACCTCGTGTCGTGCAACTACCCAACTTTTCTGAACTTCATAACCCCTTTCGTAATTGGGTGGATCGTTGGATCCTCACGGAACTAGGAGTGAAGTTTCAAAAGGGTGTTCAACCGCTTGGGGCAGTGGAAGATAAATATCATCGAGGGTAGGACGATAAGACCCTATCAAGGGTAGTTTTGCGTTGCATTTGTAGACTTTAAAACAATTACCTTGCCTGGAAGGAGGCTACAGTCTTTAGGTCAGCGTTTTTAAGCCAGTGTGTCACGGCACAATTATAAAGTAGGGGTTTGGGTGAAGTTCTAAGAGAAGAGAAGCGATAAATAACTAATTATGAATACTAATACATATTTTTCAAAACCATGATAAACATTCATTTAAATAAATGGTACGGAATCTCAGCAAGGAATTTCTCGCTCTATTGTTTAAAAATGGAGATATTTACACAAAATTCGTAAAATATACACTAGCGAACCCGGGAACAAATTGCGCTATACATACGTAAGACATTTTTGACTCAGGGTTTTAAATTTTCTAATTATATTTTTTAAAATTAACGTCTTCATTTGTATATTTGGACCAATAACAAATATCGATACTGGATTCCAAGGGTTAACACTTCGTATTAAAATTTTGACTTCCGTTAAAATTTTTGGCATTTTATTAGGGGATGCACATCTCATGGTTATCGCATTGCTACTGAATTTCAACTTTTATAATTTTGACAAGTAAAATAGGTAATTATTGACTATTTATTCTAAAATGAGAAGATAGATCATTGTTGTACCAAGAGTGTATCCAGGAGAAGGGCGTGGGTGGCGCAAGCCCCCCCCCCCCCCCAAGACATTAAACCAATTAAATCCATTTTAAAGTAACTACTAGTTTTATTGTCACGTAATACGATCTCACCAACCAGATTTAACTTTTAAATTCTTATTGATAATATTATTATATGATTAATATACGGTAATTATTGTAAATATTTAAGACTTATCACATTACGTATTAAAATGGTGAAAATGGGCATTAATGAAACTACCCAAACTTTAACTTGTGCGCCTTTCACCTTCTTGAATAAACCTTGTTTAGGTTTAAATATATTTTATAATTTTTATTATTACTATTTCATGTATTAATAATAAATAAAGATCTTTTAAAATAATTTATTATTTAATAACGTGCTTTAAACAAAATCTTTGAATAATACCACACACATAACGTGTTAGTATGACTTAGTGGTAAAATTTTGATTTAGAACTAGAATACTAGATACTATAGAATGGAGTTAAAGTTTTACTGTCCAAAATCTGAATAATTACATTTATTTTGTCTAATTGATTGAATAACTAAAACACTATTTATATAATAAGGGTTATAGTGTTTAAACACTTTTCCCGCTTAATAATCACTATTTGTTGATATTCTTATTATTTTTTTATGATAAGTGTCCATATAATCACAAATTTCGAGTTATATCCTTCACTAGAATATTATTATCAAGTTTAGCGTTACACTGAAAAATTAGTTAAGTATTTACTCCCAAATTTTGAAGTATTTTTTATGTCAAAATTTCTTGAGGTGCCCCCGACCACTCATCCCCGACACTCCGACCCGATCCCGATGGGAGCACCCAAGTCCCTCACCCACCCCCATCACGAAATTCCCAGATTCACCCTGTTCTGCACAAACATTTCCCCTAAGAGGTTAAAGGAAAAACATCTTCAAATTCTTGAAAGACTTCTTATTTGCTTACTCTATGGCATTAGAGAATAAACTCTGTGTACACTTAAGTAGTATATTCTCACAACTAGAACTCACAAAATTGTATTAATATATTTGCCAATATCTTCAAGAATAGTTTTTATTAAAATATATTTCAAATTAAAAGTTTATATTTTTAATAGTAGGTACTAAAATTTTACAATGATAAGTTTTTTATAGGTTGGTATTGGTAGGAAGAACAGTATAAGTTAGTACTAAAGTTACTAAAACACTTTTAATATATTCATACATCGAGTCATGTTAGCTGTCATTTTTGATAGATATTATATTTATAAGATAAAACAAATATAATAGTAAGATGTCATCAATACTGGTCGCAAATAAATAAATTTGAATTTTATCTACTGTTATTCCAACCAAAATCAGGGTATAGTATCTCTAATAGTTGCGAAGATATAAACATTTTTGCTTCTGTAAATAACCCTAAAAGTCATTTTCATGGGAAAATTAAAAAAGCCATTTTGTTTATAATTATATTCAACGCCTAGATACGAATCTTAATCAAAATCGTTTAGGCGATTTTGAGAAAACAATTTTTTTTTTTTTCACCCTTTAGTAAACTGTTCTTAAATCTAGGGTTAGACAGACACACAGTCAGATGGCGTTGCAAAAAACACCTTTTAGGGCTCGGGGGCCATGAAACCTCAACATCCATCAACATCTCGGGTAAAATTATTTAACGCTCGTAATTCTTTACCTTAAAGGGTTGGAAATGTTAAAATAATATATATGCGTAAAGATTAAAAGCTATCGGCTTTATAAAAATATATTTCGAAGTGAAATATGTTTATTATAAATAGATCTATATGTATGCATTGATAATTAATTTCATAACCCATAGACTTACGGATATAAATTTAAAAACTAGAATTTACGCATAAGAACGGAACCCTTGAAGTCATTTTGTCGACAAGTTGAGATAACCATTTGGTTTGTAATATTGATCAAAGCTTAGAAAAGATATTTAATCAAAATCGTTAAAGCCGATTTGACTATAATCGAATTTTTCTCTTTCCGCCCTTAAGGAAACTACCCTTAACTTTAGGGTTGGATATCCAGTTCTAAAAATCCTCGTGGTAACTCATGAAAAGCCTAGAATCTAGATACCAAGTTCTAGCCCAATCGGTAAAATAGTTTAGGCTCTAGCCCAAGGTATAGACTGAAGACAGATGGACACGCAGACAGATGGACACACAGACAGACGGCATTGGCGCAAACCACTTTTTAGTTTTGGGGATGGGGTCATAGGACGTCAACATCCATCAAAATCTCGAGTTCATTTTTGTTACGATCACAATACTTGCTCTACCCGTAAGGTAGCGAGAAAGTAAAAATTTTGATATTGGGTCCCCAAGGGTCAACACTTCATATTAAAATGTCGACTTCCGGCTAAATTTTTTTACATTTTATTAAGAGTTGCACATCTTATGGCTATTGCAATTGGTGTTAAATTCCTAATTTATAAATTTTGACCAATAAAATAGGTAAATATTGACTATTAAATATAAAATGTTAGAGATAGATCATTGCTGTACAAATATTTCCCCTAAGAGGTTGCAAGAAATAGAACATACATTTCTGAGAGACCAAGCTATTTCTTACTCTATGGCATTAGATAATTATTGCGTTAAAACTTAAATACCATCTCTTTACAATTAAAGCTCACAAAACTGTACTAATCTATTTGCCAATATCTCAGAAACTGTTGGTTTTATAAAATATATTTAATATCAAAGTTTTTCCTTTAAATAGTACTACAATTTTGCAATAAAAATTTATTTAGTATCTAAAAAAGTTGCGTGGATACGGAAATTTCCGCCTCTGTAAACTAACCTAAAATTAGTTTTTATGGAAAAATGAAAATAGCCATTTTGTTTATAACTGAATCAACGCCTAGATACGAGTTTTAATCAAAATCGTTAGAGTCGATTATGAGAAATTCAATTTTTTCTCTTTTCAAGATATATATATATATATATATATATCGAAAAGAGAAAAAAAAATATATATATATATAACTTGAAAATTATTTGTTTTATAAAAATATTTTTCAAATAAAAGATTTGTATTACAAATAGACCTACACATTTTCAATGATAAGTAATTTCATATCTCAAATAGTTTCAGATAGGATAAAAAATGAGAATGTATGCTTCAGATGGGAACCCTTAAAGTCATTTTTACAAAATATTGAGGGTAACCATTTTGTTTGGAATATTTATAAATTTTTTGAAATGAAATTTAATCAAAATCGTTAGAGCCGATTTTGAGAAAATCTACTTTTTCTCTTTATGCCCTTCACTAAACTACCCTTAATTTTAGGGTTAGATATCCAATTCCAAAAATCTTTTGGGGCAACCCTATGAAACCCCTAGATACCAAGTCTTAGCCCAATCGGTAAAACAGTTTATGCTCTAATCGGAGGTAAAGACAGACAGACAGAAATTCAAAAAACATTTTTACGGATTTGGGGGGTGGAACGAGGGGGGTCCTACTGAACTTCTAAAACACCATCTTAATCCTTTTATTAACAATAAAAATTCTTTTTAAAGAAACCGATGTTGTGCCTTGATATTTATTTGACAGTTATTTGTTCAGAGTTGAAAGAGGTTGGAAAACACTTCCTTATGTAGGTGATTTTAGATGGATGATGCCACTTGTTCTAACATTTACGAGTGACGGGAAATGTTAAGTTTCTAATCTCCTCGCTGCCAGTTAACAAGTTTGTTAAAGGCAAAACGACAGACCACATGACCTCCAATGCGGGTAGCTTATTTTAAATCATATATGTATATGTTATGGTCAAAGCCTGAAGTCTGGTCAGTTCATGAAATGACCGGCCAATTTTAGCTATAGCCACTGAAATCACCCAAAGCACGAAATATATTATAAATCACTATCACACTTTTCAGTGCCTCTCTACGCAATTAATCAATATGACGGATGAAAGTCTTTCTTACTATTGTAATGACAAAACTGCTTTAAGATTATATTATTTTCTTGACATTATAATAATACATATTTTATTACATGTTTTCTTGTTTTTGCAGTCTGAGCTATTATGAAATTTGGAATTACGTAATATATTAGCTCCTTTATCCTTGCATTGATTTGAACATTTTCTTATGGAGAAGCATCTTGATATTCTTGACCTCTAGTTATAGACTGAATCGATGATGCTTCTCTTATATACATTTATATTTTCTGGAATTGACTTCAATTTAATAGTTTCGGCTATTTCCTGTCTAGTAGGTTCTCCCTTCTCTTCTATATGGTTGACCTCGATGGTCTTGGGATAAAGAACTAGCCTTAGTACCTGATGTTTGTGGGCTCAAACTTAACCGGGGGCAATTGATTTTTCCTGAGCGATAAGAATCCGTAGCACAACTTCATACGGAAGTGAATTCATCGGTTCCAAGTCGATTGTGGAATATAAAATATCCCTGGAAGGTAAGTGAAAATAACTTTCCCACCAAAATTAGTGGGCTCCTTCGCTCTCACTCGAAGAAAATCTCGTGTGTTGATAAAAATGATAATATATCTCCATATTTGCAATTTGTTTAAGTTATTTCTTGTCTAAGCGGGGTTTGGGTTGGGGAAGTCCATTCCACATTCGGTCCCCATGGCTACCCCCATCAGAGGGGCAACTCTCCAGCCCGAGTGGCTAGGTTAGGTAATGTTAGGTTGGAATTGTTTTGTATCATACTGTCTAGCACTTCGGGCACTGGCGAGGTGGTCGTGGTCAATTTGCGCTTTGGCTCACCAGAATGTGAGTTACTATGTTCCCCCATCAATATTTGGAGATTAGTCTGGATCAGCTGGTCAATGTGCAAAGTGGCCAGTTTTAATCTTTGACAATAACATAACTATCTGACTCAGCTAGCCCTGTCAATGCCTGTAATTTCACACTGGATGTGGTTACAAACTGAATACGCTATAATGTGCACCAACTGAACAACTTTGCACCATATAGATTGGCTCCACGGATAGTATAGTGTTCTTAATCTCACGAGACCAGGGCTCAATTTTAAATAATTTATCACAACACCACCACCCTCCTTTTTGGCTTTCCATACTCTCTTCAGGCAAATCCTGATACATATATTTTAGATCCATCATATTTAGTCGGTTATTTTCGGCTAGTAAATCAAATATATTCATTACTGGCACTGAAGCATTCGATACAATCTTTTTTACTAACTAATTTTTTAAACGATCTAAATTAGTTACTCTTTAAAAAATTGTTACACAGTTTAATAGTAAGATACATTTTTTAAATATTTTAATTCATTAAAATTATTTTTAAAATATTTTAATTCATTGAAATTATTTTTCAAATATTTTAATTCATTAAAATTATTTAATAGCTAAGAAAGAGATGTTTGGAATACAAACCAATGAACTAATAAGGTTTGAATTCTTTTAAAAAATAATAAGTTAACCTTAAATGAGTCGATTAGGTAAAAGGTATAGAGAAATTTATTTACATGAATTCTTTTGTCTACTGTAAGAAATATATTTATAAAAGGAATCTTAGTTTAATATCAATTTTAAATCTGATATTTTTTTATATTTGAACTCATATTTCATCACTAGGTCAGATAAAGTGGAATAGTGCTAAAAAAAAAGACAGAATCCGAAATGTACTAGAGCGACTAAACCTAGTTTCGTATATTCATACGCCAAATCTTGGGTTCTTCAAATGTCATCAATTTTGTATAGATATTTAAAAGCTTTTATCTCTCTAACGCATAGCTAAAAAAGCACATAAGCCACTCATGCCCAATAATGCGTTCGACAACCTTCACCCTCGGCTATGTCAACCCCTTGTCTTCCATCGAATTCCAATGCCACTTTCTCTGTCCACATCTCATCCCACCCTTTACCACCCAAACCCTTCCTTAAAAGAAGCAAAACCTCCCCTATCACAGACTCTAAATATTCGCTTCCTCCTTTAAGCCTATCTACAACCAATCCCACCCTATTTCACCCCCTAGCACTGGCTTATGCATTGAGAAAACCTCCGGGGGGGGGGGGGGAGATACGCGAGTTGTTTTTCAACAGAGGATGGTGGCGGTGTTAGTGGGAGGTATACAAGGGGGTGAAGTGCACGTTTCGTAGTAGTGGTGTTTTTGGTGGGGGTGGTGGCAACAGATGTCTCCCATTGCCTCGACACAAGGTCCACCCCCAACTCCTAAACATCCTTTCCATGAACATCCCGCCCAATATTCAATATGGGCGCCACATTATGCGGTGGTAGGACGCTTTCCACCCCTAAATACACTGCGGTACTGCCATGGGGGATGGAAGAGTCTAGATGACCGTGTCAACTCTGTATTTTTGTAGTTAAGTTCACCTCAGGCCGTTCAATATGCCATGCCATAGCGGGATTTTTTTATTTTTTTGTGTGTGTTATCTTTCCCCAAAGTTTATATTTCGCTATCCATTCAAGCTATATGCATATCCATATATTCAAGAAATGTAGAAGAACATTTAGGTAAAACTGCCATCAGTAAACCCGACAAGAATACAACTGTTGACTTCCCCGTAACCGACAAACCAGACTAAGGGAACTTAAGAAATAGACCATATGTTTACCGGCGTTGCCAATTTGATCGTAGTCCACACTCGGGTACGTGATCGGATCACCTACAAGTAAATATCATGTTGTTTTTTTTTGGTTCAGATGCCACTTTAAATTGTGACGTGGGCTCACGGCCGATTAAACGGGATGTTAGATGCACGACTACGCACGAACTAGACATCTTATTGAATTATGATTTTCAGAATTTTTTTCACTTAACTAAATTGAAATTGGAATTAAGTAAATAATTTTTCTGATTTAAAAATAAAAGCTTATTTTTGGCGCTCTCCATGGAGTGATACGGTCTCATAACATTAGCTGTCTGCCTGAGCTCTGAGCCGCACTGCACACGTTCATAAATTACGTGTTATTAAATAAGTGGTTTGTTATTTTCAAATATAGCTCACGAGAAAGATATCATGGCCTTGTAGTAATACAAAAACATACACTTTAAGTTGTGATTAGAAGCATTAATTAAATCATGTTCAAGGATGTTTAACGTGAAATGTAGTTTTGAGATCAATCTATAACAAATATTTATAGGCTAAGGATAGATCTATTATTTACAGACAAATTAAGTAAATTCTTAGCAGAATTAAAAAAATATAGTTCTAGGATGATTTAGGATTGTTTTAGGGATTTAAAGCTTCAGAATTGTAATTTCCATAGTGTGAGGCAACGCCTTTAGGTGCTTCCTTCAGCCACATTAAGGATTATTATGTTATTAGCTATGTGATTTCTAGCAATATAACTATTTCACCTCGACCTGTACCTCTAGACAAGCAGGCAACGTCTAGTTTGATGGTAGTAAGGTGAACAAGACTAGACAAGCAGGCAACGTCTAGTTTGATGGTAGTAAGGTGAACAAGACTAGACAAGCAGGCAACGTCTAGTTTGATGGTAGCAAGGTGAACAAGACTAGACAAGCAGGCAACGTCTAGTTTGATGGTAGTAAGGTGAACAACACTAGACAAGCAGGCAACGTCTAGTTTGATGGTAGCACTAGACAAGCAGGCAACGTCTAGTTTGATGGTAATAAGGTGAACAAGACTAGACAAGCAGGCAACGTCTAGTTTGAAGGTAGCAAGGTGAACAAGACTATACAAGCAGGCAACGTCTAGTTTGAAGGTAGCAAGGTGAACAAGACTAGACAAGCAGGCAACGTCTAGTTTGATGGTAGCACTAGACAAGCAGGCAACGTCTAGTTTGATGGTAGTAAGGTGAACATGACTAGACAAGCCGGCAACGTCTAGTTTGAAGGTAGCGAGGTGAACAACACTAGACAAGCAGGCAACGTCTAGTTTGGTGGTAGTAAGGTGAACAAGACTAGACAAACAGGCGACGTCTAGTTTGATGGTAGCGAGGTGAACAAGACTAGACAAACTGATAGTTTAGCTCACGTTTCTAATATCACAAGTTGTTACACAATTAACAGTCACATTAGTTAATAAGGATTTAGGTGACCTGGTGGTCTAGGGGTAAGGTGTCGGACTTCTGTGCTGGGGGCCGAGGCTCAATCCTTGGTCCCAGCACAGATTTATCTTATTACCAAACCCTTCCTTCACTTCTGACAAGACGTGTATTAATCACAACTTGTGAATGTGTGGAATGCCAGGCCTCCACCGTGGTTCGGATTCCACGTTAAACTGTAGGTCCTCAATTTCATCTCACAATCACCCTACCATTGCACATTAGCGTAAGTGCGTATAACCCGAACGGGTGGTAAGACGCTGTGCTAATAATAATAATAATAATAATAATAATAATAATAATTATAATTATAATTTCTACTAATAGATTAAATGTTCTAATTATTGCTTTTAATTATTACTATTTAAATCCTGAATTGCAAAGCTAACGAATTTAAGCTCATCGATGATTTTATTTTGCAACGGTGAAAATTGGCGTTGGGTGAAAAAAAAAGGATGAAGGGTGGGAGTTTTGCTATTAATTATAAATGTGGTGCAACTTTTTGACGGAGCGATGCGACTCGTTGGAGCTAAATTACCTCACAAATCATTCCACATGCAGGGTTTCTAATTAGTCAGAAACCGAAGTCGCGAGGATGTTGGGGGTTCAAAATTAAGGGAATGGGGGGAAATAAAAGGGTAAAGAGGGATGTGGTCGGTTTGAAAACAATTGGGCCTGTTAACAACCCTTTTATATATGTATACATACATATATATATATAAACTTATTAGATTTTCGAACTTTTATTTACAATGTAATAATTTATATAAAGTTATGTGTTCTTTTTTTATATTATTAAATTTGGTTCTCGGTCACCATTCTGCTGAGCTGTACTGATTATTTTTACCCTTGAAAAGTTCCTTTCATTAAAAAAAAGAATTTATGTTTGAAAATTTCATTACAATCGGATTAAAGAATTAGAGAGAGAAATCAAAATATGACATTGTGTTCAAGCAAGAACCCATATTTTTGTCATCCACTAGAGAATGTTTTAAAAAGTTTTTTGTTTTATTATTTTGCTTGTTTTTGTACAACTCTCTTCATTCCCTTTTGCCCTGTTTTTGACGTCTGACACCACCAAAATTGTCAAAAAGAGAGTTGAATATGTCATATGCACGTATACATATTTAAATCAATGCAATATAAAAACTAATATTGGGACTTATTATTTCTTCTACAAAAATGGTAGTCCAGTTGATAACATTATTCTTTATCGATTTTTTTAAAAAAGCTTTACCACTTGGTATTGTTAAATATACGTATCTGGTTTGATAGTAATGGGAGTGTCTGAGCTCTAATCATAGTTGAGTGTATTTAGGTGTTTTTTTAATAATTTCTTTCCCATTCTCCCCCATGCAAGCGCAAGTACAATTCCTCTAAATTACACCATTATTATATTTGAGCCATGAGTGAATAAGTGGAATATGAAGATAAGTAATGGGAAAAAGAAGATTAATGGTAAAAATTTATACGAGAGCAAAAACCTTTTTTAAGAAAATCTATCTTAGTAAAACCAGATATACATAGCAGTGGTTTATAGTTAACATTTATTTGATTTCTTGGAGACTAAACCATAATTTAATTTTTCCACAACTGTTTCCAAATTTTATAAAATTTTAGACTCAAATTGGGTTTTTTCATCACTGAACTGAGGTTTTTGCTTGAATACTAACCAAGTAACTTGGGTTTTTAATTATCTCTGTACTTCGTAGATTAATTCGTTAGACCTACCTTTTATTTATTGAATGTACCTTTATTTACCTTTCAAGGTAATAAGCTTACCTCACATTAATCCACTTTATAATGTAGGGTAGTTTTGTAATTAATGAAGGTAAGGATTCAATCGTACAGGATAAATGGAGTGTACAAACTAAGCCATTACGATCTGTCTCTATTATTTCTAATTTATTGTTTACTGTGAAATTAACACCACATAATAATCAGGGCTAGATACTCCAAAATAAAAATAACAACCGGAACAAGTAGTAAGATGTGGTTACTAAATAAATATGCAAATCCATTAAATTATTTTTTAGCACTGTGTTTTACTACACGTCCGAGTAGGGAAAAGGAAGTTAAACTTTAAAGGAAGTGTGCCTGCATTTACGTGAATAAAGTTTAGAAAACCATTCAGAAAAAACACCCTCCGTACACCTAACTTGGATTCCAACTAGAGATGTGTCGTTCGCGAACGACTGGTTTAAATTGAACGTCTCCTCAAGATGAATGAGTCGAACTAGTTCACCTTATAGACATGAACTAGATCGAATTGAACGACACAAGAAAATCTGAAAACTCTTCGGCCGAAAGAAGTTTTTTTCCCTCCTTGTTCAGCAAATCTACCTCCTCTGCTTCCCCGTCCCTCTCGTCAATAAAGCCAAACAATAAGCAACATTGTCCTCGCAGGTAGAGATGGTCTCTAGAGTTTAGGAAAAAGGCTACAAGAGGCAAATTTAAATGCTTCCTTAGAAACTTAAATATTTTAAAACTATCACGTGCTCTAAAAGGCAGCGCACCGCAACCTACGGCCCACGGGCTAGATCCGGGGCACCGACTGAGAGGCCTGGTTTGACGTAAACGGTTGGTTAATGTCTGAATTTACGTCCCTATCTAAAATATTTATATCATAGACAGTTTGCTGACTAAGTTTAATGTGGCTTTATCAACTGATGGTACTGACCTATGAGGAAACTCACTTCTAAAAGTAGGGTGTTTGGCTTTAAGGTGTCTCATTAAGTTCCCGGTAGAACCACATGCTAAACTGACGAATTGTGAACAATACCCACACTTGGCTTTTTTGTCTTCAATTTCGGAAAAGTGATCTCAAAGTTTACTTTTTCTTAGTGGCATTTTATTTTTTTAAACAAATGTGCATTTAAATACAATAATACTACTTTATAAACTACGTAATTAATCATAATAAATAAAGTGTTGCCTTTAATAAGCTTTAGATTTGATTCATGAGCATAAATAATACAATAATTAATTTAATAAAATTTAAAAACTTCTCCCTGAAAGCAGGACTTTAATGCGAAAGGAATAGCTGATTTACACAATGTGTTTTTCCAAATGGTACCGATAACTGACTGATTGAAAGCCGTAGGTCGGTCGCGAACGATGATCCACTAGCCGGTATCAGGTCGGTCGCGAACGATGATCCACTTGCCGGTATCAAGTCGGTCGCGAACGATGATCCACTTGCCGGTATCAGGTCGGTCGCGAACGATGATCCACTTGCCGGTATCAGGTCGGTCGCGAACGATGTGTCACTACCCGGTATAAGGTCGGTCGCGAACGATGACCCACTTGCCGGTATCAGGTCGGTCGCGAACGATGTGTCACTAGCCGGTATCAGGTCGGTCGCGAACGATGATCCACTTGCCGGTATCAGGTCAGTCGCGAACGATGTGTCACTAGCCGGTATAAGGTCGGTCGCGACCGATGAGCTGCAAAACAAGTATTCGTTCGCGAACGACTGAACGATAAAAATGAACGGCTCATTTCACTGAACTGAATCACTTTAAGACGTTCCCAAGAGTGAGCCGTTCTGCCCATCTCTAATTCCAACCCCAATGCCCCCGTCAATTGGGATTCGAACCATGATATTTCCACCATAGTTCAGTCTATTGCTGGAGTGACATCATCTTAAACCTGTTGACCACCGAGGTGGGTTGTACAAAGTTGAATATTTATTTAAGAAATTATGTTATATTTATGTATTTAACACTATTTTGTAATTTGATCTTATAATTGCGACACTTCACGTTCTCTTTGAAAACTAGCTACATTATTCTTTCGAACATTATCAAATTAAAAATGTAAGGCTATTAATCCAATATAGGCATACCACGTATCATATTTTTGGGATAACAATCCACTTCTGTATGAATGTGGGTGTTTTTGACCAATATAAAGTGCCTTGGTGTTCCGTTATGTGGCCTCCCTAATGAGGAGTGAGAGAAAAAAAGGATCAATATAATCATAGTGTAATATTAAGGTTCCTGTCTCAGAATACAATCTCATGAGAGGCAGACCTACGCTTACGTAGAAAATTGCGATGATTGGAGCTACCCTGTTGTTAGAATCTCCTGTGGCAGGTGGCAGCACCAGCGCCTGCGCCCACAAGACCTGGTACAGTATTCTCCCATGTCAGCCCATTACCCTCCTTCCACGTAGTGGGATGGGGAGGTGTGGGCTGTGATTGATCATAGTGGATGTAACCCTTGGGATTGAGGTTGAAGGCCTGGAGGGGTAAGGAAAGGGAGGGGAAGGGACACCAGCGCCTCGTTGTCGTCGCCATTAGTTCGAATCTTCACTCTAATTGGTTACACGAGCCCCACTCTCTCAATTTGCTGTTCTGGGGAAGAAATGGTGAGTATTTTCTTTACAAACGTGCCATCTAAATTAACTTTTTAAAACTGTTTCAAATCTTTGATTCTTATAACTATCGAAAACCTTATTTGTGCTGACTATAATGTTTTTAGTAGATTTAATTATTATTTTAGCGTAGCCTATTCCACGTCTCTGGACTTCCTGAAAATTTACAATAATGTGGTAGGGAATGATCTAGGTATAATTTAGATTGAATGTACCATAATTTGCGTAGAGAGGGAATAGGAAAATAATTTTGCTAAAATTAGTCTCTGCACACTCGGCCAGGGCTCAAACTATGATCTCCCCGCCACTGTAAAATCAGTCAAGATGAGACTACCACCATTGGTCACGTGACAACCACTGTGAGTATAAAGTTACCTAATAAGATATTATAGGCAGGTAGTATTTACGAATATATTGAGGCATTTAAATTTTAACTTTCTAAACATTTTATAGCAAATAACCTAAGAAATGTTTTAACATTATCACAGACACAACATGCAATTCCCCTAGCCACACTGTAAAAGAGGAAGCCCTTTTTATCGTCTCTGTTGGTAATTGAACCTGTGACCATTACACATCTAGAAAGCCACTCTTCAGAGAGATATAGGTTATTGGATTATTTAATAAATTTATAATATATAAAAACACGTACAACTTTATATATATATATATAATTAACATCACTCAGAATCGAACCAAAGTCCTTTAAGACTTGTAATCGACCACACTTCCCACTGTGCTATGGTCAGTGGGTGTATACGAATATAAAATAACTTTCTTTTGTGAGCCAGCAAGCAAGCTATTCCGATCAACATTTGACGGTGGGTGTCATATTGTCATCTGATCGAGCACTCCGGCAGTTGATCTATTTTCTCTAAACCGGATCTGCAACTTCTTTATTCAAGTAGCTCCCCATTTGTCTTCACGAAGCTGAGTTTCAACCCAATTCCAGACACAGTGTTCGCAAACAAGTTTTAGAAGCGCAGGTGTTCTAACCCAGGACCTTTGACCACTAGACCACATACGGTTCATCAAAACAAAGTAATAAATGATTCCGTCAAATTATATATATTTTTGGTAGCTGTACAGTACATTATATAAGAACGATTTACATTATTTGACTTCTTGCTCAAGAAAATAAATGGTACGGCGCACCGCACAGACTTTCTCTCTCTCTCTATAAGCTCGTAAGATTTCTGAACGGAATAATGTACATTGTATCATCACCACTCCACATAAGAACACGCATAAAATAATATACAATGATATAGAATCAATGAGAAAAGAGGCGCATCTTTGTCCACCTAAGAGCATTTCAAACATTTTAATGTTTTAAAGACATTAATAAAATGGTATTTGAACCATTTGCTGACAGCTTGGAAACTCGGATCTGCTCTACATGTTCCAATTTATGAAAATTATATTACTAGAGATGAATGGAGGGAAGTAGAAAGAAATCTAAGGAATCCTAAAAGTTTTAAAAAAAAGATTAATATTGGGTCCACAAGGGTCAACACTTGGTATTAAAATTTCGATTTCTGGTTAAAATTTTAACATTTTATAAGGTGTTGCACATCTTCAAGTCATCGCATTGATATTTAATTATTCATTTATACATTTTGACCAATAAAAATTTTAAATATTGACTATTGAATCTAAAATGGAGATAGACCATTGCTGTGCAAACATTTCTCCTAAGAGCTTTAAAGAAAAATAACATACTTTTTTAGATACTTACTTATATTTAATTACTCTATGGCATTGGAGAATTATTGCGTTAAGACTTAAGTAGTATATTTTTACAACTAAAGCTCACAAAATTGTATAAATATATTTGCAAATATCTCAGAAACAGTTGATTTTATAAAAATATATGTCAAATAAAAGTTTTTTATTTCTAATAGTCCTACAATTTTGCAATGATAAGTTGTTTAGTTTATCAAATAGTTATGGAGATACGGAAATTAACGCTTCTGTAAAGTACCGATAAAAATAATTTTCATTGGAAAATGAAAATAGCCAGTTTATTTATAATCTTAATCAACGCCAAGATAAGAATTTTAATCAAAATCATTTGAGCAGATTTTGAGAAAACCTATTTTATCTCTTTTCGCCCTTTATAAAACTACTCTTAATTTTAAGTTTGAATAGAAACACAGACAGACGGCATTGCAAAGATTATTTTTTAGGGTTCGGGGGGTTATGAGACGTCGACATCCATCAACATTTCAGGTTAGTTTTTTTTACGGTCGCAATACTTAAACTTTAATGTCCAAAAAGTTAAAAAATATATATAATTGCGTATAGATTGAAAGTTATTGATTTTATAAAAATATGTTTCGAATAAAATATTTGTATTATAAATATATATACATATTTGTAGTGCTAAGTAATTTCATATCTCAAATAGTTTTGAAGCTATTATAAAAAATGTTAATTTACGCGTCAGACTGGAGCCCTTAAAGCCATTTTTCCGAAGTATTGAGAGTAGCCATTTTGTTTTGGAATATTTATTAATGTTTATAAATGAAATTTAATCAAAATCGTTAGAGCCGATTTTGAGAAAATCGACTTTTTCTCTTTTTTCCCTTCAGTAAACTACCCTTAATTTTAGGGGTTATCCAATTCCAAAAATACCTCAGGGCAACTCTATGAAAACCATAGATATCAAGTTTTAGCTCAATCGGTAAAATAGTTTAGGCTCTAGTTGGAGGTACAGACAGACAGACAGACAGACAGACAGACAGACAGATGGAAATTCAAAAACCACTTTTTCGGATTCAGGAAGTCATGAAACGTCAAGATTCATCAAAATCTCGAATTCGATTTTTTTGACGATCACCATACTTTCTCTACCTGTAAGATAGAGAGAAAGTAAAAATAAATGCACGGGACTCCGCAAGGACTCTCTCACTCCATTGTTAAAAATGTAGATTTACTCAAAATATATGTGAAACGAAATAATATACACTAGCAAACCCAAGCATAAATTGCTGTGTACTTTCGTACAACATTTTTTGACTGCTGGTTTTAAATTTTATCATTTAATTTTTAAGGAATTAAATTCCTTATTTGTATATTTGGACCAATAAAAAAGATCGATATTGGATCCACAAGGGTCAACACTTCGTATTAAAATTTTTAATTCCAGTTAAAATTTTCTATTTTTTACAAGCGGTTAATTTTATGACTATCGCATTGTTATTAAATTCCTCATTTATAAATTTAGACCAGTAAAAAAGGTAAATATTGACTATTGAGTCTAAAATTATAGATATAGATCATTAATGTAAAAACACTTCCTCTAAGAGGTTAAATAAAAAACAACATTAACTTGTTGAAAGACTTAGTTATTTTCTTTATTCTATGACATTATGTAATTATTGAGTTAAAACTTAGTATCTCAGTACAGCTAAAGCTCACAAAATTGTATTAATATAATTGCCAATATTTCAGAAACCATTGTTTTATAAAGATATACTTAGTACAATAACCACTTTTTAGGGTTCAGGGGGTTATGAAACGTCGAAATCTATCAACATCTCGTGTTAAAACGTTTTTTACGGTCTCAATACCTAACCTATACCACGCTATGAGTTAAAAAAAAAATATATATATATATCCGTAATACTTGAAAGATATTGTTTTTATAGAAATATTTTCCAATTAAAAGATTTTTATTTTAAATAGACCTACATATTTGCAATGATAAGTAATTTCATATCTCAAACAGTTACAGAGCTATGATCAAAAGTTAGAATTTATGTGTCAGACCAGAACCCTTAAAGTAATTTTGAAGAAAAATCGAGGGTAGCCATTTTGTTTGTGATATTGATAAATGACTAGAAATTAAATTTAATAAAAATTACTATACAATTTTTATCAAGTCGATTTTTTTCTTTTCACCCTTTTTTAAACTACTCTTAATTTTATGATTAGACAGACACACAGACAGACGACATCGCAAAAACTACCTTTTAGGGGATCATGAAATGTCATTATCCATCAACATCTTGGATTAGGTTTTTTTGACGGTGGTAATCCTTTACCTTAAGTTTTTGAAAAGTTAAAAAATAGATATATTTTAGTGTAGTTTGAAAATTATTGGTTTTATAAAAATATATTTCAAGTAAAAAAATTTTATTATAAAGAGACCTAAGTGTTTGCAATGATAAGTAATTTCATATTCCAAAGACTTAGTAGACCTACAGATACATAATTAAAAATTAGAACTAACGCACCAGACCGGAAGCCTTAAAGTCATTTTGATGAAAAATTGAGAGTATCAATCTAGTTTGAAATATTAATTAAAGCTTAGAAATGAAATTTAATCAAAATCGTTTGTTCCAATTTTGATAAAAAAAAAATTATTTTAGTCCTTAAGTAAACTACCCTCAATTTTAGGGTTAGATATCCAATTCCAAAAACCCCTAGGGCCAACCCTATGAAAACCCTAGATACCAAGTTTTAGCCCAATCGCTAAAATGATTTAGGCCAAAGTCCGAGGTACAGATAGATAGACAGACAAACAGATGGCATTGCGAAAACCACTTTTTTGGATTCGGGTGATCATGAGACGTCAACATTAATCAAAATCTCAAGTTAGATTTTTTTACGATCACAATACTTTCTCTACTTGTAAGGTAGCGAGAAAGTAAAAAGCGAAACATAATACCATAGGGTGTCCCAGATGATAAACTTATCTCATTTTCAACAATACTGTGCTCAAAAGTTCAGAGAGTAATAGGCCTATAGATAAACAGATCTAACCTCCCTTAAAATAATATTTTTTAATAGCGTCATATATACATTTATATGAATATAAGGATAATACACTGGTTTTGAAGCTTTGGATTTTCCATTCACACAAGAAATATCTCAATCTTATAATATGTCCCTTCAAGCAGGTGGAACTCTTAGAATAAATAACACTTTTAATATTTATCTTAGAGCTATAATATTGAAAGTTGACTCAATAGTTTAAATTTTTTATGAAAAATAATAACTACTAAAGCTAAATATTACCAAAGACGGTTTACGGGAAAGTACATCAAACCATCACCCTTAACGAGGATATTTTTCTTATATTTTTTTTATTTCCGATAAATAATTGTTTATTTCCACCTTACCTTTTCATTCCAGCTGTACAGTACCAAGGAGAAGTTGTCAACATCCTTGTGGAGCATAAGGGACCTCCACTACCTTTTCCTTACTTCTCCCTCCTTTATGACGTAGTTTGATTGGAACCTCAGGGGGTGTACTGTGGTCCTCCGTCAAATGAGGCCCAGTGGTGTTCCTCACCCTTTTCTACCACCAAACACCCTGGTAAACTGTCAGCCTTTCTCTCACAAATAATGGAGAGGCATCGTGTACATAACTGAGATTACCGTTCTTTGTTCGCGTCTAATTTCCTGGGGTAGCTACTATTATATTTTATCTGCCCATTATCATTATTACTATTCATTTTATTATTATTTATTTATTTATTCAATCACCCCCACTCATTGACATATGAACAAAGGCCCTAGTCTTGTCTTTTCTTGTTTGTTGGTTGCCAGGTCGGGCCTCGAATCCCAATAATAGGGGAAGGACTCCCAGTAACCAACATACATAATTCTGGTTATGTGCGATAGATGGTAGACGAATACAGTGAATCGTTACAGGGGGTTTGTTGGTTACATGCATTCGACAGGTTGCTACACGCGAGAGACAGTTACAATGTATGATATGAGAGTTTTAGGATGAAGTGCATGTTTTTTAAGTGCTGTGCCTTATTTTTTATCTTCTCTACTGTCTCTTCAGGTGAGTGTACTATTTGTCATATGGATTTATTGGATTTCACACTAAAAAGGCTACGTACCGTATAATTGGTTTTGATTTGCACATGATCATTGTGTGGAAGCGGGAAATTTTAGGTTAAGCGTGAATTGCACATTATCGGACAAAAGTTGTTCCCCCAATATCGGGCAAAAAGTATCAATAACGGATAAGATTATATGTTCTTTTTTTCAAGCCATTGTTCTGATATGGAAAAGAATAAAAGAGGAAAATGGGGGGAGGATAATATGAAGTGTGCAATACAGAAAGTTATAGAAGATGGGATTACCATCAGGGAGGCAGCTGCTCATTTCTGTATTCCTAAGAGTACCTTAAGGGAGAGTTCAGGAATTAAAATTAGATAATTAAATTACTACAGGGCCTAAAATGGGAAGATTTGAACTAACATTTTCTAACGAGATTGAAAAACAACTTGTTGATTATTTGATAGGTTAAGACAATCATTTTATGCCACTCAATAATAAGGAATTTTTGACTTTTGCTTATGTCTTAGCTGAGCATATGAGACTTCCACATCAGTTTAATAGAGGACGTAAACATTCTGGGAAAATGCTATATTATAACTTTATGAAACGACACCCTGAACTTTTCTTGCGATGCCTTGAGTCCACTAGCATTCAAAGGGCAATCAGGTTCAACAGAGCACAGGTAAATTTATTTTTTTTACAAAATATGAAGAGCTCCTTGAAAAACCTCAGTTTCGAGCTTCACAAACTTTCAATCGTGATGAAACAGGTGTGTCTATAGTTCATGACAACTCGTTCAGGGTCCTTTCACAAAGAGGGAAGAAACAAGCTAGCAAAATAACATCTGGCGAGAGGGGAAAATATGTAACAGTGCTCTTGACCATCAATGCTACCGGCGATCTGTTCTTTCCTCCACTGTTTGTTTTTATAAGGAGAGGATGGAAGACGAATTGAAAAAGGATGCCCCTGATGGTAGCATTTCTATCGCAGAGGAAAGCGTTGGATAACCTCAGCTGTTTTCGTTTAGTGGTTCGAGGTATTTGTGCAACGAGTCCACTTTACCGAGCACAATCCTGCGCTTCTAATTCTACGACGCTCACTTGTTTGCCTTGAACTACTAGCTCTGAATGTCAGAAGCGACTTTCAGAGGAAGTAGGCGGCTTGTTTCTGCCTAAAGTACCAATCTGTAGTCACAGATCATAACCTTTATTTTTAAAAGTGTAGATTGGTTGTGGAGGGAAAAATGGAGTTGGAAAGTGAAGGTTTGTGTGATGGGAGCGACAGAGTTGTGTGGAGTTGCTAATTCAAACCATCGTGCACTGTGATGGAAACACAAGCGCAGTTAGGCCTGAAGTGATTAGGTGTAGTGAGTAAGTAAGATCTGGACGAGCTGAAAGAAATTACATAGATTAATATTATACACTGAGCGAACATGACTTTGATGAAAGTGAAGTTGTGACGATGAATGATTTTAGCTTATGGGGTATGGGGATTTGGACCCAAGGATTGGTCAAAGTTTAGATCAGGAGTGGTTTGTAGGACGGGGTTAATTTGGAGGCGTTTATTTGCTATGCTCATTCGAGCCGGGGTTTCTTAGATTTCCTTGCCATTCGGGGGTCGTACTGGCCGAGTTTTCTGATCATGGCGTTGTCTTCTACCTCACGGGCACGTTTGTAAAATTTACCACTTCGCTGCCGAATTATTTTTTGCAGTGTCGCTATACCTGTGGAAGCGTGTATGTACGCATTGTTGGTACAAGTGTTCACACCCAGGATACACCTGAGCATCTTATTTTGTACTACTTGTAGTGTACCTATCACTGTATCGGAAGCATACCCCCACGCATGGCTTCCATATAACAGAATAGGCTGAACTAAGCTTTTGTAAAGCAGCAGCTTGGTGTTCTTGTCCAGCTCCGGGCTCTTGAATAGGCCGTAATTTGCAATGAAGGCCCTCATTGCCTTTTGCCTTGAGTATGTTGCCTGGTCCTTCCATGTGAGTCGGTAGTCTACCATCACCCCAAGGTATTTCATTGCCTTTTTGTATGGGATAGCGTCCTCTAATACTACCAGCTGGGCCGGGGTTTGGGGTCTCCTCCTCGTAATTATCATTGCTGTCGATTTCTCAGCGTTTACCTTAATTCTCCATTTTCCTAGCCACCGGCTAAATTCGTCGAGGTACCGCTGTAGTCGGAGATGCGCGTACTTCACGTTTCTGTTGGCGATGTAGAAAAGAGTATCATCCGCAAATAGGCGTGTCTTGATCATCGGGTCCGTGGGGATGTCAGCAACATACACCATGTAGAGGAATGGTGATAGTGCAGACCCCTGCGGCACCCCCACCCTGATCCTATGAAGAGGCGACCTCTTGCCTTCCATCTTGACCTGAAAGCTTCGTCCCGTTAGGAAGCTCTTGATTGAATGAACATAAGCCTTTGGAAATGTGGCCTGAATCAGTTTGTAGATAAGGCCTGCGTGCCAGACCTTATCAAAAGCCTTCTCTACATCCATAAGTACCGCTAGCGTGATTTCCCCTTGGTTGAAGCTCTCTGTCAGTTCCTCCACTAGGCTCAGGATTGGATGTACCGTTGAATGACGGTTCCTAAATCTGAATTGGATATTGGGTGTAATTTGCTGTTCTCTGGCAAAGTCTGTCAGTCGCTGCAAAATTATATTCTCGAATATTTTTCCTACGCAGCTTAGCAGACTGATGGGCCGTCTGTTCTGCGGGAATTTGCAGTCTTTACCTGGTTTGGGCAATGAGACGACGTCGGCAACCTTCCACGCCTCCGGGAAGTAACTTGCCAGTAGTGCTGCTGTAAACATGTTTGTTATGAACTGGATCACACATTCAGGAGCGTGTTTCAATATCTCGTTCGAGACCCTGTCATGACTTGCCGCTTTCCGTGGCTTCAGCTTTTTCACCTGGTGGGCGACTTCATTTCTGGTGACGGGGGGTGGTAGATCTGTAACAGGATCTGCCAGGTATACCCCCACCGCTCTATTTATTGACATAGTATACTCCTCATCTTGGGGCTCTGCGTTTGCCTTGAACTGATCTTCAAGAGATTCAGCAATGGCCTCTGCCTTGTCTTCGCTTCGGAATTTCAGCCCATTCCTTCCGTGGATGATCGTGGTGCCTGACTTTCCTTGCGAACCTTTGAGTTTTCTCGTTACCTTCCATAAGTTGGCATCCCCAGCCAGAGTGTTTGCTACATATTCGTTCCAGTTGGTGATTTTTAAAGCTTTGGCCTTTCTACGAACGAGTGCTCTTAGCCTACTGTATTGTTCATGATGCCTCGGGTCTCGGTGCCGCTGCCAATTCCTGCGTGCGTCCCTCTTCAGGGCTATCAAGTAGCTCAGCTCCGGATCGTCCCTCTTCAACAAAGCCAGCGGCGTCTCGTAGATAGTTGACACTCGGTATGCCTCGATTAATGTGGCTGTCAGAAGAGTGATGGCACTCTCCACTTCTTCCGGGGAGTTCACCTCCATGTTCAGCGGTATTGCGTCCGCCAATATCCGATGATACTCTTCTCAGTCGCTCCTGGGTATCTTCGTCCTAAGGTAGGACAGTCTTGGGTTTATCTTCAGGTTCATCTTTCCAAAGACTGGAAGGTGGTCGGAGTCGAGCTCGTTTAAGGCTTCGAGTTCTTCTGGAAGCGTTTCAAGATCCATCAGGACAACATCCAGGACATCAGGAAGATTCCTGTAATTGGATGGATAGAAAGTCGGCTCGTTTGTCGCCATGACTATGTAATTTTTGGTTGCTGCCTGGCCAGCCAAAGTCCTCCCTGCCTGGTTGGACACGCGACTGTTCCAATTAGTATGCTTACAGTTGAGATCTCCCGCTACTAGGAAATCCTTTTTTGAGGTTAGTCTGTCCAGATCATCGATGGTGAGTGGGACTGCCGGGCTTCTGTAGGCAGCGGTGAACACTATTTCATTCCACCCTGTAGGAATGGCTATCGAAGTTGATTCTATGAAGTCCATAGCTGGAAGAGTCGTTCTATAGTGTATAAGATTACTGCGCACCAGCACGGCCGTGCCTCCTCCCCGGCCAGCTGCCCTATCGTTACGATACATCTCATATCCGTAGAACCGTATCTTCTTCCGTTCCGATAGGTGGGTCTCACAGATCATTGCAATGTCGACCCCATACGTCTCCAGTAGCTTTCTTAACTCGTGCTCTTGTTGGACTAAGCCGTTAGCGTTCCATAACAGGATGTTCACTGAATCTTGTACTCCTCTTTCCTGTTCAATTGCCATCGCAGTAGAATTCGGTGATAGCTTCAAGTAAAGTTAGGGCCTTTGTGGTTTTGTCAGGGGAGTTTTTTAACCTGTTCGTGTATTTTTTTAGATGAGCAAGTAGGCCAGAAAGATTGATGTCTTTGAGTAGTAGGAAGAGGTCTCTCAGGTCGGAAGTCTCATCTGTCTTGGGATACTCGCTCGGTTTTTGTGGAAGGTTGACGACGGCCGCCGCGTATGTCATCCGCTTGGCCGCGGGAGCTTGTGAACTCGTTGGTATGGTGTTTCGCTTCTTCCGTTCGGTGTCCTGTCTCGGTGGGGCAATTTGCTCCGTTTGTTTATTTGCGCTTGGTGTGGATTTGTCTAGTTGTTTATTTCTTTTTTCAATTTCTCTGAGCAGCACGGGACAGTTTCTGTAATTAGCTGCATGTTCTCCCTTGCAGTTAACGCATCTTGCTAGGGTGGTTCTGTCTTTCTTTGTGCAAGCTGTAGTCAGGTGTTCCCCAAGGCACTTGACGCACCGAGGTGTTTGAGAGCAATAGTTTTTGGAGTGTCCAAAACGTTGGCAACGATGGCACTGAAGTACCGCGCTCACCGACTTCTGGTACTCCTCCACCTTTACAATCGTGTGGTTAATTGCTCTGACTTTATAAATATCTGCTACCGACTGGTTTTTCTCGAGTGTGCATACAAATATTGGGAGTGGCCTTGGTGATTCTGATTGTGGGGATGCTTTTGTGTAGAGTTGTCTCACGCTTATGGGGTTGAAACCCAGTTCAATTAGTTCTAGGTTTATAGCCTCGCATGGCATTGTGGAGTGTAGGCCCTTTATAACAACTTTAAAAGGTCTGTCTTTCTGTAACATGTAAGTAAAATGTTCAAGGGAGGTTTCTTTTAGAAGTTTTAAGAGTTTTGAATAGTCTCTTATGGAGCTAGTTATGATTTTAATACCCTGAGCTATACAGTATAGTTTGTAATCGTCTTCTAAATTTTGTTTTAAGACCTTTATTATATTGTTGTATTCCTCCGAGTTTGTAATCACTATCGGTGGAGTTTTTACCTTTTTTGGTGTAGATTTCTCTTGTTGGATATCTTCTGTTGCCTCCATAGCGGATTGCTGTTGGTCTATACTGTCTTTACAACTAGCAAGTGTGGTGAACTTATTTGTTACCTTGATGGATTTTGGTACCGGAACATCTACTCCTGGTTTGACCCTGTGCTTCCTTTTTAGCGATGAGGTAGGTTCAAAGGTTAAGTCAGAACTGAGCTGGTTACCTTTTTTGTTGAGTGAGTGTGCAGGTTTTTGTACCTCCCTGGTACCTTTGCCTATGGGTGGCCGTTCCATGTCGTCATCCAGGGACTCCTCGGATATCATGTCGTCGTCATCCTCCTCCTCGGTGACGTCAATGTCGGAATCAGAAGACATTTTACGCTTTTTGAAATTAACTGTTTCACTTCACTTTACACACGTTTCTGGGCTCGGCCAGTTGACCGAGCGTACACTGGCCTTTCGCGTCGACACTTATAATCGTTCGCAGAGCCGGCAATTGATAAAAAGAGAATTTGGCCCTAGAAAGGGCAGAAAGATTTTTCGTTAAGTCAATAGTCTTAAATTCAACGGTTCTGAATGAGAACGGTGTAAACACAACACTCGACTTCGGCCAAAAAGGCTTCCGAAGAACTTATATCGTCGAATATAACACCATTTACACACAACCTCGTGGATTCGTTCCTTGAAGTCAACTGAATTGCAAAGTCAAAAAGTAACGCAGCGATGAAGGCTGCGCGATAATGTCAAAAAAATAAAAGGTAAAAAAAGGTAAAAAAAAAAAAAAAGCTTCTAATTCTAGATGGGCATAGTTCTCACAAATACCTAGTAATCGTATTGTTTGCTAGAAATAGCAGTGCCCATGTGGTTGGTTTACCGCCACACACCACTCACAAGATGACACCATTATACAGGGTAGTAATGAGACCTTTTAAGTTGGCCTACAATGAAGATTACTCTCCTCTGAAAATATCTTTGAAGGATGTAGCTGGATTAGTTAACATTGCATTCAGCACTATCTGTAGGATGTAACTTGCTCGTTATGCATTCAAATACACAGGAATACATCCTCTAAACCAAAATATGTTCACAAATTTGGATTTACTAAGTTCAGCATCTTAGTCAATGACTGTCCTGACACAACTACTCAATAGCCCTAGACCATCGACTTCTTCAGAACCATCAACGTCTGCAAAAACAAAAGAGGTTACAGAAAGTAACTCAGGACGTCCTGAAACTAACTCTCCACCAACCAATAAACTTCAAGAAGTCATGGAAACGATTTCTACTATTTCTTCCGACATTTTAAAATGGAAGTTAGCTGTTTGGAAAAGGAGGGGTGAACAGAGTGAAATGTTGACATCGTCGCCCTATAAGAAAAGACTTGAGGATATAACATTATTATTATTATTATTATTATTATTATTAGCACCGCGTCTTACTACCCGTTCGGGTTATACGCAATTACGCTAATGTGTAATGGTAGGGTGATTGTGAGATGAAATGGAGGACCTACAGTTTAACGTGGAATCCGAACCACGGTGGAGGCCTGGCATTCCTCACATTCACAAGCTGTGATTAATACACATCTTGTCAGAGGTGAAGGAAGGGTTTGGCAATCAGATAAATCTGTGCCGGTACCGAGGATTGAACCCCGGACCCTCAGCACAGAAGTCTGACACCTTACCCCTAGACCACCAAGTCAGCTGAAGATAGGACAGAAAGGGCAATGGAAAAAAAGAGAAAATGTTAAGAAAAGAGATAGAGAAATGTTTTGTTTTAAAAAGAGGATGAAGTGAGGTCTGGATGATAAGGAAGACCCAAATGTGAAGAGGGAAGTGATAACAGCAGTATTGCCCAGTTTAAAGGAGACAAAGCAAGAACGAAATTGAAACTCTAATTTGGCAAAGAAAAAGGGAGTATAAATGAGAAACAACCAACTTTAACGGAAGATGAAACAGAATGCGTAATCTGTTTGGAAACTAGTGATGAACCATGGGTACAATGTACAGGTTGGGCGTATGTGGACTGTACCGGTTCAGATAACATTGATTATTTTGTATATGATCATTGTCAGTAAATCTAACTATCCCACACAAACCGATGTCTTAGAAGTAGTCTGACAAAGCATTCTTTGATAAGATGTGCTAATATTGTGACTATTTTCAATATCCTAATGTTCTCGATTTTGTTTGTAAATTTCAAAAATGTTCATTTTCTATTGAGAATAGCTTCATGTTAATGATTCATTCTTTTTAATTGAATGTATTTGTTTTAAATCGTATTAGAAATAGTACTTACTGACTGTCCAATACTGGGTTCCATTCTTTTGCTGTAATGTAATATCAAGGTAACATAACTTTAATTGTTCATGTAATTTCTCTTCAATGTATATAATTTTATTTATGGAGCTTGTGAGAGTAGAAGTCAATTGATAAATTTGTTGTACTATTATTTTAATCAGCTATTTTAATTTTCCACGATTGATGAAAATGTTTAGTGTCCTGTACTTGGAGACGTTCTCCTATGCTCTAAGGTGTTTATTTACTAAATATATTTTCCCAGTTTCCTTGCTTGAAAATTCGGGCACACTTCCTAAAAAATTTCCATATCCCCTAAACCAAATGGGGGGATCAAACACAGAGCAGACAAAAATATAGCTAATGTGTGTTTTTGATCCATTTTCTTATAAAAAAATCTCCAGATATACTTGTCAGGACGATTATAGTTATTCTAAAACTATTTTTTACTCGGGCTATCATCCTTACTCTATTGGTTTAAATGTTCGAATATATTGGACGGGTATTAGGACGTGGTTATAACCTTATGCTAAACTTGCATTTAATTATTGGGATGGGGGTGTGGGGAAGGTGTTAGGAGAATGCGATATGATGCTACCAGACGTCTTGACCTAGAATCCTGACCGGATTGAATGTACGCTTTGATCAGTTTTCATACACGGGTCTTACCTATTTGTGGGCGCTAGACTCCATTGTCTTTTACTCGGGTGACAGATAAGTACGTCTCCTACCAACGTTGTTGGTAGATTATTGTTTAAAATTAATTAATATAAATCTGAATTGATAAATACGGCTATTAATAAGTTGATATTTTGAGATTTGATTAACCATAACGAATAACTACTACTTTTACATCGTTATGATATTATTTAATAGTGTGCATGCCTGAGTGATTCAATCACACCTGTATTTATTGACCACCTAAACTCAAGTGAGAATGGTTCATACCCTCCTTACATCTTGACTTCTAGAACGCGAGTTATCTTCCTCACATTTCTCTGACTCGCAGGATTTTACTATGATTCCACGGGGCTCCAGGATGGCCGCACCAATGGCATGTCAGCCTTGGATACTCTTTATGTTAACAAAAAAGATTTGAGTCATGAACTGAACTGTCCATAAAAAAAGACTCATGTAACCCTGAGATTTGAGAATGGGAGTGTAATTTTTTTAACGGCCATTTCCTTAAACAATATATCTGAGTTTATTTTTTATTTCCGATATTAACGCATCAACCAAACATGGGAATTGTTCCTCTGTCCAGTTAGAAAATGAGAAAACAACCTGAAATGTCTTACTCTCAGGATGAGAGCTTGGAAATATTGATAATAGGCTAAATCCGTTATATTAAGGAGCGGGAACAGGGAGGAAAAAACTTATACATTTTTTCTCAAAATTATTATAAAAAAACACTTTTTACTTTCTCACTATTTTACAGGTAGAGGAAAAATGTATTGTGATGGTCAAAAAAATCGAACTCAAGATTTTGATGAATGTTGAAGTTTCATGATCCCCCGAATTCAACAAAGATTTTTTTTAATTTCCGTCTGTCTGTCTGTCTGTCCATAGGACTAGAGCCTAAACTATTCTACCGATTGGGCTAAAACTTTGTATCTAGGGTTTTCATAGGGTTGCGCCAAGGGATTTTTGGAATTGGATATCCAACCCTAAAATTAATGGTATTTTACTGAAGGACAAAAAGTGAAAAATTGTATTTTCTCTATATCGGCTATAAAGAATTTAATTAAATTTCATTTATAAACATTTATAAATATTCTAATCAAAATGAATACTCTCGATATTTCGGCAAAATGACTTGAAGGGTTCCGGTCTGATGCATAGATTCCTATTTTTATCCTAACTCCCAAACTATTTGAAATATGAAATTACTTATCATCGCAAATATGTAGGTCTATCTATAATACAAATATTTTATTCGAAGCATATTTTTATAAAACCAATGACTTTCAAGCTATACGCATATATATATATATACTTTTTTTTTTAACTTTTCGAACACTAAAGGTAAAGTTTTGTGTCCGTAAAAAAAATCTAGCCCGAAATGTTGATTGATAGCGACGTCTCATAGTCCTCTGAACAAAAAATAGGTGGTTTTCTCAATTCTGTCTGTCTGTGTTTCTGTTTAACCCAAAAATTAAGAGTAGATTAATAAAAAGCGAAAAGAGAAAAAAATAAGTTTTCTCAAAATCGACTTTAACAATTTTGATTAAAATTCGTATCTAGGAGTTGATTAAGATTATAAATAAAATGGCTATTTTCATTTTCACATGAAAATGAATTTTAGGGTACTTTAAAGAAGCGGAAATTTCCTTATATACGCAACTCTTTGTGATACTAAATAACTTATCATTGCAAAATTGTAGTACTATTAAAAATAACAAACTTTTATTTGAAATGTGTGTTTATGAACACGACAGTTTCTGAGATATTGGCAAATATATTAATACAGTTTTGTAAGCTTTAGTTGTACAGAAATAAGATATTTAGTTATTTCTTAAGTTTTAACGCAATAATTCTCTAATGCCATAGAGTAATTAAATAGAAGTAGGTCTCACAAAAAGTCTGTGTTATTTTTTCTTTAACCTCTTAGGAGAAATGTTTGTATAACAATGATCTATCTCCTTCAATTTAGACTCAATAGTCTATACTTACATTTTTTATTGGTCAACATTTATAAATGAGGAATTTAATAGCAATTTGATGACCTAAAGATGTGCAACACCTAGTAAAATATTAAAATTTTAACCGTAAGTCAAAATATTAATACGAAGTGTTGACCCATGTAAACCCAATATCGATCTTTTTTATTGATCCAAACATAAAATGAGGACATTAATTGTTAAATAATAAAATAATAAAATTTAAAACTGGGACTCAAATAAGTTTTACATAATTATAGTGCAATTAATGCTCGGGTTTTCTAGTGTGTATATTATTTAGTTTTACATATATCACGAGCTTTGAGTAAATATTTCCATTTTTAAACAATAGAGCGAGAAAGCCCCTGTGGAGTTCCGTACCACTTATTTTACAAACTGAATATCACGAATAATATGATCACCAATTTAAATATCTAGTTCATTAAAATGTGGATTTTCATTCTTCTAAACAATATTTTATTTTATATCCTCTATAATACAGGCCCTCGATTGATCAGATTATTGGTGATATCGGTGGAATACACCATCTCTTACTCTACCACCAATGATGCCCGTTAGAACTGGCTAGCTTTCTGTTGTACAGTTGGTTATAAGACTTAAGACGGAGAAGAAAATGGCAGATTGTTTGGGATGCTGACAAAACCCATGTCGGAACCATAGAAGCCTTGAATTCCACGAAACTTGACCTGACAACTGATAACATACTTCCTTAAATTAACCTCATGGTAGGGAAGTATATCAACCCGTGACACCTTGAAGGAAACTGCTACTCTAAAGAAAAGGAATTTCTCTTCCCACGTACACTATTCTTTCTTGATTTGCTCTCTCTTCCGTTGAGAGGAAGGCTGAGTTCTTTTGTACTCATTCCACACTGGGCCATTCGATAAGTTTCACAGGGATTTTTTTTTTTGACGCAAACAATTCAGCATTATAAGAAGACTCAGCTTCATATTTCTTCACATATATATATTTCGAATTACTGTTTTTACCCTCACATTGTTGGATTTCGATAAATGGCTTGGGTTTAAAAAGGTTTTCTTCGAGGAAAAAAGGGTAGGACGATAGTTTTTAGACTATCGTTTTTAAAAACAATTGGTTCACCCAAGATCAGGTAGAAAGTTGTTCTTGTAATGGAGCTAAATAAAACGGAAACGAAAGTGTTCTTCTAGATATACATAATCGAGTCCTTTTTGCAGGTGTCAACTGAAGCGTTAATAATAAAATATTAGTGACTCAACAATATCGGGGGGCATGCAGGCTAAGACATCACCTCATCTTGTTTTGTTATCAACCGTGGTTATGTTGTGGTTAGAATTCCAAATGGGTTTGGTGGTGATTTTTTGATAAACGTGTTTCACTCTTCTTTCACTATAATATGGTTGCATTTAATTTAAAATCGACCATTTTAATCTCTATCCAATTAGGGTAAATATACGGATAATCCGAGCTCCAAGACGCGGTCTTCAACATCAAAAATATATTTTGGCTACAGCAGTAAAACAAAAAAGTGTCAGTTACTAAAAGCTATATTTCTTGACTCATGACTACCTGAAATTGGCTTTTGCTACGTTTAAAATATATCAAAAACGGAGCAATACTTGGTTTTTGGTTCCAAAGTTACTTTACTATACAGAAATAATGTGAACTTTTGCTAATATATAGGCTTTTAGACTATCAATTAGCAAGTCTTCATCTTATTTATAGCATAACTGATCCCACATTGCGAATTATTGACTAAGACAGTGAATGTTTCAACAAGAGCAGTATTTGGCTGACTAAACAACTTTATTTTAATTTATATTAGATATAAGTAACTGTAGAAATGTTTGACCTAGAGACTATTATATGTCTTGACGTTTTATGTTCCCTCCAAACCAATGTATAAGTATAACAAATCTGTATATTTCTCTGTATGTCCCTGGAGCTACAGTCGAAACGGATATATAGATTTTATTCAAACTCTATCTTTATATGTTATATTGACATACCGCCGATATTTCTTTATATTTAGATTTCATTCTTAGAAAAATAGGATAGCTTACTTACGGTTTGTTTTTAAAAACTTGAAATTTTGTTTATATTTTTATAAAAATTTGGTTCAAAACAGGGATCATGAGATTGTTTTACGGGATTAATGAGAATACTCTTTTTAAAAAGAATCATTTTAAGCTAGCCTATCGAAGACTGATTTATTATAATTGGTAATAATTTTTAAATGTTCATAGTAATTTTGTAAAAAAATATATACATTCGAATAGCGTTTTATTTGATTATCAAAAAAGTTAGTGTATTTTTTATTTGAGAAAGCTTATAATGGTCTAGTTTGCTGAGAAATAATAGAAATAATATTATTTCTAACTATATTAAGCCCTTTAAAAAAGTATATAAGATTTGTTATACTATTTATTATATTTATAGAAGAAGATATAGCTTTGCTCTTTTTTTTTTTTTTAACTCGATGTTTCCCTTCAGCTCGAGGTGGATTAAAACAGCATCAACCAAAAATCCTCTAAGATTTCACAAAAAAAAAAAATATTCTCATCTCGTCACGGTAACACTAACAGTAGAAGAATAAAGGGCAATTTTAGTTTTGTGGATGTTTTCTTAACCCCCTCCAGTCTAATAATCCTAAAGTCTCTGAGAAAATGTTGCCCTTTACTTCATTAGCGCCCAGCACCATCACAGCGGGCAAAAGTCAAAACCTGTCACGCCTAACACCCCTTAATGAAACAATATGACACGTCAGGCTTATGGGGTATAGCGAAGGCGCACAATAAAGGAATGTCACGTGGTTACCCTGACGTCATAGAGAATGGAAAAAGGATTATAATATGTGACCAAGATGACAACATAAGGAGCTCAACCTTTTATTGTGTCTGCCCACAGCCAACCACAAGACCATCTCGCACGAAACAAACATCGTGTCACACCTAAGAAAGGGGGCAAGTGGGCAACCACCCCAATCCTACAGGACAACAAATAGTCCAAACGACTCAATCCATATAAAGTATAACTCAAAGATTGAGCACTGAAACGAATATATAGACTACATTTTAAGAGCAAATTTACGACATAGTATTTAGAAAGTACACTACTGCACCCATTAAAATTGCCCACAAAAATCACAATGTTAGTAAACAACAGAAATAAAAGTTTATATGCATTATATTATGTAAGGACATTTAAACTTTTCAAACTGTTGCCCATGTTTACAATGAATAAAACTCTCAAAAGCATTTCGTTGTACTTAAAATCCCTAATATTGTACTTAGCTTCCAGCAATTTGGGAGTTGTGCCTCCGAATCCCCTCCTCTCCACTATTCCTCTTTCCCTCACCCCCGAAATAAATTTCTTGGTGTGCCACTGAATATAGCCTACATACACACATACTAACTTATCATGCTCTGTTTTTATTGTTGAGTCTCTTTATGTGAACTTTGTTTCATTCCCAAATTTCGCATCTCAAGTACTTTAACTCTGGAAACTTTGAAAAAGCTAGTTCGGGATTTAGGGTAAATAGGAATATTTTATTACGAGTATTATAAATATTTATATATTAATTTGGTGAAATTATCAATAGAGGTTTTAAGGTAATGTCTAAGCTTATATAATTTATATATTGTTATAATTAAATATTGTTTGTAAGATAACAACATTGAGCTCTGGAGACTTATAATCAATAGTTGGTTGATGAAGTGCGGCCATTATTTACGGCTGGTGAAATTTTAAAAATGTGCCGGTAAATCACACAAGAGTGAGAATTCTCGGTAGCGGAGTTTTGGGAACGGGTCGAACTTAGGCACGAGCTGACATTTGTAATTAAGGACGGATGGCGTGGATACGTATTTGGTTGAACGAGTCACCTTAGCTTCTTGAATAAGTTAAAATATTCATTCACAAAGCAAAATTGCTATTATATTATTAGCTAAATAGAAATATAGTAGAAAACATAAGCCTGTGTATTTATTCTAAGCTAATAATTAAATGATCACCAGGCTATTAATTTACACTATAACTGTTATCAGAGAGATGTATTTTTATTTAAATTTAAATAAATTGTGTACGTAAAGACTTCGATGAGCGTTTTGAAGAAGCTACGGCTGGACGTAAATTACTCCAAGAATATTTTAGGGCATTGCCTACCTGAAGCGAAATATCTACACACTTTAGTGTTTATTATGGAAATGGTAGTTTTATTGTTCTAAAATCTACCATTTTGACCCTCTTAAGAATAGCTTTGTCTCTGTTTGTTTCTCTAACCATATATTTTTAGAACTTAGACATCTCAAATGTAACGCTGTTGTAAGTGAACTAATATAACTTTTCATTAGTTTATTTAAAATACAAAAACTTACTGTCTTTAATGCCTCAATTTGGTGTTAATTTAATTTTTAAGCTATCACTTGCCAGTGGCTTCACTCACATTAAACAATACATCACCCGTTCCACAACTTTAAATGCTAAATAGGAATGCAAATTTAAGAGCTTGCGATGATTCAAGAGAAACACGGACTCACCCCCATCCCCTCCCCTTACACACCCAGCTCATATTACATGCCTTATTATATACCCACAATACCAGCCGCAACGAGTGTCCACTGCTTACGCCTGGTTTTAATTGACACTACTCCACTCGCCGATTAGCTACCGTGAGGGTATATAGCTTACCAATGTTATATAAAAAATAAGGAGTTCATATAGAAAAAAGTCCCGTCTCGATCCGATCTGTACTTTATTAGTTTACTGCTAACAAACAGACAGACAACCATTTTAAAATTGATTATTTTGTGTTCTTATCGTTTATACTACCCAGAAGGAAAGCAAAACACCACCAAATTTGAACCTATAGAAAAACATAGTTGTTGTACCCGTTCTGTACACGGGGAATTTATAAAGTAGTTTTGTTATTTTTTAGTAAATAAAACTAATCACTGGGAAAAGTAACCAAATCTTAAGTTATGTATAAATATTAATTCTTTATGGTTTTAAATTTTGTTAAAAAATAAAAACTAGGCTGACTAAAACACATTATGAAAATACATATTATAATCTAAACTTATATTGAAATCTTAACTTTATTTTGAAGATTAAATTATAATGTCTCCATAAAAATATACAACGTTCATGTCAGCAAGAATATTTTTAAAACTATAATAACTACAATGTCATATTCTTTCAATTGAAAAGCAACATTTGGACACGGGAATCAGAGCAGGAACCTTTGGTTTAGTATTCCAGTGCTCTAACCACTTGGCATCAATAAATCCTCCTGTGCCCAGGGCACAGACAATCTCTGTGCCCAGGTCATTCTTCACACATATTTAGAGGCAGAGTTTATAATGGACGTGGGAAATCATCAGCTACAAATGTGTGATCAATTAAAATCACGAGCTATCAGAGCTGTATGTTATTTTCAACGAATAATCAAAGTGAAAAAAGTATTTAGTCCTTTATGGCAGACAGGTCGACCGTTGCCAAATATGTGAACTTGGTGTTGGGGAGAGTTTAGGAGGCCTTGCAGATACATTATTTTTCTTCTTTTTACCAGCATCACGGAGGCCATGACACGCTCTTTTGTGGAAGAGATCAAATTAGATGCCTGATAAGAAAATTTACAACTTGAAACGAGAGATTGATACAGCTAAACTGGATCTGGAACCATACCAAAGGAATGAAAAGACCTTGACTCTTTTATTAATAATATATATTATACTATCTATCATACACCTAAAAAAAATATAACTCCAATAGACATCATGCAGAGTAAAAATATTCCTTGTAGGGCTAACACTTAGATTTACTCAGATCAGCGTTTACTATCGTCTGAAGTTGACTCGATTGGGAATTAAGTCTTACATATTATTAAACTGTCCAATTTTTGGATAATTTTACTACCACATAAAATAATAACATTGTTGGTATTCACGTTATTGTTAAAATAACATATTTTAACTTAACAGTGATCAGGGACTGGAATAATAAAACTGCATATGTAAGTTTAATAATTATTGTAAACACAAAGGTGACTGACGAAATGTTTTTCACACACACATACACACAGGCCTATCTATTCCTTTTAAAATATTATGTATATATTTTTATTTACTATTTTTAGCACCACATCTTACTACTACCTGTAAAAGTTATACATACGTATTAATTAGTCTCGTGAATTAGGATGGGGAAGTTTGACTTTAGAGTAAGTGTACCGATATTTGCGTAGAGGGAGAGTGTAAAACAACCCTCTGTACACCTGATCAGGATTCAAACCCCGATCTCCCTGGCACTGGCAATCTAGTATAATACGAGGATGACACCTTAGACCATGCTGCTACTGAAGCAGGTTTTTATTTGTTAAAAGTATATTGTCATCAACACGTCATGTGATTATGCTTGGATGTTAGAATTTACTGGCTCCAAATTCATCAATGGAAATAAATGATATAGTAGCCACTAATAACATTATTAAAATTAAAAGGTTTCCAAACTTATAGAGCGGAGGGCCACATTAAAATGTTGTAAGTAATTAGTACTAGATGGGCCTGATCAAAAAAGATACAAACACTGATTATAGTGTATATAATATTTATATACTATTCTTTTATTTGTTATATTATATATATATATGATACGGTATAGTGAGAAAGGGATCTATCTATAACTAAACATGAATAGATGTAAGTTTATATTCTCAAGATAATTACAACATATATGTAAGAGTTTATCGCCAGGCAAAATAGGAATACACAATGTATGTATGTATGTATGTATGTTATGTATGCTATGTATGTTATGTATGTTATGTATGTTATGTATGTTATGTATGGTATGTATGGTATGTATGTTAGGTATGTTAGGTATGTTAGGTATGTATGTAGTATGTATGTATGTATGTATGTATGTATGTATGTATGTATGTATGTATGTATGTATGTATGTATGTATGTATGTAATACATACAGGAGCACTAGTCATTACATTTATTTATTTCATAATTTTGTAGTAATTTTTGTCAAAGCATTCACGGGCCTACAATCCCATTTCGCAGGCCGGATTGGGCCTTTGGGCCGTAGTTTGGGGACTCTTTGTTTGAATAATAAATAATAAAGGTCGGGGATAGAAATTTGAAATATCCATCTGTTTTAAGAATGTAATCCATTCAAGTAGCAGTAGTGTATTGTTTACAATCCACTTGACCTCACCCCCTTGAAACAAACAAACCGCGGCAACTACTGCCACAGAAGGCCTACAACGCTTTTTAACGGTCTTCCTGAGAACTAACTCGGGAATAATTGAGGATAGATAATCTTTCGTTGACTGGGAGATCACTTCACTATCAGGTGGCAACTTTAAATAAACTCATATCTAGACTTTTGTTTTTAATGATTTTATGTGATTTCAATGTGTTTGTTTATATTCTTTCCATTGTTTTCCACATTTTTTTATTTCCAATCAACTCAAGTTGCTTAGCAGCCAATAATGTTCAACTGTCTTAAAAACATTATCATTCTTGAAGATGGTAATTGAAAATATGAACACTTTTAAACTAGACGTCATCTGTTTGAGTGTATAAGGCAAGGCCTTAAATGGTTGTATTTTTAAAATTAAGAAATATTGTGTAAAGGTCCACCAAAATTACATTTCAGTGTATCAAGAGGGAGGTTTGTACTGGTAGCTACCCAGACGCTCTGTGAACAAGAGTTATCGTTAGACTATGCGCAAGATAACGAGAAGAAAAAGAATCACTAAATATTTTTAAATTCTCGTTTAATCTACCAGGTGAAATTTTGGTAGTGGAGCTAACATATGTAAATATTTAGAGAAGGCTATTTTTTATCATCTTTAGTTTATCAATTAAAAATAGTGAGATCCCCCTTAAAACATAAGAAATGTAATAAGGTTTGACAAGTACATCCGAAATTAAATTTTCTTGGCATAAGTTATTATTATTTTCAAGATTTATAACTATCAATTAGTTTGTATTTGTAAAGTATTTCATGTATAATATTAAATTAACCCTGCAACCTTACTTTTATTTTATATATATTTGTTAGTAAGTGATAAAAGTAAGTCAGAAAACAAATTAATACCATACTCAAGAGTACATATTATTCATAGAGGAAACCAGCTTTACAAGCTTTAAGAATTCAATCTCTTATTTATGTCAACATTAAAAAAAACACCCTAGGTATTTTATCGATTAATTAGAATTTTAAATTCAAATCACTTGAGATGAGCTTCTAAGCAACAAACTTCTCGAGCTGTCCCCATATTGAAACGGATAGCAAGATTGTAAAAACTACGTACATACATCGTTCAGCCTATGAAGTAAGAATGTCTAGTTAGTGTAGTTTGGGGAGGTATACATTGCAAATGTACTTGTCGAAACTCTTTAAATTTCTGATGTATTTTAGGGGACTCATATATTCTGAACATATCACCATGATACAACGAACACGTGTGGGAACAAGAGTTGACGAATGGTTTAGTTTAGATTTGTATAATTTAAATCAAAAAGGGCCAATATCTTAAGGTCTTGTATAAATATAGACCAATAATTCTAAAGTTGGTGTTAATATTTGAAAACAATTTATTATTCGAGAGATACTCACCTTTGGTGAAGTACTTTTTTTATTCACAGAGTAATTAATACTTTGTCCATTTTTTTAGTTGTTCAAGCCCTTTAAATATATTTAAAGGAAAATTGTTCTTTATAAGACGGCTTCCTTTATACTAGAAATTTGCACTGTGGAAGTTTCATAGACAGATTTCCTTGAATAATTTGAAGACGATCTTACTTAGTAGCAGGTCCCCCCCAATGCTTTTCGAAATACTAAATATAACAATAGATAGGCCAATAGTCGATAAAAGGATACTACTCTATATTTGAGAAATGATTACATTATCGACAAATTTTATCTAATTTTAGAACTATTTGAATAAGGCATGATTACATTTAAAACACGTATTTAAATTAATTCATTGAATTTGTTTGAGTTGAATATCATCGTAGCCTATGTATTCAATTCAACACAAATCCAAACAAACATAAAATGAACATATTATGCACTAAATTATGTTTTATAAACATTCTATTTATTTTAATTTCACAAGTAAAACTATCAATCGAATAAATAATTTTGGTTTTCTCATTTTAAAATCTTTTATACAGGAACATTTTAACTAAACCATTAACATATTTGTTTTTAGTAAGAGTTTAAAATTCAGTAAAAATGATGAAATAGGCCCAAATTGTCATTAAATAATGATGATAATTCATCCTTGAATAATGTAATATTTTCTCAGATAAAGGTGTTAGCTTAGAACCATTTAATAACTGGAATACTCGGTCTTATATAGCGTGGTATTTTTGAGAAGTTAATCTGTCAATGTACTATATAAAAGGGAAAGGACCAATTGATGATAACATAATATATTTTTACAGATGAAAGCTAACGCTTGTACTATTAATACATGTAGTCCTACATGACTATCGAGGCTTAGAGGATGTAAAGGATACTTAGGTTACGGTTCTAGCCACATCAAGTAGACGATCATAATTATTAGTAGAATAAAAAATGCCACCTCAACACTGGTCATGAGCTTTATTCCCATGTTCCTGTATCATTTTTAATTTAATAAATAATATTATTGGTTAGGACATGGAGAAGTTTCTATAACCCTGATCGACTCATCCCTCTCCCCTCTAGTATCGTGTTGACCAATGAATAGGGAAGAGGGAGAGGGGGTTGTATAAGCGTTACAACTGTGTTTTCACACTTTCAGCACGTCCATTTTACCTGGAATAAATTATAAAAGAGGGTTTAATTAAATCCCGTTGTCGTGCTCTCTACGAGGATACTTCGTACTCTCCAATATCTGCTTATCTGTGGACACTCTTTCACTCTTTCTTTCTCACTGCGACTCTCTCTCCTTCCTTTCCCTCTCTTTCAGAAATATCTCTCTTTTGGCCTCACTGTAAATTCTCATAACCATTTTTTTTCACCATACAAACACAGAATATTTATGATGTTGACCAATGTTGTTTTTTACTATCGCTATAAAAGATTTATATATAGCATCATCTTTTATTTGTAAGATTAGTAAATTATATGGGACGATATTTTAAAATTGTTCTTCGAATCTAACGAGGAAAGAGTCAAACAGCCTTGTGTTATTTACAGCTTACAATGAATAAAATGATTTCTGGACAAAGGAAGATTTTTTTAAAGATAAATTGTCTAACATGACATCAGTGGTATCTGAAAATTGAGCTAAGGATCCCTGGTTCAGATCCCACCAAGGATGAATAATTTATCATGTTGAAACTAAAAGGTCTCCCTTTGACAAGGATAACTCAGAGACTGGGTGTTGTGTCTTTTCTAGAATTAAGATATAATGTAAACACTGTCCGTTTATATTTAATTTGATTAGAAATGGTACGCTAGATAGCAAAAATAGTAAACCAACAGTTTTTGGATTAATTTGTATCAAAACTTCCTTATTTACACTTTGTAACTATTTACTTTATAAGTCCTTATTTATAATGTAAATAATACATTTTACGGTTCCCCGATCAAACTTTCTCTCTCTTTATTCTAAAAAAAATGACATTTACTATAAAATTTGTGAAATTAAATAATTTACACTTTGCAATAACACTCAAAAAAGGTTCAACAATTAATCCAAAATTTAATTTTCCTTGGCATAAGGTATTATTATTTTCATGATTTATTACTATCAATTAGCTTGTATTCGTAAAGTATTTCATGTATAATATTAAATTTATACTGCAACCTTACTTTTATTTAATATATATTTGTTAGTAAATGTGTAATTGTTTCCTTTGGTGCTGTGTTGAATTAATTATAAAAATTCACACACTGTTACAGAAACATTGAGAAAAAAGAAGCACCTTTGTCAACCAAAGAGCATAACAATCAATTTCCAATTTTGAAGTACCTTATAAATAATTATATTTGTGTGCTTATAGCTCAGAAACAATTGGTATTATAAAAATGTCTTTAAGATTAAAATATTTGAATCTCAACCGTACTACGACTTAACAATGATAAGATATTCCTTATATCAAATTGTTATGGAGATATGATTAAAATTTTAAATCTTTGATTTTAGGATCATTAAAAATATTCCAATTAAAAGTGAAAATAACATTTTGTTTTTAATATTAAAGCGTATTTATATACAAAATTTAATCAAAATTATTATAGTGGGCTTTATTAAAATGGATTTTTTCTCTCTTTTCCCTTCTTTAAACTACCCTTGAATTAATGGTTGGATATCAAATTACAAAACCCCTCGAGGGGACCTTATGAAAACCCTAGATACAAAATTACAGCCTGATCAGTGAAAAGGGTTTGGATCCAGTCAGAGACACAAACAGACAGTGGGAATTGCAAAAAACACTTTTTGGTTCAGGGGCTCAAGAAAAGACGACATTTATTAAAATCTCTATTTCGATTTCAATTTTTTTATGAGCAAAATACTTCTCTTTTCAAGGGGTTAAGAGAAAGTAAAAATAATTTGGTCTCTTTATGTTTCTTTTTAACGCAAAAACTACAGTATCGATTGAGCTGAGATCTCCCATGGATATAGCTTGGACGTTCGTTTAACACATAAAATATATTTTTTCTTTTAAAATCCAATAAAATTTATGCTTTAAAATATAATTTCTCAAAACATTTTGTGTACTCCTATTAAATTTAGAATTTTTTTTAACTTAATTGGCAAATGTACTGCAATCCAAAGAGTAAATACAAATACAGTTTAATCTATAATCCAAAGAGTAAATACAAAATACAGTTAAACCTATAATCCAAAGAGAAGCTATATGTAGGTTGTTTTTGTATTAAAATAAGAAGGCAAATCGTAGTTATTTGACATAGTAAGGCTTACACATAGTTCATGTTTAAAATCTTTATTTGACTTGATATTACATTTACATACTTAATATTAAGATAAAAAGTTGGAATCTTCCATCAAAAGGCAGCTTAAACTCCAGAAAATAAAAATAAATGGTTAAATAAGATCTTATTTACCTACATTTGTTTGATAAGAAAGTCACTTCAAGACTAAGAAACTTTACAAAGGAGCTTAACTTGAAGGAAAGAAGACAATTCTAGGAGGCAGAGGAGAGGGAACATTGGTGGTCTACGTTCACTGAAAAAAGGAATAGACCTGTCGCAAGACAAAAAACCTAAAAATAAATAATAAAAACTACAAAAAACTGGATTTTTCTCGTGTCCCCTTCCACCTCACATTAAATCAAATGATTAAATATGGGGATAACTCCAAAATCAGAACACACAGATCGGGAATAGTTTAACATACGTACTCAGTGAAACTTGAGACTGTTATACAGTCATTTTTGGAACTTATACATATTATATTTTTAGCCTTAAACTCAGCAATTTTGAAGATTCCCCGTGAGAAGAACGGGTACCACAGCTAGTAAATAAATAAGGGGAAGACAAATATATTTTGACTGAGATTCAAGAGTTATGAGCCCACAAATTAGGCTAAAAATTTCGTAACTCACCAAATACTTAATATAATTTATTTATGGACGACGAAGAAAATTTAAAAAAATATGTATTAGTTATTAAGTTGTATCACAATTAATAGCTTTGCGTTTTATTTGTCCAAATTATTCGTATATGTACGCTAAGAGTTTAGAGATGAGGAAAGTAGAATTGCGAATAAATGTACCAGCCCTTATCTGAAGTTAGATTATAAAGCCATTTAAGAAAAACTACCCTCAGTAAATCCAGACGGGGATGGTGTTCAATCCTAATCCTCGCAGACTAGACACCAGCAAATCAGTTTAGGTAAAATTGGCCACTTCTCTACGTGCCCACTGGCAACATTATTTTACTATAATACAAAGGTAAATCAATATTATTATTATTATTATTATCATTATTATTACTATAGTATTAAAATCACTTAAGGTCAGAGTTTTTTAATGTGCGTTTAAGTAGTCTCGTACTCTAATGTTTCATTCTCACAATAGACAGGATTGCTTAAGATGGCTATATCGGAGTTTGAATCCTGGTTGGTTTTACTAAGCATTGTTTTTCCTAAGAGATTTGCCAATCTTCTTTTACGAAAATATGGCTACATTTAATATAAATTATATACTACTCATCCCTAACCCTTTAGTGTAAATATGTTGTAAACCTTAGCCAACAGTATGGCGCAGTGCTCGAGAAAATAAAGGAGTTCTACACCTCTTGGACAACTTAAATAAGTTCGACTTAAATAAACCTTGCCTAGTTTATCATCAGAAGAGGATCCAAATTGTTCCTTTAAGGAATCGAACTGACATATTTTAAAGTCAGGTTTTCGGTTGGTAATTCCTTTGCGTCTCCAAAATCGTCGAGAGGATTCTTGCCGTAAATAACATGGTAAAAACCCATTAGTCCCAGCTCGTACCCTTATTTTTCTTCAAATAGGGCCACAGATGCAATAACATACACACTAACGTGACATTTTCCTGGTAGATGAAAAAATAAAAAAGACAGAAAACTTCCGACGTGATCTTTTATGATCTCCAATTTTGATCTACGCACGCGTATGCATTGTTCAACAAAACACAACTTCCTTCTGATGAGAAATGAGGCAATATATTATTTTAATGGAGAAATACAGTTTCAAAATTGTGTTATTATTGGTAAACATTTTGTAACATTTCTTTAAAAAAATAGACAGAACTTGTTTATTTTATTGAGACATTTGGAACCATAGATATAAAAATATGTCCAGTGGAAAAGCGTGTCCTTTTTATTGATGTTACCAAAATTCACACATAAAAGTTTCGTTCACTGGTAAACAATTGGTTTTACTATACCATGTTGCTCAATAATATTCTATTTAAATAAATCATTTAGGGAGGCACTTGGACTCCATAAAATGCTCAACTAGTGTGGTTTTATGATTTCAGGGAATTTAGGGTCCGAATTCTGTTTTTATATGCAAAAGTAATTTTTTTTCTAAATTGTTCCAGCTCTTCCTCCATAAAAATGTGGCTACATCTAATTTATATTCTGATTCTTTCAAACCCACAACTTTATCAGTGTCAGTATATTCGTATTTCCATATGGGTAGTAAGACACAATGGGGTAAGTAATAATTTATTGAACAATTGAGCAGTACAGCAGAAAACTATAATGACTATGTCATGCATTGCTCTCATAAATTCTCGCCGGGATTATTTATCTGCACTATAGAGTCTCCAAAATGTTTTGTATCCATTCGCATTCGAGGAAACCTTTTCCCCTATGTATTAAATTTTTTGATTGACACGAGTGAGTCCATATTATATTTCTACTGTACGCTTTATAAATAAACATTTCTCTCATTTTAAACTGAAACTATTGATAATAATACTAAATGAATGTACGCTTGTATTGCGTTGTAGATGCGCTATATTTGATTGAAAAGAGATTATAGTCCTAAAATTAAGGTAATTTACCGAGGACCAGTCCAACACCTTAGCTCAGTCAGTAGCTTGTCTGTCTAAGGGTTCCGGGTTCGATTCCTGGAATGCCAAAAATATTATCATTGGTGAAGAGTAGGTTCAACTTTACCCAGTGATTAATTAACGGCTGGGGTCTGGATGTTGTGTATGGTCTAGATTTAAGTTGGTTTATGAGTGTATGTTGATATATTCAGTCGGATCAGAAAGTGGACGTAAATACTTCAAATAAATTTCCCAAAAAATATACAGAGAACCAATAATCTTAAAAAATTGAAGATTTTTCAAAAACGTATATAAAAATCTTTTTTAAAATTGAAATAGCACTAGAAACTTGTTTCTCAGGTGAAATTTATATTTTAGAGAGATTAATTTGATGATTAGTTTTTGAAAATTTGATTATTTTTTTAGATAGACTTAATGATTTTAATTGGTAGACAAATTTGTTTCAAACTTTATATCAGAAGATAATTTTGTATAATTATAGAAATTATATATTTTTACTAGAAAAAAATCTACTCACGGGATTTCTGAAAATGTTGTCACAAGCTATAATAGAAAGTGTGTATGCCTACGAATACATGATACCGTTTGTACATTTTAATATGATTTTGTTGTAATGTGACGCTATGACAGGGGTATTTATATTAATTCACTAACTTTAAGAGAGTATGGAGCTGAACTTTTTGATTTCAAACTAGACCAAATTGAATAGATAACATTTTCCCAAAAGCGAATCGAAGCTCAAATATTTTGGTTATTGGCTCATATTGAAAAATATATATTCTTTTGTATTTATTCATTTAAATTTTGATACCATAAATCATTTACAAAATATTTTATTTCAGTGGTGATTAACAAATTTCTCCATATACGAAAATTAAATTATTTTAGTAAAATTTGTATAAACTGGAATATATGAAATTACTTTTTTTTTTGACCCCGTCTCACTATCTTTCCACGCTATACGAATATTTACATCAATAGAGTAGATATGAGTAATTTATAGTTTAGAATAAAGGTAACAGCATTTTCATGGAGGAAGAGTGAAAAAACATTTAAGAAAATCCACTCCTAGAAGACCCAGTTGGTATTGAATCCCTGACCTCCCGATCATAGACAGTGAATTATATTAATAATTCGACGCCTGATTATATTCATTCTTTAAATCAGTTATTCAAACATCAGCAATAAGGTAAATAACATCACAAAATAACAAATATCAGAATTAAATGAGGGTTTTTTAGTCAGTACTTTCAACCTTAAGGACATTAGTGACTAACTGACGGTGATTGTCGCACAACCTAAGGCATCACTCTTGTAATAGATTGTATGTCAGTTGTCGTAAGGTCGGGGCTTGAATCCTAGTCATATGTAATGAGACTATTTCATTTAAAAAATTTCCCACTCTTTCTAGACCCAAATTTGATTACATTTCCACTCAATTCTAATTTTATCATCTCAAACCTACAGCCTATGTATCTGGATAGCCCGGACGGATAGTAATACGTGATATTTAAAAATTAGGGGAAGGGAATGAAAGGATAATTAATGGTAAATACACTTAGATCTTTTTTTTACTATGGAAATCACGCTAAATGCAACTGGCTGAGATTAGAACTAAGATACTCGTCATCAGCAATCAATTTTATTGTGAGATTTACATGTTATGCCATTTGATCATTGGTACAATAGCTCTACTAGTAAGTAATAGTAATAGTTTGACATAGGCTCTGCACAGAAAACTGTCAATGATAATTTATTAGCTTTTTGAATAATTTTCAACTGTGAATTTAAATACATCTTCTTAGATTATAGTTTTTTTTAGTTTTTGTTTTTCTGGTATAAAAATACTTTAACTATGTTGTTGGAGTATAGATTAGTAAGGTATAATTTAGATTAAATGTTCACTAATTGGTGTGTAGTTTGATTGGAAAACTATTTATGAAGAAACCAACTGGAATAAAGTCATCAGCTCCTCATCAACGACAAACTAAACCCACTTGGGACATGCATTTATTCACCCTTAACAACTTGAGTAAACTGAAATTATTAAACCCACACAAATCCTTAGAATACTCACATGAAAATAATGTTTCTATATATCACATCTCACTTTACTTAATTATAAATTTAGCATTCTTTGGTCTTCATTTGAACTTTCTGGTAGGGGTGGACTGGGTCAATGGGATACCGGCAGATATCCACGGGTATCGTTCTGATATGGTTACCACAACTATTTAAAACTAAAATAAAACTATTCATTAAATGTTAATTGATTGTTTTTATTAAATGGTAATCAAAAGTTCATGTTAGTAAGTCTTAGGTGCCCAGTATAAATTATTTGTAAAGGTATACTATGATAATAAATATAAACCTGTTCCGTTTGTACTTTCTCTGTCCTATTAACTAATTTAAGTCAAACATATAAGCTTTTTTTAGTGAAAACTGACTGTTAGTAGAAATGTAATCTACGCAATTAGAAGGTGGAAGATTATTTTACAAATATAAACTTAACAAAAATATCCATTATTATTATTATTATTTTATTATTTTATTATTATTATTATTATTATTATTATTATTATTTTATTATTATTATTATTATTATTATTATTATTATTATTATATTATTATTAATTATTATTATTATTACAACCATTATTTATAATCATTTTGCTCATGCCAGTACAAAGTAGAAGTAGATTGAATGAATAACATAATCATGATAATATAGTTTAAATGACCTCCGGATTGTATTTACTCATAAAAATATCAATTATTCACCTTATCTCTTCATGTATTTTTAGAGGCTACATTAAAACATAGCTTCAGGGGTATTTATATATGTATGGTATCTGTGTTTGTATTCCAGTGCCGCTTTAAACCTGCTAGTCCACCCCTGATTTCTGATTATATATATATATAACGTTTACCGCTAGGTTTTTAAGTTAATCCAGTCGAGATTTCACTTATATATTGAAGTTACCACGATAATTATGTCGTAGAATCAAAATTAGTGCCCTTTAGGTATCATTACTGAAAAGGTAAAGCTGAAAAACACTGGTTAAACTTTTAATGATCTTCTCCCTGAGATTAAACAATAAATTCATAAATATGGTTTTGGGTCTGGAATTATTTGAATAGATTTTTAAATTATATCTATACTTAAAATATTTTAAATTGTAATTTAAAAATGACCAATTTAGATACACAAATGTAATTTTATGCTTATACAAGAGCTAATGTATTTTAAATTAAATGTATTTTGAGTAAACCACCCCATTATTAGTTGTTTTTCAGTCATTAAAATGAAATTATTTACTAAATATCAATTATGTCTCTAGCTAATTTAAACTAAAAAGGAATCAATTTATTTCTAAATATGGTAGAAAAAATTATGATTATTTAATGATAAAATACCTCTTTTTCATCACAACACAAAAGGCATGGATTTACTGTATTGCCGTTAAATATTGTAAATGTTGGAAATACAATATATTTTGGTTAGTATGTTGTCAAATATAAACTGTAAATTAATTTGTTTTACAAACTTGAAGTGACTACAGCTGTTAAAAAAAAGATGCATTCACTATAATGTACTGTACATTGTTGAAAAGCAAACAAACAGCCACTCTAAAATCTCGGGTACCGCTTTTGATTCAATTTAAGAGATAAGGCAACATTGGAAAGCTGCTAGCACCGTGCATTCTACAAATACAAAGAAGATATAACTGTAAATGGTTCATGGTTAATAATCTATTAAATATTTCTTATGCTTGGTCTAGTAGGGCCTACACAGTAATTAATGTTATTGAATGATAAAAATAATACTTCGAATTTAATTGATATGACTTTATCAAATTATTAAGATGTGTAGGCCTATATATTTTTCTAAATAGTTTCTAAGTAACCAGACTAGGATAACAGGGTAACCATATAAATCAAGTGTTTCTAAAAGTTTCGGACTCGTGGCATATCAAGATGTCCACAGAATCCCCAGGAAGCTTCAGAAGAAAAATTAATAACCAAACATTGTTAATCACATAGATATTACATATTTGAAAGACAGTATTAAATATGAATATAAATTATGAGATTTTAAATTTCAAAACAAATAAAAACTCTATTAGTTAAATGTAATATAAATAATTAGTAACAAAACATTGTATATTAGCTCAATGAAGGCCTCAAATATATGATAATGTTTTATGTTTAATTTGATAAATTATTGTCTAGTATTTTTATTTGTAATAAATATTATTGTTCAAAGTAAAATAACCCAAACACTGTACTAGGCTTTCCTTGTATTATTCTTAGGTTGTGTGAGTAGGCGTTTTTCACTTAGAGACGATTTGAATGAAATCGTTGAATTTATTTGAGATCGATTAAAATGGAGAAATGTTTTCCCAAGAAATATTTCAAGATGAGTTTTTGTAATAGATCATAATCACAAAAGGAGATTTTTAAGAATTAATTTGTTTTTTAAATAATTATAACAAAAAATTGGATTTTTAAATTAATTTAATAAAGTGGTTCAAGATTTTTTATAAAAACAAAGATAATTAAGGAACTGTATTTGCTATGAGTTATTATCTTTAAATTGAATCGACTTAATTACACTCGGAATTTTAGAGGTAAAATTGAAGATACTAATGTTAAAATTTTTTAATTTTTGTAAAAATCTTTGAGTCAAATTCAAACATCAATTTAAACTTAAATTTAAATTGAATTTTCGAGTACTCAAACAGCCCTGATTATCTAACCCCCCTCGTCCCTTCCCCAATATTATCTCAAGGCCCATCCAGTGGTTTTCCTTTACACCTAGCTTTAAATTGGTGAAATTGATAAATATTATAAACAATATTTGTTATTTGAGAGAAAAAAATCAGTTACGAAACTATAATTCACGAACTATTAGCCAAATAAATAAAATATTAAGTTAGTTTAACTTAATTATTTAAGAGCAATAGTCCTTCTCTTATATATATACACACAAACCTTATCCTTAAAAATCATTCTGACCAATAATAATGAACATTATTCACTGGTATAAATGTCATAGTCGATCATGCAAGAACAATGAGAATGTTCCAAACTGCAGCACCTACACCTGTTTCAATCGCGTGTAATTTGTGCTCGGTATAAAATGGTAGGCTTGATATAAATTTAACTGTGGAGGCTTGGTGAAAGCTAGAAAGAGAATAGGACAGTAAAATCCACGAAAGGAATGCAATGGATATGTCAGCAATACAACGATTCATCTTTGTTTGGTTACAGAAGAGCGTAAAACTTTTCGGTAGGTAGTTGAACGTCTTTCTCAAGCATTCTACCTTAGACATATTGTAGAGAACATGAAGAATGATGTGTGTCTACAACAAACTCTAGTGAGGGGGGTGGGGGGGGGGGGAACAACCTACACAAAACAATACTATTTTGGTGATGAGTTTATAAGGTCATGAAGAGTATAAAAAGGGCATATGGGAACATTTAAATATATTCCATGTTTCATTCTGTTGGTATTTTATTTATTATTTCAAGTCTGACAACATAAAATAAATCGATTATTGCATTTTTAAAAATATAAATATATATGAGTATATTTTAAATCATTGAAAGGTTGCTCAAATATATATATAATTCTCATATACTGTTGTTTCTTCTACTAGTATATATCGTGTTAAGGTTAACGTATCTTCTAGTTGTGCTGAAGAGATTAATTTTCAAATATATTCTTGTCGTGTCGTACTGAAGTGATTAAAGGTTCACATATCTTCTAGATGTGCTGAATAATATTTTTAATAAATATGCACTAAACTAAACGGATTTAGTTGGGTTTAGCAAAGTATAGTCGAGATTCTAGTCACATTTGCTATAGGCATAGTAGGGAAACATTACATGAAATAAACCCTAAACACACTTAATCATAGTTCAAGCCCCAGTCCCGTCCGGCATTATAAAACCAGTTTAAATGATGCCTTACATTAAATCTGCGTGACCACCAGTTTGATTACTTAAACCATGATAGTGGATTTATCTTCACCGAGAAAACTACAAAAAAATATATGCCTTTTTTGTATTCCAACATTGGGTGGCAGAATAGATGGCCGCTGAGGTGACAAACGATCGAGAGGCTCACTCGTTCAAATGATGCAATCGACACACACACAACAAAAAAAAACGATCATATTGATGGCGAGATCCAACAAAACATCTCGCTATCTTTAAATGGTTTCCGGGGAAGATAGCCTCCAAGAAATCCTACAACAGTCTACGGGGAAGAATTTACAACTTTAACCTTTTACATTCTAGCACAGGGGGAGAGGTATTTTTGAATCCTTCAACAGCTGAAAAGTTCACGCTTCAAGGATTTTCTCATCCCTTGAAAAAAAAAATCTTGAGAAAATACTTTATATTCTTTATATCCTAAATAAAAAGTGTTGAAGAAGATATATCTTTCTTTGGACAATATCTCATGTGTTTCTCTCTGTGCGCATATCTATGTGTTTGCATCTTAAGTGTTTGTGTTTGTGAGTGTGAAAGTGTTTGTGTTTGCGTTTATGAGTGTATATATTTCTGTATATGTACGTATTTCTGTGTGTATGTATATGTGTGTGTGTTTTTCTATGTGTAGGTATCGTTATATTTCTATGTGTGTGCAAGTAATTAAGAGTGTTTATGTATTTCTATGTACACGTCTGCACTTCTATTTATGTTTTACGTATATGTGTATTTGTGTGTTTATGTGTACATGTGTATTAATTGGTATGAGTGAATGTATATTTGTATATATATTTGTAATTATATGTATTATATCAACATCAATTCATAGCAAAATGAAATGCAATCAAAGATTATGAAAAACTATGTATCTAACAAAATAATAATCAGTTATGTCATGAATAGGCCTACAAATATACATATATAGATTGTGAAATTAATCTGTCACACAGAGTTTCTTATATTTTATATCTATTATGTGGTAAGCAAGCAACATGTTGGACATGAAATAAATAATATATGATGTGGTGTGGTAATATCGATGATGATAAATTTTGAATAGCCCCTCCCCCCCCTCAAAATCAATGGTAATAACACGAGAAATAGTTCTTAATCACAGGACCTCCAGCTCATGTTGGAGAGAAAAACCCAGAGAATTGTACTTTGATCTCAATATTATCAACATTTGACTCACTTTGTACTCCTTAGTGATGTAGCTCCAGGTAACATTGTAGTTACAACTATATTGGTGGAGGGAGAGGAGGAGCAATATAACTAAGCAAAAATATTTCGGTATATATAAATAATATAAAACAAATAATGTAGGTGACAATGGTGGTTGTTATGAGAAAAATTATTATAATAGGTATATTATATCCATTGTTTAAAATATCCTGCCTAACTAAATTAATTTAAATGATAAAATCTGAATTATAGAGAAGAAATTAAATACATAACTTTATATATTAACAAAGTAATCATGTTATTTAGATTAATAATATGATCATTAAAATTAGTTTAAATAATAAGTAGATCGCCAACAATAGAAAAATAAAATAGGTCTGAAATCAATTTATAATAATAATTTTAAGAATAAAGTTTATTTAATTACTTTAAAATATATGAAAATGTATTAATCAACAACAACAACAATATTATAGTCAATTACCTTTATTTGAACCATTGACTTTGTTTGAAAATATCTCTCTGGAGCCATCGTTCTGTAAAATTAAAATGTTAATATAAGAGGGAAAAAAACATTTAAATTTGCAAACTAGGGTATTTCGTTAGTTTTAGTGTATACAATGAGGAGGTGTCATTTCTGAAGTAAATATTATGAGGTGTCGTATGGTCTTGAAGTCTCCGTCGTCAATGAAGGATAAATGAAAGGGTGCTGTGAATAATTTAAATGATTATCACCTTAATGAAGTTACTTGTAGTCTCATGTGTCGTCGGGTTGGTCCAAACTGGTGGTCTCATGGTTAAGTTCTTCCTTCACATTGATGGTCATTTCTTGTTTCTGCAGATTGAAAACGTATTTGGCAGCAAAAATAGTATAATTTAGATTTGAAACAAACTGAATTGGAAACCCGCCCATATATTATTGAGTCTCTGCTTCAAAGAGCCCTTATTTCTGTCTCTTTCCCAAGGGTAAGCATCTCTCGGAGGCCCTGTACCTCACATAGTTGCACTATTAAATAAGAATATGGATTTTAAAATAAGGGGTGAACAATTATAAATTGTAATATAAAATATAATGGAGGTTTATGAGAGAATATAGAGAAATTCTGGCTGGTTTCATGTGGACTTTGTGAAAATCGGAACAAATCTGACATTTGATATCTGAACTGGTGTATTAGTGCTTGTCAACAAGAAGATTTCTTTCCAGTCCTTTAAATCGTGATGCTATAGTAGGGTAGGCCAACCTTTCTCTTTCCCTAGGTCCCCACGCACACATAAAATGTTGAGACAGCCAACTGATAGCTCCACGCGCACCAGACTACTTAATGGTCGGTTGATTGAAATGTCCGCGCACATGCAACCCAAAAGTTGTTCAACTTAGCTTTTCCCCGTTCCAGAGCTTGCATCGGCAACCTACAGGAGCTCGGGTGTGGCCCTGCGGAATAGTATGTCCCCGTTTTATACCCAAAAGTAAAACACAACCTTCTAGGTAACAATAATTGTATTGACACATCAAAAATGACATACATAAAGATTAAAAATCTGGATCATACAACAATAGATAACTCATTAGAGCGAATGAAATAAAGTGTTGGAAACAAATCTGTACTTAGCTCAAAGACGTGGCCACACTGAGCTGAAATAATGTGCAGCGCTAAGTGCGACTTGTTAAAATTTAGAATATTTTAGAATGGGCACAATCTACTTTAAAATACAAGCCAAAAGTGCTAAAAAAATATGTCTAGAAAAACACGACATAAGTAACAAAGTCACCTTAGATTAAAGTAAATAGCGCTATCAAAACATAACATGAATAACATGAAAAAGCACAAAGTCCCCTTAAAGCACAAGCGTGAAGCGCTGTTAATAAAAATGTAGACAAATATTACTTAAGGCAAAATGTCACCTTAAAGCACAAGCGGGAAGTGCAAGTAATACAGAAACTTATACGCTATCCTAGAACATGCCCACAAAAGGTAATACAGTCTTGATTGTGGACTTAGAGACCAATAAGAACTAGGCATGACAGAGGTGTGTGTGAGAGAGAGGGGGGTAGAACATAACACGTGATGTTGAACCGAGCCTACGTTGGACAAGTGCTCCGCCAAGACATATCAGTCCAAGTCTATCTTAAGCCGCGTCGGTATGTTTATATTATTACTGCACGAACACATTGTCCGTTGTCCTAGATACAGGAACACATCAAAATCCTTCAAATGGTAAGTCTTTCCGTAACGTTTATTCCAAAACGTTACATTATTATTATTATTAGCACCGCGTCTTACTACCCGTTCGGGTTATACGCACTTACGCTAATGTGCAATGGTAAGGTGATTGTGAGATGAAATGGAGGACCTACAGTTTAACGTGGAATCCGAACCACGGTGGAGGCCTGGCATTCCTCACATTCACAAGTTGTGATTAATACACATCTTGTCAGAGGTGAAGGAAGGGTTTGGCAATCAGATAGATCTGTGTCGGGACCGAGGATTGAACCCCGGACCCTCAGCACAGAAGTCTGACACCTTACCCCTAGACCACCAGGTCACCCGAAACGTTACACTTCCGTTATATGTAGTACACAGGGCTGGGCCGAAAGCCCATGTCGCGAGCTTGCTCATGGCAATGGGCCAGAAATGGGTTGGGGTCTGTGGGGCAGTGAATTTAATCGCCAGCGAGTGATGGCGCTGGCATGCCGGAGGGGTTCTGGGCCTTTGGGCCTGGGCCTCTGGAGTCTCGTCCATAGTTAAAGGCTGCACACGATAGTGATGCGTTACATTGCAGTCATTGTCAGATTGTTGATAAAATTAACCGTGAAGGTTCTCACTTACCAGAAGAGGCTGAACCACGAGAAACGACACATGGTCGATCACAGGGTGCCCATTAAGACCGTTATTTAATGAACACTCCCAAGACTGTACGCCGACTGTATTGCCTTGGATCACTTCAAAAGTGTTCTCCCATGGTCACGGCCCAGACGGTCCAGCATTGTAGGTACATAGCCCTGTAAGTGTTAATAAAATAACGGTCTTACAAAGTTACGTCCTCTGCAGTATGACACAGTCAGCGTACTGTCCTATGAGTGTGAACTCAAATTTATTGGTCTAAGCCTGGCCCTGATTCGCCGGTGGCTGCGGCATCTTCAAATAGTTCATAGTAAACCGATTAATTTCACACATTTGTCATGGGACCAATCCTGGATAGCTCAGTGGTAGAGTATTGGTGCGCTAAGAAAGTGGTGTTGGGTTCAACTCCCCGTTTCCAGATGCCATATTTTAAATTTACTAAGCCTGTGTAAGGTAACGGTCATACTTGTGGCCAGATCCTAATGTAAAAAATGCCACGATCAAGACATTATAAATGTCCAACAATGTGATTTACTTGGATGGCCCAAAGTCACTTATGTTTGTGACAAAATCGCTCTTGAGCTAAACTGTAGTCTCGTTGTATATCCACTCTCATAATTATATAACAAGGAAATGCGTTTTGAAATCCTGGTCGCAAGTATTTATGTAGTCTTAAACTGCACCTCAGTGGAAAGAGACAGTATATAGCTCTCTTACAACTTATTTAAACACTTTTAATATTAATATATACCATGTCTTTTGACAGGTCCATTTCTGATCCAAATTGAGATCTCCAGGCTATACTATCATCAGCTACTTTTTTACTTGCTCCTAATCAAGAAAAAGTGTTGTAATTGTGAAAAAATCTTTCTCAAGGCTATGATAATCTTTACGTTTTGTGTGAACACATACTCAAAAAAGTTGATTTTACAGCTCCATCTGTCCCTATGTCTGTCTGGCTGGCTGGCTGTATCGCTGTCTGTCTGTCTCTGGCCACAGGCCAAAATTAGTTGGATAGATTTTGTTAAATTTTTATTTTTAGATTGTATAAGGGTATACCTAGGGTCACTATTTTATTTTGACCCTAGCCCTGAAGTTAAAGGTAGTTTACTTATGAGTGAATTTTTTGAAAGAGAAATTTTTTGAAAACGGCTCCAATACGTATTTAGGATATGCTAGACATGATAAATAGTATAAATTAAGTATTTGTTGAAGAGTTACTAACTAAAAATAATTTAAAAAAATATATTTCAAAAATGGCCTTAACGATTTTGTTTTAAAATATATCTGGGGGATTGTATTATGAAAAATAACACCATATACTTGATTTTTGGTTAAAAACTCGATTCTGGTGTGATAAAATAAAAATCCACACCATCAAAGAATATAAATTAATATAATATAAATATAAATACGGCTCCATCTATCAAATTTATTATTATCCTTTAGATAAGTAAATTTTAAAATAGTAAATTAATAGGTATATACTAGCCATAAATTGCTCAGCGGTATGACAAAACCTCCCTTTCTGAAAAACCCTGTACCTTACCTAAAGTGTTGATTAAAATTAAACACTTAAAACACCTAACTGTATCTCTGTATCTTATCGCCTCTGTTGCCATGGACACCAGACCTACTAAAATTACCTCTACACATGATATGCAAATTTCATAATACAATGTACTGCACATTAAATCAATAAATAAAGGATGACACAATGAAGTTTTGAGGGTGATTACTATTATTATTGTAAATGATACAATCAAATAAACCCTGCCTAGAAACCAAGCCTCATAGGGTATTTATTAATAAAAATAATGCTAAGCAACACTTGGAATTTTAAGCTTATCACTTGAATTGTGAGTCAAAAGAGAATCACTACAAAATAATATATCTTTAATATAAACAAAAAAATTCTCTAAAAAATGTTCATCACATATAAAAAAAGCTATGCTTTTCAATAAGTTAATTCAAACGTCTAGAGCTCTGATGATTCATTTTTACAAAGAACACAAAAAAAGTATTGTTGTAGACTTGACACATGTAATTTTCAACCGGACACAAAAATATAATTATATGATTATATATATATATATAATTATATGATTATTTATATATATATATATATATATAAAGTTATTAGTAACTGTTTTTAAGTATTTTCTCTTGCGTAACTATATATTCAGCTCTTATTAACATGAAAAGCTGTATGTATATTCTAAGATGAAATCTTTCATGAACTATCTCAAGAACAAAATCATCATGTATATAATTATCACCTGATCATAAATGGGTAATGAAATCACCTCAAAATACCATGAGATGGTTATAATTTCTCACCCCTGCACTGCCTGCCTTCCCTACTGTTGGCCGTGGATATATTTCAGGGTTAATAACAACATTGCAGGTAGTGAGTTAAGACTGTAGTTTATTGTTAAAGTTACAAACACTTTAATATCTTGTGACGTGTACGTGAGCGTGGCGGACGGCGACTCTCTGACTAGCCCGTACATACTAGGCCGTGTTGACTCTACCAAGTCTTAAGCGTTACTTCCTTTCTAGTTCTCCCCGTTCGCCTCAGGTGAACTCTCTCTCTGACCTAACACAGACCCTAGCGCTATAGTTGTCAGCGCCTACCGCCCAACGCACACGTCACACACTCCCCCCCCCCTTAATTTTAGAAATACAAAAGAAAACAATATACAGCGTCTCATAAATACAATTTGTACTTAGACTAAACTTAGAATCGATATCATAAAGACCAAGTAAACATAATATACTAAACCTCATAAATACAATTTATAACTTGACTAAACTTAGCCTGGATATCATAAATACAAACTAAACATAATATAATACACCTCATAAATACCTTTTATAACTTGACCAAACATTGTCTGTATATTATAAATACCAAGTAAACATAATATAATATACCTCGTAAATACCTTTTATAACTTGACCAAACATTGTCTGTATATTATAAATACCAAGTAAACATAGTATAATATACCTCGTAAATACCTTTTATAACTTGACCAAACATTGTCTGTATATTATAAATACCAAGTAAACATAATATAATATACCTCGTAAATACCTTTTATAACTTGACCGGACGGTCATCTTAAGGATACACATTTAGAAAGATATAGCTAAGTGAATTTACAACACTATGTCAGATTATTTATAATTTCAGAATGTTTACAATTTTTAACTGTTCAGTCCGATATAGTCCCCTTTTTATTTTTTTTTTATTTTTCTTGACGACACTTGATACACACTTAAGGGAGACTATAATGTTTTAGTTTTACCTAGAACGTTATTCATGATATATATATATATATTTTTTTTTTTTTGCACTTTTAGAAATATAATGACAGTACATATTTTACATACATAATTTTTCATCCTTTTATACCTTAAAAATTACTAGCCCTTAATTATCCGAACAAAGTTAATACCCGGTGTAACTAGAGTACCTAAAGTACTATTAGAAAGGCATCATCTAATTCTCCCTACGGGTGTCTTTTGAAACAGACCACCCACCTCTTTCCTTAAGGATTCAGTCAAGGTCAGTCAGAGCATACATAAAATGTACCCCGCAACCTAAATAACATCCTTTAACATTTAACCCACAAACAAAAGAGAAAAGGGATCCCCTTCCCTTACATGTCATCGTAGTCACCAAGTCTATTAGAACGAGGGGACAGTCCGAGAGAAAACAAGCGACGGCGGTAAACCCAAACACATCTTCTCAGCAGGACACCTCACTGCGCACATGGTTTGAGTTGTGAGAAGTAGTGATAGCCCGGGTATAGGCCATTTCGTCCTTGAGGCAGTATTTTTGACTGTGACGAATAAGGCGCTCGTCACTGATGACGTCAGAAGAGTATGACGTGTTAAAATTGAATTAATTATATTCTGAGACTTAATCCGTCCTGTCCTTGAGCTAAGAGCCAGATTATAATCCGTTCTGTCCTTGAGCCAGCATTTGCAGGGGCAATTATGACGGTGATCGTGACGTCACTCACTTGAATGAGGTGTAGCGTGACGCCAGTATTTGTGACTCTGACGGCGCTCGTCTGTTAAATTTAGTTTTGAATGAATATTCAACTATTCCAGTGACGTCACAAGAGAATTACATTTATTAATTTAATATCTGACAAAATACAATGACGTTTTAAAATTGAATTAATTACATCCACCATTAACCAGTCATGTATTATAAATGACGTCATATTTATATATACTCTATATGGCTCTTACTACAGATATATAATTTAAATGGAAGGGCAATATTACTATAAATGAAATATAAATGCACATTTTTTCACATTTTAATATTATTTAAAAAAAATACAAATTCTTCACAATTTATTATTGTTACGCATAAAAATACAAAGATCGTCAAACAACGATAGATAATCAAAATATGGGATAGGATCGGGTGGGTCTACAAACGATTTAGAGGTGAGGACATTGTCAATGAATACAGATACATTAGGATGATTGAGATATTTTACACGTCGTGTGATATATTGTTCAAGAGCGTACAGAGTTTTTATTTCGTCCTTGGACAAGTATATTTGAATATTTTTTGCACTCAGACTCAATTTCCACACACCGAAAAGTTTTTTCACAACAATGTTAAAGTCGTCCATGTTCGACTCAAAGTTTACACAATTCTCCACACAGTCGGACCAAAACTGCTTTTCTTTGACGAAAAAGTTCCATTGCGGAACGGTGAGTATTAGACGCTTAGAATTTGACGAGAACATCACGTGAGTGTAAAAGTTGCGGCTAGGGAAGAGGCCCACCGACACGTGTTTGTTCTCTTTGTCGTTTAGGTAGAAAGTCCGGGTCACCAACGGTGGGGACGGATCCTCCACCACATTACAGCTGCACGTCACCTTCTCCATCGCTGTCTGTGTCTGGACTGATGACCTGCAATCAACAGTCGTCACAATTAAAGCTAGTATCGGCGTCGGCGTCGTCTTCGGTGATTGGACAATATTTATACATTTTCTCGGCGCTATGAAACCTGACGAATCGTGCCAAGGCGTTTGCATTTTTTAACGCGCACGGGGTGATGTCGTGACAGGGAGCGGTACATCCCCAACAATTTGAGTTGATCAAATCTACAAAGGGACATTTATAGTCCTCGCGTAGAGGGATGAATGTCCGCCCTGTGAGACGGGACAAGAAATTTCCTTTTTGTTTATTGTATGCGTAAGGTACGACGGCTTTATCTAAATTTTGCTTTAGAATTCCGCCAATTTGGAGTAGCACAGTCCGGTGGTTTTATTGAATTGATAGCACGAGGATTGTTTCTCGTCGATGAAAACTACCGCTAGCTCGGTGACCACCCACTCCTTTTTTGAGTTGACGATAAATGAAAAATCAAAGATGGCCGACATGATGTTCACCTGTCAGATAATTGAATACAAATGATTAAATAAAAGTCTAGTATACCTTTTATATCCAATGACGGAACACACGTCTGAGCACCCCTGCGCGTACACCTTGGACAGCTGCCAAAGTGACGTTTGAACAGCGTGACGGCCAGTCGGTCGTTCTTGCACAAGTTGGTGGTCGAGAACAGGTCTGTGAATCTCGTCAGGCTCCAGCCGGCGTCCTTGGAAACGGCATACAGGCAGCAATAGTGGCCGCACACGCCGGACGCTATGGCTTGGAGTCGTTTTTTGTTGTACGTCCATCGTGTCGAGTGTTGATTCATGAGTCTAGTCATCACTAGGCTCGGTCGTCTGGCATATGTATCAAAATACTCCCCAAATTTGGAAAAATATAAAACCACCCAATGGGAGCCGGGTTTAGTGTGAGGGTCTAGATTAACCACAAATAAGGCGGGACGCGTGAAATTTTGAGGTAATTTATCAGAAGGAAATGTCCCTTTATAGAATGAAATTTTGCCCCGCAGCAGTGTGTCTATTTGATGCGAATTCATGGTGTTAATAATTAATTTTCACCTCCCGATTAGAATCTATCGACACCGTCCCCTCGTACTCAGAGTAGAACAAACAGGTTATGGCGGTGTCAAGGTCTGTCTTGAACTGTAACTCAAATCTCACGTTCCCCTCTGTCTGAAGGCTGGTGTGCGAGTCCTGTCCTGCAGTATCTGGGGTCAAGTCGAACGCCAGCATAAAGTAACCTTTATTGAACATTTCTCGCGTGATTAAATGTCCGTTGTTTTGATGGTGTATGCCCAATCCGGAAAATAATGTGTCATAAGCGAGGGTGGACGTGCCGACGTTGTCAAAATTTATCAAAATGGGCAAATGTTTTTGTATCCCGTTTACATATAGGACGAAACGATCCAGGTTTCTGTGAATGAGTTGAAACGGATTCGTGTTCAAACTGCCCACAAACGCGTCGTTAGTCACCATAGTGAATAAAACAATTTTAGGGATAACCCCTTGAATAACATTGTTTAGGCTCACAGACTTGGATCCTTTGGGTACGGTCACAGACTTGACGTCCACCCGATTGATGTGGTACTGGGCCGGCTTTCGTAATAGTGTCTTTTCTATAGCGAGTGAAATAGTCGGCGACACTTCCACGTGTTTCACAAAGAGGGTGGCGTCTAAAATTTTCAACCGGACGTCGGTATTTAAATTGTCCGCGTCTGTGAGCAGATAAAACTCTCGTTTGTTGCGAATTAATTTAACGCGCAGGGATACATTTTTCAATAGTAATTGTGAAATATTAAATATGTCGGCGTGTAAACGTCCCACCAAGTCGACCGGATGTTTTAACAAGTCTAATCTCGTGGCGAAGCCTTTGTTCTCTGTGGATGCAGCGAGTTCACCGTTAGCGGCAGGGGTATCCAAAAACCACATACCGTTCACCAGGTGGGTGTCGGAGGCGTCTCGACCGTAATTAGTTAAAGTCTCTAAATAAGCCCTGTACGCATAGTTGTCTATCGAGGTTGTAATAGGTGTTTCGTTGAGAGAGATATTGATTTGACTAAATAAAGAATGTATCAAGTTGTTGACGCATCCGATTTTATTGTCGCCCGCGACCGGTGTCCCATCCCCTTTCACCAGTTGAATACGAAGATATAATTTAATCGAAGAGAGGTCGCGAAAGTACTCGCCGTCTCCGGGACAGAAGAACTCTAACTGAGCGTCGTTGTCCACAGAAGTGATGGGTTTGTATTCGACCACTTTGTTATTTTTAATTACCGTTTGAATGCATTTTTCGTCGAAAAGATCGAGTTCGGTTTTCGAACACTCCATAATTAGTCGAAAATATCTTTTTTAGCTCTCTTGCTCCCTCTTGCTCTAGCGCCCACCTTCGAATGAAGACGTTTACGTTTTTTTACCCTTTTTAAGCCGCGTCCCTCGACCGCCTGAGTGACGCGTTTTTTAACTATGTCACCGACTTTTTGGCCCGGTTCCCGTGTCGCTATATCGGCCAGAATGTGCGAACCTGTTTGTAACGCTTGTTTTCCCACCGCTTTTGCCCCCCTCATAAACAGGGGTTTGACAAATCGAAATAGTCCACCCAAGAACGATCCGAGGCCTCGACCCCTTTGCATTTTATAGCTGGCGTGATAAACGGGACCGATGTTTTCTCTCTCTCCCTCCATTGTTAAGACTAAGCTAAATTACTACATCTCGTATCTATTTATCTAGTTTTTTTTCTCTAAAATGTAAAACCGCTACGGTGGGCACGGGACCCGATTGAAAATTCACTCGTTCGCCAAACTTTGTGTATAAGCCTATGCTTATAGAGTCAAAATTACATTTCTCGACGGGGAAATAGAATATAGGAAAAAACACGTGATGTGCGGTGGCGGAGGGGAACTGAATGATTCTAATCCATCTTACATAAGAGTCACCTAGCAACTGTGGACCTATAATGTCTGTGTACACAAAGACAGGTTCTGTTTCGATTGAGCCGGGTAATTTACGATTAGGTCGCAAAAAGACCCCCTTAATATCCTCACTCATTAAATCCCTCATATGTGTATTAACCGCATTAAGAGACTCTATGTTGGGTAGTCTGTTTCGAATGGTTGTAATTAAGTCCCCGATGCCTACATAGAGTCGAACTGGAAATTCAATCTTAAATTTTCTTTTCGCCACCGTAAATGAAATTGTGTTTTTGAATCGCGTAGTTATGGGTGACTTGTCGGGCGACCATACACCCTTTTGTTTTTTAATCTCTGTTAACATTGTTTGATCGCGAAGAATGTACCATTGAAATTCAGATATTAGAACCTCGAGATCACCTTTATCACTTATCGTGCTCTTAATTGTTTTATAAAGCTCCTTAAAGGATGAGAAATCTTGCTGGGGAAACGAAACACGTCCCACTTGGGTCACCACGACGTTTGCCGTCAATTCTTTGTCTTTGGATAAAATGTTATCTTCGAGACTTTCAAAACCTACGGGATAGGATAATTCTGCTAGTCCCACCTCCCACCGGTCGTGTTCTAGACGTATGGACTCTGCCAATTTTGTCGTATAGTAAGAGAGAGTATTATTTTCATAATAATCAGCGCTCGAATCCGACGGCAGTGCTACATAAAACTGATTCATATTTGTTTAATGTCCGACGCAGGTACCCAGCTGTTGAAAGAACTGTCGTATCCTTTCCACTTGACTAGATGATGTTGAATGCCCTTAATCCGCTTACTCTGTACTATTTTATCTATTTGAAAAATTGTCGGGCGACGCACGCGGACTAGTTCATAGTTATAAAAATGCCCCTCTATGGGACGCCCCTGGAGATCCTGTAACGAATAGACCGGTTGGGGAAGTCTAGGAATTACTTTAACCACGGTGAATATTTCTCGCGTGAAATTAGCCTCGTATCCTTTGTCAAAAATCATTTTTTCTTTACTTATGCGCACATGATCGCCCACCTTGAACAAAATTTTCCCAACTTTAATTTTAGCCCACTGTTTTCGGAGCCGTAATAGTATTTTGAGGACGTGAATAGGCTTGACCGACGCCGGTGGCATCCCTATGGTCGAATGAACACTAGCGTTATAATTTTGAACTAGCTTGTCCAGCACATCGATGTAGTTGTGAGTGTTGAATGCGGTGAAATATTTCCACATTTTAGTTTTCAGCGTTCGATTGAAACGCTCCACGACGGCCCCCTTTATGTCTGGATTATGCAAATGATAAAAATGAACACCCGCTTGTTTCAAAAAGTTTCGAAATTTAGAATTTAAAAATTCCCCACCCTTGTCCGATTGAATCGAAAGGGGACGTCTTCGCTTAAAAACCCGTTTTATAGCCAAAGTGATGTCTGCACCGGATTTTGTTTTAAGCGGTATAGACCAAGCGTACTTTGAAAATACGTCAATAATGTTTAGAAGATAGTTGACGCCTGCATTGTCCTTTTTTAAAGCTCTCATATCTACTAAATCTATCTCCCACACATCGTCGATATTACCCACTCTGTACGGGTTGCGTGGAAACCTTTTTCTTAAACCCCGGTGAAGAGTGTACGCGTCCTGCCCCGTTAACCATTCGTCTACTTTTATTTTATCTACTCGACTGGCCTTTTGAAGTTTTGCGGCGGACGAAAACGCCGACGGCTGCGCGAGATTGTAATATAATTTTTTTAAAGCGGCGCTCATCTGAGTGTGTTCCAACGAGGTCTGGCCGGAAACAGTTTTGAAATTATTGTTTTATATTTCAAACCTCTACTGGACGTTATTTTTGAGTTAGGATCAAAGTTTTGACGATGAGCGCTCGTTGCAATTAGTATATCTTTATATTTTTTTAAATCACTCTCTGTAATTATATCTTTATTTACGTTTCTTCGCGTCAACAACTCCCAAAGTCCTTGCGTACCCTTATAGTGTGTGTTACCCAGGTAGATGTCGTTATCCTCTACGGTAAAACTAGAGTTGCCAATTTTGAATTTATCCCCCTCTTTCCTAATCCCAAAGACAGGGTCTGTAGACACTCTTCTGTGCACGTACGGTGATAAATACTTCCCGGCTATGCTGCCGAATAGGTGGGAGGAACCTGTTTCTATTTCATCAGATTCTGATTTAGGAACAAAATATGATTCCCCCTCCACCCACTCCCCCTCCTTCTCTGGCGAGTCTCTAACAGGTGTGCTTTCGTACGTCACCTCGTCTGAAAGAAATCGAGGTGGAACCGGTTGCCTTCTAACTAAAGGTCGTTTTCTTTTAACCTTTCTTCTACCTCGCTCGACCGGTCTACGGCTTAATGGTTTGGGGCCTACAATGGGTATCTTTATAGGCCGTCTGGCTCTCTCCCTGTCGGTTAAATGTCGCTGTTGAAGCTTTCTAAAATTAGCCAACCGTTGGTAATCGTCTATTCTTGATTTTCTATTAAGAATATTTTTCATCTGTACTAAATCGGGAGACTTGTCATCACGTTGAAATAGTTCGGGTGGGACGAGAAGCATCTGTTTAAGCTGTGACATATTATTATTTAACCAAGGCCCCGACAAGAGCTGAAAGAATAGCCGGTAGTATTATGCTTAGGAATCCGCCCGATTGAACGACTATATTTCTTTTTCTCTTCAACGAAACACCGCTACTGGCCAATTTTCGCATACAGTTTTTATACTTTATTAATTTATGCTTATCTTTTTTACTAATTTTAATATTATTGTTTAATGTGTTTAACGCGCATTCGCCGAGTGTTGTTATAACCTCCGGGTCGACGACTTTTAGGATAGCTTTGCGCAATTTAGGATTAGCCGTTTTCAACACCGACAGCACGTGTCTATTTTTCTTGACTAGTTTCATCTAGTAGTCTAGTGGGAACAAACACTTTGCAAATAGTGTCGAATATGTCTGTTTTGAAGCGCAGGCGTTCGTCCGCGTTCTGACTCAGATCGAAAAATAAATAACCGTGAGGTGGGAGGGTCGCTTTCCTATAGATTTTTTGTATTTCGGATGGATTATCCGGATAAACTTGCCTAGCTAGATAGTTTATCTGTGTTTGATCGCGCGGGTTTTTAAACACCACAATGTATTTAGCGTTTAGCGAGATGTCACGAGACTTACTCCCCTGATGGAAAAGATTTTGTGTGATTAGAATAACCGATATGTTTCTATGGTGACTACCCTTGGTAAAAAGTTCACTCACTTTGTTAGAATAGGCTTCGTTCATTAAATCGTCCAACACGACGAGTTGAGGTGCATCCTTGATTTTAAAATCAAAACTGTCCGGTACACCTTTGTGTAGTGTTACGTGATTAGATAATCGGGAAGGAATAGAATTGTTCTCGCTGAAACACCATAGAATTCTATCAAACTTATCCACACTGCACACCTGTTTTAAATTTAAAAGAAAATTCTCTACAAAAGTAGTTTTCCCGCAATTAGACGGTCCTGCCAATATAAGTGTGAAAGGGTGCACAAACACAGACATCGATGTGCACTCGTCTGGTGCCGCGGTAAAACTAAAAAAATTTAAATTATGAATGTAAATTTATATCGGTGCCGACGAACCATTCCTGAGAAATTTCACATTTGCAAGAGTACAAATTGAATTATTTTTTTTGTATTTATGGCCGAAACATTTATCAAATTTATGATGGTTCAGTTCTTTTAGTGAGGGACACCCCAAGTCTAACATATCTATTACAAGTATTTTTTTGTCTACTATCTCCATTATAAATTTTTTTTTCTCGTCCCCCTTTACATAAACTATTGCAGAGTTGAGAGTCGACGTTTTTAAAAGAGAATTTAATTGATCGACGTTCATATCCCCGTCGTCCCACTGTAGGCCGTGATGATTGTGTGTGAGCCAATCACACTGTTTTTTAATATGACGCGGTAATTTTGAAAATGAATAGGGGCTCTTAAATGTCCAGTGATGCGTTACACTTCCACACATGGCTAGAACTGAACATTCTTTAATAATGAATTTATTGTCCTCGTCTTTGAAACCCTGAAAATCTACAAAGGTATTAGACATGGTTGGATGGATGGAATTGAAAATCAAAACTGTAAAGAAAAAAAAACAAACAGTTAGTATCAAAACTGTAAAGAAAAAATACATAGTTATAACACCCAGGTTTTTTTTATGATGATGCTAGACATTGTCGGCATTTTTTCTTAATAGACGGTGGTCCATCAATCTGTGTTATCCCCTTATTATAATGTTCCAAACAATATTTGTAATCTTTCAATTCGTGCTGCGCAGAGGGAGAGAGTAGATTCCAAGCGCGGTTGATATCTCTACAGGCGTATGCTTTAATAAATTCTATAGGTAAATTATTCAACTCTTTGGCAGACATCAGACACAGATCCTGTTTCAAAGAGTACGTGAGAATGGACGCGTTGATTTTATCCATTATACTAAATTACAATGACCGATGACTCGGTCTTTTATAGCGGTGTCACTCGATCCAAATCCTCCCTCCCCTCTCTCAGTGTTTGATAGTGAATCAGTGTGTTCAACTTTAGGGTAATCAATTTTCACGCACACTAGCTGAGCAATTTTATCACCCCTTTTAATTTTAAAAACATTATCACCGTGATTAATGAGTAATACACAAATATTACCACGATAGTCTTCGTCTATAACCCCGGCCAAAACATCTATCCCGTGATGAAGAGCCAGACTAGATCGCGGAGATATTCTACCGTACGTTCCTGGTGGTAATATAATAGAAATATTTATTTTAACTAAACGCCTGCACGAAGGTTGTATGCTACAATTGTACGGACTTTTCAAATCTAGACCTGCAGAGAGTGTTGTGGCTCTAATCGGGGAAAAGGCGTTTCTATTAATCTTTTTGTACTTTAATACAGATGACACTAGAATCAGAGAGAGAAAAAAAAGTCTACGTAAGTTTGATATATTAGCTAAATTATTCAATGTCATCCATTAGTCGTTTCGTCATGTCATATTTGGTCAAACACCTGATAATTTCTATACCATGTGTTAACCTGTACACAAATAGGGGCACCGTCTGAGAAAAAACATATTCAACTATAGCCGTAGGGTACGGATGTGTTATTTAATCTCCTACGCTTAGTGAATACAATTTTATAATTTTTTCTCTCCATCTCAGAGACGACGATAGGACCTCTCTTTCTTTTAATTTTTCGAGGGTTGGTCACGTGTACGGGGTCCATGTCTTTCAAAATCATGTCTTTAATAGTAGTAAAGTTTACAGTCTTTGTGTTTTCGTAATTTAACGTTATACCCCTGACCTTGGTGGTGGAGCTGTATTCGTTCTTCTCGGGAACAAACACGTTGTAAGAATAATTTTTAGGTCCACCAGAAACAAACTCTGTAATGTACGCGCTCTCAGAGTAAGCGGTCAGTTCGTTTGTCATGTCGCCCAACTTGTCGCCTGTCGGTATCGTGTACGTGTCTGTCGGTCTTATCACACTGATAATAGAGTCCGTGTCGCAGTAAAGACAAGAACCACCCAAGTGCCTAAGATATGAATATAATTTCATACGGGCACCGGTAGTCACGTAAGCGGCTATAGGCACGTTGACCGTGTCCAGGGGGAGGGCGGCTTCCTCGCGGTACGTCCACGAGACGCAAGCAACCTCGTCGTTGGGGAAGATAATGTTACGTACCTCTGTGCCGGGTGTGGTGAGTAGGGAGAAAAAGTCTTTTGGGTTGTTCACTATGCTGGTCTGCGTCTTGTTCTCGTTCAGTGCAAATCGTCCCCAGAAAGAGTTTAAACACAATTTGGCGAGTGCGCGCTTTCCTGGATTTTTAACAATTTCGTTTTTATCCAGCACTATTCCCTCGGTTTTGTAATAGTCGTTGACGTAATTGTCTCTGTCCTCGTCTGTTTTTACCCATACGGGGTATCCCGACGCCTCCTGTTTGATCTTGAGGAACTTGTTTATATACTCTACAAACAGTCCTCCTTCTTTGGTTTGAGCGTCAAACTGGGTAATTTTATATTCCCAAAATTCGTGCACTCTAACCACCTTGTAGCCCATCTCTAGGGCTAATCGAACCTCGTCCACTATCCATGTACCTGTTATAGTCCTGTCAGAGTCGCTGTGTGTACACTCACCTTGGTTCATCTCGTTTGCACAAGATGAGCATAAACAAAACATTAATTTTGATTGAGTCTTGTAGGGCAGTACGGGGTGATACAAATTTCTAGGAGGTAAAACAGTACATTTAATTATACCCTCTCGCTCTACAACGTCATCGGGACAGTCGTCGCCTACAAAAATATTTATAGGATGGCCTACAGGAAATTTAAAATATTTGCATACCCAAGGGTATAAACTGCAAATATCCAAATATCCTATTTTCTCGTCGGGGTTAGTCTTGTAGTGTAGAGTCATAGATTCACACCGTCCCCCGTACAGTGCATCACGCGGATTGAGCGGGGCGGTTTGAATCATAGGGTGATTGTTCAGCTCTAGGTCTAACTCTATGTCTTCAGTCAGTATTTTGTCAAAGTCGCACTCTTTCATAGTAGTCACAGTGTATCCTGCTGATCTAAATGCTCGATTTCTCAACAGAGTACACTCGTATCGTTCAGCGAGCGTCTCTTTCGTGCCTTTTATAGTGACGTCACGGTTTGAAAGACATGTACAGCCATGAAAGAAACATCCGTCAAACTCAAAAATCTCCCTCGTCGACTCACAATAACCGTCCACCTTCCTGCCCAAGATTTCTATCTCACGTCCGTTGAAGGCGTGCTGTATATGGATATCGGGACGGGTTTTCTGCAGATAGACTAACCATTTAATGGCTTTCGCAGACTGTCTGTCACCGCACCTGTATCCTCCTTTGGGCAGGATGGCTATCGTATCGGGGGATAAAAAGAGTTTTCTAAATAAACGGTTGCACGCCGACGAGATGGTGATCGATTCCCTAAACACGTCAGTTGAACCTAAATTTAGAAATAGATGACGAAATGTACGGCAACCCTTGCGCAATACATTTACGTCGTCTACACAATAGGCCTCCAACTCTGACTTGTTATCGAATATATACCCCTGTGCTAGCTTCTCAGCGTGCCATTCCATAAAGTCATTTCGCTCATCCGGTTTCATATAATCCGCGCCAAACATTTCGGGACCGGACATCTCACCAATATAATTTAAATTTTTTTCTGTATTAAACAGATAGGGGTAGTGTCCTTTTTTACAGTCTAGTCCGAACGCTTTCGGGATCTGTCTAAGTGGCATGGGTAGGAAACTTAGGCTGTCCTTAAATTGTATGTGGTCCAACGTCATGCAGAGTATTTTAGTTCCGTCCGCGATAATTTTAGGGGTGCAGTTTAGCGATAGAAACCTATTTAGGATAAATATCGCGTCGAACCCCCGCGAGTTGTGCGCAAGGCAAACAATCTTATTGGCAAACGGCCTCGGACGTCTCAGGTATTCGATAAAGCCGTCTACCGGATTCTCCCAAAAGGAATGAGATCGTTTCCCGCATTGTTCACAATCCTCGTCCATATTATCGTTAAATTCACATTTTACACAATAGTGCTGTACGTGAAGAAAATTCGGTTCGTGCATAAAACAGTCGTCGGTTATTGCGCGATCTTGTCTAGTCTCAAAATCATAGAAGACCATTAGATACTTGTCATCGAGCTCCTTTCGACTCAACGTCTGCATGTAACAACGATGAGGGTTGTCTTTATTCTGTTTGCACGTCGCGCAATAGGATTTAAAACATTCGTGATTACTCCCCTTCATTTTATCACAGGTAATACACACCTGCCTTAACTCACAAACAGTTTTCCTACCACGAATATTATTCGATTTATGGCTAGCGAAACAAGTGTCAGACCTAAAGAATCTGTTACAATCACTGCAATACAATTTTTCGCTCTCGTACAAACACGGAGGTGTGGACATACATTGGGGGCAAGTACTCTTACACGAATGTCTCGTACCTCGTTCAAAACCGGTATTACAGCCGTCGCAAAAGTATCGAACCGAAAAAGCGGCCGCCATATTAATTATTACGTTGAAGTGATGGGTGACGTCATCGTACAATAGGTTAATGTATCTAGTCGAAACCGAAACCCCCTCGTACCACAGCCCGTTGACCGTCGAGAGGGTATTGTACACCCGTATTTTATATTGGTCACCGAAATAACGCTGAAATTTATCCAGATGCTCGCGCCCCCCTCCCCGGATAAATCTATGCGCGTTTTTGCGAGAAGATCATCTACCGCATTGTTAATTTTACGTCCCTTAGTAAATGCCTTATAATTAATATCATTAGTGATTTTGGCTATCGCTATTACTATAGCGTGCGCCAAACAATTCATCAATGATTTAACAACGACTATGCTCCTTTTATGGTGACTCAGATAATCGTTTGAAAGACACCTTCTTTTCAATGCTGTCTTACCGTTGCCCATCATCATTTTGATATGATTCACTTTAATCATCAATACATCGGCTATACCAAATCTGGCGTTACTCTGAATAACTTTTGTCAATGTATTCATAATTGTGTTTACATCAATTTGGTCACATCTGCGGTATGAAATCCCCACCGGTTTGTCCAGATTATTCTCCGTGTTCGTGATCGTGAATCCTATTAAATCGTAAGGTGCCGTACCTCTAAGCAAATATGCCAATAGACTAGAGAAACACGTCATTAGGTAATGCACCGGACTCACGTTCGCAATCAAAGGTTTGAACCTAACTAAAATATCCCTGCCTAACGTGTTGAACCGACTATACGTACGTCCTGTCTCTCTTATTATGGTAAATGAGTTGTCAGTGTTTGCTCGAGGGGCATAGTCAAAAATGTGGTTTCGTTCAGTATTGTGTGACGTAGAGGGTCTAGCATAGTCGATAGATTCGTCAGTTGTAAATGTTTGTTCGTTAGACACTAAAAGAAAAAAAAGAGAATACTAAATATTAATTTTAATAATAATAAATTGAAAACTACTTTAGAAATAATAATAATAAAATTGTACTTACTTTTGCCAAAAAGACGAGAGCTCAATGTTTTGTTACGTGAAAGGTTGTTTTCACTCGAAACGATAGCAAAGAAATGATACGCTGCTTCAAATTAATTATCCTTATATATATTTTTTTCTAACCATAAGACGGTGTCAGACGCCGTTTACCTTGAGCTAGAAATAATCGGGGGCTCGGTGTTTTCTCTCTCTCGCAACTTGTCTTGTTGTTTACGTGATTACATTGTTCACCTTGAGTTTATTTGTTTGAAACTATCTTATCCAGACTCGTTCGCAATTTGCTTAAATACGACTGTTTAAAACCTCAGATTAGAAAGGTAGACGTTGTTAACCTTGAGTTTATTTGTTAGAAACTATCTTGTTCAGACTCGTTCGTGGGAATATGGTTAAATACGGCTCTATAAAACCGCATAGACATCGCTAACATGGCATCAGTCGAGAACAAACCACTTCAAGCGTTCAAGCGTCGACATAGTGAACGTCAAGCTAGGACTAATGTAACGAGGCATTCTTATTTCGATAAAGTTCTCAAGAGACGAGGACGAGGTGTTTGTAAATGCGAAAAAGAACATTTTAGATCACTTATTGGTGATATAGCCATTTGTGAGGAGTACGCTGATGGTGATAGATCCGTAGAGTTAGGAACAACAGATTTCTTTAATAACTATACATGTGTAATAGAAATTCTAAAAGAGTCCACCGTCGAACGCACTATACATTATTGCAGTTCTGAATGCTTTGCTGATTTAAAAAAATCATACGCTTGTGGCTCGACCGGTGAATCACGATATTGTAAGGTTATCTGCGACTGGTTTTGGTTACATTTACAACATTTACGTGAGTGGAAAGAGACAGCCCTAGATTTTGATCAAGACGTCACAGACGCACTCAGAGATCCGAGGACTGATATTCTTCAACCCGATCCTAAGCCCGCAGAGTAACCATCAAGGTAATATATCGTGTTTTTTTTAAAAAGTTATTTTCACATCTTTGAAATTCTATAATATATATTTTTTAAATCTACTTTTGTCTCTTTTTATTTTTAGGACATGGATACGTTTATGCAAGAGTTTAACGCAGCCAAGTCGGAGACTCAATATATTTCATTAAGAAATTTAACAGAAAACACAAAATTAAAGATTATATCTCTAGAAGAGCGTGAAACTAAGTATGGAAGAGGTGTTCACGTAAAGGCGATTTTAAACAATAGTACAGTAGGTTTTTTCCTTCCGAAGAAATTTTCAAATATATGTAACAAACAACAAATTGATATGGTGAATAAATTTCCATTAAAATATTCACTAATTTATGAAGGTGTTGGGATGGATAATTCTATTAAGCTTAGGTTTATTGAAATTTAATCCAGTGAAGTTAAATACACCGTTGATAATTTGAAAAAATCTTGAATTGTACAATGTGACTAATAAAAGTTTTATTTATGTATACCATTCATAATTGTTTTATGTATCAGTAAAACATATCTATGAAATTAGAAATAAAAAATAAATATAATTCTGTATGTTTATGATTTTTTTATAAACAAAACAAATCCTTGAAATAATCCAGTGGAGTTAAATATAAAATTGTGTTGAAACTGTTTTTAAAATCAAAAATATTTTTAAATAATTGAAATAAAAATTTACTATCTTCCACCCTGATAGATAAATCATTGAAAGTTTAAATTATAAATTCATTAATAGTGTAAACTTTTAAAAAAAGCAAGCTGAATTCGACATGAGAGTTTTGAATATTAATTAAAGAAAACAATGAAGTTAAATATAAAATTATATTAAAACTGCTTTTTTAAATCTAAAATATTTTCAAATAGTTGAGATAAAAAAATTTGAAATAGTCATTTGCTATTTCCACTCTGATTGATTTCTTTGTAGTTATTATTTTTATTAAAAATGTATTCTCAAACATAGATAACATAATTAATTATCTATGAAATTAGAAATTAAAGAAAACAAATTCTTGTACTAATCAAGTAGAGTTAAATATAAAATTATGTTGGAACTGTTTGTTTTTTTTAAAAAAAATGCTGAATTTGACATGAGAGTTTTGAATATTAATTATAGAAACCAGTGAAGTTAAATAAAAAGTTATATTGACACTGCTTTTTAAAATCTAAATATTTTCAAATAGTTGAGATAAAAATTTGAAATATGACATTTTCTATTTCCACTGTGATTGATAAAACATCACAAGCTTAAATTAATTAATAGTGTAAATTACTATATGTTTTAATAAAAACAATTTCTTTGTATTTATTATTTTTATAAAAAATGTATTCTCAAACAAAGTTTTCATTCGTATGAGTGTAAATCCAGTTCATTTGAGTTTTTATTTTCAATATTAGACAACATAATTTTCTATGAATTAGAAATTAAAGAAAATAAATTCTTGTACTAATCCAGTGAAGTTAAATATAAAAAAATCGAATAAAAATGATGAATTAGACATGAGAGTTTTGTATTAATTAAAGAAAACAATGGAATAAAATATAAAACATCGCAAGTATTAATAGTGTAAATTAGTATATCATTTAATAAAATCAATTTTAATAATATACAACTTCTGTGTAGTTATTATTTTTTTTATAAAAAAATGTATTCTCAAACAAAGTTTTTATAGATGGTAATCGTATGAGTGTAAATCCTGTCTAGAGAATATTTTGAAACATGACATTTACTATTTCCACTCTGACAACACTAAACCCGGCTCCCATTGGGTGGTTTTATATTTTTCCAAATTTGGGGAGTATTTTGATACATATGCCAGACGACCGAGCCTAGTGATGACTAGACTCATGAATCAACACTCGACACGATGGACGTACAACAAAAAACGACTCCAAGCCATAGCGTCCGGCGTGTGCGGCCACTATTGCTGCCTGTATGCCGTTTCCAAGGACGCCGGCTGGAGCCTGACAAGATTCACAGACCTGTTCTCGACCACCAACTTGTGCAAGAACGACCGACTGGCCGTCACGCTGTTCAAACGTCACTTTGGCAGCTGTCCAAGGTGTACGCGCAGGGGTGCTCAGACGTGTGTTCCGTCATTGGATATAAAAGGTATACTAGACTTTTATTTAATCATTTGTATTCAATTATCTGACAGATGAACATCATGTCGGCCATCTTTGATTTTTCATTTATCGTCAACTCAAAAAAGGAGTGGGTGGTCACCGAGCTAGCGGTAGTTTTCATCGACGAGAAACAATCCTCGTGCTATCAATTCAATAAAACCACCGGACTGTGCTACTCCAAATTGGGCGGAATTCTAAAGCAAAATTTAGATAAAGCCGTCGTACCTTACGCATACAATAAACAAAAAGGAAATTTCTTGTCCCGTCTCACAGGGCGGACATTCATCCCTCTACGCGAGGACTATAAATGTCCCTTTGTAGATTTGATCAACTCAAATTGTTGGGGATGTACCGCTCCCTGTCACGACATCACCCCGTGCGCGTTAAAAAATGCAAACGCCTTGGCACGATTCGTCAGGTTTCATAGCGCCGAGAAAATGTATAAATATTGTCCAATCACCGAAGACGACGCCGACGCCGATACTAGCTTTAATTGTGACGACTGTTGATTGCAGGTCATCAGTCCAGACACAGACAGCGATGGAGAAGGTGACGTGCAGCTGTAATGTGGTGGAGGATCCGTCCCCACCGTTGGTGACCCGGACTTTCTACCTAAACGACAAAGAGAACAAACACGTGTCGGTGGGCCTCTTCCCTAGCCGCAACTTTTACACTCACGTGATGTTCTCGTCAAATTCTAAGCGTCTAATACTCACCGTTCCGCAATGGAACTTTTTCGTCAAAGAAAAGCAGTTTTGGTCCGACTGTGTGGAGAATTGTGTAAACTTTGAGTCGAACATGGACGACTTTAACATTGTTGTGAAAAAACTTTTCGGTGTGTGGAAATTGAGTCTGAGTGCAAAAAATATTCAAATATACTTGTCCAAGGACGAAATAAAAACTCTGTACGCTCTTGAACAATATATCACACGACGTGTAAAATATCTCAATCATCCTAATGTATCTGTATTCATTGACAATGTCCTCACCTCTAAATCGTTTGTAGACCCACCCGATCCTATCCCATATTTTGATTATCTATCGTTGTTTGACGATCTTTGTATTTTTATGCGTAACAATAATAAATTGTGAAGAATTTGTATTTTTTTTAAATAATATTAAAATGTGAAAAAATGTGCATTTATATTTCATTTATAGTAATATTGCCCTTCCATTTAAATTATATATCTGTAGTAAGAGCCATATAGAGTATATATAAATATGACGTCATTTATAATACATGACTGGTTAATGGTGGATGTAATTAATTCAATTTTAAAACGTCATTGTATTTTGTCAGATATTAAATTAATAAATGTAATTCTCTTGTGACGTCACTGGAATAGTTGAATATTCATTCAAAACTAAATTTAACGGACGAGCGCCGTCAGAGTCACAAATACTGGCGTCACGCTACACCTCATTCAAGTGAGTGACGTCACGATCACCGTCATAATTGCCCCTGCAAATGCTGGCTCAAGGACAGAACGGATTATAATCTGGCTCTTAGCTCAAGGACAGGACGGATTAAGTCTCAGAATATAATTAATTCAATTTTAACACGTCATACTCTTCTGACGTCATCAGTGACGAGCGCCTTATTCGTCACAGTCAAAAATACTGCCTCAAGGACGAAATGGCCTATACCCGGGCTATCACTACTGTGAGACGTGGGCTCTGCGGCTTGGTAATTTGGTCAGAGGGTCAATAAGGAGGACTGTGACCGGTGTCAAAAATTGACTAATTACCATCGGTTCTGACCACTTGTAGCTTAATTTAGCCGTTACTCCTTCCGCCGCTTTACTCAGGGTGTGAAGCTCGTACATTACCCTGTCACCTACTTTATATGGTACTGGCGCTCTCTGAGCGTCGTATCTTCGGGCGATTAAGTCGCGCGATTTTTTCAACTCACGAAACGCGACTTCCCATTTTTCCACCATTTTTTTCGGCGTTCCTTCCTCTAAAAACCCTGGATATAACTCCCAGTCAGTTAAATGGTAAACGGTTTTAAGTTCGTTTAACCTTTCTAAACAATCCACTGGATCCGACTCCTCCCCAAAATGCACTCCCCATTTTCTCACTATACTCAAAACGGTTAAAAGTCTTGTCTTAACAAAATTTTGGGATCCCGTTTGAATGGTATCAGTTATATTTATTCCGCTAGTTTTAGGGGTTTCTTGGATATTTGTAGACGTTTCGTTCAAAACAGTAACTCCCTCTTCGGGACGACTGGGTGGTTCTTCTTCAGTTCCTGCCAATGTGAGCTCCTTATCTCGTCTCTTAACTGACATTACCCTTACCCTAAGTTGCTCGCATAGTTTCAAACATGTCTCTTTCCCTTCTATTAAAGTTGCTTCATCTATGGGCGCCCTTTCTAGCCTTGATGAAAGATGTAATAACGAGGTATGGTATTTCTTTATTTGACTTGGGGTGAACTCTGTTTTATCAGTTATGTCTTTCTGTAAGTTATGTAACTTAAGTTCTACGATCGGAACTTCTTCCGATAACGGGGGAATTAAGGAGACTTTCACTATTGAGGAATCTAGGTCTCTTTCTTTATCTAATAGTTGAAGGAGTTGGCTACGTAGCTCATCTACCGTGTCTAACGGGGTTTCTCCGCGAATATTAACTTCGTATTGAAGTTCGTCTTTAAACAATCTATATGGGTCTAAATCCATGGTTACAAATGGTGCTTACTATTTTGGTTAAAGCCTACCCTACTATTACTATAATTGTACTGAACATTAGTTTCCTTGGGTTGGATTAATCTCATCTCCAAGTACCATATTTAATTTTATACCTTTAACTGTCGTCCCCTTCTCTCCTTTTAATACCACAAACGCTCTATCTCTATCCGGCATTGACTGTACCCAAAAGAAGAGGTTTTCTATTTTCAAGAATTGTACTAAATATACGATAAACACCTGACTTCATAAACAGCGTCAAACGAAGCATATGCTTTTCGTTGAACCTTGTTTACGTTTCAACCCTTCTAATGAATAGTGATTTTGGCGTTATATCGCATACACCTTTTCTAAACCAATAAATATTGATCCTTAAATCACACATATATTTGTTAAAGAATTATTTAGTCCCATTTGCCTTTAGTAACATGCTGGTATTACTTTTGTGGCAAAATGAATAATAACTGTTACTGACTTTCTAATACATTAGAATAGTTTATTCACCTGGATTCTCACAGAACTTTATGTGGCTTAATAGAGTTTATTTACTATTTTGACAAAGAAGAAAATTTACTCTTTTACATATTTTCTTTGCCAAAAATAAATGAGATGGGTTCCGCCCATCTACCACCTCTTCCTGACATCGAACACATCCCCCCTGGGGCAAACATTTTACACTAAAAAAAATTGTTTGTCGAATATGGATTAATGTACTTAGCTGTCCGCGGCTAGAAGAATCCATAAACCACACCTCTGATTGATCCGTTTGCGACTCCGGCCTTGGTGTCCCTTGTCCATTGAATGGTCTCGATCCCTTGATGAACCATTCCAATTCCTTGGTGACTTGTTGCGTTGGATGATTATTGGAAGACCCCTCGGCCCCCTGGGATGGGTGTAGGGACGGCCCAATTGGTCCTGCTGGCTCCGTGTTGTTTTAGAACGGATCACTCCGTTTGATGAAAGCGGAGAACAGTCGTGTTGTCATCAACTTTGGTGAGATGTCGTCTAATGGGCCCCGTTCAAATTCTTGGACTCTCTCGTTGTAGATTGGGCCCCATTCAAATTCTAGGATTCTCTCGTTGTAGATTGGGCCCCGTTCGGAGTCTAGGATTCTCTCGTAGATTAGGCCCAGTGACAAATTCTGGAACTCTCTCGTTGTAGCTTGGGCCCCGTTCAAATTCTGGAATTCTCTCGTAGACTGGGCCCCGTTCAAATTCTGGAACTGCCCCGTTGTTGACTGGCTGGTCGTGTCGTGTTTTACTTAACGTTATTTGTAACGTGTCATGATGTTGCACTGTCTGTTGTTTCACTTTATCTCTTGGTCGTTTTTAGCTGATATTAGTTTGCTCTGCTACCATTGCACTGCCTGCCTTCCCTACTGTTGGCCGTGGATATATTTCAGGGTTAATAACAACATTGCAGGTAGTGAGTTAAGACTGTAGTTTATTGTTAAAGTTACAAACACTTTAATATCTTGTGACGTGTACGTGAGCGTGGCGGACGGCGACTCTCTGACTAGCCCGTACATACTAGGCCGTGTTGACTCTACCAAGTCTTAAGCGTTACTTCCTTTCTAGTTCTCCCCGTTCGCCTCAGGTGAACTCTCTCTCTGACCTAACACAGACCCTAGCGCTATAGTTGTCAGCGCCTACCGCCCAACGCACACGTCACACCCCTTGATATTTTTTAAAGTATTATATCGAATTTCTGTGACACTGGAAAAGATAAAAAAGAGATGAAATTGATCTCTCCCAAAAAGTCCTATCTTACATATAATTTGATAAGCCCATTTCTGGTATTAGAAATAACGAGGAAATCACTGAGGATATTTTGACAAACGACCACTCATTTTAACGGTTAGGAGTCCATGGTGTTGGGAAAAATATTATTTTTCCACGAAAATCCGACTGTCACTGAGAATTTTGAGTTTTTCATTCTTTGTTTAATCACCATGGAAACCGTTATTTGTTGCATGGCTGTAAATCTATAAATAAAATGTATCTTTGGCTAAACAATTATAAATCAATCTTTAATTGTTGTTACGAACATATCACAATTTTCTCTTGGGATGAATATTTCTCTTTGGATGCTGGTCATAGCACAGCTAAATTTATATTTCTAAACTGGAGAAATATTTATTTTTTATTGGAAGAGCATAATTCAAAAATTTAAATGATAAGTTGTTAAGTTCGTGAAAATATTTTGTAAGTTTTGTTTTGCTCATGATAAAATGTTTAAATATGTTGAGGTATGTATTATAATCTCAAAAACCATATAATGATCTTAAATAATGTTTAAAAAAAAATGCCATTTAACTATCTAAGTATGAGTTTTGGTGTTCATTTATCTCAAATAATGGGATTTGATGTTCATTTTATTCAAATAATGGGTTTTGATGTTCATTTAATTGAAATAATGTGTTTTGATGTTTATCAATATATTACAAATTTGTTTCCTTGTTGATACTTAATTTTTAGGGAATGGTATTTCAAAGTACTGCAGTGTTTGAGTACTATCTATATTTTTGCATTCTCTCTCTTTATCAGACTCTCTCACTCTCTCACACACTCTCTCACGCTTTCTCACCTCACACACACACACACATATTCATTCTCTATTTCATACCTTATCCCTCTCTCTCACACACTATCTAGCATCATATACAATCCTAATCACATAATTTATCTCTAATTATATTTATCAAACTCTCCCTCTCTTAAGATCTCTCTCAAATGCTCTCCCTCAAAGGCTCTCTCACAAACGATTTCTCTCTCAAACTCTCTCTCTAATTCAATCTCACTCTCACAATCTCACTGTATCGATCTCACTCTCTATTCAAACTCACTCTCTCTCAAACTCGCCCTCTTTATTTTTCTCTCTAACTCTTTCTCTAACTCCCTCTCTCAGTTTACTTTTCTCTCTCCAAACTAATCTATATCTCTATCTAACTTTCTTTCTCAAACTCTCTCCCTCACATGCCTTAACATTTTCTTTCTCTTTCTCACAATATGGCTTCCTAAATCTTACACTATATATTTCTCTCTCTCTCACACATTTTATTACGTATTTTCTCTTGCACACACTCTTTCTCTCACACACTCTTTCTCTCACACCCTCTCTCTCTCTCACACCCTCTCTCTCTCTCTCTCCTCCTACACACACTCTTTTTCTCTTCTCCCAGTATTTCTCTCTCTAACACACACACACACACACACACATACTCTCACTATTAGTCGCTCACACTCATACAATCTCTCTCAATTTCTCATTTTCATTTTCCTACACTCACTTTCTTAAACTCACACTCTAATTTTCACACTCACCCACACACTTACACAATCACACGCTCAAACACTTAAACTCTCATTTTCCCTATCACATTTTATAACTCTCTCTTTCATATATCTTAATATATATTATTTGATAAGCCCGTTTCCAAAAATATAAATTACGAGGAAATGACTGAACAAATTTTGACAAACGAACGATCATTTTAAATTAAGAGAATCAGGATGCCGGTAAAAATAGTGGCCTTAAACTATAACCCAACTTACCTAGCGAATTTTCCATCTTTTCCTTCTGTGTGTGCAGTGGCTCATCAGTACAACCATTCTTTGTTTACATAACCATGAAAACCATGATTTGTGTAGGCCTATAGCTGTATATTTCTAGTAAATAAAATATTTGTCTTTGTTTAAAAATAATATCAGCTCAATCGTTACTTGAGTAATTTGGTTTAACGAATAAATAAGGATCTGGGATAGGGGTCATTTTAAAGTTCTCGTTGGGGCGTGAAGGGGTAATATATACGTTTTCATTCAAATTACACACCAAAAACTAAATATCTAAGTAAAGATGATAGCCGTCGAGTAAGCTTTTAACTAAAAATTAAGTGAGGGCTTATTAAATAGATCCTTTTCCAATACAAATTTAAAACACATTTCAGTGCAATAATCTGCAGTAATCGCTGCAACGACACACTAGTTTATATAGAATGGTGGTTTATGGCCAAGGTTAAAATAATATTCACAGGCCATATAATCCAAAAATCTCCCCTGAAAATTTTCACTTTAAATTCCTCAAGGGCTACTCCTGGCCTTTTGAATACTACTTTTAACTGCCAAATGCTTAAATAGACTATATATAAAAGAGTCATAAAAGGATATACAAATCGAGTCCTTCCTTACATTTCCCAAACAAATCTTCAGCCTCTAGTAAAACAAAACCAACTCAGCTAATTAAAATAATGTTCCATCTTTTAAACCAGTTCCGGCTTCCATTACAAGCAAAAGATTCCCAGCTTACATAATCATTATAACAAATTATTCAAACATTGAATGATAGTATGACTACTTTAGAATACCCTAACAATACTATTTTACGGATAAATATAAAACAGATTAATTTCAAATCTTGCACATAAAGAGCCAGCGTAATTAAACAGACAGATTTCCTGAGCGTCTAAGAAAAAATATATAATAAAAGTTCCAAAACAAACCACTCTTTAAAGTAGGTAGCTTTAAAATCAGCCAGTAGAGGAAATTAAAAGTTGGCGATAGACCAACTGTTTATTTAAGAAAGAAGTCTCAACTATAACATTAAAGAAAAACTCATTGGGTATAACCAAATAAGTAGATTACATATATTTTTAACTGGTAGGCAAAAAATCAATATCACAAACTTTAGGAGTTGTATAAGCTGAAATAAACAAAAAAGAATAATAAATAAAAAGTAAAGTTATCAACTTATTTGATTATTTGAAAGCCTGAGTCATCCGTCTATCAAATAAAAACATATATTAAAAATCCCATTTTAGCAAAAATTACATCACACTTACGACTGACTTTTGAAAAAATCAAATATTTTAAAAATGGTTCACACAATTTGGTTTCAAATGTGTATCTTGGGTGTGTTTGATATGCCACATTATTCTGTATACTACTTGTTTTGGTGGTAATCATCTGTTTTAAATGGTATGGCACTTCATATTTAGTTACCAATGGGGTGAAACTGGGTTATATTTAATTTAGAGAAAATATTACACTATATTAATAGAGAGAAATAGAGAAACCAATTAGGGAAGCACATTCTCAGTACATTCATTTGGGATTCGAACGCCAACCTTCCTATAACCAGCAATATAGGGCCTTGAACGTTGTGACTACAGATTAAGTTAATTTCAAAAGTGATTTTAAATTTTGTTTTAGTGATATAGCTAATTTAAACCTTACTTGATATAACTTTCTTCGTAAATGTGTGTGTGTATCAAGCGACGTATTCTGGCTTGCATTTCATTTATTGGCCACCCCTGAACTAATTAAAACATAAGTGCAAGTGGTAAAGGGAGAAATATTATAATTTTAAAAAGACCCTTTCAACCAGACATCTTCATTTTCACTTCAAAAAGTTCTGGAAGACACTCCATAAAAATAATTAAACAAAAATTGTTTTTACTACTTTTGTTTTGAAAGTTGAGGAGAGTAATATAATTTGAGGAGAATTTCTTGTCACTTTGTTTACTACAACGAATGAGTCGAGAGATAGTAGAGTGAGATAGAGAGCTATTTGTTTTACCAAGGAGGTTTTGTTAAAGATAAGCTTCATTTTAGAAATTGACTCTAATCTGAGATGGATTTCAAAAATCAACTCTACGCTTTCATTTAGTAAAAAAATTATATAATGATATCAAATATGCAATAAACAAAATATCTTCAATTAAATTTTATATAGTAAAAGTATTTACATAAATATATAATAATAATTCGTAGGATTTGAGGTGGAAGGGATATAGAGGAAAAACGACGATGAATGCAAATTATTGATTAAATCAAACAAGTAGAGAAGGTGAAGTTTTAGAATAAAACTAAATGATAAGAAATATTTGCAAAAACTTTATCATATTATTGTGTATTATAGCTTCGAAAAAAAATTTCAAAATTAAGTTTTTAATCAACTACTCTTAAGTTAAAAACAAAAAACATAAATTTGTTAATATGATAAGCAATCTTTATTTATAATTTTTTAAACCAAAATTTTCACATAGTTTTTAGCACATTTGCAATTGAACACAAGTGATATTGAAATTATGAATATACAGACTTAAAAAAATTGAATTTGACTCATTTGTAATTTCACTAATGAAAATAAAGATAGTGGATTTCAACTACTTATATGTTTATCATCGTTATAATCTCATACACATATTCAATGAAACATAATAATAAAATTTAGGCTGCTACCTAAAATTCAGTCAATCTATACTAAAAAAATTATTTCTAGTTATTAAAAAAATCCAATTTATTAACTTTATGAACACAATTACTAAAATTGCCCCCTGTTATTTGCTAAGTTATTTATAGACTACCCTAAAATTGTCTGTAATTGATAAAAATAAAAACTAATTTTCTTTAGCTTGATAAATTGTCTTCAGATATGCCTAACTACATTAAAATCAATTGTTAAGACTGATTTATAAAAAATTCAAGCTTTCCATAGCCTGTCGTAAGTAATTTTGAAGTAATTTATTTTATAAAAATAAAGATACATTATTATTGATCATGTAAAATATTCCCCCGATATCTATTTTGAACAAAATTACAAGAAAAGTTTCAAGCTTTCCATAGCCTGTCATAAGTAAGTATAAAGTAATTTATTTTATAAAAATAAAGATACATTTTTATTGATCATGTAAAATATTCCCCCGATATCTATTTTGAACAAAATTACAAGAGCTTTTTTTTTAAGTGTATCCAAATTTCCACAAAAATCAGTCATCAGTAAACTACTATAATATAAATATTTATAAGAAGACACATGAATACGATTATTAGTATTTAAAAAAAACTTAACTTATAGACTATCCATTTTAATCTAAATAGTTTGAGCCACTTGTGAAATATTAATATATTTTAAAATCGGTTCACATAAACTAACTTTGTAGTCTACGTTAAGTTATTGAAAAATACATAACTATACAGACAATTTGAGTTCCCGTATAAAGATTTTGAACCAAATACATATATTAAGCTTCTTTTTTTTTTTTTTTTTTGTGGGTGCACTGTGCGTCTTGCTGACCACAAGTAATTTTATAATATTTATACGAAAAGAGTAGGTGGGAGGAAATAATAATTAATGAAAATGTAACCGAATCTGTGTGTAAGTTGAGTAAGCAATAATTTAGGAAATAGGGAACTCAGTACACCCAGCCAGTTTTTGAACCCCAATCTCCCCATAGCTGGAAACCAATACCAAATTACTCTTAGTTTGACGCCTTATTCTACGTCCTCACTGATGTGGGTATGTTTTGTATTTAAAAACCAAGAATTTCAGAGTTTTCACGTTGTTTGGTTGTAACATTGTCATTTAGTCCATTAATACGTATTTGGTGTATTAGATATACTCGTGTTATTAAGAATTTGAAGGCCATGTTATCTTTAGATGTCTATAATATAATAAAACGGAACTAGGAGGGGATTATTAAGAAAACTAACCTCCAGTAAAAATAATAAACATGAAGAAGCCATTTCTAGTGTACTCGTTTGAATTCCCACTTTTCGGAGGATGATTGTCAAGCACCCTAGGCTTTGGGAATTCCAGTGTGAATCTAATACAAAGCTACTGCCCTTGAGTGAACCTTGACAATAATCATCTCAATAGTTAGCATAAAAAAATTACGATCATTAATGAGCATTTATATTAGCTCAGTGAGTATATCAAGAATTTTCGTCTTAGTTCCCCACTTCTATTCGACGTAACTTACACGAGATAACTAACCCCTAGGCAAATTATTTTATCACCCCGTACACGTGAGCGATGTTTTCGTGCGTAATTTAATAGAAGTAAATTATTACGGGTGAGCGACCAACTATCCTGATGACTATCGGAAAGCAAGTAACTGTCAGTAAAAGTTTTAAGTCCTGCAGGTCCTAGTTTTCAGCGATGTTTAGTTACAAACGTATGCGTGGATGAAATACACGTTTCCCTACATTAAAAAATTGAACGATGATGTCCTTGTCCTTAAATCAATAGTAAAATGATTTTTCCTTTTGTTTAAAATTAAGTTGGAAAGAAGTGTTCTTAGTCAAATTTACTTTTAGTTCAAAGAATATCATGATTTGGTCCATAATATAGGCTACATTAAAATTTAAATTTATAAATCCATATGCCGTTTTAATTAATAATCATGTTTGTGTTGGCAATCTCAACTATTCACCAACATATGGATAAAAACAATTACCGTGCGGGAGTACATATTGTTTTTCATAGTAACTATCTCACTGATATTTTGTGATAGTTGACTTGTTGCTATCATTAATTGAATATAAATTCCTCTTCTGAATTTATTACGAAAATATCGCACGTATGTTTGTAGATCATTGTATCTCTTTCTAGACCTTATTCGTCTCGAAGAAGGGATGGTCGCAGGCGTTGGTTGGAAGGAAAAGTAGTTTGGCTCAGCTGTATGAAATATCGGGAGCGTAGACAACAAAGCCTGGGCCTTGGGATACGTCCTGGGAATCCCTATTTACTCTTCACCCGTCCTCTCACTTACCCCCACCCCTGCTTCAAATCACCTCCCTTAGACCTTTCCATCTCGTCAAGCTCGTGTCTAGCTACATCTTCTGTTTCTTCTTCTGGTAGAAGAAGGTTCCAACCCGACATCACTCTGGATTTACACTCGACACGTCTCAGCAGAGACCCTAAACCTCACACCCCTCTACCGCCTAGGATCACCCTCTCATTTCATTCTTCCCTCCCCTCTCTCTCTCTCCCTTTCTCTTCTCATTTCCTGCATGACTTTTCGCACTGTGTTCTTCCACTTTCCGTGTTCTCTTAAAGCCGAGACGATTTCCATTAGCATCTAGTTTCTATTCTTATTCTATTTCACGTATTTATATTTTTAAATTAAGGAGGGTTATTAAGCTACTTTCCGCTGTTTTACTTAACCAAGATTTGTTTTGGTAGGGTTGAAGTAGATTCCGAGATATTTTCATATTAAGATATATAGGCTAGAGATGAATAGGGTTGTGTTTAACAGAAAGTGTACTCACGTTTGCGTGAAGATAGAGCCAGTTAGAAAAAATATAATCCCACTATCCATGTGTGGGACTCAAACCCTGAACCCACAGTTACAAAAAGAAAACAGTTTGGATGAGCCTGGCATTTAGAGGAAATTCTCATATATGCAGGTGATTTCCATATTATAGCTTTTTTTCGTAGTGCTTTAAAGACCAACAAATTAGAGCCTTACACCTGAAAAGTATTTAATAAACGAGTATATTTTTGTAATGGTTAACTTTGTATGGAAATCATTTTATCTTATAATGTTTTTTTAAAATTAAATTTCGAGCATTGATATCAGCTAGCTTGGTGCTTTACCAGTGAAGGATTGAACTGAGTCCACAGGGATTGCAGCTCAGAGACCCCGGCTTTTGAGTTAGCCTGGAATGTCTCATGCTAATTCAACAGATCATAGCAAACAGCTAAAGCCAGTAGCCGTTTAAAAATTGGTGGTAGCAGCCAGGCCTTCCAGTTGCCCCAAATGAAATAATTGATAGCTTCTGATAGCTTTGAAAACTGCATTTCTCTATAATTTATTTGGAGTGATCCTCCACAAAAACCTTTTTAAACTTGGATATCTTAAGAATCTATTTTGAGTGATCCTATCCTGAAATTTTTCTTTTTAACTGGATTTATATTAGAGATATTTAAACTGGTCCTACTCCAGAAGTTTCTTTTAAATTTGAATGTCCCTTAAAACTATTTAAAGTGGCTTTCACCTTGGAACTTTAAGCAAATTAGATGCTTATTATAGAATTTATTTGAAGTGGTCCTCCCATGGCCAATTTTTAAAAATAGATGGTTCTAGAAAATATTTGGAATGCTCACCACCCGGAGTTTATATATATATATATATAACTAGCTGGTCTCTGAGATGCAGCCCCTGTAGACTCAGCTTATTCCAGCACTTGATGGAGCACCAAGCTAGCTGATATCAATGCTCGAAATCTTTCGATTTATTTTACTCCCCTTTGTTATTTTCAAATATTAAGCTGAAAATGGTTTTCTATCAAATTCCAAATAGCTTTTAATCTAGAAATTACTGGCCGATTTTCAAAAAAACTGGCAGAAAAGGACCTCTTCAAATAGTTATGAAGCATTTAATTTTAAAAATATAGGCAAAGAATACTCTAAATAGCTTCTAGAGGCATTTAATTTTCTAAGCTTTTTAGGCGATGTCTACTTCAAATATCTTTTAGAGGCATCCAAACACTAAAATTACCAGGGGAAGACTATTCCAAATAGTTTATGAGAGCATTAAGGCTGCCAAAATACTATGAATGGACCTAATTATATATATATATATACTATGAATGGACCTAATTATATATATATATATATATAATTAGGTCCATTCATAGTATTTTGGCAGCCTTAATGCTCTCATAAACTATTTGGAATAGTCTTCCCCTGGTAATTTTAGTGTTTGGATGCCTCTAAAAGATATTTGAAGTGGACATCGCCTAAAAAGCTTAGAAAATTAAATGCCTCTAGAAGCTATTTAGAGTATTCTTTGCCTATATTTTTTAAATTAAATGCTTCATAACTATTTGAAGAGGTCCTTTTCTGCCAGTTTTTTTGAAAATCGGCCAGTAATTTCTAGATTAAAAGCTATTTGGAATTTGATAGAAAACCATTTTCAGCTTAATATTTGAAAATAACAAAGGGGAGTAAAATAAATCGAAAGATTTCGAGCATTGATATCAGCTAGCTTGGTGCTCCATCAAGTGCTGGAATAAGCTGAGTCTACAGGGGCTGCATCTCAGAGACCAGCTAGTTCAGGGGCCCAGGCTTTTGAGTCAGCCTGGAATGTATAGTGCTACTTCAACAGGAAATAAATTATTCATCTGGTGGGAAATATCACCCCCCCCTCCCCAGGATGCTATCACTACTCGACTTATGTTGGTAGAATTTTAAACACTTTTTTGTCACTTTTACTAAACAAAACAATGAACGCAAAACAACACGTACCTAAACATTAAAATGCTAGACACATTATACAATATTTAAATATAAATTGAACCTACTTCATAACCCAACTATCTTAACCTGTCAAATTTAACTTTAGTACCAAAATAATACACACTGCAAAACTTATGAACACTTCAAAATGAAGGACAAGATTGTATTGTACCAATAATTTAATATTGACAAATACTATAAGGTCACTACGTAAGAAATCTGAGCTGTAGGACTAGTCATGCATTATTCCATAATATGGATGGACAATAATTTATTGCTTATCATTTATGTTTGAGCTTGTATTTGTTTCCTTTCATATACTAAAATTATTATTGTTTTTAAACTTGTGAGTCAGTTGAGTTAAATATTGATCAGTGGCGGTGGTTTAGCCGAAATTTTGAACTGCTGGCAACGTAGAAAATGTTGGAAAGCTGTCGGATATTAACACTGCAACCGTCGTTTGTTTGTTTTAATTTTGTCGAACGGGCTGGCTTGAAAGTGCTAACTTGGTACCATTTTCAACTAACGTCTTAATTTTTAATTAAAAATTCACGAATGAAACGTTGAGTCATAATTATTTAGCAATAAATAACAAGGGCAATCTAAATTTCAATAATTGGAATAAAATACCCGAGTGATTCTTAAAAAAGCAAGCTAAAAGTATAGTAGAAAAACACGTTGAAAAACTGTCAAAAGTAACTGGTAAAAGGTCCTACTATTTCTGCAACTCATAGAAACATTCTTATTAGTAAATTAAAATCAACATCTTTTTATACAAGTTATAGGTCTATTCCGAAAGCTTTGTTTAAGCCTAGTGCTAATTTTATAATCATGAAATTCATTGTTATTGGTTATTGGCACCCATGCAATACATTAACTGTCATATTAGTTAAGGCTTACAAGCTCTTGGTGCTCTAAATTCTTCAATAGCCCAAGGCCCCCAAATAACATTGTTCCGGCACTGATTATTTCTCAAACGGACACTTCTGCAATGGCCCATCTTCATTCAAAACGTGGTTCTTAACTATCTCTAATTAAAATTACCTTAAATGTGTTGTAGTTTTGTTCATAAATAATAATAGTTTGGTTCTTTTATTACTAGTATCAGTACCAAAACCTAATCTATAATTACTATTATGATACTAATAAGTAATGCAACAAACATTAACAAATATAGTTAGATGGTTACAAAGTTATATTTCCATTGGGTTTACTGTTGATTATAATCATAGCTTATTTGTACCATTTTTATAAGAGAGAAAATACCGGCATGTAAATGATGGATTATACGGAGTTGATATGCACCTGGAAAACAATGGAGAGCTTGGGAAAGTCAATAATTTTATGGTGACAGGGAGAATTTGAGAAGAAGTTGAGGAAATTCTTGAAAGCCATTGGAATTTTATAAATATTATTGCAACGGTTCTCAAAGGCAAGTATAAAATCAAAACCCAGTGAAAAGAATTAATCCTCTTCCCAAATAATAAGGATTTACGAAGAGCAATGACATATGTGTATTAATCGATTTAATAGAAAAGTGTGAAAATTATTAGTTGTTTACATTTAGCTTTGTGTTCATAAAATTGAAAAGGTGCATATATATGTCTGGAAAACTTGAAAAAGTCTGAAAATTTATAAACTTAAAAATATGTATTGAGCCAGTCATACAACGTCCACCTCAAAAACATTGAGCAGGAATCGTTCTGTAGTCATTCCATGTCAATTTCAAGAACATTGTCGGCTCGTCTAAACCTTTCATTGACGTACACATTATCAAAGCAGTTCACTAACACGAGAATCCTGACTTGATTGTACTGTACCTTCCTTCCTAGGATTGAACAAAAAAGTAAACTTTTTTTTAAGCCACTACCAGCATGAGGGTCTATACATCAGCCCCCAGTAACATCAACCTACGTGTCTTCAAAGTTTTCTACCACAATTACGAGAGGATGTGGTTTAGGGAATCCCAGAATATGTTTTTAGGGGGTGAGGAACTATTGAATTATGGACAAGGGGAAACACAGTGTAGCCAATCTAGTCTACGCATCCTAAAACAAACAAAAAAACTCTTCTGCTCTTCCTTCATGCATAGTTTGGTCAGGAGGAGAGGATGACATCCGGGGCTAGGTTCCACACGGTTTTTTTTAACCTGTTTTGACCACGCGCGAACAGGGCTGCGTTTCAATTTACAAACAGCTAGGTGTGAAAACGAACCATCTCATCTTTTCCTAAAATGTGCTTGAAAGAGAGCTATTTTGCAGCTATTTTTTAAAAACGGATACATTTATGACTAGTAAGTAGTTATCTGTGTGTCACATCTTTAAAACATTTTGAACTAAATCAACACTTTTTAGATAAGCTTAAAACTGAATTTCAATTAATTTTAGAGCCACACTTGGGGGAACACTACTTAAATCTCAATTCTCGTATTGTCTTGTTTACCTGTGATGGGAAAGCTGGTTTTGGAATCCTGTATAAGTGTATTGATGTATATTCTATAATTTTTTTTGCTAAGCTCACATGTAAACACTTGGATTAGACCTGGATTCAGTATTGTCTATTCTGGTTTGCAATTGACTGAGCGATAATGGTTAGAATCCCTGCCGGGTGTATTGATGATTCATTTCCTACACATTTTTTCCCCATCTTCCTCCATGCGAGTGCTGGTAAATTTCATATAAATTATACCTTTCTAATGCCTACCCCATTAACGTATCTAAAGCATTCATACCGGAGGGGTAGCTAGAATTGGAACAAAAAAGTACTGATATCAAACACATATAAAACAACCATAGCCTTACCTTTATAGGCCTATTATTACATTATTTCTTTTTTTTGCGTGGTTTCTTTAATAATAATGTCTAGATATTAGAGGTAAATAATTTGTAATTTCAAATCAAATGCTAAGTCATTGATCTGATTTCGTAAAAATTATCATATTTTGTACGTATTCACCTCAGAATTTGTATATTCAAATTTACTACAAAGGAACTATATACACAATTTAAATTTATTATAACACTGACATTCTTACTTGTTCTTTTCTGACGCTCATAAGTATCTAGCTCAGTGTTTCTTAAGAATGAAGAAAGAAAATTTGTAATAAACATTATGAACAAATCATTCAGGGAGTAACCTTCTGCAGAATTGAAATACGTTGCAGACAATTCGTTGTCTTGAATTAATTAAATATTAGTTTCTGATATTAAATTATGGATTTCCCTAATATAGCTAAAAACATGGATTATTTTATAAACAACCTTACATATTAAATTAATAAATTTAAAATAATACATTTACAAATAAATATTAGTTAGGTTTAAACCTCGTTTTACACTAATTGTTGTGGCTCTATATTAAGGGTGTAGCATTTTGCTACAAGCATAGGAGAGTCGAGTCAGGAAAATATACAACTTACCCTTTTCACCGTCTCTGCGTCTTGGACTACGAGTTGGATAGAAGAACAACAACTCAACCGAGCGTAATCGCGCAACGAGATAGACTAGCCGCTGCCTTCAAGGTTCGAACCGCGCCCACTAGAGTGGCCGCATTACCAAAGCTGGTACAAAGAGCTTATGCTGTGAAGAGAGGTTTTTCTACTATAATCTAGAAGGTTCAGGATATTTGGAATGTATTGTAGAAGCTACGGTTGTCACACCCACTCCTCCCCTTTTTGATCCATATGTTTTCCCCACCATGTATCCTGTTCTCCAATGTTCTCTGGGTTTTGTATATATAATGCTGTCGGGGCTGCTTGTCAGCAGTCTTGGACTTAGCTTGGATGGAGGAATAAGAATCTAAGGCTTCAGATATTTAGAATGTAAGATCAAAATTAATTTTCGACTTAGTATTACTAAATATTTATTAAACTTTGTTTTATGTCTTAAACTTTTCAGAATTCTGTTTCAGCTATATATTATTAACTCTGCAATGGGAAATCTGTGATGCATGTAGATCTTAGATCGATATTGAACTTTGGGGCGATTAATATATGTATATAAATACTTGATTTATTTTTATGGGTGTCGATTAGTTTTGAGGAGATAACTTTTGATCTGATTATGAGACGGATGAAAATATATTATGAGGCTTAATATTGGTATTTTCCTATCTAAGTTCTCTTTAACCAATTTTGGTTTTGTAGTTTATAAATAGGCCTATAATAAAACAGATTTCACTTATAGTTAAAATATTTAATCTTGAGAGTGTCTGTTGACCTTATGATTGTTCAATTTAGTTAGGATTTAGTGTATAGTGGGAATATGTATAGAAAATTTAGAAAAGTTGAAGGAAATGAAAGAAATAATCTTTGTGAATTGTGAAGATAGATTTTATAATGGGCATTTTTTACGAGGGCCACGTAACCTTACTAGTTGGTTCCGTGCGGAAAGGAAAGATTTAATTATAATTGTTCTTTTCTGATGTGATTATTTTGAGTTTAAATCTGCATTCAATCTTGATATTTGTTTTTAGCATCAATTATCCTAAATCTTATGGAACTCTATTCGTTTGCCAACTCGGCTATCATTGTACATTTGTAATATCCCTATATATTGCTATATATTTTTCAAACACATCTATATATCTATGCTTATATATTTACTTATGCTATTTATCAATAAATATCAACGAAGCGACTCCAAGTTTTCTTTAATGTTTGGAATAGAAATAATACCCTTAGGTCATATGTTTGTTTTCCTCATCTATTTTTTGTGGGTACATATACTTTAATTTTCTTTGAGTATGACCGTCAATATATCATTCCCTCAACCAGTGTGAGTTGCGTGTCCTGAGTTTCGTATGTTGATTCTCAGACATTCAAAACAAGAACTCCAGCCGCTCACTCCTATTGCCCCTTTTTCTGCCCCCTTGTATTATTCATTTGGACCTCCTATTATGGTTTAGTTTTGCTAGGACGGGTCAAGGGGGAAATAAATAGGACAGCAGATATGGTTTTCTCCAAACAAAGGCCCATAATAGTTGTTATTGTAACGACAAAGTAATCTTAGTTATTCTAAAATTCACTTTTGTTTTTGAGAAGTTAGAGTTGCATTCATAATTATGAAAAATAGGACTTTATTGGGTAGTTGAAGGTGTTTCTTTGAACGAAATTAGTCAGACACAAAGTTTACCATGAACATTATTTTGTCAATTGAGGATTGATTGTGTTTTCTTAGTGCTGGTGAATATGTGAAAGAGGGAAACATAAATGTAGGGAAAAGTTTCCTAATATAGAGACATCACACCTAGACACATTGCGGTGGTTCGTTGATATATTTCGTTAAAATGTATCGGGAATAAACGCATCAAAATCCGAAGATCATGAGTGTGGATAGAGGAAAAGGTACGAAGCGTACCAGATCACATTGTGTAAATCCCAAATAAGTCGTTTCGTAAATTATTTCAGCAAACAGGGGTGTTGGACAGAAACACACGCATAGCACTGAAGAATCACTTGTATATCCATCCCTGCAATAACATCAGTGCAGGAACTGAAAGAAAACAGCTATGCCCGGTGTGTTAAGTATTACTAATGTGCAGGATATTCTCAACGTCACTTTATTTTCTGATGTGGTGAAGTTTCATTAATATGGTTACATAAATAGCCAAAGTAGACGCATTTTTTTTCTAATAATCCGCATGAAATACACGAGACACTATTGCATGGTCTGCATGAAATACACGAGGCACCGATGCATGATCAGAAGTTTGGTGTGTGTTGCAACATTTATCTAAAAGGGATAATCGGTCTCATATTATATTTTCTGGCTCTATAAACGTGGAACGTGAGTGGTATGTGATTATGTACATTTACAAGATTGTACTTCCAGCAGGACACTGCTACGACACATACAGCGCCTGTTTCCATGGTGTTAATGGGCAATGTGTTCGGAGGCAGAATTATCTCAAAGGAAGGACACATGGCTCCCACGTTTGGTGGATCTCACACCCCCAGATTATTATCCGTGGAGAGGAATAAAAAACGATTAATACAAAAACAATCCTCACACTCTTCTTGGAACTAACCAAGCCTTCACAAACATTCTCAAGCAACATATAGGCCCTATTCCTTTGAACTGTCATGAATTTTGCCGACAAGAGATAACGGATAATGATGTGTCTGAAAGCACGTGGGGACAATTTTCAACATTTGTTGTAACTGGTGAAAATCTATCTATTGCATTTATATAGGCATTGGTAGGCTACTTTTGGCTCACCTGTACATCTTAATGTTTTATATATATATATATATATATATATATATATATATAGCTCCTGGTTTTTTCCTTGGTTTTAAAACACAAATAATATTTTTAATCATGATTCACTATTTTATTTTTCATATACTCTACATTAATTACAAAGCAATATAATATGAGAAAGCCTACATACTGTAGATAATCTCAAGTTTCTTATTAGTTAAAAAGTAAATTTGAAACAGAACTACTATAATATTGCCAGCTTTCAAAATTCAGAAAAATTGGGAGCTTGATTTATTTTATCACAAAAAAATTCCCTAAGTTTTTGATTAAATAACATCTGGTTTGATCTCAAATGGGTGCATTATAAGTTTTTTTTTTAAATCATGGCTATCAGCTACGTCACAAACCAATAACTGATACAATATATTTAATATCCTCCTTATCATACGTATATTTTATATTATGCACTTTAACTAATTCATTTTAAGTATTTGCCTTGGAATTTACGAATGAAGGAAATAAAAATATGTTACATAATATATAATCGTACTGCTCTACTAATTGCACCCTCAGTGATGTTCGAGTGGTGTCAGATTTGTATTTTAATTAGTTGTTAGGGGAGAGGTCAGAGTTCATATTTTGGTCTGGTAAATTTAAGGTTCTTTTCAACGCTATATATTTTTTCATCCTCTTTATAAGCTAGTAATGCTATAATCCTCTAAATTACCTTTTATATCACAACCTATTATATTAATACATAAATAAACCTTGTTTTGAACGTATTTTTTTATTCATTTAAAGGTATAAGATATAATGTAAAACCACAATATAGAATAATATCTCTAATGCACCTAATCAGTCTTAAACCTAGGTCTACTGAGTCATAACCCTCTACACTACCCACATGGCTAGTTAGTGCTCAGATTTACAATGATGAATTAAATTATATAAGTATTCAAATGAAAATCGAATCAAGTCTTAAATATAAGACATATTTTGATTACTTAATAGTGTAACTACACGCCTCGGTGGCGTAGTTTCTAACGCGCTAGTTTAGTGTTGAGCTAGACTACTGAGGATGGGGAGATCAAGGTTAGAATCTCGCTCGGAGAACTGGGGATGGTTTTTACTAAGTGGTTTTCCACTCTACCTCCCGCAAATTCTGCCTCACTTCATCTATATTCAACCTTCCCAATTCCTAATCCATTAGCGTAATTAGTACTTACGCGTATAGCCTGAACGGGTAGTAAGACGTGGTGCTAAAAAAAGTGTAACTGTTTGTTTTTAAATGGTTCCCCACTGTCCTTCCATAAAAATTATGGTAGATTGTCTCTACGTACTGCCTTACTGCTCCTTACCCCATTAACATATTTAAAATACATATAATCAAGACGATTTGTAAAGGTGGGACGAAAATTAAGTATAGCAAGAAGGTCTAGGGAAGTTGTTAATTGCATCCATAACTTATTAAGATACTTAAAACTTAAACTGTTTAGAGTAAAAATTATAATTGGCATTTCCATTTTGTTTCTAAAAACAAGAATAAAAAATATTTAAAATAAAGAAAAGAAAGGTTTCTTTTAAACTTAAGATGGGGTCGGAAATCTCTCGAGTGAAATTTCTCATCGCTGATTCTAACGCTGTCCTGTGTGGTTCCGGGAAAGTCCGCCAGGTAGCGTTGATAAATGGCGACAATCTGAAAGTCTAATCCGAGCCAGGGAAAAGTTGTGAAATTAATACCGGGTTCCGAAGGGATGCTGCTGTCTCAGAGCCAGAAAACTTGTGAAGAGAGAACCTTCCTTACCTAGGGAACAAGGATTGTAAAAATAAAATAAGAAATCGGAACAAAAAAACGAGTGGGAGGCAAGGGAACGACATATAAAGATAAACCCACTTTAACTTAAACAAAATAAACTGTTTAAAGAGCAAATTCATACGACTTTTAGAGATACATATTTACACTGATTTCAGATTTTAGGACAAACATTGATGTAACTAAAATAGTAAGGATATTTACAACCATTTTCAATATTTTATATTTACTTTATTAAATTATTTTTTTAATATTTAATTTGGGTGTTTGTAGGTTTCCCAAATATATATTTTGAAAATAGTATCACCGGTAGTCTGATGTTCCGGTGACAGAGGGGCTTCAGTAAGATTCCCGGCCTTGTTTGCTGGGAGGAATGTTTCTAATATATTTTATCTTTCTACTTACATGCAAATTAGTATTATATCCTAAAATTATACCTTCCTAATCCCTCGTCTTCCACAGAGTATTATAATGTGGATAGCCCAGACAGGTAATAAGACGTGGTACAAATAATAAGCCTTTCGAATAGTCTCCTGGCTTCTATTACTTTCGACTTATTGTACTAGAACTGGTATTTAGCTCCGTTTAGTCGAGACGAGACTGAAGCCATAGTCTATTCACCCACAAGCAAAATGTTTATTAAGATCTTATCTAAAGTAGATGGTGGAGAAGGGCATTATTAAAATGTACCACACTCGCATTAATAGTGAATATAGAAGACAACCGTAATAAATCACAAGTTGGTAAATAACCCCCAAGAACACCCAACCCGGTTTAACTCTGACCAAGTTCGATGTGAGTTCAATGCCTTAGACTGCTCGTAAAGCTACTGAGCCACGTTAAATTAACCACGACAGTGTTTGGGACGTTATGTTCCTTCCATTTAACTACTACAGAACTATCCCGTCCTCTAATTTCACTCCTCAGTCATCAAACCATCCAACAAAGGTTTTACGTTGGTAATATTATGCTTTCCACATCATATCTAAACTATCATTTTGAGTGTGCTGGGCACCTCACCTCTCACCCCATGGAAACCTTATAACTTAGGTAGGTATTGCATCTAAATCCAGACATCACATCGTTGCACGGTAAACTGAAGTCTTGATTTGACGAAATGGAATAGAGACCTGCGAAAAAATGTACTATGTTTAAAAAATAAAGCTAAGGTTAAAAACAATTATTTCAAAAAAAAAATTTCTTAATTGGGCCAAATATCGCTGTTGTCACGGTAATGATGATGAAAAACTCAGATGCTATTTTTGGTTCTAGCGTTATCTAATATCCAACTTAATTGGTCATGAGATGGGCTATAGTCATTGCAGCCTGTCGTAAAATAAAGTGCAAAAGAGATAATTGGGGACGGATCTCAGGGAAAAAGTTTGCAAACCGTGATTCACGTTCTTTCCAACCCTAACGATTGTCAGCCGATGTGGAACTTCGCTGCCACACTTTATGGCGTTGGTTATGGAATGAGTAGGATTTACATAGAATGTTTTTATGTCAACGGTTATGGAATTGTATATTGGTAGAGCTTTGACCTGATTTAGAGGTTCCATGGTCAAATAGCGCTCATAAGTACTTAAGCGTCTGTGTCGTAAACTTGAGGCTATCAATATTTGGTAAATGTGCTTACATCACATGTCGGAAGTGAATTTATACAAGGTACTCAAAACTATAGGTGTTCTGAGTTGTTCACATGCGTGCAACCTAGTATGGTTAGCAAAGAACTGATCTTGGAGGAAATGATTTATTTCTCTTTATGAATGTTAGTTCATGAAGCTACCTCCTCTCACTATAGTGCTCAACAACGAGTAATTATTCATTTTGCTACGTTGATGTGTTATCTTCTTCCAATTACTATCACTACCATATTTAGTTTCTTCTTAAACACAGTTCTTAGAGAAATAAGTAGCCTCATGCTAGATTGCTTGTTTACTTTCTTCCAATACTTTCATTGAATCTGTAGCAGTTGAATGCAGTAGCAATTTAAAAATATCACTAGCAATATTATAGTAGATACAATATATTTAGGGTAATTTATATTGTTTGGAAATGATGGAAGGAAACAGGGACAACCTTATGCCATTTGTAAAGGATTTCTTACTTCACCTAGCCTAACCTAACATCTAACCTAATGAAAAAAAAATTAAGAAGGAAATATTAGCTGTTCCTTGCACCCCAGTTCAACCACACCTTAGTAAATTACACATGTTTCTTTCCATAATTTCCATACATTATAAATTACTATAAATATACTGTATCTACAATAATAACTATAATGACATATTTAGAGCGTAGGTAAACTCAAACTGAGAAAACCAAAATTAACTCTTTGACGAACTTGTTTGGTTCACTGACTACAAGTCAAGCTGGAGAGAACATCCATCGTACCCCAGTCCGTGATACCATTCGACCAAATGTTTCTACATTTATCTTGCACTCGAGTGCACTAAACTGCTTCATAACCATTTCACTATTATATTTAGAATGATCCTACACACAGGACTTATTCTCTCTTCTTGCTATTTTCGTATTTACAGCAATGATTGAAAATAAATAGGCCTACCACGTTTTTTGTTCCCTATTTTTGATCTATGAACTCTTTATTGTTTTTGATTTCAGGAAGATTTTCTAAAAACAATTATACTTAATATTTGAGGCGAGATTTATAAAAATTCACAAATATTAGTAAGGTATTTATTAACAGCTACAATAAATTATCATGAATAGGTATGTTTGGATAATAACTTAGTCTAATTAATCCCTATCAAAATTTGAGGAAACACAATATCAGACAAAAAAAAACAAGCTCTATATATACATATATATATTATTTTTCGCTTTTAACCGAGACATGAGCATGTTTCTCTTGTCTTGGAAATCCTCTGCCAATGTAATCCCCACAAACCCCTTTACCCCCATCCCCCCACATTTCCTGCAAGGGGTAGGGTTTGCGATAAATCACACCAACTCAATCTTGTGCTACTGCTGCGAGAGGAATCTCTCGCTGAGCAAACTCTTCCCATCCCCTTCCCCTCCACTCTTTGTCCTTCCCTTATGCCCTTCCCAAACCCATATCCCCCCCATTCCATTCCCAAACCTTCACACAATAATGCTGGTAATTTCTCCACCATCAATCCCCTCCTACCCTTCCCCTACCCCACCATGCTTGGGGATAGTCAACCCCGTCCCCTTTTTTCCTTTATCCACTTTGTCTATGTCCAAGACCACTACTACTAATATTACTTTTAATCTTGTAACGCCCATGGTTCTTTATATATCAGCTGTGTCCCAACAAACTTTTCCATTTTGTTAGCTCTCTATATGAATATTTTAATTATTTTAAAATCACGTTTTTTTAAATTGTGTTAGTACAACACCTTAGCTCAGTTGTCAGCGCGTCAGTCTACATAACCTAGAGTCTCAAATTTGAATCCTGGTATTATATAATTCAGTTAAGCTGGGCCTTGCTTTTCCCAGGGACAGATTGGGGTGCCTGAGGGCTGAGTGCTGGTTCTTTTCTAAAATTAAGTTAGTATTTATTTCTTATAATAATATAATTAGTCTTTTCAGAAAGTATACATTAAATATACCAAATTAAAAAAAGAAAGAACTTTTGGGAATATGATACTCAAATGTGATACTTAAATAGGACTTAATGTATCTGCTATTTATTAAACAGAAGGAAGGTTAGGAGGGAATACGTGCATTTTGTTTGTTTTTATGCTCTTATTTGTTTTTAGGTTCATTTAATTTGTTAGTTCTTATGTCAACCTCAAAAAAAAGTATTCATATATTAAAACAATATTTTACAAATCCTGCAAATTAGCGCACTCACTTACATGATTGTTGGCTGAATATAATAACGACTTCCACATATTAAAGCGTCATTTTTTAGATTCTATTATTTTACTGAAATACATAATAGTATATTCAACATAATATTTACATATAATAATAATAAGTTTACTTTAGTTTTAGATAATATTTAATTGGCTTGATGGTTATCCACTAAAAAGATTAGATGGAGCTAGCCTATATGAAATAAATATAAATGTAAGATAGGTTAATCTGTATTTATTCATTTCAAAAAATGTAATTAATTGTATAAAATAAACAAATGTATACTTATTGTTATTGAAGTTTGAAAAACACGAATAAATTCGTTGGTGTAAGCTACAAAGTGGAGACTAAACTCATTTATGAATTTTAAAAATCTTGAATTGTTAATTCCATTACAAATTTGCATTTATTTTGCATTGCAAAAAAGTATTTGTTAATCTGTTTTACAGCTAAAACAAATGTTTATTCTTATACCATATAAAATAGGTGGGCGGAAATTTTGAATCCAAATTGAAAAGCCTATCCATACATACATTAAAAATGTAAATTTGTCTGTATTTTTTATTTATTCTGTTTGTTTCCAGTAAACTCAAAAAGCACTCACAAGATGGAGACGGGACTTCTTTTGTTGTAATTCTTATCTCCATCACGCTATCTCATTAGCGAGTGAAGAAGAGTCGAAAAATCTGTTTGTGTGGTTACATTTGCGTTTTAAATTTGTAACAGTCAAACATAATATTAACTAATTTATCATTCTTTTTTGTAAGTTTCCTTGGCCACGAGGAGTTTTGAAATATCAACAAACTATGGATGTAGAATTCATTTTACTCTGTGTTGATTGATCTCCAAATCAACTGCAATCCAAAGCGTAATAATTTGAAATAATTATGCCCTACAATTATTTTTTATCAATTAAAAATCTATCATTATACTAAAGGAAGGGTTTAAGAGCAATTAATGATAATTTTTAGAGTTTTTCCTAGAAAAATAGTTTTGTCCTATAAAGGGTTAAACACCGTGACCTACGGCATGTTTAGTTCCAAAACCAAGGAAAATATAATGGTGCCACCTTTCAAGTCTACTTAGTGACTTAAGTATAGTAAAAAAATTAAATTACGGTCCTAGTTCCCTAGACCACGTATCAACAGGAAAGTGCATCTTTAAGCTCAATTAACCAAGTAATTTTAAACTTTAAAAAAGTAGCTAGGTAAATCCTTAGAGTGTGCACCTTGGACTATTTTTTTATTCCCATAGCTAACCTTGCACATAAGGCAGTTTAATTATCTATTCAGGTGGATAAAGAATTAAGAAACATAAAAATCTCAAACTTGATACTAACCATATTCCTTGGGAAAGCTTAATTTTTGTTACTACAGATATTGTGAGCCTGAAATATTAAACTCTGCAATTGCTGTTGCTGAAGGATGCAAAACGAAGTACCACGATAATCCTAAACTTGGTATAGCTATTCTTATTTAAGGAAACTAGCGTATGTGAACGACGACTTTTTTTTTTTTTTGCTTTAACCTACTAATAATTATTTAAAAATGTATGTCTACCTTCTGTTTTTTGTTCGTTTGTTGCTTAGTCACATTAAAACACCTGTACCAAATGTTGTGCTGAAATATCGCATGGATATAACTTGTGCGACCGGTTAATATAGTGGTCTTATTATAAACTACGTCCACTATTTTGTTTCAAGATAGCGGCTACAAAACACTTCGTTTTAGCCTTTTTCTCATTTTATGATTATTGGATTTTCATGGGATCAAATTTTAAAGGTTCCTAGACATATATAATAGGGCCATCCATACTGTGAACTATAAATAATATAGGATGTGTGTTAATTTTCGTATATGTATGTTTGTGTGTTTGTGGGAATGTGTGTAGGTGGTATAACTCCAAATCCAAGAGATCTAGAAAGCTCAAATCACACTAATATATAAAATTGAAATGTTGTTTGTCTATTTTTGTGTTCAAATCCGTCCAAACCACTGTATAATTTTAGAATACCTAAAAATAAAAAAATAAAATACCATGAATGTAGTGGGACTGCTCCAACTACCCAAATAATTCATAAATATTTGAAATTTATAAGTGGAGTTTTGTGAACTTGGGGATTTCAAAATTTGTAAGGCCTATTTAAAAAACTACTTCTCGCTGAACCTTATTTAGTAGCCACATGGACTAAGGCGTGAATCTCAAAATCAACTAGACTGCCGAGGGCAGTGATATCGGGGTTCAAATCCCAGCTGAGTGTACTGAGGATGGTTTTCCTACATGGTTTTACACTCTCCCTCCACGAAAATGTTGGTACACTTAATCTAAAATCAACCTTCCCTATCCCTAATGTAATTAGTACATAATATGCGTATAGCTTGAACTGGTAGTAAGACGCTGTGATAAAATAAATACTTCTCACTTTGGTAGAAGTTTGACATTTTTAAGACAGCTCAAACACTCTTAAAACAAATTTGATTTAGAAAAATAATTATCGGAAAAGAGGGAAAGCACTCATCCCTAAAAATTTCCTAAGCTTTTAGAATAAACAATTCCTGTTTAGTAGAAAATTGAAATATCTAACTACATATAGAGGGACGACCTTAAAACACAATAAAGGTCTGAACATGCTCATTATTAAACTGTGATGATCTTGTTTACAATAAGTTTTGTAACAATATATTTGATTTTTTTTACATAAATTATGATTCATCTTAGGAAAATATTGCGCTCTATGACTTTCGCTCGTTTGTAAACTATGTTTATAGACTGTGATTAGTATTTAGTTTCAAATATGTTAGCAAGGCCACTAGCAAATGATATTGTTAAATAAATTTCAATTATTATAGGTGTTTTAATAAACTAAAATATTAATAAACATTTGGAACAGGAAGTCTTATGCTTAGTTAAAACAAATAGGTTTCAGTTTTTTAATGTAGATACACTATTGAAATCATAAACATTTTCATCCTCGAGATTAGGATGGGTCTGACGTTCTATGTGCTCCCATAGCTAGAAAAATAGGTCTTACAATAATTATATCTGTCCCTTGTTTGTCTGTTTGTCCCGGCGCTTCAGTGGAAATTGCTGGATATATTTAATACTATAAATGGTCATACCCCAAGACCTTTGTATCAAAGTTTGAATTTATTATTATTAATATTATTATTAGCACCGCGTCTTACTACACGTTCGGGTTATACGCACTTACGTTTATGTGCAATGGTAGGGTGATTGTGAAATGAAATGGAGGACCTACAGTTTAACGTGGAATCCGAACCACGGTAGAGGCCTGGCATTCCTCACATTCACAAGTTGTGATTAATACACATCTTGTCAGAGGTGAAGGAAGGGTTTGGTAATCAGATAAATCTGTGCCGGGACCGAGGATTGAACCCCGGTCCCTCAGCACAGAAGTCTGACACCTTACCCCTAGACCACCAGGTCACATTCAAAGTTTGAAACTAAGAATTGTTTACTGAAAACGTATTCTTTTTAAATATCATTCAAACTATACAGCAGGGGTATATTATAAATAATAAATGGCACCGTTAGGTCTATACAAGATTTAGAAGGACAAATATTGCTTGCCGTCACCTTTTACTAACAAATTATTTTCTAAAATGATTTTATAATTTTGTTCCGGGTAGTGATTTTACATTATTAATAAAATTATATATACATATAAATATAAAATATACATACACCGTATTTTCTTCAAACTTGAATATATTTTATATGAACATTACATATTTGTCTTATTTATCTTCTATACCCCTAACACAATCCACCCCGCCCCCCCACACACAGACACTTCTCTGTCTTTCTATGTAGTATTATTAGGTATTAACTCTCCATATGACTTTAGGATCAGCTCTAGTGGTAAAGTTAAACTATATGTTACATATATACTAGACTCAAAACTACCTTTGGTTCTTAATACTACACTTTCACAATACTCTCAACATTTATGAAAGATCTAAGTGGAACTTTCTTTTAACTGTTACGTTGAACACAAAATCTAACAACAACTACAGTTGCTACATGGCTTCTTTGGTGCTGACTGACAGCTCACAGCTGACAGCTGACAGCTGACGGCTTTGAAAAGCTACCAGACCAAAATATGGATCCCTACGCCAAACCATATTATCTGCAAAAAACATGTGTTTAGCAGCTGTCACTTCTGACAGTCAACATTTAGGTATATACCTAAATGTTGACTGTCAGAAGTGAGCTGTGAACTGTCAGTCAGCACCAAAGAAGCCATGGGGCTACTGTAATCTACGAGGGAAGGACAAGGGAGTTTGTTTAAAAGAAAACGCACCTGAATTAACTTGGATAGGGGATGGGAGAATCCCAGTAATAAATAACATAATTATGAAAAACTATCCCTAGTGCACCCATTCTAGTTTTGAATCATGTCCTCCTTTTTATCAGGAAATCCAGTAATTGGTGAGACTGACACCTTTGACCGCGTGCCCACCTGTTAGGTTGTTATTTAGATCTAACCACACACACCCCGTTGAACCCTGAACAGTTACTATGAACAGATTTTTATTTTTATTACTATTATTATGTTGACTCAAAGGCGAATTACAACAAGAGAAATAGTAGATATCAAAAAAAAAAAAAAAAGCCAAGGTTAACTAATGACAGTAATTAAATCTTACATTGTGTTTTTAAATGCTAAGCGTACTTAAATTATATCAATGAATTCAGAATCCATGCCTTGCAGAGGATCTCAAAAATGTTCTGACTCTCATAATTCCTCTTCTCTCCATTCATTTTCAATATCTTTGTGGTCACCACGTCATCCCACGCAGTGTATCTAGGATCTAGGATGGTGAGGAAGGAGGTTGGGGAGAAGGGTTAGTTTTAAGCGGGAGGCGGGTCCTGATATATGGCGGCGTCATGCAAGCGAAGAGTAATCTTGGAAGATGGAGGGAGTAAGGGTTGGAGGGTGGAGGAGGAGAGATAGAGTGCGGAGTGTTGGAAGAAACGTGCCTGCAATGCTCGAGAACCCCGAAGAGGAACGTGTGTTTTCTTAGGGAGAGGCTTCGAGAGCGATTGATATACCCTCCCTCTTTCCCCCTTTTAAACCATATTTTTTCTCTCTCTCCCTCCACTGTGTCATTCTTCACACACGGAGCCGTCTCTGGGGACAGTTCTTTTTACCTCTGTTGCTACCACATCCTGTAACCTAGCACCCTTTGACTCGCTATCAATCAATACACCTTCAGACACACACATTGGGAAGAGCGTGGACTCATTCGTTACTATTGTCTGGACTCAGGTGACGATCACGGGGAGGTAGGGCGTTATTATCCTTGCTGACTGTGAGGAGGTGTTTCTTTGCTAAATGGGATACGATTATTACTTCACGCAACAAAATGTTTGAAACAAAATTAGATTGTGTATATGCAGCAGAAAAAAGTTAGGCCTAAATATTTTTTAAATTATGTAAATCACAAAATTGTAGTACAATTTAAAAATCAACTAGTGAAAACCTGTCAATAAATCATGGTACTAGTATTTATTGAAAGACTTCCTTAAATACAATGGTTTTTTTTTTCCGATTCATTTTCACACCATTACTGCTTTTATGTTCTGAAAATATCGCATTCCCAACATACAATTGGATATGGCTAAAATCTGGTTGAGGCAATTAAATAATGACACGTTCTAGTGTTTGTCTTTGAATTCTGTTTAGTTCCATACAAAATGCCAAACGAATAGGTAATTGCCACCTCTTAAAGCAAAGAAGAAGTGTAGTATCAGTTGATGTACAATTGACTCAAGGAATAAGAACTCTCAGCACAGCATTGTATCCAGCAATAATTTCAAAATAAAAAAAAATTCATTCATGTTTTGTACGATTAATCTTGTTCCGCTTAGCAGCCCTTAGAAAACTTTCCAATTTAATCTAAATCACTACAAACAAGAGGCATTTTGTCATCAAACAACACGACGGGTTTTCATGCTTCATAGTTAAATAAGTGCAACAATAAAGAACCTGAAATCAAGTCTGACAAACCGCTAGTTCCTCTAAACAGATAAAATGTATAATTTGATTCACTGAAGAAACAGCCTCTTGGTAGATCACGTAATATTGTCTCTTTCTTGAATATTGATCCATTCTTGATAAAATACTGGCTCTATAAACGGTGACGAAGCGCTTATTAACTATCCATTTCATGAAAGGGGCAGCTCCAAGCGCTATCAAATCTATGAACTGAGCAATTTTCTGGACTGCCCGTTAATGTTGATTGAAGAAGCCATTTCACGGAACTGACAGAGAGTTTCCAATTCATGATGCAACAAACAATATATATATATATATATATATATATATATATATATATATATTATATGAGAGAGAGAGAGAGAGAGAGAGAGCTTGTAGTTCGCCTTTTTGTTAAGGGAGCATTCAAGTATTACGTGAGCAAATTTTTGGCCATTTTTAGCCCCTCCCCCCCTTGTAAACAAAATTAAGCAAATGCCTGACCCCTTCCCCTCTTGCTTACTTAAGATTTTACAACCTTTTTTTTAATTTGTTCACAAGAGTAACTATTCTTTTTTCATGCAATTTTACCTATAGCCTGAATAGGTAGTAAGCCGCGATGATAAAAATAATTCATGCAAATTATAAATTGCTGTTTATTATTAACATAGAGGTGTAAATTATTATTGTGAAATAATTGACATTTAACACTGATTTACAATGAATTTAAATTTATTGAATACGTAGAATTAAAAAAATTATTATAACATTATAAAAGCTTAAAATTTTAATTTACTTTTCATTGAATTTATAAAAGAAAATGATTATTAGTGAATACATATATTATATTAATATCAAAAAACTAAACTCCTTTTAATCCGATGACCAAGTTCCTTGAATCCACATCTCAACACTTTCAATTATTATGTTTATATTTGAAGGGGCTAGGTTACTAAATTTCTCCACATCTTCCTCGTTTATCCACTCAGCATCTTCATTGCTGCCCGAAGTCCAATGGCTTGTGAATTGCGATGTGACCTTCGTCAATATTGCCCGTCCTGCTCTCTCTTACGTAAGCAATGTTATGACCCCCCTCTCTCCTTGTCAGCAAAAATAAGCAAAGCTCTAACCTCTTCCCCCTAAGGTGCTTATGCAATATGGAACGCCTCCTAACTAGATAATATGTGTACAGTCAGAAATAATATTATGAACCAGTGACAAAAAAATAATAATTGTTACTTAAGACACTAATGCACGTTGTCTCCCACACATAAATAAGGGTACAACGGGAGGCGATAACGAACCTTGATAACCACTGGCAGGAGCATAAAATAAATTAACATGAATCTGTAGAGAGAGTACATATTCAATTAGCGAGCGCGCGAGTCAGTCACAGATGAAAAACGGAAACGAGGTTATCCTCAGTGGTATGGCATCTACATAGTTGCAAATTGTGGTCAGGCTTTGATATGACACACTCACTACGACTGTCTTACTTCATAAAAACCTTTCTGAGATGAATTTTATGCTAAACCCTTTTATAGAAGTCTATTTAACTGGATATTTATGACAAGCGTTTTCTATGACCAGTTATCAAAAAATCGGTGGATATTTATGATCATATTTGCCACAAGAAGAACCAATTGTGTATTAAAGGCTTAAATGAAGTAGTTTTTTTTTGTGGAGTTCTAACGTTACTGAGGTACAATCCAACTTTAGTAAAAAAAGTATTTAAAAAATACTAACATAAGTTCTTTACGTCCATAATAGATTATATTTTACAATTTTATTAATATTATTTTAGGGAAGCAAGTGACAACAAAGTGGCCGACACGAGAGGACAAAGTGGTAGACAGCCAACTGCTAGACACGAAGAAACGACGTGGACCAAGTGATCGACACGAGCTTGGACCATGTGATAGACAGCCAACCGGTAGACAAAATGAAAACAATTATTTGAAGGCTGGGTGGGTCAAGTGACTGACACAATTTGGACCAACTGCTAGACAAGCTCATGTATAGGAGTACAAAGTGATAGACAACCAAGCGGTCGACACGAGAGAACCAAATGATCGACTAACTTTGATATCATCAGTTAAGAGTGAGCTAAGTGACAGAACAGTTAATTCAATACCCGATGGTCCTTATTTACACTCAAATATTTTTTTCCCCAACCCGTCAGCTTAACCTCACACTTCTCACATATTTTTTTAGGGTTTGCTAGGGTAAAAATGCAGGTGAAAATAACTCGAACTAATGATGAACTTATAAAAGAATATCATAAATTGAACAGTCGCAATTAGTTCTGCAACGCTGGATGTAACATTAAAGAACAGTGAGAGTTGGTCCACAACTATGAACTATCTTATTTTTATATTAATAGATTAGAGGTGAAGATGGTATAATTTAGAAAAAAATATACCCGCTTTTTCATGAATAAAGAGTTGGAAACCATTGAGTAAAAATTCCTTAGTGGCCTTTATTAAAACTTGAAATTTGATAACAGTTTTAAAATAGTATGTAAAATTAGTAACCGGCAATAAGCGACTGTAAAATGGATTTTTACTGTTTTTCAAACAGATAATTTTAAAATCTAACCTGTATGTAGTGCTACATATATTTTTTTAGCACCCGTTATACTAAAGAGTTACTACCCGTTTGGATTATACGCCTATATCTTAGCTAGGCTAATGTGTTTAGGTATGAATTTAGAGGAACTGCACCCGATTTTTCGTGGAGTGAGAGTGGAAAACCATTTATGAAAATCTACCTTCAGTCCACCCAACTGGGATCAAACCCCGATATATGGTCTCGACGTTTAAGGTGTCGGGTGGAGAATGTTTGCATAATTATTTCATACCGTTTCAAACCGTTTCAGAATATTTTAAGGGATGTATGGTAATCAGGAAGGACATATCGTTTAAGGTACAACGTATAAGCCATCAGGTATCAAGGAGTTGGTGGTAAGATGATGGATACATTGTTTAAGGTACAAGATCTAAGCTGTCAGGGTTTAAGGACCGGCTGGTAAACGGGGTGGGTGGTTAGAGGATGGATTGGAGCTAGATGGGATCAAGCCAGACTACCTCTCGCTCAGGATGTATACAGGAAGTCGTATGGCTGAAAGGAGGTAAGAGTACAGGATGGGGACTGGAAGTTGTGCAGATCAAGGCTGGAGGTAGTAGACTGGGAGGAGGGGAGAGGAGCGAATGGCGGGCATGGCAAGAGAACGGGATGATGGCTGGGGGGAGAGTCCGGGATGGAGGCTGGAATCTAGACTCAAGGGAGAAAGGGGGCCGCAGGAAGGAAGCTGCAAGGGGCAGAACGACAAATACAGGGACATAAGGTTATCTTTGTGTAATTAAGAGCCTGTTAAGTTTAGGTTAGGTTAGGTCAGAAAAGAAAGTAATCCCCCCCATTCATGTGGTGGATCAATGTTAACCTTATGGAGAAGGTGCTCCAGAACTGTCATTTTCAACAACTACAAACATGTTTATAGCGTTGTTAGTTATGAAATAACTTGTGTGTCACTTGAGCCACTCTTGACTGGATTCATCTCGATGTTTGGCAAGCAATTCGGTCGCTTGGCTGTCTATCACTTTGTCCTCTTAAATGGGAGCTTGTCTATCACATGGTCCAGCTCGTGTCGATCACTTAATCCAACTTCACTAAATTTCTCCTCACTTCCCTATGCTTGCATACTACATTCGTTTCAACAAAATCCATACAACGAGTCATACATGATCTTTTATACTTAAAACTCTTGTTTTTTTCTCTTTTTCACATATTTGTTTACAACATAAAGCCACGTCTTACATGGCCTACACCTTCCTATTGATCCACACAATTTGACTTTATGTATTAGCTTCGTCCCTCTATCCATACTCATCCTCCCAATATGCCCAAACCACCGTAATACACTTGCTTCACATTAGCCTATTAATTTTCTCCCAAATTTAACATCCAAGTTTATAATTAGTAAGAGACGTTAATAAATTACAAACATATTTTTTACAAACAAAATTGATTATATTTTACCATTTTAATGGTATTCATAATATTAATCAAATATGCAGTTACGGGTCATATGACTTAACGTATTAATACGTGAAGATCGATTTAGTAGCTTTTCTAGCTGTCAGATAAGGTCCTTCCTAAGAAAATTGGTCTTTAACCCTTTGTATACCTGATAGATAGCAAGGTTATCTTGAATGATTCTACTATGTTACAGGTTATAGCATAAGACCATATTTTAATCAATCAAGGTAAGACTGCAACCTTTCAGAGTAATTGGATTGTAATCCAGGCTCATAACCCAATTTGTTCATGATTTGACAAATAACTATAAACAGATGAAAAGTATTAATAATAACGATAACATCCATGATGTAAGCCTTCAAGCGAGCTTACTGATTGAGCTGCAGCTGCATGTTTGGCAAAGATAGTGACAACATTTTTGGATAGAGGGTTTCATGTCGTCAGCATATACAACCTTTCGGCCTTTAATATCAGTTTTCTAGACTATAACCGCTACTTATTTAAACAAGTAGGTCCTCATTTGTCTACATGAGGCAAATCTATAACCGTTACAGACTCACTGCCTCACAGATAAATCTGGAAGCACCAGGGATCGATTATAGAACCTTTGTGTCTGTAGCCAGGAGCTCTAACCATTACCCTACAAGGGATTGAGGAGAGTGGATCTTAGAGTATGTGTACCCTCATTTTTGTTGAGGGAGAGTGGAAACCCATTCAGAAAAAAACCATCCACAGTACACCCGACCAGGATTTTAATCCCAATCTTCCTGTCATCAGCAGTCTAGTCCATGGCGAGAATGACACCGTAGCCACGTGGCCACCAAAGCAGGTAAGAAAGTGAAATAGATCCCATTTTATTTTGTATTTTTTTCAGAAGAGACTAGCAGGTAGGAGTAAAGTCGAAAATATGGGGAGGGAAGATCTACCAGAAGTGAATTCTTGGAAAACTATTGGTAGGAGTGTCGGCCAATGAATTGTGAAGGCTGTGGGTTTAGGAGGGAAGTAGGGAGTCTGGCCTTGAGTGACTAATCACAGGAGGGGGATGTTCACAGGGTCCCTATTTACTTAGGAATGTCGCAATCTCCTGAACCATTGTAATGAGCGTGTTACAACCACGTACAGTGGACAGAAATTCACACGAGCCGCAATTGTTTTATAATCACTGGCATGCATTTTTACAAGTATTTTAAATCGTTACTATGTTATAAATACTACTACGAACAGAAGTAGGCCCCCTTTTATAACCAAGCTATTTAACGTAACTTTCTAATTACAAGGATGTCAGTGACGTTGGGTAGGTCGTTAATAAATAAACTTACATATCTATGGTTTGACTATCAGCAAGAATATAGTTAATATAGCTTTTAAATTAGGCCTGTTCTTTTTTCCTTAGATAGTCAAACAATGGTCTATAATTATAATAAGATACGTCATAGTTATAGCGTGTGGTAGCCAAATAGACATTATAATAATAAGAATATTTTTGTGTCTAAAGCAAAATACTTATAGATATCCCTTGGATGGAAAAAAATTAATATAATCCTCAATATTTGGTAGTGGGGTACAAAGGGTTAGGGTTGTATTACATTCGCTGGCATGTTTTTCGAATTCATCAGTTTTACATTTTGAACGTGAAGTAATTCCCTTCTAGATAGTGACTTTGGTAGGAAGAACTGTAATTTGAAATTACAAAAGTTAATAAAACTATTTTAATATGTTCATCCATCAAGTCATGTTATCTGCAGTTGTCACTTTTTATAGATATTATAAATATTTATTTAATAACACAAATAATAAGGTAAAAAATTATTAATGTTGGTTGCAAAGAGAAAAGTTTGAGTTTTCAAAAATGCTCTTCTAACCAAGATCAGTGTACATAATAATTCCAGCCGATATTTATTATTTGAAAATTAAATGAAAGCTTACACACCAAGGATGTGCCCTAAATTTCATAATTTCAAAAATGTTAAAGGGAAACCCACAATTTCATACAACTACTATCTACTTTGAAAGTGACTTCTTGAGTTCTACAAAAGAATCGTTTATTAATTAATTTTTTATTATAAATAAAGGATCCACCTCCAGGATCATTGGCTTTTTTTCAGAAAATGGTTGTTTATTTCGATAGGGATTTCTTGAGTTCTAAGGAACCAAACTTAAAAAAAATAGAAATGACATACTTTCAGGATTATTCCGAAATTCATCAAATTATTTTTTTTTGAAGTGATATCTTGAGATCTACAAAACCAATTTTAATTATTATTTCTAAATTAAAGATTTTCTTTCAGAATTATTCGCAATTTCAGAAAACGACTATTTATTTTGCCAGTTATTAATTGAGCTTTACAAATCAATCATTAAAATAAAATTATCTACTACGAGGATCATCACATAAAATTTAAAATGTTCATAAAATAAAGTCGTAAAATATATAGCTACGTTAGATATTGAATGTATGGACACTATTAAAATTTTGTTCCCAATATCATAAAAAAAAGTTAGGATCTCTTTAAAAAATGGGTTCATGAAATGTTTGATTTTACATAAATCACAAAACAATTGTGATAATATGGGCCTTACAACAAACCTTGTGATTCGGACACGCAAGAGAATGGACTCTGTGAATTTAAGGGGAATCATGTGCATCTAATATATTTAAAAAATAAAATTCAATAAAAAAGGATTCTGATTGTGTTTATATTTAAAAAAATATTTTAAAAGCTGATTTAACTAAATAAATTATATGAATCAAACTATCGAAACCTATTAACAGTGTTTGTTTTTCTATATTTGACTTAATAACTTGCTATAGATGAACATCTAAATCTTTTAATACGATCGATTGAGTACTTTCTAAACTATTAAATATTTACTACTACACATAAAATTTGCATTTTGATACAGCAGTTTGTTTTTATTCTGCTACATTTTATCTTACTGTGCTAAGTCTTTAAATGTATTTCAAATTAATGGTAGACTAGTTATAAAATGTATTCTATTTTTAAATTTAAGAAGTAAGGTTTTAAATTTGTTCCATGGTGTTTATAGTTTTTAAACATCACCTCTCATAACACATTTTTTTCCGAATATACCATATCTGACATGCTTGACTACGGGCAATTATAGCCGTCATTTTAACAAACATTTTATCTCATATTTAAACCCACACAAGACATCTCGCCACGATTTCCAGCATTCGAACACTACCACCATATAAGAGAAACTTAAATGTTTCACTAAGGTTACAGGTTATGGAAAGATTAGGAAGCTCACCTAGTCTTATTATTGCCAAGATCGTCGAATTTTCTTTGCTATTGAGGTTGTCGGCATTCGAATTCTAGTCGTACGTACTGAGGGTGTTTTTTCCTAAATGACTTCTTACACTTACTCTACGTAAATGAGCTTATATATTTTAATCTAAGATTCTCCTCCGAGCACCAATAAAGTGCGAAAAGTCCGGCGGGGTAGTAAGATATGGTGCAAGAATAATATCTATTTTAAATAATTGCATGTTTAGTTTTCTAAAATTAGTCTGGGCTATTCGCATATTCACACAAATGAGAAAGGAATGAGGAAGGTATAATATGAAGGAATTGTATCCATATTTGCGTAAATTCTGGACCAGTTCCTCTAATTTATGTCCATATCTGCGTAAATTTGGGAACAGTTTCTCTAATTTGTTTTAATGTATATAGATAACCATATAATTGTAAAATAAGAAAAAGAGGGACTTAATTTAGTTAAAAATGTGTATGTTTTTATTGTACGAATGTTTAGCTTAAAAATGTGTCTGTTGTTCATTGGATCTCTTTATATTACTAGGCCTATGTATTTGCACTGTCTAACAACATGGCCGGGCTATCCACATTTAACTACGCTAGTTGGATAGAAGTGAGGAAGAAGTATTTAGATGTAATATATCCGTACAAGTGTAGTAGGTGCTATTTTACATATAAAATGCATTTCAGTTTGTGTTCCTTGAGTTTATCGTTTGTTAAAGACATGAATGTTTACTAAGCTTAATATGTATATTTTTATATAATAAGGGTATAGCTAATGTATAATTTATGTATCTATATATAATTGATTTTTAAGAACAGTCCTAAAACCCACATCAGTGTCTTACATTTTTACAAAAGGGCTTACCACTCTTCCTCTACCCAAATGCGTTTCCAGTAAAACTCTACCTTATTTATCCCCATTCCATTATCAACATTAATATATGCGTATAGTCCAAATGGTTATTTGTACTTTACTTGTAGTTTTATAAGTACTATATATCACAAAGTAAGTGTAAATGTCTTCATAAAAATATAAGGCCATAATTATATATAAGCCGGAAAGCTGAATCTTTGCGTGAACGTAGAGGAACTACCTTATATAACCAGACATATGTAAAAATGTGAAATTTCGAAATAAGGATTTAGGAAATGAGGGAGGAGAATATACTCTATTAGGAAGAAACTTTAAGGATGAGTTAAAAGATTAAAATTTTAAAGATATTTAAAGATCTAACCAAATAAGTCTTTCATCTTTAAATTCAAAGATAGAGTTGGATAAAACTAACAAGACTAATATAAATATTTATTTATCACCGTGGTAGAAAATTTAAATTTACCAGGCAACTAAAGGGACCACTCCAAATAGTTATAAAATTATTAAAACTCTAAATTTTTAAGTGGGGTCCCGGGAAATAGAAACACAAATTTTGGGTGTTCTAGAAAATTTAAATTTAGAATTAAAGTATAAAACAACTCAAGAAAACTAAATAAATTTAAAAATTGAATTTCTAAATGGTAGTTAGAAAAATGTGTGCTGGGGTGAGAGGTTTAAAATCTCCAAATCTGTTAAATAAATTACTTATAAGTTTATAAGAAATTTTGAATCAAAGTAAACGGACCACGCTAGTCAGACATAAGTATCTAAATGTTTTAAATTTGAAATAGGACCTTGAGAGATAGGTGAATGGAGGTTATAGAAAAGAAAAATTTATAGCTGTGATAGGAAATTTAAATTTTGCAAGCCATTATAAGGAATGCTTAAGATATCCAATTAAATCTTAAAATTTAAAATCTAATAGTATTAGGGTGACGGGACTCAACATTTCCAAAATTAATTCACTAACCCACTTATCTTTGTGGTAGAGAACTGAAATTTTTTAATTTTTAATGGAATTCTGGGAAATGGAGGGCGAGAAGCTATAGTTAGAAAATACCTTTGAAGTGAGGTTGAACATAATAATTTGTCAACAGGTAGAGAAAAACTCCAGGTTTAACAAATGGATCTTAGAATATAAAATCTCTTAGAATGATTTTGAAAAATAGTTTGGGATAAAAGGGGGTGAAGGGGGTTAAAACTTTGCAAAACTACAACTACTTATCCCTGTGGTATAAAACTGAAATTTGGCAGGATGGTAAAGAAATATACCACTTCAAATAATTACGAATTTAAAATACATACAATTTTAAAATGGGTCTCCAGGAAATATAGGGGGGGGGGGGGCTCATATTTTTTTTTAAGAATAGTAGAAGATTTAAATATAGCAGACAGGTGGAAGTATAACTCCAGACAACCAAACAAGTCTTAAAATTTAATATTTCTAGGTGGTGATTGGACAAATAGAGAGAGGATGGAAAGGGCTTAAAATCTCCAAAATTAATAGAAATAATATATTTCACTTTGGTATTAATTTAAATTCTGAATGAAGGTAAAGGGGCCACTTAAAATAACCAGAAACCTATCAAAACTTTAAATGGTACGTTTGAATATAAGGGAACAGGAGTGGAGAGAAAGGTTATATAAAAATCACTTTTAGATGTGTTGGCGCATTTAAATCTAGCAAGCAAATAAAAAATAAACAAAGAACAAATTGGAGAGATGAGCAAGGGTCAAAATTTTCAAAACTAATACAAAAATTACGTCTTTGAGGTAGAAACTGAAAATTAGCTATTAGGTTTAGGGACTATTCCAAATAAGCGTAAAGATCTGAACATTATTATTATATTATATTATTATATAAAACCTCCTAAGAAATATAGAAAATTAAATTTACCAGCAATTGGATGGAAATAACAAAATTAGCACTAGAGGTTTTATCTTTATAATAATGGGGATAGGTAAAAAAAATAATATTTCCAAAACTAGAAAAATAAACTACTTATCGGCATCGTGGAAGATATAAATTGGGGTATCTTGTGTAAGGACCACGCAAATCCCACTGAAGAACATTCTTGGATGTAAAAATGAAGAACAAGGAAACGGTAAGGGGATCCCTTTGAAATTACAAAACTAAAACAAACATGCATCTCTCTAATACCTTAATAATATTATTTCAGTTTATTTTAACTAATGGTGGAGAACATTCTGCTATATCATATTATTTTAGCCAACTGGTCAGTTTGAATTCTGGAAGCGTATATTTGGGGGTGGTGTCACCTAGATTATAGACTTTCTCTCTTTTCTTCGGGTAGATTCTAGTGCATTCCTTTTAACTTAACTCATAGCTCTCGTCACATTAGAGGCATTAGTTAATATTCAAAAGTATTTTGAATTAACCTTACTATATTTAAACTAATTTAACCTAACCAATGCAATAGTTAAATTCTGTTTAAATCTAGTCATGCATAAAGTATTGACTTTAGAACTATCATTAACATACAATAATATAAATCTGAAACGCACCATACATAGCTTGCTTCAGCCAAAATATTGTTTACATTAAGTGTAACTATTACCTTAAAGTAAACCAAACTCTAATCTGTAAGCAAATGATATTATTTCCAAAAGTATCATAATTATATCAATGAATTAATAGTGAAGAAATAATGTGAGTGGCCCAGTAACGCGCAGTAGTGTTCGTGGAACTATACTACTGCACCACTCTAACGCCGCAGTAGTGTTCGTGGAACTATACTACTGCACCACTCTAACGCCGCAGTAGTGTTCGTGGAACTATACTACTGCACCACTCTAACGCCGCAGTAGTGTTCGTGGAACTATACTACTGCAACCACTCTAACGCCACAGTAGTGTTCGTGGAACTATACTACTGCACCACTCTAACGCCGCAGTTGTGTTCGTGGAACTATACTACTGCACCACTCTAACGCCGCAGTAGTGTTCGTGGAACTATACTACTGCACCACTCTAACGCCGCAGTAGTGTTCGTGGAACTATACTACTGCACCACTCTAACGCCGCAGTAGTGTTCGTGGAACTATACTACTGCACCACTCTAACTCAGCAGTAGTGTTCGTGGAACTATACTACTGCACCACTCTAACGCCACAGTAGTGTTCGTGGAACTATACTACTGCACCACTCTAACGCCACAGTAGTGTTCGTGGAACTACACTACTGCACCACTCTAACGCCGCAGTAGTGTTCGTGGAACTATACTACTGCACCATTCTAACGCTGCAGTAGTGTTCGTGGAACTATACTACTGCACCACTCTAACGCAGCAGTAGTGTTCGTGGAACTATACTACTGCACCACTCTAACGCCACAGTAGTGTTCGTGGAACTACACTACTGCACCACTCTAACGCCACAGTAGTGTTCGTGGAACTATACTACTGCACCATTCTAACGCAGCAGTAGTGTTCGTGGAACTATACTACTGCACCATTCTAACGCAGCAGTAGTGTTCGTGGAACTACACTACTGCACCACTCTAACGCCGCAGTAGTGTTCGTGGAACTATACTACTGCACCATTCTAACGCAGCAGTAGTGTTCGTGGAACTATACTACTGCACCATTCTAACGCAGCAGTAGTGTTCGTGGAACTACACTACTGCACCACTCTAGCGCCGCAGTAGTTTTCGTGGAACTATACTACTGCACCATTCTAACGCAGCAGTAGTGTTCGTGGAACTATACTACTGCACCACTCTAACGCCGCAGTAGTGTTCGTGGAACTATACTACTGCACCATTCTAACGCAGCAGTAGTGTTCGTGGAACTATACTACTGCACCACTCTAACGCAGCAGTAGTGTTCGTGGAACTATACTACTGCACCACTCACGTGTTGACGTTTCTTCCTGGACAAACAACCGTGCACAGCAAGCAAATCAGCACCACTAACGTTCCATTATCACTAATGGCCCACTCAGCCTCGTTCTTGTATTCCGACATAAGATCTTCACTTAGGGCTACCAGATTCTAAAATTAGACCGGGAAGAATCTGATCTGAAATAAATTAAAATGAAGTATGATTGAATACAAAACTAATATTTAATATATAAGCCTTTATTACGAAAGAAATCATTAACGTCAACATTGAAATAATCTTATATCATAGGCTGATACCACCAAAATAGAAATAGGTAGGTCCTAACTAGTAACACTTTTAAAATGGTCACACCTTGCTACTACCGGATCTAACCCCCAACTTCTTAGTCACTAGCAATAATGTCTCTTGCAAGTTTTAAACAGTATCATCCACAAAACCCACCACCAAGAAATGTAAGATAAAGCAGTCATTCAACTGAATTATTGTGTTGACAAAGTCAACGCCTTTAGTTCATTTAGCGCAGGGATTCTTACCCGGTCTGCCCCGGCAATTAAGGGTACCATGAGATTGGCCAGGGGTGCCATAAAATTTTGAGGGGAGGGGGAGGTTAAGGAAATACATTACCACAAAATAATGGAAATAAAGAAACAAAGGAAAGTATTGTCTTTTAATGTTTCTCTGAATTGCGCGTGCCACGGCACACGATGTGAGATGATAATTGTTTCTCTTTTAATGACTACCTATCAATATTTTTTTTGCTATTATTAATATTTAGTGTTATCATTTTGTGGTTGATTAGTTTGATAGTTTATTGATTTCCAAAGCTATTTTACTCTATAGCTTTATTTATGTATTTCATTAAGTGTTTTTGTTATCTATGTATTTCGATTAACTTATTAAGAGAGTACGTAAAAATGTTTATTATTTTAAATAATAACATAATCAAAGAACTATAAATTGTTTGATATATTAAACTGATATATTTTACTTTGGATGAAAAATAAAATTATGAGAGCCCAATGCTAACGAAAGTCCTTACAAAGGTACCACGAGATTCTAATCTCCTTCACAAATGTGCCATGATCCTAGAAAGGTCGAGAACTCCTGATTTAAAGGAAATAAACCAATCTATATTTTGAACCTTGTCTTACTACATGCTCAGGCTATTTCTATTATTTGCACTATTGTGGTAGGAATGAGAAAGCTATAATTGAGTGCACATTTATATGAATTTGTGTATAGGGTAAGTGAGAAACAATTTAGTTGAATCACCCACAGAGCAACCAGCCTGGATTGGAGCCAAAGCCTTACCGTCACCATTAAAGCAGACCAAGTGATATTCACTTTTATACCGCGCACTAGCCAATACGAGTAGCAAGTATGTTATTCTAAAGATAATTCACATAGTCAGTTTTTATTTTTGTAGGCCTATATTTATATGCCACAGAAACAATTATTCTACGTTACCCATAAATATGTTTCTATATTTTCATTTATGAATTCATTTGGTGGGTCGAGTAAGGTACGGCTTATTAATATAAACAACATTATTAATATTTATGTTAATATCTTTCCAAACAATAAGTGAAAAATATACGTCAAGGGTCTCCAGCTGGGATCTAAACACGTGTCTTCTATCCATTTGTTTAGTTTCTTCAAGCACAGCTTATGGCTCTTACCTTTAGGGTCAAGGGTGAATGTTAACTTTGATATCTTTATCCAAACGATTCATTTCTCTCCAATTACCCCGCTCACTTTGCGAGTGGCGTTTTCTGCCTCACAAAATAAAATAATTTTTTGCTTGTATAGGGTGTTAAAAAGACTCAAGATCTTTTGTTTTATCGCGTGAAAGTTTTTGAGTGGACGATTAATATAGGTCCTAACTATGTAAATACCTACTCCCATGTTAGTTTTTGAGAGACAAATTGGACATATTTTAGTATCTTAGGAGCGGAAAGATTTCTTGGAGTGGGTCATTTTATCATATTTATTCATTTGGAACTTAATTCAGCCCATGATCGTTGACCAATTTATAACGTGCACTATTCCCCTTAATTCTAGGCAAGAATTGTTTCATCTTATCGAAGGTTGTATGCATGTAACTTAATTTAATATTAATATCGTGTTCACAGATTTCATTTAAAGTTGTTTTTAACCAAAAAGTTAAATAAGTCCATTACCTAAATTAAGAGAAGAAATAATATCCTGAACATCGAACAGAATCAGTGGCGTCTGAAGAAAATCTTTTTCCTAGAGTTACAATTCTAATTTTGATATATAGGTACAGTCTAATCAGTGTGTACAAATTTTTTGTAATATATAAGTCCCAAATTCAAGTATATAAATAGACACTACAAGTTGTCATAGTTACGATATTTTTTAAAATATAAAATCTTACATTCCAGATGAGTTAACGAAGGCTCCATTAAATCTTCAAGCGCACCATCTTTAGGTGACCCCATGGCAATGATAAAAAGAAGGCTGACTTTTCCCAACGTGCGGTCAACCTCGCTGACTCCTCTACCCCAGGCACGAGTAATAATACTAGTAATAACATGCAATATTGCAAAAAATGTAATCGATGAATGCCTATCCCAAAAAGGGAAAGAATGTTGTTCAGCTATACCGTAAAGAAGCTCCCCCTTCCTAGAATACCTCTTTGACAAAACTCCGTCAATATCCTCTCGACAAAACTTCGAGGACAAGGAAATAAAAGAAGGGAATATTCTGCCTCTTGCGCTTTCACTCGGAACTAGTTAATATGGAGAAACTTCACTGTGCTCATCTCCAGCTCTGGGCTCCAAATCTGAGATTGATGCTCTGCTACGAGAGAAAGAGAGAGAGAAAAAAAAAGAAATGTTAAAAACAAAACTTGTGGACATGTTTTACTTCGGGGTAGCATCCTAACGGCTAATAGAATACGAGACATGAGAGATTGTTTAGGATTTGGTTATGCAAAGATGAACAAAGGCTTAACTCATCCCACACTCCATTTTACCTCCACTTTTCTTCTTGCGAAGGCCAACACGTGATACAGTTCATAGAATGACTGCATAGGGTCAAGGGTTATATTATTGGTGTGGTCTAAAAATTAAAAATCGATTAAATTTAGGGATCCTCATTTTCACTAAGAAAAAATAACTGCTAGAGTATTGGGTAATGTATCGGTCTAGTGTCAAGTTAATACTTAAGTAATTTGACCCATACTAGTGGTAACATGGACAAAGGCGTCGTTATCGTTTGATTATACTTGTTATAAGTACCATATTGGTATCCTTTATTTGTTTGGGTCATGATAGTTAAATCCCCTTCTTAGTAAATATATTTGACTCTCACAGTGAACTTTAGAACAAAAGTCCATAGATAATTATGTTAATCGATGAATGTAAGGACATTATTATGGCAAGGACCTTCTTGATGTCATAAAAAGTGGCTTAGGTCTATAAATTAATAAACTATGATTTTGAAAAAAATTACAAAACTTTTGAATTGTCACTTAACTTAACAACAAGCTTTGTTATTTATACAAGCAAGAATGTTTACAACTTAGGTTGTCTTTCTTCTGGGTACGATGATTAGTTTCACACAAAACTACCTGTTTCGGTGATTGAATGATTAAAGAATTTACTCTCGTAATATAATGGACTGCAAATGACGGTGAGATGGTTTAAATCCTGGTCGATTAGAGTGTGGGTGGCTTTCATGAAGTGTTTTTCACTCTCCCTCTACGAAAATGCGGGTACACTCCATATTAATTCAACCTTACACACTGGCGTAGTAAGTAAATATTCATAAAACACTAGCGTGTATTGGGACAGGATGACAAAAATATATATAGTAATAATAATAATAATATTTAGCACCGCGTCTTACTACCCGTTCGGGTTATACGCCTAAGTACTAATTACACTAATGAATTAGGAATTGGGAGGGTTGAATTTAGAGGAAGTGAACCCGGATTTGCGTGGAGGGAGAGTGGAAAACCATTTAGGAAAAACCACCCCCAGTTCACCCGACCGAGATTCGAACCTCGATCTCCCCGTCCTCGGCGGTTATATATAGTAAAATTGATGACGTTCATTTAATCTAGATTCCCCTATTTCTAATTTCAATTATCCTTGTAAAGAGACACGATTATCTTTAAGCACCCTTCATTTGAATTTCCTGATTTAAAACATTTTAAAACAAATACAAAAATAAAATAAATATTGAGTTGATAACACCCGCCCGATTGGTGGTCCCTTCCTTGAGGGCCGCGAAGTTGGAAAGCAGTCCAGCGACTCAAATCCGAAAGGGAAAGCTGTTAATCACTAGTGACGTTTTAGCAGTCAAGAGAGGTAGATATTAGACAATCCCACTAATTCTAATTAATAGTAAGTTATATCAAAGCAAATTGATAATAATTTGTTAACAACAATTAAGTATTGGAATAGATCAAATAAATTAATAAATTAGATATTGATTTCATATTAATATTCATTTCATATAATTGGTGTAATAACCTCATAATAAAATGTTTGTAGGATATGTAATGGTCTGGTCATAGGACAATATAATACAGCATCCATTTGTAACTAGCACACACGTAACGAAAGAGATCAAGACATATATTGAGCCGGTCAGTATCCAAACCCAGCATGTCCGTTGTTAGCACGTTACGTTCGGATCAACCCATTAGCCTGGCAAACAAGAGTGGCTAATTTTGTTGAGTTACTACCCACATTGAAGGAAACTTACACTGAAATGTGGTAAGCTTACTTTGAAATATTTCATTATCATATAAGCTATGTAATGGTAGAACAATAAAAGATAAGCTCCACTATCTTTTGGGATAAACGAAGTATATATTTTCTGTGCTTACCCTGAGTATTCATAAAATACTGAATTAAAGCTTACCTCTAAAAATATTATAAGCAATACAAGCATGGTGACATGTGTTGTGTTGGATTGGTCAATTTGTACAGGGGCTGAGTTTATTTACATCAAGATGATGCGATGCCTCTAAGACAAAGCACACACTGCTGAGGCCTTGATGTCTAATACGCCAGGCTTGGAATATATTAGATTGCTGGAATAAGGTCAAGGTTCGAATCCTAGTTCTTTTTCATCCGGCTTGAATTCTTATGTCCGATGTAGTTTTCTTGTCCTTTCACATTTAGATTAAACTGTTGATAAGTTTGGCGTTAAACTTACAAACAAGAATAAATATAAAAATGACTAGGTTAATGGGCCTTCTAAGGCAAATTGGTTTATTCTTGATTTATTTTAACATATTTTGATTAGGTGATTACAATTTTGAAGATAAAATGTGGATAATAGAATGTAAAAATAGGATTTTGTTTGAAGTTGGCTAAGTAACATCTGGTATTTGGTCTCGTTCAGTTTAACAGTGTATACAAACGAAAGAGTTTACAGGAGGACACCCCTATCCCCCTTGCTTGTGGATCCATTCAACCTTCAGAACGATCCCAAACCCTTATTTACTTTCATACCTAGCCTCTTTAACCCCCCACCACCACCCTCCCCACCTTTGTGCGATATGAAGTTCACATTATCGGTAATGGGTAAGTAGATAGAAGGGGTTGGCTCGATACTATTTAGGAAGTGAAATGACGTCACAAGAAGGAGGGGGAGGAGTTGAAAGTGTATTCACCCTCCCTACCTATTTCAGAGGAGAGACAGCAACGAACAGGATACAGGAGGATCAAATGATGGTGTGTGTCTTTGTACAACGGGGGTGACTTACCCCTGCTCCCTCTTACCCTTTCTAACCCTTCTTCCCTTCCACATTGCAAGTATCCAACATCTAAAGCAAAGCGCGGCGGTTGTACTCTGTGTCTCATTGCCCAAGAGAAGGCGTCGTTTCTTGCTGCAAGCGGGTTTACCTTGGTATTCAAGGGGAGAGGTAATTTGACTATTGGGGGAAAATAAATAGGGGGAGGAGAATGTTGCCGTTTGAAATGTTATTAAAGATAATATTTCATAAGATAGGAATAATATATTAATTGATTGGATGTGAGAGAAGACTATTTTAAGAAATATACTCTCCAAATTATAATATGGGAATATCCATTTTGGAGCTTCAAGACCACTTAAACAGACCTAAATGACATTAAAAAAAATAATCGCAATAACCTTATCATCTCGAAAAAGGCTAAATATATGTTTCAAAATATTGATTTCATAACTGTAAAAGTTTTATTTATTTTTTAACTATAAAACTTAAAATAAAGGGATATTAATGCTATAAGGACATTGATATATTTCCCAATTACATGTTTGGATTAACTATATTTAGAAATAACAAACAATTTCTTGAATAACTTGGGATTTTTGGACATCTGAAACTCGTATCCACAATCCGATAGGCTCCCCTCTTCATTTAAAATATTTATCATCTTGCCGCTATGTCCATGACAGATATTCAAGGACTGGTGACATCACAATGTGTAGAAATTTATGATCTATGTTTATACTTGAGAAATATTTGGTTTCTTTTGGCAAAAAAAAAAAGTATTTTGATATTTAAAAAAAAAAAAAAAGAAAGTATTTTCTTAAGTTCCCTTCCACCCCATCTAAAGATCCTATCTGAAGGCCGATTATCGGGAAATAGTATCTTCCTGAGGGATTTTCAACTCTCTCCCATCCCAAAAATATTGGTACATTTTTTCTAAACTCTACTTCCTCTATACCTACCTTCGTAGTATATATGTACGGGTAAGTCAAGCGAACAGTAAGACACAACGTAAAAAAAAACTTGGGAAGAATTAAGTCATTTAAGGTAAAACACCTTTTTCGCTGGGAGCTAGGTGAATTATAAATTAGATACTTTACATTCATACGGGCAGAAAGAACACTGTGTATAAATATTTAACTAACGTCTACATGAAATATAGGACGAGGCAAGCAAGCAGCAAGCTTTGTTGTTATAGAGTGTTTGTTGATGGGGCTTTGAATGGCTATTGCAAATTTACCTTTGGGCGAGTTAGTTCATAGTTTAAATTTAAAAAAAGATTAATGGCAGTTGACGCTATGTGTAAACGAATATTTTTACCTGTTCTATTCTCTTGTTTGTTCGAAATTATATTCTAAATTAAATATCACTAAATAGCCTATACTACCTTTAGTATAACTTAACCAAGGTTTACTCAACATTCTTGAAAATATAAATTAAGTAATTAGTACAGTGCACTGCACAAACTTTCTCTCTCTTTTATATTAATATAGAGACATTTACTAAAAACTCTTAATATTTGTGAAAGGAAATTACAAACACTGTCACAGAAACACTTCGCCAATGAGAATAACTGAAATAATACACATTGTTATAGAAACATTGAGAAAAGAGGAATATCTCTCTCCACCAAAAAACATAATAATCCATTTTTTGTGTCAAAGAGCTACACATTTGCTAATAGTTTATATACTATTGTTTTTATAAAATTATATTATAACTAAAAGATTTAAATTTTAATATTGAGCTACTACAACTTCATAGTGGTAGGTTATTTATTATTGTTAACAATTGCGGAGATAATGTGATTAAAGTTGGAAACTACCGCTTGTAAAAAGTACCCTTAAAGTCATTTTAATGGGAAAATGAGGGACTCCATTCGGTTTATAATTTTACACAGTACCTATTTACAAAATATAATTAAAATCAACAAAGAAAATTTTGAGAAAAAAAAAATTTTTTTCTTTACTCTTTTGTAAACTAACCTAAATTTTAGGGTTAGATATCTAACTTCAAAATTTACTCGGGGGAGAGGGGGACTTATGAAAACCTTAGATAAAAAGTAATAGCCATATCGATAAAATGGTTTAGTCCAAGATACAGACAGATAGACGCCATCGCGTGGATCACTTTTTCGGTTTCAGTGGCTCATCAAACGTCTACATTTTTTTTAAATACTGAGTTCGATTTTTTTGACGATCACAATAGGGTGTACTTCTCTCTCCGAGGGTCGAGAAAAACTATGTGCCTAATGTATCAAAACAGATACAGCGGTAGTAATATGAAGGCAATTACAATGACCTCAGTTCTCCACTGCATTATGTGTCAAATACAGGGGTACATTGTCAAAATGTCAACCTTACTTGGTGACCTGGTGGTCTAGGGGTAAGATGTTGCACTTCTGTGCTGGGGGTCCGGGGTTCAATCCTCGGTCCCAGCACAGATTTATCTGATTGCCAAACCCTTCCTTCACCTCTGACAAGACGTGTATTAATCACAACTTGTGAATGTGAGGAATGCCAGGTCTCTACCGTGGTTCGGATCCCAAGTTAAACTGTAGGTCCTCCATTTCATCTCACAATCACCCTACCATTACACATTAGCTTAAGTGCGTATAACCCGAACGGGTAGTAAGACGCGGTGCTAGTAGTAAAAATCAACCTTTCTTACTCTGGCTTATTGTTGGTAGGGTAGGATGGTTGTTGTGGCTCGAGTCCCAGCTAGGTGTAATGACAGTAGCTACTCGTAAACTGTTTCTTACTCTGGTTTATTGTTGGTAGGGTAGGATGGTTGTTGTGGCTCGAGTCCCAGCTTGGTGTAATGACAGTAGCTACTCGTAAACTGTTTCTTACTATGGCTTATTGTTGGTAGGATAGGATGGTTGTTGTGGCTCGAGTCCCAGCTAGGTGTAATGACAGTAGCTACTCGTAAACTGTTTCTTACTTGCTATTTGGTAGTAGATGGTTGTGTGCTCGGTAGGGTACGAGTATGGTGTAATGATGTGTGGCTCGAGTCCCAGCTTGGTGTAATGACAGTAGCTACTCGTAAACTGTTTCTTACTATGGCTTATTGTTGGTAGGATAGGATGGTTGTTGTGGCTCGAGTCCCAGCTTGGTGTAATGACAGTAGCTACTCGTAAACTGTTTCATGCTCTGCATCCTTGAAAATAAGGGTAGATTCCTTACTAATTTTACTTGCCTTATCCCCTATTGTCTTAATAAATTGCATATAGGGCTAAGATATATTTTAGAAAATGGCTTTAAAAATCTATGTTTCGCATTTACTTCTAATAATTGTGAGCATGTATGCTTCACCCCTCCTACTCCTATCCTACCCCAAATACATTTTAGATTCAATCCATTAATGTTTTTTTTTTCAAAACATGTACATTGTACAACTCTTTATTCTATGTTTATAACTACACTCATGAAATTCTAAAAAGAAATGATTTATTATCCGATATAAAATAAGTGCAAAGTTTTGTTTTGTATCGCACAATTCCAATTAGTAAATTAATTATCTGTTGAAAACGCACTGTTTCCAATTTTATTCTTCCTAATTGAATTTTTTTTTTGTATTTGTTTGCTAGCTTTAAACAGTACAAAGGGATGTATATATATATATATACCTATGTTTTGCAACATCGTTCAAAAAGTAATTGAGTGAAGTGCAAAGAAGCCAAATTGTTGGACCTGATAAAACACCTGAACTGTTTTTATTGTATTTTACATTGTGGTTGGTTATCTAGTTAAAAGGGGCATGGAGAAGCAATAGATGTGAACAACGCTTTGGAGAATATTTAAATATTGGTTTATCTCTATGAGTTTTTCAAACACACTTTTAGTTGCTAACGAAAAACTGTACTTTCAATTCAATTTTTTTGTAGAATTTTAAAATATAATAACAATTATAGATATGTATATAGCTTCAAAAGTACTTCAGGACATCCAAGAATTTTTTTAGAATAGTCTAAGTTTTTACTTTTGCAAAATAATAGATGGAAAACTGATGATTAAAGGGAGGTTTGGGGTTCAAATTCGAATTGTGTTTACTGAAGGTGGCTTTTCCTATAGAGTTTCTTCTATTTTTCTCTCCACGCAAATACGCATACATTTGGTTTATATTCACACCTACTCATCACACATTATAGAGTAGTTATTAATATGCATACATCCCTAATAGGCCGTGAGATGAGGTGACACTATTTTAAATAGTTTTAATTTTAGCGGCGTTGCCTACTTAATGATCTCGAATCTCTATTGCGAAATGGGCTGCATCTTAACGATGCACATAAGCACACTAAGCATTATCACACTTAGACACCAATGAACGAAATAGAGGTAGAGAGAGGGGGATGAAAATCAGAGGTTCACCCTGCGAGACCTCTTTTTGATCTACTGATAACACTCCCCCTCTTCATCTAACGAACTTAAACAGTCAATATCACCTTGAAAACATTTTATTGTTTCCTACTCTAGAGAGACATATTATATCACGAATTTATTAAATCTACATCCTGGCAGGAAGATTCCTAAAGGCCAATTTTCGTAGCTAAGTCAAATAGACTAAGTTTTAGAGGATTTATTTTTAAAAATACGTTTACAATAGAATACTTCAAGATAGTAATATTTGTGTGACACTGTAGGACTATTATTATAATTAGTTAAGAATTTATAGTTTTTGTTTCAACGTTATAACTTTAAAACTCGCTGAATAGAACGTAGATTCTCTTACATGGTAAAAACTTTCTTGACCTGCCGGGACTTCACAGTTAAGTAACGTCCATAAGAAGAAAACAATTGAGATAGTTAGTTTAATTTAAATAAAATGCTGAGATTAGCATTTGCTATGAACATTTTTTACTTTACTATCATTTTATTATATCAAAGACTGAGATCTCACCGTCACTTAATAAACAATAAAGCAATGATCTGATGCTCAATGCTATTTGTTTAAATCGCTTTCAAATTAATTTTAACAAATCAAATGTGTGAATGATGTTCATTTGGTAAAGTTTTCCTCAAGAGAATATAACTATTTGATCAAAATTATTGTGTATTATGAGTTGTTTAAAACTTATGATGTGAAGAAATTATCGAATGTAAAGGAATTATTTATTATTTTAAGGTCCTCTTTCCTACAACAAATATTTAAATTATTTTTAATTTAAACAATATGAATTAATTTTACAATATATTCTTATAATGTTTACAATTTGTGAATAGTGTTTTTTCGAACCTTATCAAATTTTAGGCAAGATATGAAAAATAGTTTTAATGCTTGATTTTAAATAAAAGGAGCTTAAGACATGAATAAGGTTATTACTCTTTGTAATACTACCTCATGTTAGTTCTGAATCACTCCACTCACTATACTTTATATTCTCAAATTAAAAATATCAAGTTAAATTCATTTAAAAATATTGAGTTCTAGGTAATTTAAAAAAATCATGTTCAAATATAACATAGGTGTCACAAATTCAGGTTTATAATGCTATCGCTATCTCCACTATAATAATTACCAGTTTCTCTGTCAAGCCGAACATTTTTTGGAACTACAAGGACCTAGAAAAATAAAATTTTGCAGGCAAATAGTCCCAAGTTCAATAGAGTGAAGGAATTCCAATAGAGAATTTCCAAAAATCAATGTTGAAAAAAATTCTCGAATCTTTGAAAACCTAAGAAGCGTCCTTTCGTAGACAGCCTCTTACCCAAAAGGGTGCAGGAATATTTGGTGATGGGGATAAATCCCAGCCCCCCCCCCCCACCAAGATGAGAGAGGGGGTTCCAGAATACAAAGTTAAATACTCTCAACGCCCAGTAAACATAGCTTAAAATTTAGGCAGGCAGCTCCTAGAGCATAAGAATGCATAAATTCTTGCTAAGCGAAAATTTCCACTGAGGCCACAAAATGGGGGGTTTCTAAAAGCTAGATTAGAATAATTCTCGAAACTTGGAAAAGCTATAAAGATGAAATTTGGTAGTAAAGTAGACCCTAGCCCAGAGGATTATAGGAATAGTTGGTAATATAAAATTACAATTGGGGCCCCCAAAATGGGAGGAATTTACAAAAGATAGAAGTTGAAAAAATCTTAAAGCTCAATAGACTTAAGAAGCTAAAAGTCCTAATTAAAAAGGATGCAGGGATACTAGGTAACTGAATATTCACATAAAGGGCCCCCCAAAAGACAAAACGTATTTAGTATAATAAATGTTGTTTAAATTAAACCTTCAATGAAGGAACAATCTCACACTATCATTGGAATAACAAATTTTTTTATTTCCTTAATTGAAATGCGCTTCCCAGATTTAAACGGGCGCTGAAATATTATTCAAATTGGCATTATTACTGTCCAAAAAATGCCATTGGGACACATTACACTACCAGAAATGAAGCCATTGATTTTTAAATGGGTATTATGCTAGTTTAATAAAAAAGTATTTGCTCATAGATGGTTTAATAAATAAGGTTTAGCCAAATGAAATATCGTTTGTGGGACACCGTTCTCGTTTTATTTTTGAAACAAACTAAAACCACATTTTACTATTGTGTTACAGTAATATATTTATCGTAACATCAGAGACTAATTTTAGTTTGTACTTTTTAACACAATGACTATAAATAATTACATCATCTATGTGTTTAAGGACAATAAGAGTTGTTTTAGGAGAAGTGTACCGGTATAATCATGGAAGGGAAGGAGAAAGGGAAAAACAAATTAATAAACCACACCTAAGTAATATTAAAATATAAATTTATGCTTTTTTTTTATTTTAAAAGGGCTAAGCAATGAACTTAATCCTTTTAATAGATACAATGTTAGACACAAGTAACAATTTTACACTAGTCAGGTAGAAAACCACCTCTATTAAATGTGGTAGAGATTTCCTTAACCCTCCCCTTCACCGGCAATCAAGTGTATTTTGGAGCTGATATCTTAACATTTAAGACTTAGATCATATAATAAAAAGTACGAGTTCTGTCAGATATTACTTTTTTCTCTCTAAAAGTATTGTACTATATTATTCAAAAACCACTTGAGAGGTTCTTTTGATGATAAGCTAAAGTAGGAGTTAAGTCCGAATACATTGCCCACCGCCCTTCTAATCTAATAAGTTAGAGTTTAAATAAAAATGTTGTGCCGCAAGTTGAAGATATTTTAATTGCTTTGTATCCTTAACATTTATTATCCTTTTCTCCTAAAAATAAATACACATTAAAACCATGGTACTAAGTCTACCACTGTAAGAATCTCTAAAATGACTTCCCTTAAAACGGGGTAGTGCAAAATTTGTCCTTTCCTCCCTCGACAGACGTTGGTATGCGTGTGTAAGAATGAAGTACCCCTTTCCTCTCCCCACCCAAACGTTAACTTTGAGAGAGCAAAGTAAAACGAGCAATTAAGGTAACAAGTTATCCCTACACGGGGGTGCAATTTACCACCCTCTCCACATTGTTGCTGCACCCTGTCCCCCACCTTTACTTCTTTTTACTGCTCTTGATACTGCTCCCCCCAAACCCCATCCCTATATTCCCTTACTTCACGTCAGACTTTGCGCGCAATCTTGATAACATAATTCCATGTTCCCATAGTTGGCTGCCCTCGATGCCTGCTTAGGGAATAGAGGAAAGAAACTTTAATGGTTTGCTTCGCCAGAGCACAGTAAAAATTATAATACTTGCTTTAATTTATTTTTCTTTACTCAGTATGATAACATAATCATTGTTCACGTACCGTTTCAATCAAAACACACAATCAAGAGCTTAATGTAGAAATAATTGGTCGTATTACTCGTGTTTTGGTGGGGCTTAATTAAGGTGCGTGGATGAAGACAATTTTAAAAATTCTCTATCTGTACAAGCTCGCTCATTTTTTAATAGCGGCGATTTACTTTCCTCCCATTTTTTTTGCACAACGCTTAACTACCCTTCCCGGACTATCCGCACTTAAATATTATAAAAGGTTATGGATAAGAAAGGTATGTCTTAGATAAATGTACTCGCATCCATGTGGAGAAAGGAACCAATTAGGATTTTAAAAAAACTTCCTCACTAAACACAGTCGGGATTTGAGCCCCGATCTCTCCACCAACAGCAAACCAAACTAGACGAGACTGATACTATTTATTATGTAAATATTCCTCTAACAGCAGTGTATTTTTATTTCCTCTCCAACCATTAGGGAGAAAAGTGTTCTGGTGGCCAAAAAAAATCTAGCTCGATATTTTGCTAAATATCGAAGTTTCATGACCCCCTGAAACAGAAAAAGTTGCTTTTGCAAATACGTCTGTTTGTTTGTCCTTACCTCGGGTTAGAGCTGAAACTATTTTACTGATTGGGCTAAAACTTTGTATTTTGGGCTTTTTTAAGGTCCCCAAGAAGTTTTTATTAATTAGATAACCAACCCTAGACTTAAGGGTAGTTATTATTATTATTATTATTATTAGCACCGCGTCTTACTACCCGTTCGGGTTATACGCACTTACGCTAATGTGTAATGGTAGGGTGATTGTGAGATGAAATGGAGGACCTACAGTTTAACGTGGAATCCGAACCACGGTGGAGGCCTGGCATTCCTCACATTCACAAGTTGTGATTAATACACATCTTGTCAGAGGTGAAGGAAGGGTTTGGTAATCAGATAAATCTGTGCCGGGACCGAGGATTGAACCCCCGGACGCCAGCTCAGAAGTCCAACACCTTACCCCTAGACCACCAGGTCACCCTTAAGGGTAGTTAACTGAATGGCAGAAAGAGAAAAAATCGATTCTCGTGAAATCAGCTCTAACGATTTAGATTAAATTTTATATCTAAATACTGTTTATCATTATAAATAAGTTGGCAGTTCTCATTTGCTCATGAAAACAACTTGGGGGGTACTTTACATATGGGAAATTTTTCCAATTTTTATTATTTATCCACAAATATTTGAGATATAAAATAACTCATTACTATAAAATTGTACTAGGCCTGCTATTAAAGAAAAAATCATTTATTTGAAATATATTTTTATAAAACCAATAATTTCTGAGCAATAATCAAATAAGTATATATTTATAATCCTATTTATTAATTCTGTTGTCAACATCCCTTTCTCTCAACTAATACAAAGCCTACAGCGATGAACAAGGTATTAGTGGACAAGCATTTTTACCAATGTCTGATATAGCATACTCAGTTTACGTTAAAACACATTGTTTGTTTGAAATTTAAGTTAAAATAATAATCTAACAATATTTTTGTATCAACTACAGAAAATGACAAACAAAAAATTCAAGATGATTGCATTCTGACATCAAATATCTTATACAAAGAGGTATTGTAAATTGTAAATACGTTCACATTAATTAACCTTATTTGCTATTTTGTGTATACACTTCGCTGAGTATTTAATTTCAAAAACCCATCAAAAGACTAAATCATATTTTTGGGTGGGGGGAGGGAAGGTTGAATGTGCGAAAGTTTCGCAAGAATTTACTTGTACTTAAATATTCTTTTTTAATTAATGAATTTAACTCTTTTGCTCTTTGGTGGACAGAAATGTTTCTCTTTCTCAGTTTTTCTGTAACAGAGTTCCAAGTTTTAATGCCATAGAATAAGTAACAATGTTTATTATTTCATTAATGCTCTTTGGTGTAATGTTTCTAAAACAATGTACAGCCCTATTATATCGTTTCACAAATATTAAGAGTTATAAGTAAATGTATATTTTAAGATAAAGGCGGGAGAATGTCTATGCGGTGAATTACACAATTTTATTTGATAAAGGAGAAAGAAATAGTGAATTGCACAATACCATTTATTTTTAGGTAGATATATGTAATAAAATCTCAGCATGATGTATCGTCAAATTGGAGCTGTATCACCTACCTAAGCCAGGTATTATCGTGGATTGAGAACAAACGATCTTAAGACTCATCTGCATTCTCTGTGTAATCAGTATTCTTAACACATTTAACCACATTACACTACCCTCTTGGGTTGCACTGCATAAATATTATCCACGCTAATGTGCTAGCAAAATCAATAAAAATATATACATTTGCGTGGTAGGAGTGTGGGAATTGGTTTTAAAAAGGTAACCCTAATACACGCAGCCGGAATTCAAATCCAAACTCCCCATTACCATAAAACTCACTAAATGAGCTTGACATATTGACCTCGTGTCCACCGGTGTAGGTATATACAGGTGGTCCTTAAACAACTTATAGCTTTTATGATTTTAGCTCCGTGAACACTTCGTATTCTTTGCGATATATTGTCAATTAATAACAAAGTATAAAACTTTGTTACAACAAAATCATAAAATGAAAATAATTTCATCCAGTTCTATAAATATAATCAACTATTTAATAATATCATTAGAGTTTTAATGTTTTAAGACGTTAAAATAACAATAGTCCGTACCAATTTAAGATTTATAAGAATTGCTACCTAAAATCTGCTTCGGTGGCAGCATGGTCTAAAGCGCTACTCTCGAAATAGACTAGACTGTCAAAGACGGTAAAATCGGGCTTGATCCTTTTGGTGTACTTTAGGTGATTTTCCCTAAACGGTTTTCCACTCTCCTTCCACTAAAATTTGGGTTGTCTTCCTCCAATTCAACTTACTGATCCCTAGCATATTAGTGTGACAAGTACATGGGTGTATAACCCAAATTGTACTAAGGGCCAGTTTCATAGTCAGATTTAGTGAGCCTAAAGTGCGAGTCGATACTAAATACAGGACGACACCTACCTAGACCAAAATGGAATGGGCCAGTTTCGCATATGAAACTGGCCCATTCCATTCAATTTCAGGTAGGTGTCGTCTTGTATTTAGTATAGCACCGCACTTGAGGCGTACTAATCAGACTATGAAACTGGGCCTAAGACACAGTGATATATATGAAAAAAAATTATTTAAATGTAGAGCAGAAATATAAAATGAAAAGCTACTTCTATTACTATCATTGAAGCTTTCATTTAGATTAAGCACATACATTTTCATTTATTTTCTCTCTGTGATTCTGTAGTCTTCTCAACAATCATAGTCATTAGAAAGTTTTAGTTAATACTACTGTTAAGGAGAACCTCCGTGAATCATTGGACAGAGAAATCGGTTACTGTGGACTTGACCTCCTAATGATCAAGTTTTAGGCCTAAGTGGACCTCCTTCTGAAGCGCTGGAAAGCAATTCAGAAGTAAATTGTCGCGAAATATTTAAAGTAGTGGTTAGTTATTTGAAAATATTATTCACCAGAATGTGACATCAAAAGATTCCAACTGAGTATTTATACAATACAACCTTTATTTTTACCTTTATGTTAAACTTGACTCCGAGACGGGAATCGAGGTTCAATTCGGTGGTGAACTGGTGGTTTCCTAAATGTTTTCCAAATCTCCTCCACGCAAAGCGTTACATTCATAAAAAATCCAATTCTAATCCATTAGATTTAAATTGATTCACAGAAGTGAACCAAACGTATAACCGGTGCTAAATTTATTACTTATTAATATATTATTTATTATCCTTATTAACTATAACATACCTGCAAAAATGTTAATTAATAACATTTTAACGAGATATAACACCATATATTGAATTTATGTGAATAGTTTTCAAGTTATAGTAGACTATATCTAACCTCTCAATAAAAATATGTTGCTTGGGCCTCAAATTGATATTATTTTATTTTAGAGTTTTTTCATTGCATTTGAAAATTCAGTGGGCATTTTCATAAGAAAAATTAATTTTCTATGATTTCTTCATGGGCGTAGGAAGAATTTAATTTAGGGGGAAGGGAGGAGGATTCAAAGTCGTAAGATTATGACAGGACTTATTATTAAACCCTAAGAAATAAGAACATTGTTATTTTATACAGTGGTGAGGAACTCTATTTGTGTAGGAGGAAAAAGAGGGGGGAAAGCCAATTTTTAAAATTTATGCCCCTAAAATATGTTTGGAATCGCCCTCCCTTTGGATTTTTTTTAATATAAGCTATTGAAAGAGTCCTTCCCTTAACACATTCTTGAAAATTTGATGCTTTGAGAAGCTTATTTGATTGTCCTTGCTTTGATTTTTAAAACATATCAAATGCATATAGAAGCTATTTGGTGTAGTCCCTAACAAGTATTCTTTTAAAAAAACATACCTCTAGAAGCCATTTAAAGAGATTTTTCGCCTGGATTTAAAAAAAAATGCCTCTTTCACCTATTTGTAGTAGTCCTTCATTGGGAAATTTTGGAAAACTGGATTTCTTTATAAGTTATTTGAAATTTGAAGCAAGGCCATGCTTTGAGCTTCATAGTTAAACTACTTAGGACTTTTTTTGGGAGGGAGGGGATATGTTGAATCCCATAAACCCTACCGATCTCATCAACTACGATTGCTTTCCCCAGAAAAAGCGTTCCCTTTAAAAAATTGATTATTTTATTCTTGATTATTAACTGCTTTATATAAGGGATAGTGATAAGGGAGGTTGTTTAAGGAAATGCATCAGCACTAACTTAGAGAAAAATGTGGAGTCCACAGTGATAAACTACTTGTGTTAAGCCTCCAAATCATCCAGCCGAGTTTTGAACTTTGATCTATAAGATACTGGTAAGACAGTATATTGCAAGACAGATTTTAAGGTCAAGGATAGTAGAGATAATACTACCATTGAAAACACTTCATTAATCTTTTCATGGTAAATTTTGAAATCTAATTTACGACTTTCTAAATGATATCTCACACATAGAGACACTATGTAATTTGATGGATTTACATATAACAGAAGTAAATAAGAAAATCTTCATTCAATTCCAGACTCAAAAACACTATTACCAAACTGAAAAAAAAACATCAGCACATTTCGCAACATTAATCTTAGCGTACAAATATAAGACTGTAAACAAAATTTCCAGAAAATGTGAAAAAAAAAAAAGCACGTCATGTTATAACGTAAAGGTTTCGAGTGTAAAAATAGTCCAAGTAGAAAATTGCGCTGTAAAAATTAAATCACGTCTATCCAAATAAAATAACAAAATTATATGATTTCATTCTGTATATATGTATACATTAAATAAGGCAATATATTTAGAGAATAATTTGTTAATTTTATTAAATCTAGTAATCCACATTTATTAAATTCTTTTATGTTCATTATGAGACAATAAACACTTTTGCTTCGCATCCCTAAGATTTCTGCCAACGAAGCAAACCCGGCTGGCTAGATTTGGTGACAAAAAAAAAATAAGAAAGAAAAAAGTCTTGTAAAAGAAATTGGAGAGGATGCTTGTCAGAAAGAAGGTGAAGAGAAGGTGTAGAATGAATAATAAAAAAGTAAGACTCTGAGGCATCAAAGAATACAATATGGCTCGTTTCCAGAAGAAGAAAAAATAATAATATAAATAAAAATTTATATAAACCTTGTTTTTCAGCGATATAAAATTTCTACGTTGAAAATGTCGATCATTAAAGTGTATAGTCTGAACTTAAATATGTGTGTCATATTTCCGAAAACAAAAACACGACGGGGTTATATCTTGTCCTATTTCAAAATACATGTTTTCTGTTTTATGTTATTAAAATATTTTATCAGCTATTCTGTGCAATCTTGTTCTAAAATTATATAACTCTCTATCGCTTAGAAATTCGTCTTAGTTCTAACTCATTCTAAACTGTATGAATTAGCTTTGTGCTATCCTAACCCCAATCCTACTCCTACTATGGGATGAGCCCGGAAATCACCCAGTTTGCTTTTATACCTGATGTTCTCAAGGGTCTATGTTATATTTGAACAGAGTGTAAGGGTATTCTCGTAAACCTCTTTTGTTTTATTTGTCTGTGATAGTGTTTTCTCTTTTTTTGGTTAACATATTTTTAAGCAAAGCACGTTATCAAATTACTCATCAGGGATCTTTAAAAGGGGGGTTTATTAGTTAATACATATATATATAATGTGTGTGTGTTTGTGTTAAAGCGTTCATAAACATTTTAAAAAGTTCATCAAAGTTTTCAAATAAGCACATATACCATCTACTGATGTATAATTATATTAAACAAGGTTTTCAAAATAAAATTGAATGGTACAGGGGAAAAGAGATGAAAGTCAAATTTTAGCTAAAATTTAGTTAGTGCTGCCATCTGTTATGCAATCACTACACCTTACTTATGCACTTTAGATTATGGCTACAAGATATTTCTGTAATATTAAAATTAATTTAAAAAAAAAGCATTTCTTGGGACATTATGGGATTGAGATATAAACTTTGTTTTTCTGGAAAATGGGTGGATTTACCAACTATTTCCCACTGTACCCTTCAAATAATACACAACATTGGGCATGAGACTAAACTTAAACCTAAACTAGTCAGGTTCGCATGTGATAGGGATTTTTATCGCTCAAAACAAATCTTTCGACACTGGTTGGATTTGAACCAACGGACACCAGTCCATAAACTAGCACTTTACCCTAAGACCCCTAAGGTGGACTTGTTCTTATTACACTCTTAGTTAAACATCTACTCTTAATTTTATTATTTAATAGATAACTGCAAAAACTCCTCTAATGAAAATTATAAATACCCTAGATGCCAAGTCTTTGCCCGATTGGTAAAATGTATTCGCCTTTAGGACCAGTAACAAATATACTGCATTTCAAAATTCACTTCTTCGTGCTAAGTGCGTCATGAAACGTCCAAATCCACTAAAATCTTGAATTTGATTTTTTTTTATCATCACCTAGGGGTCACGAGAAAGTTAAAATACAATTGGTGGATTAATTATGTTCGGAGAAGTTGAGGATGGGAATTTATTATTACAACTGCCATCCCCCCCCCCCCCCGTCCATCCCGGATAACAAACACCCGAACGGATATTAAAACAGCTTGAAACAGACGTTGTACTGTGGTTCGGTAGCCTAGTATTCATAAAAAAAATACAATTGAGACAGGTGAAATCATTTTACCATACTAAAAGAATTAATTAATACTCATTTAAATAGCTATACTAACATGTTTCAGGCTATACGCCTATTTACTAATTACACAAGTGTATTAGGAATTAGGAAGATTTAATGCAAAGTAAGTGCTCCCACATTTGCGTGAATGGAGAGTGGAAAACTGTTTAGGTAAAAACCACCCTAAGTGCACTCGACCGGGATTGAACCCCAATCTCTCCGTCTTCGGCAGTCTAGTACAACACAAGACTAGCACGTCGGATTATGAGGCCACCGAAGAGGGTCATGAATAATTAATAAAATGTTATTGTGTTACATTTTCTGGTACGAGCGTAATCGGTACTGTTTAGTCATATATGAGATGGTCTTTGCTTTTATCGAACCTTAGATTCCCTGTTCAAAGTCAAGCACACTATCGACGCAGCCGACACTTCCCACGTAAAATATTAACGTTCATCATTGACGTGTATCCAACGATGTTATAAAGGACATTTTCTGTGTGTTCTAGTACAAAAACTTTTTTTTACACACGTTCTTACAAGAACAAAAATGAAACAATGGAATGGCGGTTATTTCCCGTAAAGCGACAAGAGTTTCATCACCATGGGGAAAAAAAAAATTGAATATAATGAGAGGAAGAGTGGTGCGTAAAAGGGTGAGGGGAAGTCTAAATGATTTCCTCTCTCTCACATACTCCCTACTTTGAAAACTTTTTTTACTCTCTTTCTCTGTCCCCTCCCGTACTCCTCACGAATTTGAAAACTCGTTGAAACTATTTACCACTTTTCCCCTTCACTCTCTCTGGTGCACTTTATCTTTATCTCCTTCACCATCTTTTTTGTTCTTATCCGTTCCTTACCCCCTTCTCTTCTCCCTCATTTTACCTCGCACTGGAGAGATAAAAGCATCACAAATCAGAAGGAAAAGGAGGGTTGACAGTAAAGGGAACTTACGATCCTACCAAAACAAGAGCTTAATGCCTTGTCTTTTAGTACGCGAGAAACTAGAAGGATATGTTCCAGAGAGGGGTTGGTCTGTTCTTTTTAGGGCTAAGACTTGATGCATAGTGGACCTTAGAGTATATTGACTGTAGAGGAAGGGGCATGCGCTTTGAAAGATTAAAATTTTAAGCAAAGTGATCCAAGGAGGATAAAGCTGGATGTGGATGTGGCCTATTCTGAGTAAGGCTAAAACTTGAAACTGAGCTATTATAGTAGAATAAAGCTATAATTTGAAGAAAAAAAATATTTTAAGATTCCTTAATAAATTTTAATATTATTTTAAGGAATATATATCTTAAGGTATTTAGCCTAGCTCTGGATAGATTAAATTAGAAGTGAATAAAATACCTCTATTATCTGTTTAGAAAAGTGAAGTCCTATTGTTAGTACATCCACGTTGATGCAACTGGTCAGAATTTAAACCACACTCTCGGTGTATGTGAAAAGCATGCTAGCGTCAAGATAGCTACAGTACAAGTTTCAAGGAAATGACTTTATCTGACAGCTAGGAAAGTTTCTAGATCTACTTAAGCATATTAATACTTAAACTCATGTGATTGGCAGTTGTCACTTTTTATACATATTTTCAACAGCTATAAAATATCATTATAAATTTAGTTAAATGTTATCAGAGTTTATCTTCAGCAAATATGTTTTTATTTTCTAAAAGGCCTTTCATATGAGAATTGGACTGTAGATCACCTGAAAAAAACTTTTATTCTTAATAAAATTCAAAGTTTAAGCAGAAGTAATTATTATAAAAGAACACGTAGTTGATAAAATGGCCTATTACTTTTACCCTAGAAACTTAAAGTAAGTTAAACTATTTAAATATCTATTACTAAGGATGGTAAAATATCTTATAGCTTTCTGTATAAACATACAGTAACATATTGAGCAAATATTTATCCTCATCGGATAGCTCACCATTAGATAACCCCTTCGATGGTCGCATATTCTAAGGTGGAGATACCTTTTCGAAGCCAGGGCCGTAGATGGTTAAATATAATCTAGTGGGCCACTGAAACAACTCCCCCCTCCCTGCCTTTTCCTAATATATTTCTAAGTAACAAATTAAATATTTGGCTGAGTGATTAATATTCACTACTCTCTCTCTTTTTTTTAACAATTATCATAACTAAAATATAAAGCCATTGTACAGGATTTCCTAAAACAATAAATGTACGGTATAATGTACTGTACCAAAATTGGCATTCATTTACCTCACATCTTAATGCATATATCAGGCTATATCCCCAGAACGAGACCTGTATGAAATAAAGCCATATATTTCACACAAAAAATTATGTTCCTAGTTCCTATCCTGCCCTCGATATTCCGAGACCAAGAGGCTACCAATGCTATGGACCAAGCTTTGCTATGACCAGATCAACCCAGTCCGCAGTCCAGTCCAGACAGGCAGAATACTGAATACGTGTTGAAAATTGAGAGGAAATGATTAGAATTAAAAGAGATTGATATGAGATAGAATCATTTGATGGGATTTCTGCTACTTCTAAAAAGTCCCTCATTTTTAAGTTGAGCTATTAACTATCATCGAAGATATAAGGAAAGGATATATGGAAGATTGAAACATATTTTTTCGACATTTTGATGTCAATCAAAATTATGTAGGTTATCTTGGAATTTAAAAATAAGATTGCGGGTGGTTTCTGTAAAAGATGTAGTTTTGAGTTCTTAAATGGGTCTGAAACTTTCAGAAATCTCGTATTGATAAATAAAAATTTTCTAATTTTAGATACAATAGCATGTCAATATGCAGGTGACGGCTACTATTATGGCCTTATATATAAACCTTTAAAATTGTATATTTCCTTGAAATTATATGAAATTTTAAAGTTAGCCTACTTTCAAGGACATTCAAAGCGAAAAGATGCAGTTCTATAATTTAAGGTAAGTGGTTAGAAGATAAATTACACTTACTTAAATACATTAAGTAATTTTGTTAACATTGTCACAACATAAGGTTCCTACCAACTTTAGAACTCCCCTTTAAATAACAAATACAACAGTGTTAATATATTTCCTTTCAAGTTGGAATTGCTCTTAAATGCTTTATTCGATAATAAATATTGATACAAACATGTTAATAATTCATCAGCAATATAACTTTTTAGTCTTTGTGGAATGGAACTTGGGGTATTACAGATGATTGTGTATCACATTAGAGATGGGTCGATACCAGCTTTTCGATACTCGATACCGATACTAAAGTCGATACAAACCTATTAGATAGGATTAACAACACTGACATTAATTATTACCCCGTCCTTGACCCCCTAAACACTGAGCGGCAGCAACCGTAGAAAGAGACTCGTTTTATTAACTCAGAACTCTGTGAAATCGGCTGTAAATTCGTCCTTTTTGGTTTGACAGTTTCACATCGCATCGGCTTAGGCTGAACCAGCAGCAGTTAGTAGTCACTGATGATACCAGGCAGCCTAGTAATAGTAGTACTATGATACCAGGCAGCCTAGTAGTATAGTAAGGGATAACCCTATGATGATACCAGGCAGCCTAGTAGTAGTAATATTATGATACCAGCAGCTAGTAGTAGTAGTAGTACTATGAACCAGGCAGCCTAGTAGTAGTAGTACTATGATACCAGGCAGCCTAGTAGTAGTAGTACTATGATACCAGGCAGCCTAGTAGTAGTAGTACTATGATACCAGGCAGCCTAGTAGTATAGTAGTACTATGATACCAGGCAGCCTAGTAGTAGTAGTACTATGAACCAGGCAGCCTAGTAGTAGTAGTACTATGATACCAGGCAGCCTAGTAGTAGTAGTACTATGATACCAGGCAGCCTCTAAAGGTAGTAGTAGTAGTACTATGATACCAGGCAGCCTAGTAGTAGTAGTACTATGATACCAGGCAGCCTAGTAGTAGTAGTACTATGATACCAGGCAGCCTAGTAGTAGTAGTACTATGATACCAGGCAGCCTAGTAGTAGTAGTACTATGATACCAGGCAGCCTATAGTAGTAGTACTATATCCAGTACCCTAGTAGTATAATATATACCAGGCAGCCTAGTAGTATATTAGTAAGGTAGCTATTGAATAACCAGGCAGCCTAGTAGTAGTATATTATGATACCAGGCAGCCTATAGTAGTAATATAGTAGATAAGCTACATGATACCAGGCAGCCTAGTAGTAGTAGTACTATTATACCAGGCAGCTAGTAGTAGTAGTACTATGAAACCAGGCAGCCTAGTGTAGTAGTAGTAGTACTATGATACCAGGCAGCCTAGTAGTAGTAGTACTAGGGATACCAGGCAGCCTAGTAGTAGTAGTACTATAATACCAGGCAGCCTTAGTAGTAGTAGTACTATGATACCAGGCAGCCTAGTAGTAGTAGTACTATGATACCAGGCAGCCTAGTAGTAGTAGTACTATATACCAGGCAGCCTAGTAGTAGTAGTACTATGATAACCAGGCAGACGATTAGTAGTAGTACTATGATACCAGGCAGCCGTAGTAGTAGTACTATGATACCAGGAGCCTAGTAGTAGTAGTACTATGATACCAGGCAGTAGTAGTAGTAGTACTATGATACCAGGCAGCCTAGTAGTAGTAGTACTATGATACCAGGCAGCCTATAGTAGTAGTACTATATACCAGGCAGACTGATGTAGTAGTACTTGATACCAGGCAGACGAAGTAGTAGTAGTACTTGATACCAGGCAGACGAGTAGTAGTAGTAGTACTATAATACCAGGCAGACGAGTAGTAGTAATAATTTTAATACCAAGCAGTCAAGTAGTAGTAGTACTATAATACCAGGCAGTCAAATAGTGGTAGTACTATGCCGATTCTACACCGCAGCTGCAGTTTTGGATATATTATCACCGAGCTTTTTGGTTTTCCATATTGTACCATACCAATTAAGTGTAATATACTACAATCTCTATATTTTATGGCCGTGGGCTAGCAAACATATTTTAATCGATTTCATTGTGATTCATTCTATTTTTGCCAGGATTTTTCGATATATTTCAATTTTTTTCGATACTTGATACTATTTTTAACTACCCACTTGATACTTGATACCCCCAAATATGGATGGTATCGAGGTATCATGAAAAGTATTCACCCATTCCTATAATATCACATATTTTATTATAACTCTCGTAAATCGAGCCCTCGGAAACACTCACTCCCGAAAGTGTATGGCTTTGTTTCCACGAATGATAAAATTAAATATTTCCTATGCTTTGTGTGTAAAATTGTAATAGTTTGATGAGGACGAGTATAACAGTGAGGACTATCAGCTTATAGTTTAGAAGGACGTTACTTTAATATTTACCAAAGTATTTCTCGTGAGGCTAGACAGTAAAGATTATTGCGCTCAAGAATGGAAGTTAGAGGCTGTGTGTATTATATTGGGGCTACATACAACAGCACAGGGTGGTCTACCTTTATTTATAATAAACAAATCTTTACTAAGTATTAATCTATCTTTGGGCACCACGTGTCACTAACCATCAGGACTATAACATATTTACGCCAGTGAGGTAGAGATGGGGAAATTTGAATTCAGAGGTAATATACCAACACCTGAGTAGAGTTAGTGTGGAAAGCCATTTAAGGAAAATTCTCACAGTACAAACCACCTGTATTTAAAACCCTGACCTCCCCGTCACCAGTGAGCTTGGCACGAATACACTGAAGACTTCACCCATCGACGCTGGTTTATGATTTTAAGCTAGAAAGCTACCTGAATCAATGGGTACGTTAATATTAGCCTATTTATCCTGGTTTCCGGTGATGGGGAGGTTGTAGTTCGAGTACCTGCCCGGTGTACCGAGCGTGGTGTTTTCCTTTGTGGTTCTCCACTCTCTCTCCACACAAATATTGGTACAGTACGTGTTCTCTAAATTATACGTCATTATCTCAAGGAAATTATCATGATTGATATTTATGCATATAATCTAAACGAGTATTCAAACACTGTTAAAGAAAAGTAACAAAAATAGAGGAACAAATAGACATGTAATAAACATAACAGTTTCAGGTCCCCGGATATATACAGTAAAACAAATGTTTATGTGTGTGTGAGGGGGAGTATATCAATCACTACGTACCGGTGAATAACAATAAACAAAACAAAGAGAGGGTAGCTACCATGACGTCATGTCATTAAAACTAAGAGCAAGGGGAATTGATAGAAAAAATAGAACGTCGGACAAATTTATAAAGAAAAATAATGGATGGATTGTGTTGTCCGACTTTATTTCGCAGTAGTTTCCACTAGAAAATAAATAGTTAAAAATACATAGCTGTATTGGCATAGTAAAGATATACTAAGAAAGGTTTACTTATAAAGGAGGAATTTGAGTGGAGTTTTATAACAGAATAATTAAATACAAAACGTTAGCTTTTAAGAAAAAAAGTAAAATGGAGAGAAGCTAAATTACGAATCAAGAAGGAAAGTATCAAAATCTTTAATTATAAATTGGTGAGTTTGTTTGTCTTTCATAAACATTGCGCGATACCTACCGTAGGCATAGGTTAGTAGTATCTGTACACCAACGTGTGCACATACAAGACAAAATTTGAAAATTTTGATTTGTTTTCCTTTATAATTAATTAAAAACTGATTTGGAAGCAAAAATGCCACTGGCAACGTAGGGCTTAGAGGCCCTATCTTTAAAATTACCTTCTACGTTAAATCGTTAAAATAAAAACATCTCTCTCTCTCTGGCCAGGTACTTTAGTCTAAATAAATATGAGAGTGACATCAGAGTTTTAGATCCACTAAGAGAAGTTAAATATAAAGTTGTGAAATGTTTTAGTAAATAATGCTCGAAAAAAAAATCCAAAAATGATAAGAAAACCTTGAAGGAAAAGGCTTAAAGATTCTAAAGGATATCAAAAAGATCTTTTAGCTGTAATTGTAGTTTTTTTTATCATCTCCTCTTACTGCTTGTTCAGGTTATATGTATATGTACTAATTACACTAGTTAGGTTAGGGATGAGGAAGGTCAAATTTAGAAGAAGTGTATCCGGATTTGTGAGGTGAGAGAACTTTAAAAGCCATTTAGTAAAAACCACCCTCAGTAAACCCGACCACGATTCGAACCCTGATATCCCTGTCATCAGCAGTCTAGACTATATCGAGTGTGATTCTTTAGACCATGTCACCATTGAAGTAGGTTGTAATTGTAGTTTAGCCCTGTGATTTGGTTAAGCAAAATAGTTGACCAAGGCAATATTTCACTTCTATATGATGCCTAGCTATCATTTATTAAGATGGCACTTCTTTCATAGGAATTTCTAGATTCTTATATCAATAAAAAATCATAAGAGACTGTGTAAGATCTTATTAAAATATGTCAATCAGTAGTATTCTGGCAAAATAAGGTGTTTGTAAAGTTATAAAATTATTGTTTTGAGAGATAATTAAACTATATAAAACTACATAACTAGCTAACTCTCCGGTCCACCAAAACATAAGTTTTTTATCCAATCTTTTTCTCAAAACACCTCCATCCAATCCCTAACATAATACACAGCCTCCATAAAATCAAGTTTCACATAATTCTTTCGTAGACATGTGGTCTACCATTGGTCTTGTATCTTCAGGTTTCTCTTCTAAACTGTTGTGCCCGTCATCACCCAAATGTGCCAAATGACCACCAAATTTTGATATACAAAAGTAGGCTTACGTTTAAATATGACAAGAACATAAATAAATATGACTTTCTATGACTTTGAATACTAATAATGTCACACCTTTAAACTCGGTCAGTAGCAAGTCTTTCCGTTAATCTAAGGATCCTGGTTTAGATTCCCTAGATAGCCAACAGGATACACATCCAGACTGATTGTACAAAAGATTTTTTCCCAAGTCATTTTCCCCCTCCATTTTGCAAGTGTGGGTACATATCCTCTAAGTTCTAACTTCTTCATACACACCTCATTATTAAAATTAAATGTTGATAGCCCAGGCGGGTGGTAAGAAATTTTAGTATAAAATATTTAGTAACCTTGAAGGAGAACACAACAGCTATAAACAACTATGCTTCCATATTTAACAGAACCAGATGAGGTTGATGCAAATGAACACAAGATATACCATAATCTTTTCTGCAACTAGAATTACTTTTAAGAAGTTTGCAAATAATCCTATTAATGCTGAAAATGGAAATGTTAATGTTATAATTAGTGGTGGTCCCTTTGGGTTCTCGAATTATGAAGGATATTCGATATTCTAGGATCAGAAGAAATTTTAGAAGAATATGTTTTAAATTTTGTATAGGAATTCTTTATTGGACTATTTTGTTACTTATCGGAGGGCTAACCCAACATAGCTATAGGACAACTTTAACAACTAGACTTCAGGCCATGAATTTACAACCTGAATAGATGTCTGATCCTAATAATAACTTAAAAGTTATGATACACCCTTTTTTAACTTAGGATCCTTAATATCTAAGTGGCAACTTAATAAATAATGTGAAATAGAAGTGAAATAAATAAAAAGGAAACCCTCACCACTGTTGGAAAGTTAATCGCTTATATTTACCATATTTAATGTGATTCAGATTCAGGATTCGTAGTTAAAATGAATATTTCAATTCGTGCAAAAAGGGTCTTGACACATCTCTACAAGTTACTCAAAGTCGTGGATAGCCTGAAGATGTCGGAGAATCTTTTAATTTGTCGTGGCGAATGGTATTTTTGACTCTACAGAGAAGATAAAGGTTTTTTCGTATTTAATCAAGCCATACAGGCCTATATAGCCATATATATATATATATTTGTCCGCATTTCAAAAATTATTATTTATATTGGAGTATTTCGTTTAGAATTCTTGTCAATTCTAATATAAGCTAGCCAAGAAAATTTGAATTTTTGGTCCAAGGGAAAATATGTAGAGATTTATTTTCTGATAATTAATGGTCATATCATTAGTTATAATCAGAATGTGAGTTGAGTTGTTCTTGACCTGAATCACTTGCTCTAAAGTTCAGCAACGCCTTGTTTGGCAACACGGACCGCAACGAGGCACTGAGTGAGAGAGAGAACACTTGAAGGAACATTGTTCTCTGCGATTCGCGACGAACACCCTGCGGGTAGAAATTAGTCCTACACCAACACTCGCCATTTTTGTTGTGTGTGTGTGCTTCTAATTGGATGTCTTTGTTCGTTCTAATGACAGATAAATTATGCGTTAGTTCGCGTCTCGAATACAGAAAGATTTGGAATCGTAAAAGACTACTATCCTCTCTTTCCATGAAACTCTTGGAAAATATACAGAAGTATAACACCGGAGGGAGGTGGATTGATAAATCTAACAAGGAAAACAAGGTTAAGAGAAAATAAACTCTGCTGTTTGCTAGGGATTTTTATTCGTTTGTTATTGTAGTTTATCTTTGTGGCAGGGTTACTGTAGATTAGCTCTTTATTTATGCACTTTATAACATTCAACATTCATTGTAGTGGATTGGTTGGAGATTGGAATTCCTTGTTTTCTTTCACTGTCTTTGTTCCAGTATTGGTAGTTCAGCTAGAGAAAGATTAAATAGATATATTAAGTTTCTTTTGAAAATGTATTTTAGTTATTAAATTTAAACTTTTATTTTGCCATCAATATAACATATTTGGTCTAAGGTTTTCAATCTTGCAGCAGACTGGCTTGCTGGTGATAGAGATATCGTGGTTCAAATCCCTGGTCCTGTTTAATGTAAGGATTTTTTTACTAAATAGTATCCCACTTTACTTCCAGGCAAATGCGGGTTCGCGTACTCTAAATTTTACCTTCCTCATCTCTAATACAATATCGTAGGCCTACTTTTAGTAACTTTTACGTCTGTCAAAAAATGTTCCTTACCCTCTGTCTTTCAGTATTCACAAAAGAGATGGCGATTAATTTTTTTTTTTATTTATTTAACAAACATTTTATGATTTTGGTTCACTTTCACTCTATACACGCCTACGTAATTACTACAATGACAAGGATACTTAATTTTACCATTTAACTAAATCTATCAAAACTGTTTTAAAAACTAGTTAGTAATATTTCTTTAGATTTCTTCCAAATTTAGTAAACAAAGAAAATCCTACTTAAGTGTGATCCTTCTCTCAACGCTACCTATGCCAGGAATGCTCCAAATTCTTAAACTTAATATAATATGATGTACAATTGATTTGTTCATATTAAATTAATCATATTTTTTATCAAAGGTGCCAAAATATTTAAATTATAGTGCTAAAAATGGTATATATTGTATATTTAAGGTAAAACAAAATCTAACTATAGTTGCAATATAAACTACTTTCGATCAATCTCAGTACATTCATATTCTTGAATTCTACCGTTATAATAAAGTTTATCCTTGAAAACCATATATTTCCCAGGAATGTCCCAATTAAAAATACCCCCTATCTACTATTAATCTACACTACAAGGCTTTACTTAACATATAAACCAGGGGTTTCCAACTTGTAAGGGCTCGAGGGCCACAGTGGAAACCTTAGGCATGTTTGCGGGCCGCACTTTAATAATAGGCCAATTTTCGTATAATTCTGTAAATAGAACAGAGTATCAGTATGAAATAATATGCATAGTTTAATTGAAACAAAGGTTTAATCATTTTAATTGCTTAAAACACCATTTTACAATTGCATAAAAGAGTGAAATTAAAAATAAACAACTATTACACCCAAAACAATTGAATTTCGAAGAAGAGCAGGAATGTCAGTTTATTTGACTTCATATTTTACAAATGGCAAAAAAAAAAACTAACCCAAAGTCAAACTGAAATTAATAATGTAGTCAAAATAAAACTTAAAAAAGGGCAATTTAATGGGAGTACTGTGGTCGATCAGCTGCATCTACCAATGAACGAATGTCCACCTCCAACTCTGTTGCTGCTAATCTCAAAAGGTGCAGCAAGGAAGAATCTGCAAGTCAACTTCTGTACTGATTTTTAATGAATTTCATAGAAGAAAAAATACTTTTACATATGTACGTGCTCCCAAACATTGAAGTCATTTTTAAGTCCAAATTGTCTTAAGTTTGGGTATTTTCCGCTGGATAACAGTTTTAAAAAATGTGATCCCTTTTCTTATCTGGTCTGTAGGAACGTATCGGCTTGTAGATTGCACAGCTCAATATGTAGGTGTGGTTCTTGTTCCTCGATTGTAGCACCAATATGATTCATGTAAAGTTGGACACTGCTTTTCAGTGTTTCAGTTTCCCTGAATCATGTGATAAATTCTTCAATGATTTCTTGAATGTGTGAACTGAGATCTGAAAAATCTATAGTTTCCTGGTCTTTCTCCGCCGCTAATTGTAGACAGCAAGGGAAATGTGTCAATTCATTGTTTTCCAAAGCAAGTATGAAAATGTTTAACTTGTTTAGAAATCCTGGTTTCTTCCTTGAAGACTCAGGTTTAAGGTGTTAAGGTGTCTGTTAGGAAAGCTAACTGCTTTAAAAATTCTGGGCTTTGAATTTCTTCTTCTAGTTCAGTGGTACCAGACGAGAAAAACTTATTAAGGAATTCAGGGATTTCCTTGAAAATAGCAAAAAAACCGTTCAAGGCACTTTCCTGCACTCAGCCACCTTACATGGTTGTACAGCAGCAAGTCTCCATATTCTGCCTCAATTTCCAGCAAAAACTGCTTTAGTTGTCTATGCAAAAGGGCTCGATTTCCACCTCTTAACATATTAATAATTTTAACCACAAATTTAAAAACTTCAGTTTTCTTCATTGATTTCCCACATAACGCTCCCTGGTGAATGAGACAGTGGATCATAGGACACGTTACACCATTTTCTTTTAGCAATCCTGTCAGACCTGTCTTCTCCCCTGTCATTGCTGGCGCTCCATCTGTCACAATGGCTGAACATTTACTAAAGCCTCCAACTATGTCGACAGTTTTTTAACAGCATCATAAATGTCCCTCCCTTTTGTTGTTCCTTGAAGAGAGCACACATCAAATAGCTCCTCTTTACTGCTGAAATCTTCGAAGGTGGTGCGCACAAATATTAATAGCTGACTGACATCTGACTGGTCAGTGCTTTCATCAAGGCATCGCGAGAAAATCATGCTTTCTTTAATCAATAAAATCAGCGATTTTTCTATTTGTTTTCCCATATCAATGACCCTTCTCTGTACAGTTTGGTTGGAAAGTGGCATTGATTCAAATTTCTCAGCTATTTTAGCATCTCCCAAGGCCTTTGCCATTCCCATAGCACACTTTTTAACAAGATTGTCTTCAGTGAAGGTTTTTTTTGCCTTTACAAGTTCAAGCGACACTGCGTAGGAGGCGTACAGGGAAGATGACTGATTTTGTAAGACTTTACTAAACATACCTGTTTATTGTTTTAATTTATTTTTGAAGTCTGCAACCAGTGCGTGTCGAGCTTCTTCCTTATATGTTGCATACTTGTTATCATGCATTGTTGAGTAGTGTCGTTTAACATTGTTCTCCTTCGGTACAGACACAATTTTCATGCATACCAAACATTGAAGCTTCCCACTGTTGTTAGTAATTAAATAGTCACTCTCCCAGCTTTCCTTGTAAAATCTGTTTTCATTTTCAATTTTGCGTTTCTTTGAGTTTCCGCTCATTTTTTATACGCGTAAAAGACTCAAGCAGCGGTACACTTTACACTCAACACAAAACAAAGCCTTCAAAATGGACAGTAATTTGTGAAACTTCACTACACGTCAAGCAAGCGCGATTGAGCGTGAGTGGAGACGGGAGGAGTAGCCAGCAAGCCTTCCTGGGCGAGCGATGCAGTGCGTAACTTGTAGAACGGCTGACTATTAATTATTTATCAACTTCGTTTGATCATTTTTGCCGTATGAATATTAATACATCTTTTGAACAAGCTATTAAATATTTTTCATAACTTTTCTTGAGATTTAAAAAAAATTCTTAAAATGATTGCGCGGGCCACAAAATGTGGTCTCGCGGGCCGCAAGTGGCCCACGGGCCGCCAGTTGGAAACCCCTGATATAAACCATTCTACATGTATAAATGAAATTAATCCAACTGAATTATTTTACCTTAACTTATTAAGTTATCTTATTATTATTATAGTATAATTTGATTTATAATATTCCAAATAGTGAAAGAATGTATTTGGTCATCTGATGCAAAAATTATATTTACTAAAGTGAATTATTTGGCATTATTTAAACACAACTTAAACCCACCCGCCCCCTTTCAAAAAACACCTTTACTTTCCTTGTAAGCAGCAAAGTTATTAATATTTTTATAGATAATGTGATGTAAAGTACTAGACTATAATGAAACAAACTGCTTATAAGTGGCAAAAAAAAACTCAAAGATTTTAACTATTTGAAACAAAGTGTTGGATATAAAAGTAGTGTTGATTGGTATTAATTGGTAAAAGCTGGGAAAACCAATTACTTCTTTACGTTTCAAGCAAGTATAATTCAATTATACCATTCAATAAAGTGAAACGTGTGCAATCATTTACGGTCTTCAAGTATCTAGTCGATTGGAACAATTCGTTAAATTGGGAAAGAATTATTTAAAAGTAAAGGATGATCGAAAAGTTCCTCCTCACTACCACACTTATACTAGAAATAGATTTTTTTAAGCGCCACGTTTTACTATCTAGTCAGGCTATATACATATGTACCCACATTTGCTTGGATTGAGGGTGGAATACTATTTTGGAAAACCACTCTTGGCACATCTAACTGGGATTCAAACCCCGTTAGTCCTATCATCGTCAGTCTAGTCTAACATGAGTATGACACAGTAGACCATAATATAATATTAACTTAGTCATCAAACCCTGCGTAAATATTACATGTTTAGGTAGTTATATTGGGTAGGGAATTGGGCGGGGAGGGCTGGGGAGGGGAATTTTTCGGGTAAGGTCTCAAGGGGTACCCCTCATCCGAAAATGGGCCCCGTAGCACCAGTGATTCCAGTGATTCATCTGAATTGGAGGGGAGATGGGGGGGAATGAGATGAGGGAGAAGATTTCACATCTTCAGGTCAACGCATTTCTATTTAAGTCCTTATTTGTCAATTTAGATCCATAAAATAGGTCAAGTTTGGGTCTGCCAAGAATATACACTCTCGTATTAAAGACATATTTTGGCGAACCTTTTACTTAATGTCACGGTCATAATTAGTTCCGGGTAACTTAACATATATGTTTTGAAGAACTTATTTGGGACTATCTTCGTTAACTTTAAACTTGGTTGCTCCTCATAAAGCAGCTGAGCGAAGCTCAGAAATTCCAAAAGTATATTTTAAATAAAAACATATAAATAATAAAAAAAATGTTGCACGTAGCTATTGTAAAAACATTTCGATCACCCTGTATATTGTGAAAGTGCCCAAATTTGCAAAATAAGTTCTACCATATTCACTAGTCATAGTGTCAGTAATACTAACAGTTTTGAAACTTAGAGTTAAATAATAACTCCCTTTCAAAAAATTATCCTAGATAATTACTGTGTTAATCTTTTCAAATATATTTTTTATATAACTAGTATAAGGCTCACGACTGAATAAAAATGTATAAGGATAGTATACACTTTTTAAAACAGTACAAGACAGGGCAAAATTTACAAAAATAAAGTAAAATATGTTTTTCCTTAATATTTAAACTGTTTTGATTAACCTTTAGAGACATATTATTCTAAAATAAGATTTTCTTTTCATGCTCAATATTGGACAGTGTGTTTCATATCTCTACATAAAATAAACTGTAAATGGGTTTGTACATTCGATTTCAACTAATTGTTTATTTCCAATAAAAAAAATCTTCGGATCAAGATGGAATCCTTCTCTGTACTCCCAATGATTAAGAATAAAGGTAAGCTATATATTATCTTCACGATATCTCATGAGCGAGTGAAGAAGTGTCGAAAAAACCGAATATCAGTGTGGTTACATATGCGTTTTAAACTTGTAGCTCTTCGAACATAGTACATTAACTTTTACTACCCGCCTCAGTGGACGTAGTTGGCTAACGCGCTATCGTATTGAGCTCGACCGCCGAGGACGGGGAGATCGAGGTTCGAATCTCGGTCGGGTGTAACTGGGGATGGTTTTTCCTAAATGGTTTTCCACTCTCCCTCCACGCAAATGCGGGTTCACTTCCTCTAAATTCAACCCTCCCAATTCCTAATCCATTAGCTTAATTAGTACTTAAGCGTATAACCTAAACGGGTAATAAGACGCGATACTAAATTATTATTATTATTATTATTATTATTATTATTATTATTATTATTATTATTTATTATTAACTTTTACTGTATAAATCTTCTTCGAGAGTCTCCTTGCCAGTGAGGGGTTTAGAAATGTCAACAAACCATTAATGTAGGATTCATTTTCACTTTATCATATCAAGAGAAAGTATTGTAATCATAAAAAAATAGATATCAAAATTAAGACAAATTTTACGTTTTACGTGAAAACTATTAAAAAAAGAGGACTTTACAATTCTGTCTGTCTCCATGTCTGTCCGTCTGTCTGTACCTGACCGAAGATCTAAAACGATTTGATGAATTTGTTACAAACTAGATAATTAGTGGTTGAAGAGCAAAAAAATGTATTTTATTTGCCCTAGCCCTTCAATCAAGGGTAGTTTACTAATGACAATTTTTTTTAAATACAAATTTTTCGAAAATGGCCCTTAACGATTTTGTTTAAAATGCATATCTAGGATTTGTTTGACATGAAATATAGTCTTGGAGACTTGAAATATTTTATAAATGGGTCTAGAAATTTGGTTCCAAATAATAATCTTGGTAATGTTTGACATAAACAATAACATTGTTTTCTGGTTTTTGGGGTTGAATTTCATTTAAGGCTAGTTTACTGATTTATTTTTCAAAAACTTGAAATATTTTACAAATGGTTCTAAAATTTGGCTCCAAATGGGTATTGTGGTGGTGTAGGACATATAAAATAGCACTGTAAGCTTATTTCGGGCTAAAATCTAATTTATGAGTGGCTTACTGATGACTGATTTTTCACAAACTGGAAACATTTTAAAATAGTCCTAAATATTTGGTTCTAAATGAATATCTTGAGAGTGTTTGACATGACAAATAACTTTTTATACTCTATTTTGAGTAGACATTCGATAAAGGGTCGTTTACTAAGGAGTGATTTTTGAAAATTCTAATAATTTTGAAAATGACGAGTATAGATTTTGCTTTGTATATATATATATATATATATATGTTTAACAAAAGTTTTTTGAGTGCAGGTTAAAACTCTCAATTTATATTCTCAGCCTTTTGTTTTAAAAAATTATAGTTTAATTACTAATTAATGAGAGCAAAAAAAATATTAAAGTTTAAAAAAATCAAAAGAGAAATAAAGATTCGGGGAAACTTTTGCTGGGTATTTTGTGGTGGTATGTTTGTCTACATAGTTAACATGTAACCAACCAAATAAACAAACTTACCGGTGAAATGAGCTGTTCTAGTTCACACATATAAACATTCTTTGGCTAGGATTGAGCAGTAGAGCAGGAGAAAATATACAACACCCTCTCAGAATGAACATAATTTTAACTATTAGAAATATAATTAGGCCTACTTACAGGGTACTAGTATGTACAGGCACGTGAAAAAACCAAAAAACATGATGATCTGTAAATAAGTAAAGTAAAGACAAAATATTTATATAATGAACTTGAGACAAAATAAATTATTTACTATATGTTCACTTCTTTAGTAATTTCAAATTAGTTCCCTACCTATCAGGTCGACAAGATAAATTACAATTTTTCTATAAAATATTAATAGCACCTTTGCAGATTGATAGAGACATGGTGGTATGGCTATGGTATGAGTTAAGTGACATTGAAAACAAATGTACATATATAAAATAAAGATAAAACACACAAATTGATCCTCACAATATTTCGGTTTGGGAAATGACGAGATGAGAAGTCCCGAGTTTTCCGGTACACTCATAGGGCCGTAAGTAACTCAAATAGTTTAGTTTTTTTTATATTGGTAGTTCTTGAAATGCATCCAAAATATGGCTGGGAATTGGATGAGTTGAATTGAATTCCTGGAAAATTATTGCGAGCTGGCTATCCCCAGAGAAAGGAATGGGTCACCATACAAATGTGTAGCTGAGGTGTCCCACATCGCAAGAAGGGCCTAGCCCCACAGACTATGCCGGATAGAATTTCTACTCTGGTAAAGTTGATGCACATACATATGGTGTTAACTTTTGTTATCATAGGTAAATTCATTACTAGAAAGTTCTTCTTTCCATAAAAATTACTCGGAGATACGCAACGGAACCTCCGCTCACCTCCATCACTTTCACCCCAATACCGCTATTTTTTCAGGAATTCTCCCGCCTAGGCTACTTTTCCGCGCATCTTCCGAGTATTACACCAAATTTGCCTTAAATTGGCTGCAAGATTCGCTAAAAATATCTTATCTTGCAAAATAGCCTTTTTATAACCCAATACAAAAATGTGAGAACTCTTAAGATTAACAATACCTAAATTATAATCTCTAAAACAATTACAAAATATTTCTGACTCTCTCCCACGTTGAAAAAAAGCTATCTGCCAGAAGAAACTAAAAAACAATAGACAGAAAAATTAATCTTCTCTCGCTCTTTACCAATGCGAGGCAGAAACACACTGCTAGTAGCACGCTCGTGTGCCGGGTTCGTGAACTACTTAACTAATCAAGATGAATCCCATAAAATAGATTTGTAATAATTGTAAGTAAGCTGAAAAAAGAAACAACGATAGAAAATGAATACAAAACAAGGTACGTAATAAAATTATGCAAAGATTAATATAATGTTAAATTTCTGAACTTTTTGTTTTCCAAAGATGTAGGCTACCAGGGAACCACATTAAATAGTCAATATCCCCACGTAATAGAAATTAAAATGAACGTGCTGCCAAGGCGGCCATTACTAATATCCTATATATATATATATATATATATATAGGATATATATATATATATATATATATATAGGATATCCTATATATATATATATATATATATAGGATATATATATATATATATATAGGATATATATATATATATAGGATATCCTATATATATATATATATATATATATATATATATATAGGATATTAGTAATGGCCGCCTTGGCAGCACGTTCATTTTAATTTCTATTACGTGGGGATATTGACTATTTAATGTGGTTCCCTGGTAGCCTACATCTTTGGAAAACAAAAAGTTCAGAAATTTAACATTATATTAATCTTTGCATAATTTTATTACGTACCTTGTTTTGTATTCATTTTCTATCGTTGTTTCTTTTTTCAGCTTACTTACAATTATTACAAATCTATTTTATGGGATTCATCTTGATTAGTTAAGTAGTTCACGAACCCGGCACACGAGCGTGCTACTAGCAGTGTGTTTCTGCCTCGCATTGGTAAAGAGCGAGAGAAGATTAATTTTTCTGTCTATTGTTTTTTAGTTTCTTCTGGCAGATAGCTTTTTTTCAACGTGGGAGAGAGTCAGAAATGTTTTGTAATTGTATATATATATATATATATATATATATATATATATATATATATATATATAAAATTTTCAAAAAATAAACTAAACTAAAATAATTAAATTACGGGAGGGTAAAACTAATAATTTAAAAAAATAGCTAGGGGGTTATTGAAAATGTTCACAATATCTGGGGAGTGTTTGACATGAACATGAGAAATAAATCTGTATACTTGTTTTGGGGGAGATTTGGCTATTGGTAGTTTCCTGATATATGTTTTTTTATAATTTGAATATTTTAAAAAATGTCTTCAGCAATTTGGTTAAAAATTGGTATCGCGAGACCATTTATTTATCAATAATAATAATATATCTTTATTTATCTAAAATAAATTAATTTTGTTGTAATTAATTTAAAACATATTATATACAATTCGAATGTTTTGGAAGTTTACCCTGAAGATTAAATTTAAAAGGGAATATGTGAATTGTTATTCATTGTAAATAAGAAAACGTTTTTATTTTTATAAATAACAAATAATTTAATGTTAGTCAACAAATGATAATTTTTGAAAATTTTAATTTTTCCAGATTTATTTGAACTTAATTTGTTTTAAAATTCCTATATAAAAAGTGATTATTGTGATTAACAATATGTTATATTTTTTTATAAGTAAAACTTATTTAACGGTAGGTTACAAAAACATATTTTTGAAAATTTTCTTCGAAGCTATAATACATAATGAATGGTAAAGTATTTGCGATTGTGTCGTACCATTGATTTTTGTAGTAAAAAAATTATAACTGTGCAGGTGAATGCAGTGACGAATTTATATATTTTACAACCTTTTATATAATTTATGTTCTATGATGCTAATTGTTCCTATATATTTTGTAACAATGTAAATAATCTATTTCTTCATGTCTTATGACAGCTCTTAGGCAAGTATATCGCGTTTTCTATTGATTGCGCTCGTTTGTGTACTCAGTTTATGGGCTGATTAATGTTTACTTTCAAAGATTTTTTTTTTTAATGTATACATAGGTTGGGATTGTCATTGCTATCCAGATATTGTAAAAAAATAAATTGTTTAATGGACGCAGCTGTATGTAGAACATTCTAATTTAATATAGTTTTCATATTTTTCTGTTCACATGAGACATTCGAACGCTTATAAACATATTAGAAATCTAAATTTGGAGTTCCGTTTGGTATTAAGAGGAAGATTAAAATTTGTCAGACAATTATAAAAAACATTCCAAAAACTTTTTTTAAATAAATAATAATAATAATAGAAGGACCGGAAAATGGGGAGAAAATTTTTAACCTTCAAAATTTCCAAAACTAATAAAACTTAGATAAAACGCTTCCCGGGTTTGCTCACTTTTCCCTGTGATTAATTTTATTTTCTAAAAAAAAAAAAGTGATTTATAGATTCCCCGTATGACAAACGGGCACACCAGCTAGTGCTAATTAATTATTAATAAACACGATTTGCCTTTCAATGAGAATACAAAATTTCCGAAAGAATATATAATGTCGTCTTTTATTTAAGATTGAAATGTATTATGTATATAATATTTGGATTCCAGTTGATTTGACAATCAGATAAGTCAATATTAATTTTCGGCAAACATTCATTTAGTTGTCTATTAAAAGATAATAATTATATAGTCAATGTTTTAACTTGACATCCAGGCTATATCCATGCGAGATTTCCACACAATCAGTATAGTGATTTTTGAGTTAAAGAGGAACATACAGAGATCAGCTAGTTAAAATATATTCAACGTATTTATTGAAGTATATTATATTTTACTAATCATTATTAAAATGTAAGTAAATTTCTTATATCATATTATTTTGAATATAGAAGTGTAATAAGTAAATAAGATCACGAAGAATTCTTATTTAAGAAAAAAAAATGCTAATCACGGATGGACTCTTTGTTTTCGAAAAAACAAAATAAGTTAAAAATGTCTTAAATCCTGCGTAAACAATCTAGCCACTCTTGTTCGACATAATATTGAGCTTTACAAACTCTTAATCAAGTCAACACTACTGAATGTTTAATTCTACACTTCTTGGGTAATAGAGTTACTTTAATGAACTAAGTTGGTCATTGTGAATTTGGAAGGGGTGTCATATTCTCTGACATGGAAGCTTTATCTACTGTTGTGAGCTACAAAGGTTAAGCATTCATTAAAATCTATCATATTATATCATTAAAATAACTTATTTATCTGGTGAAATCTCTCGTTATTTAAAACAATACTAAGTATGTAACCCACTCCGGTAGCCACAAGGTCTGAGGCGCTACTCCTACAGTAGACTAGACAGTCATTGACCGGGAGTTCGAAGTTTAATCTCGTTTGGGTGTATTGATGGTTTTTTCCAAAATAGTTGTCCACTCTCCCTCTACGCAAATGCAGGTATACTTCCTGTAAATATGACCTTCCTCATCCCAAAAAACACTAAAATACTTAGTACATTAATGTATAAACCAATTGGTTAGCAAGACGTGGCGCTATAATATGTTTATATTAAATATTAATAAGTATGTTTGGCAATATTGTATGCTTTAGACATTCATGATTGTATGTAAGTTAATTTAATAGAGATACCAAATATTATATTTTATCATATAGGCCTTAATTAAAATCCACACTGTTGGACATCCGGAATTAATATCAGGCTCATCTATTTAAGTTTGTGGATTACAGGAAATTCTGGGTTCGAATACCAAATGAGTGTACTGAGGATGTTTTTTCTTATATGGTTTCCCACTCTCTCACCACGCAAATGCTCATAGATATCCTCCCTTTTTCAACACTAATCCAATATAGTAAATAAAATGATCATCGAAGTGGTGAAAAAATAATTTAAATAGCTATAGTTCTCTAAGTCCCGCATGAGTATCCAATGTACTACGAGAGAATTCGTATTTATATACGATTTAAATTAATCAGTGATTGTGTGGACGCTATAATCTTAGGGTTCCTGATGACACAAAAAAGGGGTTGAGATATTTATAAAAAGTTATTGAGCTGTAGATTTTCACAAACATTAAAAATGTCTGAACTATCACTGGGCAGTGCCGTCGCGTGTGAAGTCAGCGTCCGGGGCATCCTTGAAAGAAGCACGACCCCCCTACCCCCCCGCCTACCCACCACACGTATTTACACCATAATTCAAAGGGTTATTGTTATGGATAAAATAACAAGTGGCGCAAACTTTACTGTGCAGAGTGTCACCAATAAAAAAAAACGTGTTTAGATCATCCAAAGGTTGCGCTTCACACTTTTTAATTATGTCCTTAGTTAAAATAGTCATAATTAATTCATGACACATACCTGTCACCTGACACCATGGCTGATAGGCCCAGCCCAGGAATACATCTCAATTTTTTATAATTAAATTACAGGGTTAAATAAATATATTTTAGTATAAATACGGTATTTTATTCACACAATTTGAAAAAACGAACGTAACAAATCATAAATTGTTGTTGTATTTGTGAAATTTTCAAAATATTATTACGTAGTTATTCACTTTTCACATTGGTAAATCATAATTAATACAAACAAAATATTTATTGATTTGTAGTCTCTATATGTCTGTCTATTCACTGTGTCAGGGTGACCTGGTGGTCTAGGGGTAAGGTGTTGGACTTCTGTGCTAGGGGTCCGGGGTTCAATCCTTGGTCCCGGCACAGATTTATCTGATTACCAAACCCTTCTTTAACCTCTGACAAGATGTGTATTAATCACAACTTGTGAATGTGAGGAATGCCAGGCCTCCACCGTGGTTCGGATTCCACGTTAAGCTATAGGTTCTCCATTTCATCTCACAATCACCCTACCATTACACATTAGCGTAAGTGCGTATAACCCGAACCGGTAGTAAGACGCGGTGCTAATAATAATAATATTCACTGTGTCAGCTAATTTATTAATATAAAGTAGATAGTGGAGGAAACGAAAAGGATAATCACGAGGCCTGTCAGCTGAACGAATTCATGTCGTAGCAGTGCCACCGGCTTACAACGGCTGCTATTTTCACTTTAACGGTTTAATTACACTGATGTTTTATAACACAACACATTAAACATTTTTATTTTCAATGTTTACAAGACGTATTTTAAAAATTTGGCAACATTATCCCTTGGAATCTGATCTTATCTTATCTTATGATAAATATTCAATCTTTACTTTTTTAAAACGATTTACAAACACAAAGGGGTACGCCCTAGTCGATTCCTCCTTGCGGTGGCTCTGTCACTGGGCTATAATTCAAAAAGTGAGATTTTGGCAAGCAGGAAAGATGACATATGCGGCTTTTATCCTGTGCACGACTAGTAATTCTTAAGGACGTAATAACAACAACTAGGTTAGGAATCCCTGAAAGTTTAAGTGACGTTAAACCGGAATTTCCTAAGATCATTAAATAGAAGAATATAAATAGATAGTCACTTACTTAGAGATATTTACTGACTTTTAGAATTGTTATCAATAATAACTAAAGTGTATAGAATTGCCGATTTTTTTTTTTTCCATACCGGTAATAGGAAGTATAACTTCATTGACCACATGTTTTATAAGACTAAATAAAAAAATTGCGTTTGGTATTTCTTTTCTTTTGGTTTTTTTAATATTGATACTCAGGATATCCTCATATTCACACTATAGAAATAGTGAAATAGTGAAAGGTAACTATAGTTTACGAGTGTGCCCACATTTGCGTTGAGTAGGAGGAGGCAAACAACTTTTTTTAATACTACACACATTTGGGGATTCGAAAGCCAACTTTCCCATTCACTGGTGAACCAAATAAGAAAATACTGATGTCTTTCTCGGGCTCGCATCTGTGTGGATAGCTTCGAGTCTTCTCACTATTAAGCTTACAATCTCTACAACCAGCCTCTTAAGAACATTTATCTGACCCTAACTATCCATTTATTATTTAAATTAAAGAGTTAAATATCGTCCAATATTTTATCTCAGTCAGTAAATCGAACGTTCACAAAACTATGAGTATCGAGTTCGTTTCCCAGCATAGTCGTAAAATGTATGATTTATGAACTTAGGGCTTAACCCTATAAATGATAAACTACTGACAGGGAGACTGGTTGTTGTGACTATTCTAAATTTAAATTAGTTTGCAATTCGATTGTTAATATAATCATTTGGTTAAAAAAGTGTATGTTAAATTAATAAAATTGTAATTATAATAATCAAAAAGCAGAAATTTGATGCGTACCACACCACATATCATGCAAAGCCTTCTTTGAGGTTCCCTTAATGATTTCTACCCTTCCCTCCCAATTATTAGCATCCCATCTTGTTTGTTTATGACGGCTATGAAACTAAAGGTCCTGAGCTTTGTTTCGTCGAGTGTTTATAGTGTACCGAATTACTCCGAGAGAGAAAGAGAAGTAATCTTGACTGTTTCTCTTGTCATCGTCCTCAGCTTCTTCTCTCTCCTCTTCCCCCTCCTTCTTCCAACATCATCCCTTACTTTTACCAAAGGAGAAACTTCATCTCTTAAGAGAAGCCTCTCAAGTCTTAACTGTGTCAACACTCCTCTCCAGGCGGGCTGTTCTACTACTGCTGTTTCACGTTGGGAGTTCCCCTCCCACTTTACCAACCCTCTCTTATTAACTATCCCTCTCTGCTCTGTTTCCAATGCAGCGCTTTGGACAAGTGCTTCATAATGTGTACAATTATTATCACGATGTTAAGAAGGATTAGGATTTTTAGAAAAAAAAAATCATAGTTTTTTTATTTGAGAGATCTAGCTGGCACTTTCTAAACCGACTTATTATATCGATAGCATCAAACCCGTGAACCTTAGAATATTTATCATCTAAAATATCTTGTTAGATAATCTAAATTTTATAGTTTTACCTTTTCTGGGGCACCGCTTCTTACTACCAATTTGGAATATCCCAATTTTTCATTCAAAAGATGAGATCGAAAACGGAAAGATTCCACATTTCGGTGTAGTGAATATTAGATAACCATTTGCATTTTATGATAAAGATGCAACTATTAATTGGAAGAATCCAAATATTAAAGTAGTTTGATCGCCTCAAAAATGGACAGAGTTCTAAGTGAGATAATAAAAAAAACTAATTCCAAGAACGTATTTCATCTATACTTACTATAGTACAGTTATAGAAGGATTTATCTAGGAAGAAAACTTAATACAATACAAACATACTTATTAACATGATAACCCTTTAAAAGAGGGGGGGGGGGGGTTCCATAATATTTGAGTAGGGTCCGGACCTCTCTGAAAACTTCTATGCCCTTGCATCTGGCCGTACCCTCGTTGAAAGCCATCGGGTGCAACCCTATCACGGGAAGTGAGGGCTCCCCTTGATTACAGAGTCCAAATCATCTCCTTAGGCAGGGCGCACACTAACGAAACTTGTTTCATGAAACCAGTTTCGTGAAACGCGTTTCATGAAATCAGTTTCACAACTGCACGCAAACAGGTGAAACGAAACTATTCAGTTTCATTCAAGATGTCAGATGATGAGGATGTGTTTGTACTTTGGTGGTGGTTTCGAAATAAAAAAAGAAAGCTAAGGTACTGGGTTCATCCTCTTATATCTGATAGGAGACACTGCAGTTATATAGTAGCCAAAGAATTGTGTGCAGACCCTGATAAATTTAGAAGATTTTATAGAATGAGTAAATCAGCTTTTGAGCACTTGGTATCTAAAGTCGGCCCTCAAATAACGAAGAAGGACACTAACTACAGGATGGCATTAGGAGCACTCCTACTCCTTTAAATTGTAATCGTACACGCACGGATGTTTTTCAATAGCTTCTACCAATTTGGTGTTTAAATGGTGTCTTCTTTTGCCATTGTCAAAGAATAACACTTGCACACTGCTGGTCTTGGCTGTAGTTCAAATGAAACTATCCTTCCTGAAACCGTTCTGGCAAGTTTCATAAAACCACGGTTGCGCAATCGTATGAAACTATAGTTGCGTGAAATTCTGTGTGCGCATCTATCTGTTTTAACGTTGAATAGTTACATGAAACTTAAGTTTCACGTTTCATAAAACTGGTTTCATGAAACTAGTTTCGTTGGTGTGCGCCGGGAGTGTCGGGCTCAGTGGACAGTTGAGGTTACTAAAACAATCTATGGGTTCCGATCACAGGTATGCTATTAAAAAAGTTCACCAATACAGATTTTAACAAAATTATATAAATTGTTGTTTTCTTTTGCATCTCTTCTTACTATCCACATAACTATCCCCATGTTTACACTGAAGAGATCATGAATGACGAAGGTAAAATCTAGATTATTAAAAAGCACCCTTGTTTCCGTGGAAAGAAACCATCCTCAATCCACCTAGTCGGTACTCGAACACCGACCTCCCGGTCACTGGCAATCTAATATATTTAGGGAGTGGTTGATACCTTAGATCATGTAAAAATCAATGTGGGGCGATAAATTACGATTAAAGAATCATTTATACCTGTGAAATTAACAAATAAATAGATGTGTTAAGGTGAAGTGTACACGAGCTAAGGGCAGTCATTTTGCAGTTATTATATCAAAACAAAATAAATCAAATTCTTCAGTAGAAACATTGAGTTAATTTTTATTAGAATGGTTGAAACAATTCTTGAATATCAGTCAAGAGTGTCCTTGAATTCAATGTCAACTTCTTATCTTCATTTAAAAAGTTTATCTCATCTAATTCCGTTATTTTCATGACAGATATTAAACAACTGTTGATATTACCATATGAAGAAATTAAATTCTATGTTTCTACTGGATCAATACATATTTTTTTGGCTGAGAAAGGTTTTGCTTTAAAACTGCAAAAACACTGCCATTAATTCACGTTTCCTAAATTCCCACCTTAAGTCTACAGGAATGGGAGTGTAGACAATTAATTAACTCGTAGTGCAAGTCCAATTAGATCGGTTACCAAGCTGTTTACGAATTTATAAGACCTCTAAATAATTCTTGAGGGGTTTCGCATTTTTGATGAAAGAATCCTCTTCTTTTATTATCTGTGACTGATCACTAACTTTCCCGAGAAACTCTTTCCAAAAGTTTAAATTTTAGGTTCACTCTAAGCACAGTTGTTTTTCTTCACTTTGGTTATTAACTTTTTGAGCTCTCTAATACTACTTTGTTTGCATTTTCCAAAGTTTTAATGAAACAAAAACTAAAAGTTTTTATTATGATTAGCCACATCATTATTTTTTTAGACAGTTTAATTATTTTATTTATTATTACTAATATGTTTAAATATTAATAAAAATGTGCCCTTTTGCCATATGATCTTCACGGTAAATATATCGAAATTGAAGTAACTATCCAGTATTATTAGTAAGTTCCTTGGACAAAATACTTATCTCACTACATCCAAAAGATTTTTATTAAATCATGTTAAATATCATGTCTCGTTATTATTATTATTATTATTATTATTATTATTATTATTATTATTATTATTATTATTATTATTATTATTATTATTATTATTATTACTACAATATTTAGATTTATCTTTGGAAAAATGTCTCTTTCAATTTCAGGTTGAAATTTTTCTTTATTTTCACTTTGAATTTGAAGTTAATTTTCCTTTGTGATCAATCTGTAAAACAAATAAATAGTACTATTATATTCAATAAGAATAGCTGTTGTTCACGTGTTTTAAGGCTTAATTCTCGTAATGGACATAAAAATACATAAATTTATACTCAATTTGTACACCAGAACGTTCAACTAAATACATATACAGGGTTTTAGCTTTAAATCGGTCTTGCTTTTGGATATCTAGCATTTATATACAAGAACACACAAATACACATATATTTTATTTAGAAAGTGCTATATTAATTTTAGTCAAATATTTTGATTGATTTGTACGCTTCACATCTTACTATCCCTCCTCGCTATCCGCAGTTTGATAATTAAAATGGATATATTCATATAAATCCAACGAGATTTTTAAAAATTTATATAGCAGTAAAATTTGAATGAAAAAAATTGCATAAAGGATATAGTAAGCAAATTATTCATAACTTTCTTTTCCTAAATTATTATAAGATAAAAAACTCATTTTAAAATAAATAAGTGGGAGAATCACTTATTTTTCTTCCCTAAATTATGTTCGTCAATTTTTTTAATCTCTCAGTCAAAGTAAATAGGGTATATTGAATCTGCCACTCACAGTTCTGAAGCAAAGGCCTTGTAAATTAAACCATTAAAATACGAATGTAATCAAAGACTGCTGTTCCCATTAAGTTTTATGAAAGTCGGTCAAGATAAAATTTGTAAAAGGCTTTCATAGTGTGAAATAAATCAAATTATTTATTTCATCTTTTTATATTTTTAGTAACACTTGGACATTAAATCCAGATTAAGGAACACTTATTTAAAATGTTGACTATAATATTGTTTATATAATTCTATCAAAATGATACACATTCATTGTATTTATTAACACTTTAAATTTATGTTATATTGGATACCATTTACACCAGAGCATTAATTAATTAAATTTCAATCATCAATTAAATTTCAATCGTCAATGAAAAACATATTTCTGCATAGCTAAGTTTGTTTGATTGACAGTACATGCTACACTAGATCATGAAGAGTGCTTTGCTATTATTTAAATCAACTATGCTGCTGTTAGTGTATATTAAATATAAATTATACATCCAATCAATATTTATTTATCCTCTAGGTTCATAGCGCTGTTTTTCTGCGTAGACTAAACAAATGTGGCTGTTTACCCTACCGAGAATACAATGTAGTCGTGCCTTCCTATAATGATTCGTCTAATCAGGCGCCTTCGTGTAGGAGTATAATCACCCCTAATTTAGCAAATTAGTCTCTCTTGTTTCTTAAGCTATAACTAATAACAGCATTGTTGAGCATACAGACTAATAAAAAAGATCACACAATGTGGTCGACTATAGATGGGTAGGTTAGGTTTTGAATTCTAGGTGGGTGTATTAATAGTGCGTTTACATAAAGATTTTACATTTCTACCTCTAATCAAGTGAAAGTATGTTTCCTCTAAATTCTACCATCTCCGGACCTTTACTATTGATACAATTAGCACATTAAAATATTATACTATTGAGTTAGGTATGAGGATGATAATATTTGAGAAAATGTTACAGCACCTACATGATAGCAAAAATGGCAAACCATTTAGGAAAAAACACAATTAGGCATAGCCTTCAGTTTCTCTAAGCATAGATTAAAAGTAAATACAAAATTTGATTGCTTCAACAGTTTTATCAAACAAACTCAACTTATCTATACTAATTTGACAGTAGATAGCCATGGTATATTAATACATAGAGAGGTCATGAAAATATTTCAGCCACTCCCATATTGTAAATAACACTGAAATAATTTTATTTTATAAAAAATTTGTTTCCTTATATGTGATATTTTTATGCTATTTACAGATATGCCTTCAGAATATTTCCATCACCCTCGGTTAGAAATAAATACGTAGTTCAAAAAACTTATATTTTATTTACAGATGAAACAAATATTGCTTTATAATAATTATTAACTTTATTTTAAATTCAGCCGATGACTGACGTTTGTATATAGTCTCATGCACATCCCTGATAATACTACAGCAGTAATCTGCCAGCATGCTCACTATTCACTTCCCTTGGTAGACTACCGTTTTTCCATAAAAGAAATGTCTTGGTGAAAACGCTCTTCATGCTCGTCCTTAACTTCACCAAGATTTTTTGGGAAAAAATCCAAATTCGAGTGTAAAAAGAGAATCTTAAGTGACAAGTTGCATCCCATTGTTTCATATGACTGAAGCAATTTTCCCACAATTTGCTGGTAGTTGTCTGTTTATTGTTTCCCAAAAAATTGCTGGTTACATCTTTGAATGCTGTCCAAGCTGCTAGTTCTACTTCCTTCAGAGTAGAATCAAAAGTTTTATCCGTGGTAAGTTTTCTTATCCGTGGGCCAACAAAAAACTCCTCTTTTATCTTTGTTTCACTCAAATGGAGGAATTTTTGCTGCAAATATAAAAAAAAAGGACCATCCTTCTTCATGACTTTGACAAAGTCCTTTTACTAAACGAATTTTTATATGAAGTGGTGGTAAGATTACTTTAGTGGCATCAACTAAAGGATCGTATACAACATTTTTTTTCTCCCTGGGGTCAGTTTCTGATGTTTATTCCAATGTTTCACTGAGTAGTGTTTGTCCTTGGCTCGGCTATCCCACTCACAAATAAAGCAGCATTATGTTGTGTATCCTAATTGCATGCCTAACAAGATCGCTATAACTTTTAAGACACCACATATGTTCCAACAGTGCTTGTTGTAGTTTATTTTGTAAAGGAAGTTGTTCATATTTTCATATGTTTCCTTCATGTGCAATGCATAAGCAATTGGTATGGAGGGATGTGTGTTACCATTGTGAAGAAGAACAGCTTTTAAACTATGCGCTTTGATGAATCAATGAAAAGTCACCACTCATTTGTGTTGTGATCTTGTCCTACTGCAGCCATGACAATATCAATATCTGTACAGTAAACCAAATCACCAGCTGAAGCAAAAAATTGAGCAATACCTTTTCGCCGGTAGCGAAATATTGAAATATATGTTTTATTCAGTAGCAGGTTCCAGCCTTGTAGTCGTGATCCCAACAATTCAGATTGATACTTAGATAAGTTCAAGTCCCTTACTAAGTCATTGATCTCACTCTGTGAGATAATATGGGCTCATTTGATTTAGAGGGTCAACGTCCGGATCGTTTATGTCCTGTTTCATAGAGATCGGCTCGTCTCCATCGTTGTCATCAACAATGATACATGTTTCAGGTGGTCAAGGAACTGGAAGGTCTTGACTGTGAAACACTGGTCTGATGGCGGAAGGCAATGATGGATATTGTATACTATGTTTAGATTTCAAGTAAATTCCAGATATCTTAGTCAAACAGAAGTAGCAATTTGTCAAATGATCTTTTTGTTCTCGCCAGAACATTTGGACAGCAAATGTGAACTCTAATTTGGGTGGAAAATAGGTGACCAGGATAATCCTGGTCACCTATTTTCCACCCAAATTAGAGTTCACATGCTTTCTTAATTAATGGTGTTATAGTCTATATAGATTTTATAGTATAATCACCACACACGTAACCAAAACTATCTACATGATTCTCACACTTTCGAGGCATAGTGAAGCACAGTACTCACTCAACCACAAATGTAAGTACACTGAACTGTTTAAACAAACTATTTTAGTAAGGCCACTAAAAGTTGGTGGAAGGGCACGGCAGTTAAAGGCATTATGCAATTCTAGGAAATATTTTTATTGCAAGGCCGAGAGAAAAAGGCAGAGACAAATGTTCTCCAACTCTTGACAGTAAGTAACATGTTGTATAATCAGTTTTATGTAACTAATGAACACTTCACTGAATTAGTTGAAAAGTTACTTGATTGAATATTTTTAGGACCATTGGCTTCCTGCTGTTTCTCTAAAATAGCTTTTATTTGACTCACTACCTAAATACATCATCCCAAGGCCTATAAAATGAATATATATTTTTTGTTCTTTTACGTGAGAATACAGTAAAAAATATAATAATGAATTGTTATATTTTATGTTTTAATTTAGCTTAAAAAAAACTATGAATTAAATAGTAGAGAATTCAAATAAAATTAACAGGAATAAATAAATAAGACAATATCTTTAAACGCTTGTGATATACAATATTAAAAACTGTTTTCTGATATTTTTTTAAAATCTGTGGGTGATAGAAAAACACTATTTTTAAATTTGTAATCAGCAATTAAAAAACACATCAAAATCATGTATCATACATCAGGAAACAATTATTGTGTATAACAGTGAATTATTTATTAAATAAAAGCCGCCTACCAATCCTACACTCCTTTTCTTCTAATAAATGTTCACAAGTCATCATTACATGCAATATATAAGAAGGGAGTTTAGCCAAAATAATATATATATATATTAAATATGTCATGTAAAACCTTTCAAATTCAAATCAGGGGATTATTAATGTTTAATAAACTTTTAACAATTTTACTTATTCTTTTTTTTTTTTTTGTGCTTTGACCAATAGACATGCAGAAAGATAAATCCATGTTCGGATTATATTAGATTCGGTTGAAGACTTTACATGATCCTAGATTTGATCACTTATGAATGATTCGTAGTTAAATAAAGATAGTATCGTAAATATTAGTTTCATTTGGTTGCGTTAAACTCCATAATGTAAATAATGAATGATCTATCTCTTTTGTAACTTATTGTTCCTTTGCAATGCCATGGCAATATGATCATGGATGTTTTAGAATATTGTGTATGTAATCGGTATTTCTTTCAGCCTCATCTTTCTACACGTTTGAATTACAAAATTACAAGCATATATATTAAGCTACTGTGGATAAGTAAGGTGGATTTCATAGGGAAAGTACACACACTTGAGTAAAGGGAGAGTGAATAAAACATTTATTATAAACCATCCTCAATAACCTCAGCCGGGATTAAAGCTCCGACCTCCCTGTTACCGGCAAATCAAATTAAATGAGTTTTCTACTTAGATCACGTATATTCTGTTTACTTTGAACGGTATGGATTATGAATAACACTATGGTGTAGCTTGTAGGAAGACGTCCTAATGTAATCCATCAAGGTAATATTGTAACCTTTCAGGGTGGACGAACTCTAAAAGTGTACAGTCCGTTTACTCTGAAATGTAACAATTTAGACAAGTGTACAGTCCGTTTACCCCGAAATGTGACAATGTATTCAAGCCTACATTCCGCTTTCGGTTAAAGTTTAGTCTCACGTTGACGGGTTTAACTTTGGCTCTTATCAAATAAACTGCACCTTAGTGAAAACAAGTAACTGGTCTCGATTTATATAGTGGTCAAGGCCCAGAATAATTCCCATGGTCAAATGGGTTTGGTTAATTAGGCTTAATTTAGGTTAAGATCTTCGTTGGCTACACACTGTAATATTCGGCTCGGTTTCTCCAAGGATTGCTACATCTAGGCGATATATATCATTGCTTAAAGCTCGTTCATAATGATCGCGTAGATAGTTTTCTATAATCCTAATAACTGGACCACTAGACCTGAAAAAATTTACTCTTCCAAATGATAACACTGGTCCATCTTTTTCTATTTTTACCCCTGAATAATCAGAAAGAAGATCTCCAAATAAACTCTCATCCAATATAAATCTCTGCGCATTATAATAATCGTTAAAAATCCTCATCAATCTGGATCTTACAGGCAGTGATAGTTTTGCCAGCTCTACTACTGCATCTACGAAGAAGTCATTTGGTACCTCTTTTATCCCTACTTGCAACTCAAAAAAATGTTTACCACTGTTCTAATCATATCAAATCTTAGCAGCGACTTTAATTCAAAGTATATTCTACCAGCCTCAAGGATGGACAAAGATGTCTGCTCAGCAACAGATATAACGTCCAGCGCATAAATAAGAATACGTAGATCAGCAACCCTTTTTGCTAGATCTTTATTTATGTTAAGCTCTAACAAAGAAGCTAATCCATGTTTATAGACCTCTAATAGGTGCTCATCTAAAATATCATGGCCTAAAGTTTCAATTGCACCCCTAAATTTTGTAACACCATCTAGTTCTACAAGATTAAGCTTACCAAGATTTTTTACTAACCAAAATGATACCCTACCAATAGTATTAATCTCGTTATCAGCGCGAGTAATTCCAGCAGTGATCATGGGACTGAATGCTTTAACGCTAACCAATCCTATAGGAGCTGCTATTGCTGGACTATCAGTTGGTGCAGCGCTTGTAATCGCTAATTGGCAAAAGGTAAAGGACTTTTTCTCAAGTATCTGGAAATCAATTGCAAAACCTATAGAAAATTGGATTGGTTTTGAAAAATTGTTTAATGATAATCCAATAAAAGTATTAGAGAAACCAGTAGAAGCAAAAATAGGCAGTGCAACCTCCCATCCCCCCCCCCCCCCCCCACTTCCCATCACCTCATCGGGACATAGAAAGAGCCTCCATGCAAAGGATGTACGATTTAGTACATTTAGGCATCCCCTGGTCCATGGTACATTAGTACTGGCTAATCTTTCCGCAAACTAAGCTGCATATTGATTTATCCCATGCACGTCGTTATTATTAGTGGAAACAAGAAAGATAGTATTTCTACAATATTACCCAGTTGTCTCACGTTCCAAGGCATGACCCTGTTGTCTCACGGTCCAAGGCATGACCCAGTTGTCTCACGGTCCAAGGTATGACCCTGTTGTCTCACAGTCCAAGGCATGACCCTGTTGTCTCACGGTCCAAAGCATGACCCAGTTGTCTCACGGTCCAAGGAATGACCCTGTTGTCTCACGTTCCAAGGCATAACCCTGTTGTCTCACGGTCCAAGGAATCACCTCACATTATATTGTATTGTAGGTGATACGAGATTTAGGTATTGAATATGAGCCAGGGTCACAAACAAGTAAGAAACAGACTGTCAACCTTATAGGGGTTTTGCTTTGCTCCTTTTGCCAATTCATATCCTTCAACACTTGTCCTCGCTAGTGTCACTGCTGGGTGAAGATAGGACTAACCGCAGCGATCCTAGTGGTGAAGGACTCAAGCTGCCAAAAGGAGCGCAGCCATTTTAATCTGGAGGTTGAGTGTCTGGGTATATTATTTGTCTGTGGCAAGGGTGCATTGGGAAGTGATTTTCCAAAATAGAATTATCACCAAGGTTTTTCCATTCTCTGTCCACGCTTACGTGGGGGCATTGCTTTGAAAATAATTTTGTATTTCCTAACTCTTAAATTTGGCCATCAACAACTTTATTCTTAAACTTAACATTTTTAAAGGAAAATCTTTTTCTTTGATATTCCAAGTCTATAATGTGTCTATTCATTCTGCTACAACAGCAGCACGCTCTATGATATAGTTTAGGCACAAACATGGCTCAATCTAGGAAGGAGTGGTTACAAAACCATGCGCTTGTTATAATTACTTTGAGCCCTTTGGTTTATATTTCCAACCCATCATTTTAATTTCCCTTTTGTTTCACTTGGACTCATTCTACCATTGTTATTCCATTTCACGTTATTTCGCTTTTTGAACATCTTCCTCTTTAATTTCCTCTGACGCAAAATATTTGACTCTATTTTGTACTATCTCTCACTATATATATATTTATTTATATGTATATATTTACATATATATGTATATAAATATATATTATTAAAGACATATCTTATATATAAAAATGAATGGCTAAATGTGTTGCTAACCGCAAAAATCGAGAACGGCTGGACCAATTCGGCTAATTTTTTTTTCTAATATTCGTTGAAGTCCGAGGAAGGTTCTTATGGAGAAAAAAATGGGAAAAATTGCACTGAAAAACGTAAAAACCACATTTTTCTTTTTCCCATTCAAACTGTTTCTAGCTGTCAATTCTAGGGATGGCGAACTGAGATAGATTAATCGATGAATCGATATTTTTGGGTCTTGAAGATCGATTTGAGCAATGAATCGATTAAGTGAATCGATCTCAGACACCCTAAAATCGACTTTCAATTCATTTACTTACTGTTTCGTTTTATTCAAATAAACAAGTACAACCATAATAAGTAAAAAAGAAAAACATTTGAAATTTAATTAGTAACTTTAAATGCATCCGTAGATTTGACACTTTATCTTTCCACGTTATACAGATTGACTTTGACAGTTTTTCAGTAGATTCTCAATTAGTGCGTGTTATTTCCTTGGTTGTTTTTAAATCGTGTTTTTTTCTTGGTTGTTTTTAAATCTTCGCTTCTCAATCAACACATTTACTTATGGTTTCATTTTATTCAAATAAAACAAAAGAGTACCAAACCATAATATAAAGAAAAACTTTTGAAATTTAATTAGTAACTTTATAATTGTGAACTTAACCTTAAAATTAAAATAAACTACTTGAATGCATCCGTAGATTTGACACTTTATACAATTTGACTGACAGTTTTTCAGTAGATTCTTAATTAGTGCGTGTTATTTTCTTGGTTGTTTTTAAATCTTTGCTTCTCAATCGACAAACACGTTCCTCGATTTATCTTTGGTTGATTGGTTTATTTTGTGTGTGTTTCCATTTATACTCAGTTCAAGACTCATGCCGCCTATAGGACGCGGGCGGAGCAATTTGGGTCGAAGAACTTTAAATTCTAGAAAACAAGCTAATTTTCAGTCTAATCGGACTACACAGCAACGTGAAGAGCGAAATGAAATTGAAAGGACTCGGATATCACAAACCCGTGCAGCACGTCATTCAGCTAATGATCTTGCAGGTTTGAAACGAGCTGATTTCAGTTACGATGTTTCAATTGACTACAGTGCCCACCAATGCGTTGCTATTGGATCTATGAACTCAGTTTGCCCACATTGTAAGGCATTGAAATACAAAAATGATGAATATGCCAAGCAACGAAACTCCGATCTGCAACATTTCGAAGAACTCTGCAATGGCAAAGGTTTTGCAGCAATGTAAATTGATAGTGTGGGATGAATGCACGATGGCACATAAAAAGTCTTTGGAGGATTTAGACCGAACCATGCAAGATCTGCGGAACAATCAAAACCGATTTGGTGGTGCGATAATTTTGTTAGCAGGAGATTTTTGTCAAACATTGCCAGTGATTCCACGGTCAACGCCGGCTGATGAACTTAATGCATGTTTAAAGTCCTCCGTTTTGTGAAAACACATAAAAAAACTAAATTTAAGCAAGAATATGCGTGTCGAGTTGCAAAATCATCGATCTAGAGAAATATTTTCAAAACAACTCATTGACATAGGTAATGGCAACTTCGCTTTAGACTTTTTCACTGGCTGCGTTACCTTTCCTGACAATTTTTGTCAGTTTACTGATTCAAAAACCGAACTCATTCAAAAGGTGTACCCAAACGTTGCTAAAAATTACAGAGATCATATTTGGTTGAGCGAACGCGCTATATTGGCTCCCAAAAACATGGATATAAATGAATTAAATTTCAAAATTCAAAATGAAATGGCCGGTGAATTGAGGACATACAAATCAGTTGATTCCTCTACTAACCAAGATGATGTCGTCAACTATCCACCCGAATTTTTGAACTCGCTGGATTTGCCAGGATTGCCGCCTCACAATATTCAATTAAAGGTAGGATCGGTGATCATAATGTTACGAAATATCAACCAACCGCGTCTTTGTAACGGCACACGGCTAGCGGTGAAAAAATTACTAAACAACGTGATCGAAGCAACCATTCTAAAGGGAAAGTATAAAGGAGAAGACGTTTTGATACCACGCATCTCAATGATTCCGACTGACATATCATTTGAATTAAAACGACTGCAGTTTCCAGTGCGGCTTGCTTTCGCTATGACCATAAATAAATCCCAGGGTCAGTCATTGAGTGTTTGTGGCATTAATCTTGAAAACCCATGTTTCTCGCATGGCCAATTGTATGTTGCCTGTTCCCGTGTTGGAAAACCATCAGCTTTGTTTTTTTACGCGCCAGGTAATCAAACAAAAAATATCGTGTACCATAAAGCATTACAATGAAAATATCATTTAACACATTATTACTAAAGTATTGCAGTGTACGAAATAGAAAACTGAATTTTGTAAGTAGTTGTTGTTTATGATTATGACATTAAAAATACATAGAAAAGTATATTAACATTATGCAAATTTATTGTTTATTCCACGGTAATTATTTGATAGTAAATAAATAAAGTGATCACTCTGAAATACGTTTATATTCTATTTTTTGTTTAAATTTACACATTTGTGACTGTATAGTATCACAAACTTATCTGTCCTGGTGACCATTACTGAAAACTAAAGATGCCATCACGACATGTACACCTTATAAACGACGCCATCACCAGAACTTGACCAGAAAAGATAAGTTTGTGGGACTGCCACAGTCCAATAGCTTTTGACAGAACGACGTCTGTCGGGTTAGCTAGTAATTAAAATGAATATTATATATAATATATATTTTTATTTTACTTGAACGTATAGTATTTAAATGAAGTAGCCTGTATGTGTGGGTTTCTACTTGTTTGGGTCAGTTTATTATTTTATTTTATTTTATGTTGTTGACCTCAGAGGTCTTTGGGTAAACTGCTCACCTTAGGACCCAGCTGAGTTCTACATATTATTTTCGAACGATACAAATTCGTAGCACAACTTTCATCGGAGGGGAGGTAAGACCGTTGGTTACATATCGACTACGGAATATAAAAAAATAAGGTAGGTATGTGAAAAATACATTATCCTGTAAAATTGGTAGTATATTTCGCTCTCACTCATAGAAATTCTCATGTGCTGATATAATCAGTCGGTTCAGAAAGTGTAAATACTAAAAATAAACTTTTATTTTAATAGCTCACGTTCACTTATTCATAAGGTGGTATTTAAAGGTTTTATTTGATAGAATACCAAAAGTATTGCGTAAAATACACAAAGCAATAGTACGTTTAACTCGATGGCTATTAAGAACTTGAACTAAAGGATGTGATGGCCAGTTATGGAAGTTGGGTGGAAGTGCACATGTGTTGGGTGGATAGGGTATGATAAAACCGCCGTAATAGTTCACACTTGGAAATCGTCCCCTCCACCTCGTATCCACCTCATCAGCTTGCTTGGCCGAGACTCAAACCTAATTATATCCGTCACCAGCAATTCAGTCTACTACGAGCCTAATTACTTAGAACGCGTGACCGTCAATGTGTGTAGGCCTAACATAACCAAGCTTACTCTCACGAAATATAGCCTGCTCTCAAAATATATTATAATCCCACATACTTGGATGTTACACAAGACTCTAAACACATTTATGCCCACCACACCGTGGGTATAAATTATTGACCTTACATGAACTTAATCCTTGCTGTAAAGCTCTAAATCATAACCCTTCCGCCATCAAAACCCCCTCTCTACATTCAAAGCTAGGCCCATGGAAACTTAAAACCGTTTAAAAAACTTTTCTACCAACGCTTTTAAACAATTTTCCGAAATTGATTCTAATTTCTCTGTTGAATGAATTGGATATTATTTAAATTTATTTTCCTTAAAATACACGTAATAAAAACATGTATCCGATCTATCTTTTATTTTCTAAACCAGACCTTAATCAAGATGGGCTTAGCCATAGAAGTGAACTAGAAAGCCCACCAATGAAAGCTTAAAGAACTTTCTTCAGCTTGTATACACAGGTTATCGAGAATCGTCAGAAAAGAGCAGTGGGGTTCCCTCATATCCCCCTTCACTTCCTAGGTCCCAAACAGAGGGAATCGTCGCGCGCAACAAAATGGGCTCTATTCCCTGCCCTTTTTTCCTTGCCAACCTGATACGGTTTCCACTTCTTTCAACGGGAAAGAAAACAGCTCTAGAAGAAGTCAACAAACTATATCCTATCTAGGAAATACCGAAGGAATTGAGATGGGAAGATGTGTTTGAAGAAGAGTGTTTTCCTTCTGTAGATTGACTTTTGGCTCCCAAAGTAAAAGAGAAAAAGGATTGTGGGAGGGGTGGAAGGAGGGTAGAGAAAGGGGGGGAAAATAACTTATTTCTTGAGTGATCCTTGATCCTAAGTTCACTTGCTTGAACAAATTCTCGTTTCATCTAATACAAAAAGTAATGTTCTATTATGTGTGTTTGTGTGTTTGTTGAATTATGTTTTGTGATATTTTAATTATTTTTTTGCTAGCTGATTCACCATAGCAACATTTTAAGGGTCTCTCAACTGTTAAGCCATAATGTTATCTTAGCTGGCAATCCTGGGGACCTGAGGGGAATGGGGAACAAAATAATGGATTTACCATTTGATTTAGTCAAATGCCACAACATATTTTAATATTTAGGCCTCATCCATCATGTTTACGAAGTGAGATATTTTTGTGAGATATTATTTGAAATAGACCATGCAGATATAATAGAGATATAGTGAGTGCCTGCATTGGTGGACACGCGGAATAAATTTCAGTCTCATTTAGGTTGGTTTGCCAGTGACAGGGAGATTGGGGTTGGAATCCTCATCGGGTATACTAGGAATGATTATCCTACAAATGTCTTTACTCTGCCTCCACGCAAGTGTGGGTACATTTATCTAAATCGTAACTTCCTGATCCTTACCCCATCAGTGCAATCGTAGTTCCACGACTGGTAAAAAGAAGGGCTGCTAAGTTGTTATAACCAGAGGGAACATATTTTAAAAAGATGAATCTAATTAGGTACAGAAGCAGCATTTGCCTGTAAAGAGGAGAGGAAACCATATGACCCAAAACAAAAACCTCTCAGCAGTGACGTGGATTCAAACCCTTACCTTACCGCCAAAATATTTAAAATGTAACACACTATAGGCCTAATATTCGACCACAAAATGATCCAATGGAATTTAATAACCTTATAGTTGTTTTACAAATTGAGATTCATGTATATATTATATAACCCTTTGGTTTTGAGGTAAATATTTTATAAGTCATAGTATTTTTAAATTTCAGTTCAAAGTTAAAATGGTGTGCAATGTATGTAAAAGAGATCATATTAAGAGGATGGTTTGTGGTACGAATGACTTACGATGGGAAAAGAGGATGGCTTTTTATTAACTATGAAATAATGGCTTATCTCAATTAATATTTATATTCATTGAACTTTTTATTGAAGCGAAAGGCTAATAAATTAGATATCTCTAATAGGAAAGTACTGTAAAAATAGATACATGGACATAACGACTGTTTTTTCAACTGTATCTCAATTTAGAATTAATTTAACCGACTGACCGGGTTGTTACGTGATCCAAGGTGTCAGTATCACATTTAAGTCGGCCACCAGCAACTGGGACGGTGAGATTCAAATTTCAGCCTTTCTTAACTGTATTATGGATCTAATTTATCTAAATTACTCTGATTTCCCTTACTCATAGATTAAAGTATTACTTAACCCTATGCATGGTCTAACATAAATCTGACTAAAATATAATTATAAATTGCCATATCTGCGCACACAAATTAATATAGCTGAGATCTAGTCGGATGTAATACTAAATCAATTTAACATGAGATTTTTACAGCTTTGAGCTCTCCACATAAAAATAAAAAGAATATTTCTTCAAATACTTGAAGAAAAGTATTTTTATTAAAAAGAAAATAATCTTCTATGCGTATAGTTAGAGCTGATTTAGCCCAGTTTCACTTAATAAGCCTAGTCCATACTGACAAACAATGTTTCTAGCAATTTCCCCAAACAAATGCCCACATACAAGAGCCCTGGGCAATTGCATTTGTGTTTGCGAGATATTTAGGTACGTTCCTTTAAAGGTGGCAACTTATAGAAGCGTCGAGACGCGTTGCAGAAGTTTAGATAAAAATAATCATACTTTATTGATTTAAGGAGACTTTTTTTTTTAATATTGGATTTCTTGACGTCTGCGATGAATCTCAGAGCTTCGTTAACTATGAGCTGTGAAACGCTTTCGTTACACACGACAATATTCCTAGCTCTTGATTATTTTTGTTGTATTAAACCAAACTATATATTTTCTTTTCGTTGTAAATATGGCTCCCCTGTAACAATATTAGTGGGTGTGGTTTAGCGCCGTGGTATTGGGCAGCCAATGTGTAGACACTGCACTTTATAAATCTAGAGACCCTCCCCTCCTAGCTACTAAACAACAACCCCCCTTTTGTAACGGGAGTCACCACAGCAGCTACCAAACAATACAACCCGCTATTGTTCCACTGTATTCTCTATTGTTCTCCTAGTGTGGAGTAAAGCCTCTTAACTCCAGAATGCTCTCTGCCATGGCGAGGCAACGTGAGAACAACAATGCAGCTCAAAAGTTGTTTTTTTAAATATATATATATATATAACGTACACAAAGGTGAAACAATGTGTAAGAGATTGATAGAATAAGGGAAGCTTTTCAGAGATAATGTGTAGTTCTCTTTCCTTTTGATTTTATTTCCTCTACGATATTGTATTTCGTAAGTAGGCCTATTTACTTTTACTTTCGCATAAAGATAAATTATTGTCATTCTGTGAAATTGTAATCTCAAATTAAGATAAAATCTTAACGTTTCATGTGTCCCCGAAATTAAAAATGATGTAGATATGTATATACCTGAGCTACAGCCAAAACGAATACATGGATTTGATTAAAATTTTATTCTGAGACGTTATAAAATGTTATGCCTCTGAAAAAAAATAATACATAGTGAGTTTAGACCTAGCTCTAACTAGGCTGCTTCCTTATGACTAATTTTTGGAAAATACGCTTACGTATTCTATGGCATTAGAAATGCATTGCCACACTTAAAAAAGTACGCCATCCAACCTATATTGAGGTACTAACCAGTCCAACCTCATTACAACCTATCTGTTTCAAGTATAAGCTAATGTTATCCTCCCATCCGCGTCTAGGTATTTCCACTGGTCTCTTAATTTTGAACACTAAAAATTTATTCTGGTCAGTTTCACAGCCTTAAATAATAACCGTTGAAACCACAATTTTTAATATTCTGAGTTTATATTTTTTTACAACATGATAATGTAGTAGCATTCAATTACCGGCTGCATTATCTTTCTAATTTACAAGCTAGTATAGTTATTACCAGTTAAATTTACGTCTACCCAAAACATCTCTCGTAACTGCCGTCAGAAAGCCATTATCATATTTTACCAAATTTGTCCTAGCCCACAAACAAGGAAATCTTTGTCTGTGCCCTAGACTGATCACTTTCCCTATATCTGTTAATACCTAAAGAGGCACCTTGATATGCATTGCTTTATTTGCCATCTCTCAAGCTTTAACCTTTAAATGATCTTTCTTTTTTTTTCCAAACGTAGCATTAATTGACCTTAAGTTTTTCAATGTTGGATGCGTTTAGTTTCGATTCACTAAGACTTTCTAATCGACGTAGTCTCACTTTTCTCCTCTATTAATTTTGAACATTCATTGTCGAATCCAAGGTTATTCTTTTCTCGCGAGTGTTTTACATGATAAACTCGAGCCGTATACTTGTTTATGTAGAAATATTCATAAGGATGGTCTACATATAGCAGATTTGGAAAATTCTGTTCAAAACTATATTATACTATGAGACAATAACTTATAACACATGCATAGCATTGTGCCTAATATCTAACTACCCACTTTAATGTGGCACTGGTAGAATTTATAGGAACTAGACTCGTACTTATATAAAATAAGAGTAATGCCAACTCATTACACCTGGTTGGTACTCTACTTACAACCACCTACCAGCGTCAGGTCAGACTATAGCACTTTTTATGTGTGTCCACCAACTATGATGAATACGTTGTAATTTCCCCTAACTTATTTAAAAGATATGGACGAAGTATATATTTTGATAATCTTTTTATACTTAAAGAGCCATAATATGTAAATTTCCTTTCATAATCATCCATCCATTATTTATTTTAATATATTTTAAACCCCATAAGTTGATTTCAAAAGTAAATTTAAATACAATAAGAATGTCATCATCCTTTGTTTAAATCTTATTTCCTTTCCATATTAAAGTTAGTTGCTGAATCAGCCGGGTTTCAGTTTACAGATACCTAGACAACCAATAATAAGTTAGCGTTTCATAACTTCAGCCAATCGAGAGCTCTCTTATTGCTTGGTTCAATACCAGATAGACAGGGGAATCCCAGAAAGAAAAATGTAGTCTGATATTAGGACTGGGATAGCTTCTCCCTCCACTCCGTCTTGGTTTGTCAAGTAGGCAAGAAGTATGTTGGTGTCAACTTTAAAAGTACAAATAAATATTTTGTAAAATATGGATTTTAAGTAAATAAATAGCACGTACATAATATACGAAGTCAATCTCAATGGTTATTATTATGTGAAACAATATTCCTGGAAATAAACTATCATAAGTATTACTCAGAAACGTATAGCATCATACAAATGTCACCAAACAATAGGGTTGGATGTTGCAATGTCCATCGTAGCAAAGTATTAAATTATATTTTATATATTCCTCAACAATACTGAAATATTATGTTATATCTGAAGAGGATGTGAAGATGATACTAATACCTAAAATTAGACTGTAAATAAGTCGATCTTTATGCTCCAAATAACTGTGGGAGAGGTTATTATTAAGTACCTACGTTCAAACTAAGGGTATTTAACGAATAATCTAAGTGACATGGATAAGGAAGGTAATTTGGGGAAATGACCCGCATTAGCATGTAGATGGGATGAGCTATCTTCAATGTTAGATCCCATATGTCCCCCCATTGCTGAGACATGATCCCAAGGTACCGAAGTGAAACTAAGCGTCTACAGAATTTAAGAACTTTTGGACACAGGTGCGAGTCTCTTTGGGTTAAGTTCGTACAGTTAAAAAATTTTAAGTCTAGCCTTATTTTATTTTTTAGCACCGCGTCTTACTACCCGTTCGTGTTATACGTTTAAGTAATAATTAAAATCAATTATGTATAAGGGAAATTTAATTTAGAGGAAATGTACTCACATTTGCGTGGAGGGAAAGTATACAAACATTTTGTAAAAACTACCCTCATTACACACAACCGGGATTCTATCCCCGATCTCCCTGTCATTGTAAGTCTAGTCTGACACGATAGTGATGCCTTAGACCATATTGCCCCCAAAGCAGATCACATGCAATTAAACCCATGGGGGGTATTTTAATATTCATATTAAATAGTATCAGCCTGGAAGCGCTCATAAGTTACGTAACGTTGGGTTAAATTAAGTCTTAGAGCGGTACAGACTGGTTATACTGGATGTTATATTTTATGTGGAATATTATCCACTCTAACGTAGCATATTAATTACTAAATTCCGTTAAAACAAAATTGTATCAATAAGTTTGAATAAATGTGGTGTACCAGAATGCCTCGAAATTTTAGGACCGAGACTTACTGCTTGTCCGGGGTATCCAAATATTTAAAGTAGTGGAGTAGAAATAGTGAAGGTATACCTTATATAAAGTGCACCCCAATTTGCATAGAAGATAATTAAGCAACCAAATAGAAGAAAAAATATAAATACACACAGCCGTTTTTCTAAACCCTGCTTTTCCGTTACTTGTGAGCTATATAAGACGAGAGTGATTGATTATTATGCCCACATGAACACTGGGTCGTAATACTTACACATTTTTTATGTTTACATCTCCATATACAAAACACAAGCATTTTCAAATAGCTATACTTTTGAACTTCTTGGAAAAGCTACTAAAACTGTTTCTTTCTCGTCCGCCTTGCAAACACTTCTTTTTTTCCTTTGATGGTTGAATCCAATTTACATCACTTATCACTATGGAAATAGTTGGTAAAATGGGATGAATATGTAAATGTTTTTCTAAAATTTTAACTGTCCAAAAATATCAAAATTACTGTAAATAGGATAAATTAAAATGAGTGAAAACTATTAATCTGATTGTAAATTATATTCTGGTATACTGTAAGGTAATGATATACTTCAAATTTCGTCCACGGCATTTCACGCTGTGTTGCCGTGCTTGACAAAGTAATACAATTTATCACATTAAAATGGAAAGAAGATCGTCTAACACTGTTCAAAATAATTAATATAATGAATTTTGAGCCAAGAAAGAGCACTTACCTTTTTATTAAACATATTTATCCTTCTAAGAATTAGGTCGACTATTTATTTTCATCGTCAGCCATGATTCCAAGATATGCGCAGGACTGTTAAATAAGTGAGTGGTGTGTCTCGTAATTATTAAAGAAGTAAGAAACGAAATTGATGGAAATACTTCCAAACTAGTGCACATTTCAACTCTGAGAGATGGAAATAAATATTTATACTATCTTTAAAACATTTTTCAAATTCGTTGCCATATATTTTCAATCTTCATTTTAAATTGGATTTTATTTTATATCCATCTCTTGTAGCCCCTTTTTATCTCCCAGGATCAAAAGGAGGCATACAAAAATACTAAATTACACATAAAGAAAAGGTGAATGAAATACAGAGTGGCCTGACAGGACAATGACTTTTGAATATATTATAAAATAATATATTCCCCCGTGTTTCCATGCCACCCCATCTGCACCTTTACCGTATTTCAAAAAAGTATAAATTGATAAAGCATTAACCAGGGAACACAACTATATTTCCAGGAAGTATTTGGCAAATTCAATTGGAAAGAAGCTAATTTCAACAAGCTTGACGTTGATAGATAAAAATGATTTATTTATTATAAAGAAAATGCAGTAACAATAGGGTAACATGAAAACGTATATTAAAGTTACATTTAAATAAATAAATATTGGTTTGAGAAACAACTCGAAACGTTAAGTAACAATATTAACTTTGTTGATCAACAATAGTGACGATAAAAGTTTATTAAATGTGTACATATCGTTAAGTATATATATTAAAAACCACTCTAAACGTTTAGTAACAATATTAACTTTTTTGGTCAACAATTTTGGCCAATTCATTACTTTAGTAAAAGGAAGGAGACAATAACTAAGACCTAATAACCAATATTATCAAAATATTACTAAGCTCCCAAGTCTGATGGACTTCTGCAAAAATTAACATTTTCACTATCCCAAGTCAGAAGGACTTCCAACAATCGTAAACATGTGTTTACGGAAACTAAAACAAAAGTTTTACAACAATTAACATGGTTGTTCAACAATAACTTTCTTATTTATAAGAACTTTGACATATACACGTCAGGTTTCAATAAGCGAACAGGCAATTGAATAATTTAAATCCAGTGGTTGAATAGTTCAAGATGTCTCTCATTATAGACTGGGCTGCTGATGAATTCAAATCCTGGTGAAGTGGTTTCTCCATTCTGCCCCACACATATACTAGTACACTTCCTACAAATTAAACCTACCTACCCCTAGCACATTAGTGTTGTTAGTTAATAACATGATAAGGTTATGACACAATAATATACACTGTCAAGCAAAGTTTGGTGAAGTAAAGACAGGAGACTGGATTGATGACGACTTTAAAAAGGCACACAATTTGTTTAAGAGGATACTTTGATTTATTATCACGAAAACTAGAGTTATTAAATACTGCAAAAATAAAAGTAAGGTTAAAATTGAATTTAAGTACATACACATAAGTAACATTAATAAAAAAAGGGTTATAAATAGTCATTAAGTAAAGAGGGAATTGTTGAAAAATAAATAACAATAAAAATACTAGCACATATTTACAAACAATTCAACATCGCAATGCAACATAACATATTCACCAGGAAATGTGTACATGGGTTTATTTTTATTTTTTATTGTATTTTTCACAAAGCTATCATTTCTGAAAATGCACAAATCACTGATAGAGCACTAGATCATGTAAGCTAAGAGAAAAAGTGTGGATGTGGCCAAACTAATCAAGTTTTTCAACATTCCAGAAGAGCTAGTTTCTTACATTGCTGTTGAGTGTAGACTGGACAAAATTAATAATGATACAATAAGAGATGAAAAGTATGAATACAATTAGTAACACAAGCTTCAAAGATACAATACTAGGGGGCATTCAGGTATGATCTAAGCACCTTAGGGAGCAGGGAGGTTCAAGCATTGCCTATGTTTGCTGAGAGGGGGGACTCAGAACAATGCTTATGTAAGAAAGAGAGCGAAGGGCAAGAATGGACGAGGGCACATAGTTTACATTTTTATAGTTTGTCGAGTGAAAATTAAAATGTATAAAAGTTTTTTCAAACTTTACCTGAATTATACAATACATTTAAATTAAATGTAGAAAAGTGTTAATTGTGAATTATTTAGCAGCATTAATTTACACCTCTATTCATTAATAATTACCAGCAATTTATAAATTGCATGAGAAACCATGGTTATTCCAGTGATTAAATTATATATAAAAAAAGAAAAAGTCAATAAACATTACGTAAATAAATGGTATGGTGCACCACACAAACTTTCTCTCTCCTTTGTCTTACTATCCCTTAGGAAGGGAGATTTGGGGAAAAGGGGGTTACAAAATAATGAAATAAAAAAGATTAATGTTGGGTCACCAAGGGTCAACACTTCGTATTAAAATTTCGATTTCTGCTTAAAATTTTAACATTTTATAAAATGTTGCACATCTTCAAGTCATCGCATTGATATTTAATTATTCATTTATACATTTTAACCAATAAATAATGTAAATATTGACTATTGAGTCTAAAATGGAGATAGATCATTGCTGTGCAAACATTTCTCCTAAGAGTTTTAAGGAAAAATAACATTCCTTTTTTAGATACTTATATTTAATTACTCTATGGCATTGATATGTTTACAACTAGAGCTCACAAAATTGTAATAATATATTTGCAAATATCTCAGAAACTGTTGCTTTTATAAAAATATATATCAAATAAAAGTTTTTTATTTCTAATAGTCATACAATTTTGCAGTGATAAGCTCTTTAGTTTCTCAAATAGTTGTGGAGATACGGAAATTAACGCTTCTGTAAAGTACCCTAAACATAATTTTCATAGGACAATGAAAATAGCCAGTTTATTTATAATCTTAATCAACGCCTAGATACGAATTTTAATCAAAATCGTTTGAGCAGATTTTGAGAAAACTTATTTTTTCTCTTTTCTCCCTTTAAAAAACTACCCTTAATTTTAAGTTTTAATAGACACACAGACAGACGGCATTGCAAAGATTATTTTTTAGGGTTCGGGGGGTCATGAGACGTCGACATCCATCAAAATTTCAGGTTAGTTTTTTTACGGTCGCAATACTTATTCTTTATTGTCCAAAAAGTTAAAAAATATATATAATTGCGTATAGATTGAAAGTTATTGATTTTATAAAAATATGTTTCGAATAAAATATTTGTATTATAAATATATATACATATTTGTAATGCTAAGTAATTTCATATCTCAAATAGTTTCAGAGCTATTATAAAAAATGTTAATTTACGCATCAGACCAAAGCCCTTAAAGCCATTTTGCCTAAATATTGAGAGTAGCCATTTTGTTTGAAATATTTATTAATGTTTATGAATGAAATTTAATTAAAATCGTTTGAGCCGATTTTGAGAAAATCGACTTTTTCTCTTTTTGCCCTTCATTAAACTACCCTTAATTTTAGGGTAGATATCCAATTCCAAAAATCCCTCTAGACAACCCTATGAAGACCCTAGATATCAATTTTTAGCTCGATCGGTAAAATAGTTTAGGCTTTAGTTGGAGGTACAGGCAGACAGACGGAAATTCAAAAACAACTTTTTCGGATTCAGGGTGTCATGAAACGTCAAGATTCATCAAAATCTCGAGTTCGATTTTTTTGACGATCATCATACTTTCTCTACCTGTAAGATAGAGAGAAAGTATAAAGAGGGTGGTGGTTTTTTTCTTGTTTAGCTTACAAGAGGAGTTTAGATGGTCCAAAATGACCAAAAATCAAATTTGTGCTTATTAAAGCTGTGCGTAGTCCACTTTTTCAATTCGAAGCGAATTCGAATCGAATATATGAAATATTCTTAAAGCTAAATAAAGTTTGGAATAATTTTTTGGTTTGCTCTTTTATGCTTGAAAAAATATTATATTTTTGTTATTTATATAGTTTTATGTACTTATATTACTTGAAAATGTTTTATTGCACAATTATCTGTGATATTTAGTTTAATTATAATAAATCAAGTTATCTACAACTTACAATTCAATTAATTTAGATTTTTTCCATATGAATATTGTTTAGTATTGTACATAACAGCTCAGAATGACAATAATTGATCGTTATTGGCGAAGATTTATTATGGTCGAAGCTGATATTGGTGTCGAAGTTTCGAAGCTTCGCACACCCCTACTAAGTCCCATGTAATACAACCCCTTGAACAACCCATTATTTAATATAAAAGTTTGTTTTAATATTGATTTAAAATTAAAAATAAAATCTTATACGTTAATAAACCAACATTCTTATAGGTTATTTTAGCATTAAATTATTATGTTTTAGCCAAGTATTCTAATTCCCTTATAATTCCGTTTATATCCATCAAGAAAATGTAAAACATTTTTTGAAATTTAATCTGTCTTTTACTGGGATTAGAGCCTAATCCATTCTACCAATTAGGCTAAATCTTAATAACCAGGGGTTTCTAAGAGGAGTTTTGGAACTATCTATAAAACCCTTAAATAAAGGGTGAAAAGAGGAAAATGGATTTTCTCCAAATCGACAAACAATTTTTAATAAATTTCAAATCCAGGCACTGTTTAATGTGATTAACAAAATGGCAACTCACATTTTCAAATGAAAACTACTTTGAGAGTACTTTACATTTGCAGAAATTTCCCATTTTAATCATATCATGCTCTTATTCGAAATGTGAAATAACTTATTTCTAAGTAAAAGAAATATTTAAAAAAACTTCTACCTGAAATATATTTTTATAAAACTAAGAGTTTCTTTGATTTTGGAATTTTAAAAAAATGAGGTCCAAGCAATTGATTAGATTAATTGGTGAACAGATTAGTTATTTCTTAAGAGTTTTTCTCGGTATATTTCTGTAACAGCTAACATTATTTCATAGTGTTTATATATATAGTCTTTGTTGAATTATTTATGGATAAATATCATTATTTTGTTTCAGACAGATTGAGATAGTCTGTGTGGTGCACTGTACCCTTTATTTGTATAGTAGTATTTGTAGACCAAAATTATAGCTATATTCATAAAATGTATCTCAAATATTGGTTGATTGCTTTTGGCCAGGATACTAGATCTCTTGCATTCCACTATGAAGTGTTAAAATCATTGTCCTTTAGAGCGCTACAGTGAACTAGATGACCTTAAATCATTGTACAGTAAGCTTCTTTACAAAATACACAGTACTGAGATGGAAAAAGTTTAGGCTTAAGAACTCAACAAATGCTGAAATGACGGAAAAAGTAAAAGTGAGGAGAGCCAACCAAACCAATCCAAACCAAAACAAGTATTTTAGAAAGTGAAAAAACTAAATGAGGGACTTAATTGGGAACAATATAAAAGCTAAGAAGTAAAACATGGCGAAGAAACACTTGAGGTTGCTGCCTTTACTCAGTATGTTCAGAAGGTCCTTGAAGATTTCGAAGCTGCGAGCGGTGAATTTCTTAGTTTTGGTGACTCTCCCGCTCACGCTTTACTTTTGCTGCCTGGAGGGTTTCGCGATGCATCTCTGCGTCAAACTCCATCTTGAGACACAGTCTCTCCATCTCCAGGTGGTGCAGCTCCTTTGCCTGCTGAATATTCAGGCGGTGCAGCTCCTCTGCCTGCTGAATATTCAGGCGGTGCAGCTCCTCTGCCTGCGGAAAATCCAGGAGGTGCAGCTCCTCTGCCTGCTGAATATTCAGGCGGTGCAGCTCCTCTGCCTGCTGAAAATCCAGGCGGTGCTGCTCCTCGGCTTGCTGAACATCCAGGCGGTGCAGCTCCTCTGCCTGCTGAAAATCCAGGAGGTGCAGCTCCTCTGCCTGCTGAATATTCAGGCGGTGCAGCTCCTCTGCCTGCTGAAAATCCAGGCGGTGCTGCTCCTCTGCCTGCTGAACATCCAGGCGGTGCAGCTCCTCTGCTGCTGAATATTCAGGCGGTGCAGCTCCTCTGCCTACTGAATATCAAAGCGGTGCTGCTCCTCTGCCTGCTGAACATCCAGGCGGTGCAGCTCCTCTGCCTACTGAATATCCAAGTGGTGCTGCTCCTCTGCCTGCTGAATATCCAGGCGGTGCAGCTCCTCTGGCTGCTGAATATCCAGGCGGTGCCGCTCCTCGGCCTGCTGAACATCCAGGCGGTGCCGCCCCGGTTTTTAAACAGATATTTACAAAGTCTTATAAAACTACTGATATTTGGGTTTGGTAGGATGTTACATAAAATTATTCACATCAAGGCCACATTTTTTTCTAAAATAGCAATAAGACACAATTTTATTGCTACCATTACCCTCTAAAAATATGCTGAATCGGATGATACTTTTATAATGATTTATTGAAAAAAATTTTAAAATACATGTTTTAGGCATAATCATGAGTAATGTCACCAATATTATACTCAATATGAATAGACAAAAGATTTAAAAAAAAGGATTATTTGTGAATGTATAAATTTTATAGACACAAATCTAATTAATAATACAACTTTTGGTGTTTGCCATGCCCTTATGAGTGTAATAACAGTGATAAACTGATTATTTATTAATATTTAAAATAGAAAATGCAAGTTATAAATGTGACTAATTTTGTGTACTATTGCCAATTTGGACACCTTATTTCAATATTTGTTTACATTAAAATAAAAAAAAACTTATTTGATAATGCAGAATAATACTGGGCTAGGCCTTAGAAGACCTACCTGTACTAAACAGCCTTACATGCGAGTTAAAAGTAGGTAGTAACTTTTCAGGCTTTCAAATGTTAAACCTGTATTTCAAGGCTTGGCTGAAGGGTAATGTAATGTGAGCCACCCTACAAAATAAATTACTAGTGAATAAGTCTCATAAAAATAATAGCTGGTTAAATAATTAAATACTTTTGTTTGATTGAGAGAGATTTCAAGAATGATGCCTAAGCACCATACCGTATTAATAGACCTAAAATATATTTAACTCAAGATAACAACTAAAAAATTTAAAACTACGAATACGTTTTTACAGATTTTTAAACAATAATTGTTTCTGCGTCATTTCGGCCTAGTTACTATAAGCTTGAATTTTTTTTTTTTTACATAATCTTGAATTTAGTAGTGGATTTATTGCATTCTTGTGAGTGTTATATTAGGCAGTATAAAATTTGTAACTTTGGGGGTTTTCAATGAGGAAAAAATCGCCTAAATTGTATTGTTCAGGTTTGGTACCCAACTTGTCAATTCCTATGAATATTTAAGCATTTCTGAGATTTTGATATTGATGCCTTCTTATTCTTCATTTAGATCATCATAATAATGTAAATCTAAACAATAGATTGTGTGTGTTAATAGTAAAAACACTTTTTTTTAATGTAGCTTGTAATGACAAAGATATATTTTTATTGAATGCTCGTAATTTGTGAACCCCCTCAGTGTTTATGACTTTCTATAAGAAAATATTAAAATTGGTTTAATAACTTTATTAATTAACTTTTCTTCCAACCAAAATCATACTATAGCTTGATCTTTGCGCGTAAACAAAAGCAAGCTGTTTCGAGGTTAGGTTTAGAGTGTACCACGAACGTGAAGAACATGAAAGAGTTTATTTTACTAGCAATTAATTTTATTAATAAACCAACTTCTTTATTGATATTCATCGATATAGTATAACAGATTCAAATGAAAGGTTTACGAAAACCACTCAGCTTTAGGTGATTACCGGTATAGTTGAAACTCTTGGCTAGTGGTTATTTCTTCCCACGCCCTCTTCTTCACAAGCTACGAAATAACTCCCTACATCCGGTTTTTTACTTTCTATAATCGTGTGAGTCTTGATTTGCTCCAATAAATATATTCGCTCGTCCTCGCTTAAAGTTGGTTGTTTATGTTTTCCGCCATCTTCAGCAATATTTGGGCGTTTAATATCAGGTTTGCTAACTTTACGAGCAAAATCGTCACTATTGAAGGCAGTGGTTGTAGAGAATTTTATTTCCCGCTGGGGTGTGGTACTTCTGTGTACCCTCTGTGGATGATTTTATCACGTGACTGCCCGCCAGACGTTCTAGCAAGGCATCAGCCAGATTTAAGCCTGTTCTTTGCTTATGCTTCGCTTGTACTTTGTCAGTACTTTGGCCGTACTTATTTTCGTTCTTGCATACGGGCCTTAGTGTTGGCCTAGTCAGTTTACTTATGTGTTAGGTCAAGACCACACGTGCACAATCACGGGTTGATAGACGTGGGAGATAGTCAGTTTGGAATGAGCACAGTGAAATGGCACGTGGTTTCATTACATTATGTAGTTAAACCTATTATTTGACTTTATTATAGTCTTTTACTATTTTTAAGATGTTGTAGCTAATAATAACGCTACACCCTAGTCCATAGACAACTTTTTTATCTTTTGTTTTAATGCACGCGTGTTCTCCTTGGACTTGGGGGGGGGGGGGGGGGAAAAAGAACGTTTTAAATTTGATTCCTGGAACACTATTTAAAGAAGATTGGGGCTTCTTCCTTGGCGTTATTTTAACATGGAACCAAACCTGTTTGGCTCCTAGCTAGATTTTATTTTAAAAGTGGAAAAATAGTATTAAAGTCGGATATGAAGATATCCATAGAGATTTGTGTGTTTGGGAATAACTAGAGACTGTTTATTTCCTTAAATTTTGGAGGAGTTTAAATTATTAAAAGGAAACTAATTTCAGACAATTGTTCTAATTCAACATGGAAATATTTATTGGTGAGATCCAGCCAAATTTTCAAAATTAAATTATTTTCTCTCTCTCTCTCCACTCTCTCATCCATCTGTCATACAAGATTTATTTAAAGCTTTAAGAAAGATCAACCAAATTAATTAAGACATTTTACTTATAATAAAACATCAATTCATATTTTATTATATACAAATGCAACTATTGATTTTTTTTGGTCAAAATATTATTTTATTTTATTTATTCAATCTTATATAATATTATATGTATCTATTACATACTTTATTCACTCTGGTATTATTATATATTCTAAACTCTTAAATTTGACCATGTTCTGAGATATCTATTGTTTTAGTTTGACTATTTTATTGTTCAAAGTTAGTTGTTATAAAATATATTTTATCTGTAAGATTAGAAATTATATTTACACGGAGTTCCATAGGTTAGGATTGGGATGTGGTAATAATGAAACAATAATAATGTGGTAACAATGAAACAATAATACTAATAATAGTACTAATAATAACTATCCATAAAATTTTCAATATTTTTTAAATTTAATTTTATTAGTTAATTTGATTAAGTGATCCATTTTATTTAAATTGTTCATGTTGTATTTAATATATTTTCCTTGAACTCTTGTAGAGATTTACAGCACACCATTATTGTAGTTGGTTTAGTACATTATTATTAACATCGCATCATCTAGAAAGTGTTTCCCGAGCACATTCAGGTGGCTCGAGTGTTGATAGTTGTCGTGCACTATCAGATAGTCGGTCCTATTTCATAGGAATGGCGCCCACCAATAACACAAATTTGATAAGCAGTTTCGGTTTATATAAATTACGACATGAACAGTTTTTGACAAACGATCACTCATTTTAACGGCTATGAGTCCAGGTTGTCGGGAAAAATTGTAGCTTTCCGCAAAAACCAATTTTCTCAGAGAGGTGTCAGTTTTTCACTCTTTGTTTAATCACCATGGAAACCGTTATTTGCTGTTTGTCTGTAAATCTCTAAATAAATTATATCTCTTTGGCTAGAAAATAATAACTCATTCTTTTGTTAGTACTAACACATCACAATTTTCTCTTTTGTTAGATATTTCTCTTTGGATGCTGATCATAACACACTAAATTGATATCCTAAACTGAGGAAACATTTATTTTTTATTCGAATGCTCTTATCATTAATTCGCATTTAATTCAATAATATTGAGCATAATTCTAAAATTGAAAGGTTAAATTAAGTTCGTGAAAATATTGTCTACGTTTTGTTTCGCGCCCGATGAAATGATCTTGAATAATGTTTAAAATAGCCATTTTAACTATCTTAGTATGAGTTTTGTTGTTCATTTATCTCAAATAATGAGTTTTGATGTTCATTTTAGCAAATAGTAACATAAAGCAAAATACACAAGTTAAGCTATGTTTCAATTTTACCGCTTAGTTTTGAGGATATGTTATTTAAAAGTAATGTTTTGTGTACCATATCTATATTTTCACATTATCTATCTCTATCTGACAATCTCTCGCACACTCTCTCACACACACACTCTCTCTCCTCACACAAACATCATACACACACACTTAACACACTCTGTATCATATATTCTTCTTTCATTCTCTAACACTTTATCCCTATAATAAACTCACTAGCCTCACATTCAATCTCTAACGCACAATTTATCTCACAATATCTTAGTTACATTCTTTAAACTCCCTCAAACGCTTTCTCTCTCTCAATCTCACTCTCTCTATCATAAATTCACTCTCTCAATTTATCTCTAACTTTCTCTCTCAAACACTCTCTCTCGCTTAAACTCCACTCTCACTCTAATATTCTCTCATTAAACAAATCTCTCCCTCACTAACTCTATCTTTAAAACTCTCTCTCACACTCCATCACATTTTCTCTCTCTTCACACAGTATCTCTCCCAAAATGTTTCACTCTATCTTGATTCAAAGTCAAATATATCGGTACATTTCGGACCTTATACCACCAATTGATTCCCCACAAATATTTTGACAACTCTATATCATTTATTCAACTTTTACAAACTGTTTAAATGCACCAAACGTTGTTTAGCATTCATTGCTACTTGGTACACTACAAATGTTATCAAATATCCTCGCCAAAAACCCTTATGCAACTTTATATAAAAAGGCAGGAGAAATATTGACAAGAGAAGAAAACTTGCGAACAGTGCTGATCAACGAGGATACAACAAACCAACTGGAGAGGAAATTACCGGTGTTTTTGTTTCTGAAGATGGCGAGCCACCACGAAACTGTTAAGTGGTTGTGTGTGGTTTACAAGGGAGCCCAAAAATGCTGTCAACGTTAAGCCCTCATTGAGATCCTTTGATGTACCCCCTCCTCTTTCCCTATGATGAACCAGTTTGGGATCCTCAGTTGCAACACAATGGCCCTAGCAAGCAAAACTGCAAGAACTGCAAGGAGATTTGGTTGCAAAAAATGTGTTTGGAAAAATAACGACGTACGTATATGTAATTGAGTTCCAAGAACGAGAATTTCCACACTGCCACATGCGGCTCACCCTTGAAAATACAGCCAAACTCACAGAACCAGAGGACAGAGATGAACTGGTTTCGCGAGATCTGCCCAACCCCACGCAGTATCTTAAGTTTCATAATATTGTTCTCCAGCGAATGATGCATGGTCCATGCAGTAGTAATGATCCAACTTTACAATACATGAAATATAACGTCAGCTCAAAAAACTCCACTAGGGCATTTGCCAAAAGGACACTCGACGACGCCAATGGTTGTCTTATATATAATTTGATAAGCCCGTTTTCGGTAATAGAAACTACGAGGAAGTCGCTGAACATATTTTGACAAATGAACTCTGATTTAAAAATTTACGGGTCCAGGATGTCGGAAAAAATAGTAGTTTCCAACTAAAAGCTGATTTTCTCAGAGAATTTCCAGCTTTTCATTCTTTGTTTATGTCACCATGGAAATTTGATTTGTGCACGAGTGTAGATAGTATTTAGATACATATTTCTCTCTGGTTACAAATAATACCAACTCAACACTTACTTTAGGGGTATGGTGTAAAAAATAGAAAGATTACGGCCCATATTTTTACATTTATCAAACAAACCGATGATATTAGGCTATATATATTTTTGAATTGTTGATTTTTATCCACCTTTTCTTTGTCTTTAAATATTTACCTCTGTTCTTATGTATAATTTGATAGGCCCCGTTTCATGTAATTTAAATTACGAGAAAATGGCTAAACTGAATTTGACAAATATCCAATCATTTTAAATGTAAGGGGTCTGGGATGTCAGCAAATATAGTATATTAGAATAAAAACCCAAACTTCCTAGCGAGTTCTCCATCTTTTCCTTCCGTGTGGGCAGTGGTTCATCTGGATAATCATTATTTATTTTCATCACCTTGGAAATCTTGAGTTGTATGGTTGTATATCGCTAAATAAAATATTTCTCTTTGGTTAAAAATAATACCTAGATTTTTACTTGAGTGTTTTGGTGCAACAAATAGATATATGGATGGTAGAGGGGTCCTTTCAAAGTTATCATCGAGGCGTGATTCATATTAAACACCAAAAGATAAATATTTATATAAAGTCGATAGTCTTTGACGTGTAAACTTTTGAATAGAAAGTTGAGTAAAGAAAAATTATATATAAATTTTCCCAATAAAAAGTTAAAATACATTTTAGTGCAATAAATTGCAGCCACCACTGCAACGATCCACTAGTTATAGCTTAAACCAATAATAATATATATATATATATATATAAATTTAATAATCTCGTCTTTACCCTTTGTTGTTACATGCGAAAAGTTTATTAAAATAGTGGTTCATCAAACGTTTGTAACTTTAGTTTTAAATTCAAAATCAAATATAGTGTAAATCTTTGAACGTCTTAATAAACCGAATATTACATGAGTTAGTTGTAAAGGTTCAATTTTTGGTGGCCATGATTGTATGTAGTTTGGTTGCCATGAAGCATGTAACAAGAAGAGCTTGATAACGACCACAAACTGTTATTGTGAGATCACCATGTTAGTATTACCGCAGCAATTATATACATATGATTTATTTTATCTTTAACACGAATATGATATCATATGACAATATCGTTAATACTATTTTCTACTGCGTTATACAAATCAAGTATTTACTGTGATCTTACATCAATGACTTTTATTTGAATTATGAAAGCCTTTTTTTACGTAACTATTACTATAAATTCCCAATAATCATAAATATAGATTCACTCCATATTGTAACATGTGTCAAGTTTGATTTAAAGCTTTGTTTTTATATCTTATATACTGTACTAATAGTAAAACATTTGGTCTATTATGGTATATTACATGAAGATAAAGTAATTCACACTTTATATATGTAGAGTTCAATTAAATATTTAGTTTTAATTTTTGGATGACGCTCATAAATTCAATAGTAAAATTGAAACATTCACTTCACGTTTCAAATATAGGTCACGTGAACGATCTTTGTACTATAGTATATCTGTCTGAAACACTTATGTGATAGTGTTTAGTCTCTGGTTATAGTATAGAGAGTTATGGCTGGATCTGTGGTTCCAGCATTCTACACCAGAGGTCAATTCACTCTCTTGAGCTACTAGGCTGGTCATAGGTTACTATCAACAATCCTCATGTTTTCGATACGACAGCAAAATGTAATCAAAGCTGGATGTATACGCAGAGGCTTACAGAGATGTGTTGGTTAAAGAGAGGTATGGTCTTACAAACTTAAATCCACATTAAAATACTGTTCATTTTAATATTTTGAAAGTTTAATTATTTCAATATCTTGACCAAATGATTTTCAGTTCTTAAGAAAACAGTGAGTCACAGAAATACATTTAATTTTAATATATGGATTATGTTAATTGTTGAGTGTATGGACGCTATTAAAACATGGTTCCTTATCTAATAAAGAAATGGTATGGGGAATCACACAAACTTTTTTCTTGTTTATCTAAAAATGGATTATTATTATTATTATTATATTATTATTATTATTATTATATTATTATTATTATTATTATTATTATTATTATTATTATTATTATTATTATTATTAGCACCGCGTCTTATTACCCGTTCGTATCATACGCACTTACGCTAATGTGTAATGGTAGGGTGATTGTGAGATGAAATGGAGGACCTACAGTTTAACGTGGAATCCGAACCACGGTGGAGGCCTGGCATTCCTCACATTCACAAGTTGTGATTAATACAAGTCTTGTCAGAGGTGAAGGAAGGGTTTGGCAATCAGATAAATCTGTGATGGGACCGAGGATTGAACCCCGGACCCTCAGCAAAGTAGTCTGACACCTTACCCCTAGACCACCCACCTTCTATAAATGGAGACATTTACTTAAAACTCATAATATTTGCGAAACAAGATAATATACGTTGTTGCAGAGATATTATGGAAATTAATATTATCACATTCCGCCAAAGAGCATATATAAAATAATATTCATTTTTGCAGAACCATATTGAGAACAAATTAACGTCTCTATCAACCGAGGTAGAGAACACTCAAATCTCGATTTCAGAGACCTCGGAAACTTTAGGTTTTTTAAGTAAATGTCTCTTATTTTTCATATTACTATTTTACAATGATCGGTAGTTTCGTATCTCAAATAATGGCGGAAGTATGATACAAATTGGAGATTTCCGCTTGTGTAAAAATTCCCTCAAAGTTATTTTCATAGGAAAGTGAGAGGTGAGGTATGGTTTGTAATGTTAAACATTGCCTGGATACGAAATTAAATCAAAATTGTTAGAGTGGATTTATAGAAAATTTAATTTTTCTTTTTGTCTCATCAGTAAACTCACCTTAATTTTATAGTCATATATATAATTACAAAAATCCTTGGAAGAACCTTTTAAAAACCATAAATACAAAGTTTAAGCCCAATCGTTCAAATTTTTTCGGTTTTTTGGTTTAGATACAAACACACAGCCAGACAGAGAGACAAATGACATCGCTCAAACCAATTTTTCAGTTTAAGGGGTCACGAATATCAAAATTTTTACAAATCTTGAGTTAGATCTTTTTTTAACGATCACAATACTTTTTCTCTTGAAGGGGTCGAGACAAAGTTAATTGAACGAGGTCTCTAAGAAAGATCTTGAGCTGTAGATTTGCACCAAAATCAAGTCTGAATGGTCGCTGATATTTACTACAAACCCTGTGATATTTACACCTGATAAAGTTGACACTAAGAGAGAATTAAGTTAGTTGGGACCCGATGTTCGTGGGTTAAAACTCAGCTAGGATTGACAGATTTTTCTTGAGCGATAATAATCCCCAGCACAACTTCCTTTGGAGGGAAGTAAAGTCATCGGTTGCATGTTGATTGTGGCATTTAAAAGAACTATGGAAGGTATGCGATAAAACATTTCCTGGCAAATTGGTAGGCCCTTTCACTATCTCTTATAAAAAATTATCGTCTGCTGATATAATCACTAGGTTCAGCAAATGCACTTTTAATACCTTAAATTAATAAATAAATTAGTTTGGGCAGCAAATAAAATTAGCATTGATACCCAACGAGAGAAATTATGTGAATAAAAATATCGGTTAAAGTTCTAGAGGTAGATTTACTATTAATTTATTTTGGAAGCTTTTGACACACTTTTGTTACATATAAAAATAGTTTTTTCATATTTTATACTTTATAGATAGTGTGGCATTCTTTTGTATAATCTGACATTGATATGTTATATTTCTAGGTTTTATTAGAAGAGTAAGGATTGTGAAACAGTCTATAATGCATTAAAACTGAGTGTACATCCTTACAATTCGAATCAGTTGAATCTACCAAGGATGTTTCATCGGAAATTATTGTTAATTTGTGGCATCCGGCGGGCGTTTAAAACAAAACTAGCGTACTTTACATTGTACAATGTTAGCTAGAATTACCCCATACCTACTAAACAATGTACGAAACGCCAGGAGATAATTCAGGAAGCAAAACTTGATACCGCTGGGAGTAGAGGGCTGCGTTCACAACATAACAGGCTCTCTCGAATTTTAAGGTTTTTAATGGGGTTAAAGTAGATATCAAAGTAAGTTTGCAACATGTGATATTGTTAGCTTCTTAAATAATATTCAATATATATTTTCAATAACTTAATTATTACTATATTTTAATTATAGCTTTAAGGTAAAGCAACAGTACTCACCTTTATTTTCTCTCCTCTTTCGGCTGCAAACGAGCTCGACCACGTTAAATGTTGGTTGGAATGAGGTGATGAGACGTCAATGTTTGTTTTTCAATTTTCATGGCAACAATTTTTTGCCTAAATAAATAAAATATTGCTCCAGTACAAACATAGAATTTAATTTTCTTCTCATGTTGGTATCAACATTTCCTGAATATTTGTCATGTAAATGGTGGCATTTATCTAACCAACTTTTTAAATGATCAGAAAAGTTATCATTAAATTCCAGAAAACCTTTGACAGATTTTCAAGAAATTTTGAGGTCACCGTGCGAATAAAACTATATTCTAATTTTTACTGGACAATAATTTATTTATCTTGTGTTAAAAATGTTTTGCCATAAAAACTGCTAAAAACAGTGGTTTTTTCCTCGCGTCCCCTTTCCCCACCTCAACAGCTGAAACTTGCTATGAGCTCTATATCTTTGTGAGAAAAATCTGAAACTTGAAAATTACAATTTGGTACGTTATGTACAAATTGAGCTCGATTTGATTGAAATAGGGGGCTCAATATTTCAAAGCTAGTGGGAAAAATAACTTCTCTAAATGGTATAAAATAAAATAGATTGAGTATTTTCTGATAAGACTACAACCCAAAGCCATATTTATCGATATTAAAATCTCCCATCTACCGACACTACAGACTAAAATAAAGATTATTATAAAAGGGTGTTTATCTAGGATTGACAGAAAAATTAGAACAAACAACTTTTACTGATATAGCTCAGTGAACCATTATGCACTTTAAAAAATATTGATGCTCATAATTCATTATTTTTCTGTAACGTTGCATATTATTTTATCTACCCTCCCTGGTTAACTGTGATACTCTCTTTTCCATTATGTTTTTGTAACAATGTATATTACTCGTTTTCACTTATCTTACGAGAGTGCTTAGAGCACGGTCAACTATTGAAATCTACTGAGACTAGTGATTATTCGTTTCTTTCTCCTTGCGGTTGCGATAGTAGTTTGTTGCGGGATTTTTGTTTAATTTATATCTTATCTGAGGAAGTTGTTATTTAAAGTATTTCAGAGATTAAGATTTTTGGTTGTACTTAACTCATAAGGTATCAAATAAAGTTTGTTATATTGGGGTTCTTTGGGCTTTTTCTAATGATATTAAATGGTCTATCAAGGTAATTAAAGTTCCCGGATTATCAAGTTATTAGTATTTTTTTAACTAATTATAATAAGTGTTTATATTTATATGTTTTATAAATTATTTATTATTTTGTTATTCTTTAGGTACTATTTTGGTTTAGTATAGCTTCTATCCTTAGAAGGGTGAGGCGAACATATAATTTTCAATTCATATTACCTGTTCCCTTAGTTTACTTTGATGGTAAGGTCGGGGCTCGAATACCTGCCCTGTTATAATAAGTAATAATATTTAGCACGGTCTTACTACCGCTCGGGTTATACGCTTAAGTACTAATTATCGCTATGGATTAGGATTTAGGAAAGGTTGAATTTAGAGGAAGTGAACCCGCATTTGCGTGGAGGGAGAGTGGAAAACCATTGAGAAAAACCACCCCCAGTTCACACGACCGAGATTCGAACTCAATCTCCCCGTCCTCGGTGTCGAGCTCAACACGACTAGCGCATTAGCCAACTACGCACCGAGGCGGGTACCTGCCTGTTGACAAGGGGTGTTTTCCACGTGTAATTTATAGCTGTATGTTTTTGTACTTTTTCCTAGGACTGGTGATAAAAAACTATTCGACAAACTAAATCTTCATCCTACGTATAGACTAAAGAATTAACCAATTGCATTTAAGTAATAATATTATTATAAATACATAATTGTGTGATATATCTCTCTGTTTTAATAAATCACATATCACAAATAAAGAACAATATAATTATAAATTACGTATAATGTGTGTTAATAATAAAAACTGTGTCAGCTATCACGTGAAATAAACGTTAACATTGTTTAATGCCACGGCTAATATATAGGATCCTAGTCAGTGTACTGAAGGTTTTTTTTTCATAAATAGCTTCCTACACTCCAATAAAAATTTCATTAAATATCTTAACCAATCAAGGAAGAATAAAAATGGAACTTGGGAAATTAGAATATTTTTAAGGCGACGAGCATACAAAAGAGGACAGTAAAAATGGTTTATCTTTGGCGACGGGTTTGTGGAACTTTATCTTCTCTTCGTCATGGCATTATAAGTTGCGAACGATTTGTGTTGTACGAAGAGGAATACTCTAAATTCATCAGAAAGTTTTTAACAATTTTGTAGAGTATAAGCTGGGGCTACGCATTTCCCCCCTTTCTTTCTTTTTCAACTCTTTTTTTTTTCCATTCTTGGAGCCAAAACCCTCACCGACTTTATGATCCTAGATCTTTGAGATACGTTGCTTCCATCTTCAACAACAAATGTTTACAATTTCTTCCATCTAGTATCTCAAGACCGCGCTTAATATTGCTTGTTTTCTACAGAACTGTTATATTCGGTTGGTTTTTGCTTTATATTTGCTCTCTTATTTTATAGCGTATTTATTGGCTTTACAAGCTAAACATAATATTTCAAAAAGGAGAATTAATTCAATAAATCAGTATAAAAAATATACTGTATGAAGCACACACATTCTTGTTCTTTATTTATCTCTTTATTTTGTATCGGAAGTTGGAACTAAAGTTTTTATACAGCCGTAAATATTAATAAAGATAAGAACGTCACACAAATTATTATAAGGAAAATCTATTTTTCCCTACACAGAAGATATTCAACAATAAATAAAATTAAAAAACTCTACCATTTTAATAACCATCCATCAACTTATCTCAGCTGGAATCTTAATTGTCTACTGGACTTAAGGTTCTGGGTTTGATTCCCAGCTTTTCTAAAAAATTTATAGGTTGTGAAATCACGGCTTCCACTTTCACAGTGATGAATTAGCGGGAAGAACTGGTCTCTAGAATCAAAATACTTTTTAATTCATGTCTCAATATCATTTCTTTGATAATAAATTTCAAGTTAAATACCTCAAATTAAATCAATATAATAAGTTTAAGAGCCTATATTAAGGCTGATTAACTGGGCTACTCAATATACGATTTCCCTATAACCATAAATTGTATTAAAGTTCTATTTTCTTTAATAATTATTCTTCTCTCAGAACAGCCAAATTGGGATTAGTAAAATTATTTTTTTATGATAAAATAACCCACTATCTGAGGGTTGAGACGAATTCTTAGTTTAGTTCCTTACCCGGTCAGTTTAAATAATCTCTAGTCAGTTCATTGACACTTAAGTTGACCAATTATTATATTAAAAATAGACTTGGCTGATTTTATAATGGCGGAGAAAGAAGTAAACATAATCCTCTAAGTTTAATTTAACTTTTGGTTTTTAGTTTGACACTAGATAAAACTATAAAAGAAAACTTTATAACTTACAACTTAAAAGACAACGCTATACTATTAAGTATATAGTATGAAAGGCAAATCTTGGGGGACTAATGACTATAATTACGAACATGAGCTTTTCTCGATTATAATCGAATAAATTGAAGAATGACATCTGGACACTAAAGTGGAACCCTTAACGCGCCAATGTTCTTCTACCTTTGAGTTATACAGGTATCGTCTTGGGCTCAGGGAAATTCTGCATTAATAGTTTAAGAAAGAGTTGGTGATGGACGTGTGAATATCATCAGCTACTAAGAGCTATCACTGATAACACAGCCACCGTGGCTTTATGCTGACAATAGTACAAATATATTGTACTATAATAAGCTTAACCCACATTAAGAGTTAGCATGGTCTAAGGCGTAAATATGGTGTCTACTGGGTCACGAAAGTCCCGAGAGTCACGAAAATGCTACTAATTGCAACCAAAAAGGTCACGAAATTTCCTGAAAAGTCACAAATTTTCAATATTGTTGTCATTAAGTCACGAAAATATTTTTGTTTGAATTTCTCGTGCGTCGTAACAACGTGAACGCATTGAATGTTTAGCCACCCACTAGCCGCAAGCTGCCTGATTGTTTTTACCGTGATACCAAGGACAAGGCTAACAGTTGCCATATAGTTAAAGTATAATGTGGCGTGTGAGTGCATTATGCCTCTTTATGCATTATATAATGTTTGGCCGATTACCGAAGGAATTTTTTGGTCAAAAAAGTTCACCAAAAGTCACTAAGTTTTGTTTCTTCAACTCAGTAGACACCCTGGTAACTCTTGCTATAGGCTGGAGACTCAGATGCGGGGAAGTAATGGTTTGAATCCCAGATTGGATGTATTGAAAAGTTAATGGCCTTGTAAATTTAAGTAACTTACTTACAATATATCTTCCTCATCTCTACCACATTAATGTGAATATGTGGAACCTGGAAAAGAAATTCAAATAAATTGCAGGCTGCAGGGATGAGTTTTCTGAGAGATATTAGAAATATTACTAGTCAATAGAGGATAAAGAGCGAACAAACTAGGGATATCCTAAAGGCTATAAATTAGAAGAGACACTGAAGAGGAAAAGGTTGTAGTGGCTAGAGGATGTGATGAGAATGAGGGAATGAATGCTTAATAAATCTCTACAGAGTATAGAGAAAGGTATAAAACCTATTTAAAAAGCACGGACAAGAGGGATGGACCAAACGCCGTGGTGGCTGAAGGAGTGAGATGGAGACACCTGGTAGAGTGAGAATCTTGTAGAGATTGACAGGAATGGAAGAGGTTGTGGCAGAGGAACCACATAGGCTGAAACGTCCACTGATTATGATGATGATGATGATGATATGTGTAAAGCCCAAACACCTGATTCTTTGGCCAAATGGTCTAAGTCATCACTCACGCAATAGACTAGACTGCCAATGACAAGAAGATTGGGGTTCAAATTCTGTCTTGGTGTACTGAGGGTTTTTATTCCTAAATTGTTTTACACTCACCCTCCATGCAAATTCTGGTGCATTTAATTTCAAATCCAACTGCCTCATTTCTATTTCACTAACGTAATTAGTACATATGAGTTTAGCCTGAACAGATAGAAAAAACGTGGTGTCAAAAAAATACCAATGCGGAAAGTAAAACGTGATGCATTAATTAATTTTCAACTCGATTTTTGAGTTTGGTGAGCTGACATGATCTGTGATCTTACATACGCCGTTAATACACCGATCAAAGAACTATTTACAAATAAAGATTTTTAATGGGATAGTTTAAACCTGTTGTTTGGAGGTAAAGCAAAGAAAAATTGTATTCTAGAAAGAAGATGTGTACATGACAACTTCAAGTATTAATACAACTTATATAATGTATTCATTAGTAAAATCATTTGATTTTATCTGTCACTATTGAGAGTTAAAATAATTACCCATAAAATAATTTAATAATATAATAAAAGACTATAAACATTGACCGCAAAAGATCTGTTGTTCTTTCATCCATAATTCTATTATAATTCGAATAAACTGAAAAATGACAACTGGACATGGAAATCGAACACGGGACTTTTGGATTAGCGTGCCAATGCGCTACCACTGAGTCTGTGATAGACGTATGGATATATTTGTCTACTTATAGCTATTATTGATATCACAGCCACCGACCATTCTAGTTTTTATTCATACTGCCAATAGTACGAATACATTGTACACTCCAAGCCAATTAATATGGACGTTGGCAACTGTCCCACCCAGGTATATAATTATGAAAGGCGAAGCTTGGGGAATGAATCAATATAATCCACACCTCCATAACATACTCTGCCTTAAGCTACGAGTGAAAAATGACCCAAGGCATGAGACTATACCTGGATGTCCTAGGTTCTATTCCCGTGTCAGGTTTAGTTTTCAATTTGTTCGAATATGATTCAGTTATGGCTGATCTCCGTGATTGTATACATTTATTCCCAGGATTCACCTTTCATAATTATACACCTAATTGTGTATCATTGCTTTCTTCCATATAATATATTATTGGTCAAACCAAGAAACCCCAAACCATTAAAAATGTGTAAGCTCTCAAGGATGGTCCTCTCTTAAAATATACTATCCAAGCAGCACCTTTAATTTTTAGATTTTGTGTTGGCGTATTTTTAAACGTCTTTATAGGTATTTTATTTTTCAATTCACTCTTTTAGTCTTCAGATAAATATTCGTATCTTTTTTTGACACTTCACTTAGTCTCAAATCCCCTTCACCTCATTTTCACGTCATTTTTTTATAGCACCACGTCTTACTACTCGTTCGGGCTATACGCTCACGTCATATTTGAATTTATGTTTTGAAGGGAGTGTTTAAACCCTCATATCCTCCATTTTACAGACAATGACTGAAACGAGATTTTTGATTTAGAAACTTTAAGCTCAGCTTAGCTAAAAGGGAGTTAGAATATCTAAAGTGAAGTAATTTAAAATATGGAAAAAAAAATCATTAAAAACAAATATGATTTAAGTCATAATTTACCTTATTTATTTTAAACAAATCTTCAATACTAAGCGAATAAACCAAGGAACAATTAAAACTAAAAAGTAAAATAAATGGTACGACACAATAGCAACAATTTCTCATATTAAGCTTCGAAGATAATTTTCAAAAATAGGTTTTTAGTATAATTCCCTTAAACAATTTTACTTGTAAAAACAAACAAATTATCTTGTAAATCTCATTAATCAGTATTTATAATATATAAATGTTAAACAAATTTGTTCAAATAGATTATTAAAAAAATCAAATTTTCAAAAATAGTTTATCTGTAAGCTACTCTAAACTATTTGTTATCTGTAAAAATAAAAAGGTATTCTTATTTATTGTGAAAAACTGCTCAAAGATTTCCATTTTGAATTAAATCTTCAAGTTTAATTTCCTAAACATTCAAATCTATAAAATTTGTTATAAAATAACTATTCTTAAATTAATTTAGTTAAGATATATAAATATACATTCTTATTGATACATAAAAGAGTCTCCCGATTTCAATGTTGAAAAAATCACAAAAGTCATTTTTTTAACAATAAACTAAAAACTTAATAATACGATTTTCACCACAAAATTAATCAAATTTTCACCTTAAAACAAGTATCCAGCTTCATTTTCATGTCAAACTCTCCCCAAAAATACATTTTAAGCAAAATTGTAAAATAAATTTTCAAAATTATTTGATTTTTGGGAATTATTTCCTCAATAAAAGACCCTTTTTCAAGATTTTATCCAAAACAAAGTATACAGGATTAATTGTCATCTCAAAAAATCCCACGATACTAACTTGGAACTAAACTATTTTATTTAATAATGGATATTTGAATCAACTTTAAAAAATATATAAACATATTTTTTCAGTCAAATATTTATATAATAATAATGTAACTAAAACTCTATGAATTGAAATTTGGGACATTTAAAAAAAAATATTTTTTTCCAATAACATTGATAGCATTTTACTAATGGACTAATATTATTGTTATTTTTATGTATGGAAAATATCTATCAAAAGTGACAACTGCAAATAACATGCCTTTACTTATGAACACGTGAAAGTATGTCTACTAACTTAAATATAGCTGTCAGATATGTCCATTTGCAAGAAAATTGCGGTAGTGTGTGGAGTTTATTACTTTAATCACTTAATTATATAGGTTTTAATGTTTACACTATCAATAATATTTATTATCACTATACATTATTTAAATATAATTATTTAATGGTAAATTACTCATAACCTCAATATGAACAAAAAATTATTTCCAATTATTTTTATCTTTTAACCAAATACTATATTTTTTTGTAAATAGCTAAAGACGGACCTACTCAAACCCAAACTTAATAAAGACCAGCAATTGTTTTCCAATCAATGAATAAACGATGTTTAGAGGAGAGTTAATACCAAGGTGTGTAGTTAAATAAAGAGCCTTGAGAGGAAATAATTTAAACCACCCCTACCCAGGACAACAAGAGACGTTCAACGGTGTAGGAACCCGCTTCTGTGGCGGCATGGTCTAATGCGCTACTCTCATTTTGAACTGAACTGCCAACATGGGGAGATCAGGGTTCGATTCCATTCGGGTGCATTGAGGATGTTTAACCCTAAATTGTTTTTACTCTCTTTCTTCCCGCAAATGTGGATTTATATCTTCTAAACTAAACTCTTTATAATCCCTAATATATTAGTGTAATTAGTGCATTGGCGTATAACCCGAACGGGTAATAAGACAAAGCAATAAAAGAAAAATTCCGTGTAGGAAATGGCTTTAATTTTCTCCGTAGCTTAGTCACACAATTTCTGCTTAAGAGCATTTGACTCTTAAAATTGTATTGGAATATTTTAAGATAAATATAAGCTATAAATAGTGGTTCAATGATTTTAAATAATTTCATTTCACGAGTTAAAGTCCTAAAAGGTGTCAAAATTGATATTTTATGCGTTTTCTCTTACTATTGTTGGAGTAAAGTAATTATTAATTCATGCGGATGAAATTGGGTATAATCTAGACATTCATATGAGATGTTCACAATTACGTATTTATAATACTAATATTACTACATATTTTATTATTTTTTTACTAATAATACTATTTATATGTCTTCGTGTACAGATTATATGAATGTCTAGTTATACTACATTTCAGTCGCATACATTAACTACTTTACTCTAACAATGGTATGTAAAAGCATAAAATAGCAAGTTTTAACTTTTATACTCGTACTTCGTGAAACATTATAATTTAAATTCATTTAATCACAAGGGACTATAATTATATGGCATTTATTATTATTATTATTATTATTTATATTATTGCACCCCGTCTTACTACCCATTCGGGCTATACGCACTTACGCTAATGTGTAATGGTAGGGTGATTTTGAGATGAAATGGAGGACCTACAGCTTAACGTGGAATCCGAACCATGGTGGAGGCCTGGCATTCCTCACATTCACAAGTTGTGATTAATACACGTCTGGTCAAAGGTGAAGGAGGGGTTTGGCAATCAGATAAATCCGTGCCGGGACCAAGGATTGAACCCCGAACGTCAGCACAGAAGTCTGACACCTTACCCCTAGACCACCAGGTCACCTTATATATGGCATTTAATTATAGACTTTTTAAAAGTGTGCAACAACATTTTATCATCGAAAGACATAAATGTAATTAATTACACTTCTGCCTTGTAGCAAGCTCCTTTTCTCTCGTTCAAAGTAAGATTTTTACCTTTCAGGTTAGGTGACCTGGTGCTCTAAGGGTAAGATGTCAAACTTCTGTGCTGAGGGTCCAGGGTTCAATCCTCGGTCCCGTACAGATTTAACAGAATGCCAAACCCTTCCCTCACCTCTGAATAAACGTGTATTAATCACAACTTGTGAATGTGAGCAATGCCAGGCCTCCACCGTGGTTCGGATTCCACGTTAAACTGTAAGTCCTCCATTTCATCTCAAAATCACCTTACCATTACACATTAGCGTAAGTGCGTATAACCCGATCGGGTAGTAAGACGTCGGTGCTAATAATAATATTAATACCTTTCAGTTTAAAAGAAAGTATACATTACCATTGAAATAATTGACTATCTGATGATTTAAAAAATATACACTTTTGAATTTGGTCCAGTGGTAACATTTATACTACATTTCAATTTTCATTGATAGGCCTCTATAACGATTATAAATGTTAATATTTATTTTTTCACGTAGTAATACGTCAAGCAACAGCACTTTTGATACATATTATAGTTACCTATAAGCTAAAACTAATGATATAGATAAGTGTTATCACTATTGACAGCGTATTGCTGATTGGATGGTAAGAGGTGATACTAAGAAAAAATAAATGGAGAGGGAACTCCACACGGACTTTCTCGCTCTATTGTTTAAAAATGGAGATATTTACTCGAAGCTCGTAATATATGTGAAACCAAATAATATACACTATCAAACCCAAGCATAAATTGCACTATAATTATTTAAAACATTTTTTGAGTCCCTGTTTTAAGTTTTATAATTTTATTTTTAAAAAGATTAATTCTTCATTTTTATGTTTGGACCGATAAAAAAGACCAGTAGTTGATCCACAAGGATCAACACTTCGTATTAAAATTTTGACCTCTGGTTAAAATTTTCGATTTTATAAGGTGATGCACATCTTCGTGTCATCGCATTGCTATTAAATTCCTCATTTATAAATTTGGACCAATAAAATACTATACTACTATTGAATTAAAAATGGAGATAGATCATTGTTTTAAAACATTTCTCCTAAGAGGTTTAAGGAAATATAGCATAAGCTTTTTGAGAGATTTACTTAGGAATATATTTAATTACTCTAAAACTATGGAGAATTATTGCGTTAATACTTAAGTAATATCTCTTTACAACTAATCTCACAAAATTGTATTATTATATTTGCCAATATCTCAAAAAATTTTGGTTTTATAAAAATATATTTCATATAAACGTTTTTTTATTTTTAATATTACTACAATTTGGCAATTTTGTACTATCTACTACAAGCATTACTAAAATTAATTTTAAAATACTATAGTAAATCAACCTAACCTAGTCTAGCCTAACCTCAGTTTTAAAACAATTAAAAATTAAACCTTCGGTACTTAAACACCAAGCCTGTTCTTCACTTGTCCGTTTCACAGACCGAGCGAAACTCGTCCACTTTATTAAATGGATATTGTAGTTTACCAGTTCATGAACTGGGCAGCAAAAGTTCAGCGCAATCCATGAACTGGATTATTTTTTGCCCAATTAATGAAATGGTCAGGGGAATGGCTAGTTCACAAAATGGGAGAAAATTACCCACTTCATGAATGGGGCAAGTTCACACATGAAGTGTAACACATACACGTTATATAACATAATATTTATTATCTGTTGGTACTGATCCTTAAAACTTATTTAGTTTACTAGCCATTACATAACAATTAAACTGATGGGTTATGGGTGATGAAAGTTAAATCGGGATTAACTATACCCACATTTACGTAAGGATAGATTGGAGAACCAATATTACATTTATCACCCTATCTTGTAAGCTATACCATAGTGGAGTTAAGTAAGGTAAGCTTACTACTCTTTCAGGATGTATGAATGGTAGAGCAACAATATAAAACACTTTGTTCTATTATTTTGAATGTTGGATCTAAGCTCAACTATTTATTTTTACCACCCTGTCTTTGTACCAGTTTGAGTTATATGCATATTTACTAATTACGTTAATGTGTTAGGGACGAGAAAAATAAATTTAAATGAAGTGTACCCTCATTTGGTGTGTAGGAAAGGTGAACTCCATTCAGGATAAATCAACCTCAACACACCAGACAGGAATTCAAACCCACATATCATAGGCACTCCAAAATATTGTGAGAATGATACCTTATACTATTCGACCACTGAAGCAAGCCACATTCACTTTTCATTTAAAATATTATTCGTAGGTATATTTTCACACAAGGGATAGTTAAGAGACTTAATCCATTTGGTGTGGATTAAGGGGTATTTAAAGACGACGGGGTTAAATAATTGCCCAATTGCTTTTTTTTAATGTAAATTCCATCTCATTGTAGCTTCTGATGCATATTTCATCCCGTCACTATAAGGGTGCTATGTAAATTAAACATTCCCTTAAATATAGAGTTAATAAAATTTAAAATCTCTACACAATGACATATTTTATTGTCCTTTTATAATATCTACATTCACCGAGAAAAATAATCAAGAAAAACATGCACATAATACTTATTTTACCAGATAAAACTAAGAATATTATCTACCATTTGTAGCCTGTCATTTTATTAGTCAAGAACTTATCTTCTTTCATTTTTGAATTCAATTTCTTGGTTGGATTGTTTCGTAGATGAATGTACAGTACGCACGTTTCATTGTGTACTTCTTTCAAAACTTACACACATGTGTAAATATTGGGGTGGTGTCTGTGTACGAGACTAAAGAAATGTTTTAAAAATTAATTTAATATACACTACGTCTGCTAATGACGGGACGGAATTTACATAGCTTGGGGCAGTAAAACCTTCGGTACGGAATTTACATCATCCCAATTAAAGGAAATACCCACATAATTGGGTAGTGGTGGGAGAACCACAGCTATGAATCCCATGTGAAAAATACTCAAAATATCTCCGACCTCATCTCAGCCTCCCCGTTACAGATAATAAGTCAATTTCCAGTTGGATTCCTCAGGCCTCATTACCAATAGCACTAAGGTAGATATTTAAATTATCTTATTTTCAATTAGAATTCTAATACCATGGTAAACCACTTTTATTTTAGACGCCCAGGTCAATACGCATAATTCACTACTCGTACTACGCAGTGCGTCATAAGGCGGACGCCATGAATGACGAAATATGGTGATGTGGAGGAAAGCCACGGATTTTTGGCAGCTTTGCAAGGGGAAAAAATCTTTATAAAGAGGGATAAAAGTTCACGCCCCCTTTTTCCCACACGACATTACTACTCCCTTCCCTTCCAAGCCCTTTAAAAAACTTTGGGTTCCTAACTTCTTTATGTCTTAAATCCTCGGTCAGAAAGATTGTTATTTCTGTTGTTTTTTTCCATGCTCCCTTTTGTATAGTACCCATTCCCGACAGAGCAGTATGCCACTGTTTAGAAGCGACGTCATGCTAAGAAAGATAAACTTAACCCCCACAAGTCAAATTTTAACCTATTTTTCTCCCATCGAACCGCCGAAATAAGAACATTACTCAACCCAATGGATACACAAGCAAAGATTTCAGTCTACTCTTGTATTTTTTAATTGAGATAAGGAGGTCGTGGTTCAAATCCAGTGGGTTATAAACAGGTGTGTATATGTGTGTGTTTGTGTCTGGATAATTTCCTGATTTCTCCCCCCTCCCCTTCGTAAATGAAATTAAATAATATTTCAACTCTACTCTCACTGTATATTACCTATTTTTATATATATTTGACTAGACGAGTAATATAATTTCTAATTGGAAATAGAAAAACGCATTGCGTTTTTACTAAGACATTTCCCACTATACCTCCACGTGAATGCGGGTACACATTCCATAATTTCTGCCTTATTTATCTCTAGCCCATTATTGTATGTATATATATCTCAGATGGGTAGTAAGATGCAGTGTACACAAAAAATAAGAAGCACATAATTTCACGTTATCTTTCAGAGCTAGAAAACTAATAACACTCACAAACCAAACTGACACAGCACATTCAGCGTAAACTACTTAAAAACTTTTGGATATCTGTTGTATTTGTTTTTAGAAAAATGACATAATGCTTTTTTCTTTACTATTAACCAATGGAGAGTTTTTTGTACATTATTCGTGAGAGAATGGGCTCCTAGTGAAATGGAGGGTGTTATGTTACGCAGCGGGCAACACGAAATGATAGAGCGGATCTTTCAGCTTGAGTTGGCCTTGCGCCGAAATAGGTTCGAAAGCGAGAGATGAGATTGTGGGGTCAGATTCCTTTTAGCGGCGTGTTTACTTCCGGAAATAGAATGTTAACCTGTAACCTACATAACATGGAAGGTTTAACCAAGAGCATTAGGGATTCTAAATTCAAATAACTATCGTTTACAATTTATTTACAGACCCGGGGTGTGGGGATTCTTCAAGGTGAGGTGGGAACTTTTTTACCGCATATAACTACCAATTCTCGTTAAACGCATTTAACTAATCATGTGTAGTGGAAATGAAAACGTGGAATTTTAGAAAAGTACCAGCATTTTAATTAAGGAAGATAGGGAAACCATTTATGAATAAGTACCCATAATTCACTTGGCCAGTAATAGACCTGAACTCTTTATTGCCATCGAATCAGACTAGATGCTCCTGTGATTTGGTCCATATGCTCACTGATGCCAATTTGTGAAACTAAATAATATATTTTCATAATATAAGTTTTACAAAATGTGCCTGACTTTATTATTAATTATGTAATTTATGAGAACTTTATGCTATTTTTACAAATTAATTTAAGATAATTGTATAGTTATTACAAATCTACGCATGCAACACTATGGGTCACTATATGGGTTAGTTGGTTATCGGAAGTCAAGGTTCGTATCTTGGGTGGGTACACTGGGGATTAATTTCCACAGGTGATCTATCACTTTGGTTTTCATATCCAAAATTTAAAAAAGTTTGGTTTAGCTTTCTAAGGACTACTTTTCTCATTCTTTCCACTTAAATTGAACAGTTAGTAGATTTTATGTAAGAAATTTAATTTTAACTAAACCATTACTTTAAATGATAACATATTAATAGGACTTTTATTGATACATAAATACATACATGTATACTTGCATTTAGTTCTTTCATCTCGAATAAATTAAAATTTGTTAATTTGAAATTTATTTTAATTTTTGAAAACAATAAGGTTGATAGCTTCTCTCTATTATTTATAATTTTGTAGCCATTCTTACCGCAACTGTGGGCATGTGGCTTGAAGATTTACAATAGAGCTTTGAATGGTTTTTATCCTTTAATTTCTGTTGGGAAGCAGTTACATATACTAATATTAATTATTATGATTCACAATTGAACTTTGATTTGTTTTAGCATTTAATTTTGGTTGGGAAGCACTTACTAATAATAGTTATTGTGAGCCCTCTTTATGGTTTGCATTATTATGTTTAAAATACTACAGTATTTAACAAAGTTTTTATACCGTACTGTATAAATAAAACCTCTATAAATATCTTTAATATTATTTAAAACTATCTTAATATCATTTGAAATATAAAGTAAGATTCTCAATTGTGTTGGCTCCAGAAATAAAAGTGTTCTAATCAAAGAAATACATACAAATCGTTTTCTAACCAAACTAATGTAATAATAAAAATCATTCAAGGCTCACGTGTACACAACTAAGGCATCGACTTCATTTGGTCCAATTTTTCACTAGTAGGAATATCGGGATACGATTCAAGGAAAAGTTTTCAAGGTGTTTAAAAAATGTGCATTCCATCTTTCTTCCCGCAAATGCAAGTACATTCCCACCAGTTTCTACCTTCCTCCTTGTAGCTCTGTTTTTGTAAATATTCGAATAACCCGGAAGCATAGTAAGATGTGGTGCTGGTAAATGAAAACGATATCTAATATCAACCGGTTTAACGGATTGTAGGGATAGAAACGGGTTGAGAGTCACATCAATTTTACTAAAAATATATTAACAACCACAACACCTCTCTGATTTTTCCCACCTGGTGTGCAAATATACTAACAACCCCAACACCTCTCTGATTTTGTCCCACCTGGTGTGCAAATATATTAACAACCACAACACCTCTCTGATTTTTCCCACCTGGTGTGCAAATATACTTACAACCTCAATATCTCTCTGATTTTGTCCCACCTGGTGTGAAAATATATTAACAACCACAACATCTCTCTGATTTTGTCCCACCTGGTGTGCAAATATACTAACAACCCAACATCTCTCTGATTTTGTCCCACCTGGTGTGCAAATATACTAACAACCTCAATATCTCTCTGATTTTGTCCCACCTGGTGTGCAAATATACTAACAACCCCAACATCTCTCTGATTTTGTCCCACCTGGTGTGCAAATATACTAACAACCTCAATATCTTTCTGATTTTGTCCCACCTGGTGTGCAAATATATTAACAACCCCAACACCTCTCTGATTTTGTCCCACCTGGTGTGCAAATATACTAACAACCCCAACATCTCTCTGATTTTGTCCCACCTGGTGTGCAAATATACTAACAACCCCAACATTTCTCTGATTTTGTCCCACCTGGTGTGCAAATATACTAACAACCCCAACATCTCTCTGATTTTGTCACACCTGGTGTGCAAATATACAAAAAAAACCAACATCTCTCTGATTTTGTCCCACCTGGTGTGCAAATATACTAACAACCTCAATATCTCTCTGATTTTGTCCCACCTGGTGTGCAAATATATTAACAACCACAACACCTCTCTGATTTTGTCCCACCTGGTGTGCAAATATACTAACAACCCCAACACCTCTCTGATTTTGTCCCACCTGGTGTGCAAATATACTAACAACCCCAACACCTCTCTGATTTTGTCCCAACTGGTGTGCAATATACTAACAACCACAACATCTCTATGATTTTTTCCCACCTGGTGTGCAAATATACTAACAACCCCAACACCTCTCTGATTTTGTCCCACCTGGTGTGCAAATATACTAACAACCCCAACATCTCTCTGATTTTGTCCCACCTGGTGTGCAAATATACTAACAACCCCAACACCTCTCTGATTTTGTCCCACCTGGTGTGCAAATATACTAACAACCCCAACACCTCTCTGATTTTGTCCCACCTGTCGTGCAAATATACTAACTACCCTAACATCTCTCTGATTTTGTCCCACCAGGTGTGCAAATATACAAACAACCCCAACATCTCTCTGATTTTGTCCCACCTGGTGTGCAAATATACAAACAACCCCAACATCTCTCTGATTTTGTCCCACCAGGTGTGCAAATATACAAACAACCCCAACATCTCTCTGATTTTGTCCCACCAGGTGTGCAAATATACAAACAACCCCAACATCTCTCTGATTTTGTCCCACCTGGTGTGCAAATATACAAACAACCCCAACATCTCTCTGATTTTGTCCCACCAGGTGTGCAAATATACAAACAACCCCAACATCTCTCTGATTTTGTCCCAACAGGTGTGCAAATATACAAACAACCCCAACATCTCTCTGATTTTGTCCCACCTGGTGTGCAAATATACAAACAACCCCAACATCTCTTTGATTTTGTCCCACCTGGTGTGCAAATATACAAACAACCCCAACATATCTCTGATTTTGTCCCACCTGGTGTGCATTTAATTAGACTGAATGTCTTGAAGGATATTGAGCCATTTAGTTGGACCAGTGTCTGTGGGTTTGCTGGAAGGTTAGCTTGAAGGGAATAGAAAGTAAAGCGGTGGAGGGGGGTTGGGAGAGGGAACTAGGTGAGACCACATCAGCGATAGTAACATATGTCAGTGAAGGATATCTCCGTCAAATAGGACATGGCTTGGACTTTGTCCATCGGATGCACACACATTTTATTAAGAGTTTTTCAAACACCAAGTAGTATTTCATTATATATATATATATATATATCAGTCTGACACTTTAGCTCACACGGAAGCGTGTCCGCCTACTATGTTAAGGGTCCTGGGCTCAATTCCTGGCATGGCTGAACATTTAATGAAATATGGGTTTACCTTTTCACATTGATAAATTAACTGGTGGGGACTGGTTGTTGTGACGGTCCTATTCTTAAGATGGATTATAAGGTACATGTGTGAATGTGAGGAATGCCAGGCCTCCACCGTGGTTCGGATTCCACGTTAAACTGTAGGTCCTCCATTTCATCTCACAATCACCCTACCATTACACATTAGCGTAAGTGCGTATAACCCGAACGGGTAGTAAGACGCGGTGCTAATAATAATAATAATAATATAAGGTACATGGAGCTATGACAGGCTTAACAAGCCGGTAGTGGAAAATATATGGCTTGAATAAAAAAACTGACCCAGGCCACAGACTGGAAATAGTAGTGGATGTAAAATAACATATATTTAGCACCGTAATTGGCAGGCTAGTCTACTGTGAGAGTGGAGCCACTGAAGAGGTCATTAAATAATTTTGACCAATAGTAAAATTATTCTTTTGAAAAGATGTATTAGCTTACATCTATACTATATATTATTGTTCTATTTGGGCAGTGGATGCTTATAAAATATTGTCTGCTTGTTAAATATAAAGTAAGCTATGGGCATTAATAAAGTATTAAACTTTGAAAATATCAAAATTCTAGAAGTAAAGTTCTCTCAATCCCCTCACTACAATCATTAGAAATTTTGAACAAAATTTTTACGTGTTACTGTTTAATTTAACCTACTAACGATTTAATCTAATGAAGTCATAATAACGAAAGTAGTTTATCGAATTTTTAATTGCTCTACATCTAACTAACCATTCAGGCTATACGTATGTATCCAAACAAACGTCAAAAAGCCCTACTTGTATGGACGAGGCTCCTATTTTCAATCATCCCTCATGAAGGATCAGCCCCCCACCTCTGGCTGAGAGGAGTTACGGAACTTGGTCCCTTGTCTTAGAAGGATTGTGCAAGATTTCGCCCCTCACCTTTTCTTAGTTACTGCTCGGATTATTCACATACATTATTACTCTGGTGAAATAGGGATTCAGTAGGTAGACTTTTAGAGGAAACATACCCACATTCGCGTGGAGGGAGAGCTGGAAGCTATTTAAGAAAAACCATCCTAATTACATTTAACTGGGATTCCAACCCCGATTTCCCCATCAGTGGTAAAACAGTCTAATACTCCCTGCTCGAAGCCCAGAAGAGGATGATCTGGAACTAACAACGTGTCGTAGAGGAGCTAAGTTCTTCTCTTCAATACCAGAAGAGGGTGGTCTGATACTAACACCTTGTCGTAGAAGAGCTAAGTTGTTCTCTTCAAGACCAGAAGAGGGTGGTCTGATACTAACACCTTGTCGTAGAAGAGATAAGTTGTTCTCTTCAAGACCAGAAGAGGGTGGTCTGAAACTAACACCTTGTTGTAGAAGAGATAAGTTGTTCTTTTCAAGAACAGAAGAGGGTGGTCTGATACTAACACCTTGTCTAAGAAGAGATAAGTTGTTTTCTTCAAGACCAGAAGAGGGTGGTCTGAAACTAACACCTTGTCGTAGAAGAGCTAAGTTGTTCTTTTCAAGACCAGAAGAGGGTGATCTGGAACTAAAACCTTGTCGTAGAAGAGCTAAGTTGTTCTCTTTAAGACCAAAAGAGGGTGGTCTGAAACTAACACCTTGTCGTTGAAGAGCTAAGTTGTTCTCTTCAAGACCAGAAAAGGGTGGTCTGGAACTAAAACCTTGTCGTAGAAGAGCTAAGTTGTTCTCTTCAAGACCAGAAGAGGGTGGTCTGGAACTAAAACCTTGTCGTAGAAGAGCTAAGTTGTTCTCTTCAAGACCAGAAGAGGGTGGTCTGAAACTAACACCTTGTTGTAGAAGAGCTAAGTTGTTCTCTTCAAGACCAGAAGAGGGTGGTCTGAAACTAACACCTTGTCGTTGAAGAGCTAAGTTGTTCTCTTCAAGACCAGAAGAGGGTGGTCTGGAACTAAAACCTTGTCGTAGAAGAGCTAAGTTGTTCTCTTCAAGTCCAGAAGAGGGTGATCTGAAACTAACACCTTGTCGTAGAAGAGCTAAGTTGTTCTCTTCAAGACCAGAAGAGGGTGGTCTGAAACTAACACCTTGTCGTTGAAGAGCTAAGTTGTTCTTTTCAAGACCAGAAGAGGGTGATCTGGAACTAACACCTTGTCGTAGAAGAGCTAAGTTCTCTTCAAGACCAGAAAAGGGTGATCTGGAACTAACACCTTGTTGTAGAAGAGCTAAGTTGTTCTTTTCAAGACCAGAAGAGGGTGGTCTGAAACTATTACCTTGCCGTAGAAGAGCTAAGTTGTTCTCTTCAAGTCCAGAAGAGGGTGATCTGAAACTAACACCTTGTCGTAGAAGAGTTAAGTTTTTCTCTTCAAGATCAGAAGAGGGTGGTCTGAAACTAACACCTTGTCGTAGAAGAGCTAAGTTGTTCTCTTCAAGACCAGAAGAGGGTGATCTGGAACTAACACCTTGTCGTTGAAGAGCTAAGTTGTTCTTTTCAAGCCCAGAAGAGGGTGATCTGGAACTAACACCTTGTCGTTGAAGAGCTAAGTTGTTCTTTTCAAGCCCAGAAGAGGGTGATCTGAAACTAACACCTTGTCGTTGAAGAGCTAAGTTGTTCTTTTCAAGCTCAGAAGAGGGTGATCTGAAACTAACACCTTGTCGTTGAAGAGCTAAGTTGTTCTTTTCAAGCCCAGAAGAGGGTGATCTGGAACTAAAACCTTGTCGTTGAAGAGCTAAGTTGTTCTTTTCCAGCCCAGAAGAGTGTGGTCTGAAACTAACACCTTGTCGTTGAAGAGCTAAGTTGTTCTTTTCAAGCCCAGAAGAGGGTGATCTGGAACTAACACCATGTCGTTGAAGAGCTAAGTTGTTCTTTTCAAGCCCAGAAGAGGGTGATCTGGAACTAAAACCTTGTCGTAGAAGAGCTAAGTTGTTCTCTTCAAGTCCAGAAGTGGGTGATCTGAAACTAACACCTTGTCGTAGAAGAGCTAAGTTGTTCTCTTCAAGCCCAGAAGAGGGTGATATGAAACTAAAACCTTGTCGTTGAAGAGCTAGGTTGTTCTCTTCAAGACCAGAAGAGGGTGATCTGGAACTAAAACCTTGTCGTAGAAGAGATAAGTTGTTCTTTTCAAGCCCAGAAGTACTTCGTGGCAAGCAACACCCAGTTTTACGGTAAAAATTATGGTGTGTAACTTAATGTCTATACATGTATTACGTTCAAACCTTTTTCGGTCAAAACGTAGCCGTCATAAATATTGATTAATAAATTAGTATATTAACTTGTAATGCTCCTTAGAGTTGATTAATAAAACTGGATTGATTTATAAATAAATCATTTAACTAAGAGTATTTATGATAATTAGTTCAACTGATTACACTTATGGTGAACTGGGTCACCTATTTCCTGGGACAGCTTTGTCCCTCAACTAACACTAAATAAATAGAAAGTTGCCCGGGACCACTTTGTCCCTCAACTTGCACTAAATAAATAGAAAGTTGCCCAGGACAACTTTGTCCCTCAACTTGCACTAAATAAATAGAAAGTTGCCCATGACATTTTTGTCCCTCAACTAACACTAAATAAATAGAAAGTTGCCCAGGACAACTGTGTCTCTAGACCTTCGCTCGAGAACAGGGTCAAGCTTTCTTTCTCTCCTCTTAGTAAAATAATTAATAGAGAACATTCTAAAAGATTGCCACCCCCATTTACCAACTCTACACTAATCAAAGTCCTTCCTTGGTTCCTGTTGCGATGAGCAGAACTCTTGGTGTGATCTTCCCTGCTTGGGATAGGTAGCTGGTATTCACCACTGACATAAATCAAAATAATTTCTAGTTTAAGCTAAGCTATCGCCAAAAATATTGTGCTGATAATGGGTCTGTTTTCCTATTTTTTTTAGCCACTCCCACATTCCTCTCCAGCAGTCCTCCAACATATTTAATGTCAATAGTTATTAGAACCCCTGTTATATAGTAAGATTAGTTTAGCCTATCATATAATTTGTTTTGTTCTCGTGATTCCCGTATGTAATCATCAGAACATGTATCGGGAAACACAAACTCAAAACTTCGAAACAATATGTCTATTGATGTTTCAGAGATGATATATATTATCTTGTCATGGTCATGAATATATCGTACATATCTTCAGAAGATAATACCTTCAGATTACATTCTGGATAAAGTTGCGCGATATTATAATGTGAGCCTGCAGTAAATTCCTAAAATACTCAATTTATGGTATGAGAAACATATGGAAGGCTTATAATTATCGGTTTATTTGTAAAATAATGTCCTTTTGTTTATTAACCAATTCAAACTTTATTGTCGGTGCGAGGTAACTTATCCTTCGTCGCCTTTGTTAAGTGATTGGTGTTTGTGGCTGACTTGCACCATGCCTTGGTGAACACCCCTTGGGAACCACTGGTGCAAGGTGTTTAGATTCGTATTTCCCTCTGTTTTTAGCACCGCGTCTTACTACCCTTTCGGGTTATACTTCTATGTACTAATTACAACCCGCCTCGGTGGCGTAGTTGGCTAACGCGCTAGTAGTGTTGAGCTCGACCGCCGAGGACGGGGAGATCGAGGTTCAAATCTCGGTTGGGTGAACTGGGGGTGATTTTTCCTAAATGGTTCTCTACTCTCCCTCAACGCAAATGCGGGTTCACTTCCTCTAAATTCAATCTTTCCAATTCCTAATCCATTAGCGTATTAGTACTTAAGCGTATAACCCGAACGGGTAGTAAGACGCGGTGCTAAATAAATAAAAATACTAATTGCACCAATGTGTTAGGGATAGCAAAGGTTTTGTTTAAAGGACTTGCACGTACATTTGCGTAAAGAGAGAGAGGAAGACAATTTAGGAAAAAACATTCTCAATGGCAACTAACTGGAATCAAAACCTATCTGCCCGTCTTCAGCAGTCCAGTCTATAGATTGAGTAGCGCCTTAGACCATACGGCCATCGAAGCTGGCTACCCATGTTTACTTTGGATTGGGAGGTTAAGGTTCAAATCACTATCAGACTTTTCACCTTTCTTATGTCACACCAATCCACGTGTATTTTATTTGAGGTACACTTTGTCTCTCCCCCTCTTTCATATCCCACAGATTAAATTATAATAATAATGATGATGATAATAATTAATAATAATAATAATGATAGTTAGCACCGCATTTTATTACCTGTTCTGGTTATATGCTTAAGTACGAATTACGCTATTGGTTCAGGAATTGGGATGGTTGAATATAGAGGAAGTGAACCCGCATTTGCGTGGTGGAAAAGTGGTTAACCATTTAAGAAAAATAACCTCCAGTTCACACGAGCTAGATTTGAACCTCAAGCTTCCCGTCCAGGCAGTCTAGCTCAACACGAAACCAGCACGTTAGCTAACTACGCCACCGAGGCGGTCACAGATTAAATAGGTGGCAAACTTTGTGACGATCGTATTAGTAAGAAATATAAAATTTGGTGGATTATACGTTAGAGGCTTAAGTACCATGACTATCGGCACAGGAGGATCTCTGATCAAAGTGGAATTAACCACTACGCCGAGTGGTTAGTTACGCTTCAAGTTTCCAAACTTTGTTGTTTATCAAACCCCATCAACTTTGAAGTGTGTTAAGCAGACCATAAATCTACCAAGTGAGTAACATAGTAAATAATTAATACCCGAATTTGTCCAAACAATGCCAAGAGGGACATAGATCCTCCTGGAAAAAAGAGTTTAGAAACTGAAATGCAAGTTTATATATTTTCCTGACTTATTGAGTGAGGTCGTTAGTTCTCAAATCACTGAGCTATTAAGATCATCGTTTTATTAAAAGAATATCCTCATACTACTTTATTTATTATGAGAAAGGTATGTCTGGAGCTTCTAAACAACTAAACACTTTCACTTATTTTTAAGAACTCTTTATTGTGACCTGGCAAAAAAATTAAATTCATTTGTTTGAGTAAGGCTTGATATAATATGTTTCTAATCTCTTTATATCTCAAAATAGAGACATTTGTATGAAATATAGTTATCAAAAACTTTATTTTAAATATTCACATCTCTTTCCAAACTTAAACGTAGGCTGTTTTTATCCTTAATATCTTACACCTTCATTTTGGTACCAATGACAAATCCTCTATATAATAACGTGGAATATCTGAACGTCTTGAACGCGTCTCAGTAATCTGGTAGTGACATCGATTAACATTTGAGTCACTGATTTAATTCAAAGTGAGAAACAAGGATTGGGGTTGCAGAATTAGCAATAATAGTTTGTAGCTAACTGTGAAAAATTAGTGGATGAATTGTTTCGTTTCCTTAGACTTATGGGAACACGCAATGTGAATAGAACGAACATGCAGTTTTATTCTCTCCTATTCACTCCAATGTTTCTGTGTACTTAGACATGTCTCGTCATATCTTGTCGCCAGTAACTGGCAGATAATATAATTGTGTATTGACTGAATATAATGAGGTATATTTTCCATAATGATTTATTATACATCACTCGCATTATATTTTCTATAAATAATTGTTCAGATTGTTTTGTTGATTTAAGTTTAGAACATACTTCCTTTTCTATGTGACTTTTTGTGTCTACCAGGGAAAGAATTTATAATTCTTTTCACTCTCCTAGGTAGCATAGTTAGCTGACACGCTGGTTTCATGTTGAGCTAGACTGCCGAGGATGGAAAGATTGAGGTTAGAATTTCACTCAGGTGACCTGGGGTGGTTTTCCCTAGAGGTTTTCCACTCTCCCTCCACGTAAATTAGGGCTCACCTTCCTCCCTCCTCTATTCGCGTAACTAGTACTTAAGCGTATAATCCGAATGGGTAGTAAGACGTGGTGCTATATATATAATTATTTCATATTTAATCATTTGCATTTCAAGTTTTTGTTTCATGTGTAATTAACATTCTCTAATTGTTTATTATTACTAAACATCTCAAATACTACGTATCAACTTTATAGGCCATTGTAAACCCCCAGTGATCGGTGGACCACATTTTAGATACATGCTTTAAATCAAATTTAAAGGCAGTTTATTATGTTCTAAATTCAAAGTGCTAAACGTCTTTTGGACGTTTCCAGCCAACTACAACCTACACTAATTTAAGGGAACATGATTTAGAATGTGTTATTTTAACCAACTAAGATTCCTATAGCCCAGGTACTAGTCAATATGAGTTATTACTTAATATGATTGGGTGTTCTTACCTCCGACAGGTTCGAAGCCTTATCCAAATTTAGTCCACCAGTATTTCCTATCAGCGGCTTTCTTTTTTATATGCTATAACTTCATTTTCTATTTTTGTCTGAGGTCATCACTGGCATTCGTGATATTATTGGTCTCCTTCTCCCTTCTTGCCTTCTCTGATATCCCTCAATAAACCATTTATTCTCTTAACGTGACCCATCAATTCGTCCTTCCTCAGTAGAATCACCAAAAGAAATGGCTTTTTTTTTTCATTGACTCCTTTTAGAACTTCTTCACGTTCACTACATAAGCATCACTGGACTGGTTATTAGGTTTAGGTCAACTTGTGGTAAATTAATAATGAGATGGGGAAAGTTAGGTTTTAAGAGGTATACGAGTGTAGATTAATAAGCTCTAGTCTTTAAACACCAAACAATAAAACTATTTATTCTAGTGTAAGACGGTGTCAATATAACAAAGAGATTCCTATACACCAGATTGGACGATCTATATATTAAAATAATTCGTATTTATCTTTTAGTTACAATTTTCATGAGTTAATATCAAATTGAAGTAGAATGTGTATGCTCCTTTTATCCTAAAATGTATCAGTCATACATTGACTGATAACACAATGACCATCTCTTGTAAGATACACCATAAAGGATACAACCAAGGTAAGAATGCTATAATACAGGCTACGTCCTAGTACCGAATATTTAAACATTTAAAAATTAATGTAGCTTTTTATATTAATATTAACAAAGGTAGAATATCAATGTTAGGTCACATTAATGTCATTTGACCATAAACTCCACTAATTTGCACAGTAGCACTTTTAAAATTAACAAATTTGTAATCTCTGTCTGCTTCAATTAATAGTTGAATTGTTATGCTAAGTTCATATAATTAATTATATTTGAGAAACAAAAACATAAAACCATAATTTGTCTAAATAAATTCTTATATTAATGGAATTTTTAAGAAAATTAACTTCTGCTTCACACTCACATAATTAAATATATATATATATATATATATATATATATATATATAATATAATATATATATATATATATATATATATATCTGGAAACTTGTAATATAAAATTTCTTATTTAAATTACATAAAATAACGTTTACTTTATTTATGTTTATCTTCAAGTTTATACATAGGTCCCCACCTTAGTGGCGTAGTTGCTAACGCGCTAGTTTCGTGTTGAGCTAGACTGCCAAGGACAGGGAGATAGAGGTTAGAATCTCGGTCGGGTGAACTGGGGCTGATTTTTCCTAATTGGTTTTCCACTCTCCCTACATGCAAATGCGATTCACTTCCTCTATAATCTCCTTCCCAATTCCTAACCTGTTAGCATAATTAATACCTAACCGTATAACCTGAACGGTTAGTAAAACGCGGTTTTAAGTATTATTATTTTACATAGTTTGAGGGGAAGTAAATCAATTGGTCCAAAGTTGATTATGGCATATAATAGAACTCCTAATAATATGCAAGAAAACCTTTCCCGGCAAAATTGGTAGGCCATTTCGCTCTCATTCATAGAAATTCTTACGTGTTGATATAATTAGTCGGCTAAGAAAGTGCACGTTAAATACCTACAATAAATAGTGTATATAGTCTACATATTTTATAAAGCATAGTAGCCTATTTTATTTTGGTTAATTATATAATAGGAGGCATAAGTTAAAACTTTTAATAAATCAGCCACACACTATTTTTGATTAAAACAACTAACCAAAGAAATAATAACTTAATGTATGAATATCTGGAGGATAGAAATTATTTGTCAAATTAAAAAAATATAATTGACAATCCACTCTAGATGTAACAAGAGCCAAATATATAACACAAGATATTTCAGAATAATTATTGCACAGATCTCTAATAACTGTATATCAATTACATTTGCAGACTACCGAGGACGGGGAGATCGAGGTTCGAATCTCGGTCGGGTGAACTGGGGTGGTTATCCCTAAATGGTTTTCCACTCTCCCTCCACGCAAATGCGGGTTCACTTCCTCTAAATTCAACCTTCCCATTTCCTAATACATTAGTGTAATTAGTACTTAGGCGTATAACCCGAACGGGTAGTAAGACGCGGTGCTAAAATTAATTAATTAATTAAATTAAATTTGGTGATCACAAGGCCTAAGGAGTCAATCTCGCAATAGACTGGACTATTTTTGACGGGGGAAGTAGAAGATAAAATCTTGGCAAATGGGATTGATCATTATTGTTTAACCATTACCTCTACAATCGGATGCAGGGCAGTTAAATTTAAACCACCCTCTGCATAACTACTCCTAGTATTAAAACTTTAATAGCCGTGACATCAAACATATTAATAAAACCAATAACTAATTAAATATAAGGTGACCTGGTGGTCTAGGGGTAAGGTGTCAGACTTCTGTGCTGAGGGTCCGGGGTTCAATCCTCGGTCCCAGCACAGATTTATCTGAATGCCAAACCCTTCCTTCACCTCTGACAAGATGTGTATTAATCACAACTTGTGAATGTGAGGAATGCCAGGCCTCCACCGTGGTTCGGATTCCACGTTAAACTGTAGGTCCTCCATTTCATCTCACAATCACCCTACCATTACATACTAGCGTAAGTGCGTATAACCCGAACGGGTAGTAAGACGCGGTGCTAATAATAATAATAATAATAATAATAATAATAATAATAATAATAATAATAATTAAATATATGATTTTTAACATTTTAATATGACCCCAATCACCATTATCTATACTATTATTTAGTAATAAAGTACGATTAGAACACTGCTCATGAGTATAGCCATTGTTATTCTTAGCAAAGTGTCTCCCCGACAAGTGAATGTAATAATGTTTTCAGCGGGTCTGAAGCGACCATCTCATCTCTGCGTAAGATCTGCAATCGATTATCAATTTCCCGAAAAGCCTCCAGCCCTCCTCGTTTCCAACGTTTTCTCTTTATTTCCCTGGCAGACTTATACTTCCAACCAGTATTCCTCTCTCCCCCATACCTCCTTTTCCTTTTCAACCCCCAGGGGTGTGCAACCCGTCACCCATGAAGAAATACGTAACACTATGAGACAACAGCTTATTTAATTGTTAAAATGACTTTGTATTATTAATTATTTAAAGTTTTTTAAAATAAATATAAAATTAAAAGATGTGATAATATCTCGTGGCCATCTGTCTGCGTAATATTATATCTAATAGCATTTGATTTAATGGATTGTTTTCAAACTGAATTTGAAGTTTTTCAGAATTGTTCAAGCTATAGTTTTTTTAGTATTTTCTAATAAATATTTTGAATCTAGAAGAAGACAAGAAATTATTATTAGCATATCTATTTTGTGTTGCTAATCAGCATAATCTATTGTGGATTCAATCTAAAGCAACACGTAGATTTTTTTTTGAAGTCTAAGAACATTCACCAGAAACAGTCCAGAGAAAGCGAACATAATAAATTACAATATATTAAAACAATTTCTAATGGGCTCGACTCTTCAGCTGAGACTAGAATCTCGGGCTACTCAACACCCGCAGTTGTTTACAAGCTGGGACTTGACCATCATTAAATGTATTTTTATTATTTTGAAGGATAATTTATTAATGTAATCAAGAGATTATTCTCACAAATTTTCTTCCAGCTACATAAAAATACTATATCTACTTTCACTTATTAATACATCAAGAAATGTGATATGAAGCTGTCACTTTTGATAGATATTGTATATACATATTGAATAAAATAAATGATATAGTAAATTGCTATCAATATTGACAACAAAAAAGTTAATTTGAATTTTCTCAAAGTTGCTCCAAATTTTCATTCCTAAGAAAATAAAGGTATATAATATACACAACACCGGCAATGTTTACATAAAAATACACCAAAATTGGTTTTCGTAAACCAGGTTCTAGATTATTGTTTTTCACGTTTTTTCCGATACAAGAAACAATGTTTTCCTCTGATGAGAAAAACCATTAAAACCCTTCATAGCTTATAGTATATCCAAAATGCCACATCACACCAGTATTGTTCCGCACGTGCTAGAATAGGATTCTGGTAGGGAGGAACTTCTCTGAACAAGCATATCTCTCCTTACTTCACTCATTCATGATGCAAACGCCACGATAACCAAAAACCAATTAATCTAACAGAGATATTTATCTGATCTGGTTTTTGCTTAGGTTCCTCCAATAATCATTTTAAAATTCCTGCTATTGTTCCGGTTAGAGAAAAGTAAAAGTTCTGTTTCTTTTTGGCTTATATTTTGGTTCTGACTCATTTAATTTTGTATTATAAAATTCGCAAATATAAAAACTACATTAAAAATAATTCAAAACAAACTAAAAGTTATATATACAACATAAATTACAAAGAATACATCCGAATTCAAAAAAGCCTGAGAAAAGGAAAAATAGATTATTTTAAAATAATATTAAATATAAGAAAAAGATAACAAAGTGCAATTTTTAAAAATAATTTAAAAACTGACAGGAACCTTTATGAACCCCAATTTATTTTGATTCCAATTAAAGTCTTATTTCTTAGGCAATTTATTTATAAGATTTATAATTCGGTTCTGGTTACTTAAAAATAAATGTTACTTTCGGATATTGGTTCTTGGTCAACTTTCTGCAAATAATACCTCAACGCACATGAGCGGATAACATAAGACACCACGCTACCACCAGTTCCTTCTTAATAGAATAATTCTACTATCCTTCACACATAAGGGAGAGTGGGTTTTCCTGTCCACTGATTGGTTCCTGGTTCACCTCATCCCCACCAGGGGGGTTTTCCATTGTGTCTCTGATATGGAGCTGCTGAGAATCAAAATTGGAAACCAGGAGTTGGAAAACATAAAGAAGTTCAAGTGTCTGGGAAGTTTGCTGACAAAGGAAGACTACTTCACAAGGGAAATTATGTCAAGGATCGCCATGGCCAATGAAGCTTTCAACAATAAGAGGTTACTGCTTACCAGCAAGTTGAGTTTGGAACAGAGGAATTAACCGATAAAATGCTATATTTGGAGTGTCACGCTGTATGGAGCAGAAGCTTGAACTCTTAGTAAGATGGAAAGGAAATGCTTGGAGAGCTTTTAAATATGTTGCCGGAGAAGACTTGAGAAGATCAGATGGCCAGACACAACGACAAATGAAGAAGTCCTAAGGAGAGTGGCTGAGAAGAGAACCATTTCTGATGCGATTATTTGGTGTGGATCGGACACATCCTTATGAAGAACCGTCTTATGCACGACATCATAGAAGTAAATGTTGAGGTAGAGAGAGCTTAAGAAGGAGGATTTATATATTGGATGACTTGAAGGAAAGAAGAAAATTCTGGATGCAGAAGGAGGAGGCAGAGGAAAAATTTCATTGTTGGTCTAAGTTCACTGAAAAAAGAAACGGACCGGTCGTAAGACAATACAGCTAGTAATTATATATACATATATATGATTAATATTTATATTCACACAAATTGAATATCACAAACTATCACGTAGCTTAAACTACGTAAAATTATTAACTTAGAACTAATATTTCATATCTGTACTGTCTTCCTTCTTTTGGTAATACACAACAATTCTTACCTGCTATTAATTTAAAAAAATATAAATTACGGTATACTATTTTACTTTTGCATCATGAATACCAGCCGTACAAGCTATACAGTATACACCTTAAAATACCCTAATATAATGTTAATGAGGAAGGTGAAATTATAAAGAAAATGTACCTACATTTACGTAATGTGAGTGAAAAACTAGTAAGTACAAAATAATTTATAAATAGCTGGACGAGGTTTGATCCCCAATCTCCCTGCCATCGGAAAATCAAATAAAACAAAACTTCTCCTTTGTCCACGTGCCTGGTGGATCGTGTAGAATTTGTTCACAAATTATTATAAGAAATAACATATAAACTGATACAGAGACACATTAAACAACTCTGTCTTCACATTAGTCCCAACAAAGGGAAAGGTTAACCACTTTGTTTAATAAAATAACACAAAGATTTTCGCGATGAACATTCTCCTTCGAATACTCCATTAAAATATACAGTTTCGTTTGTGCACCCCTGGGTTATCTAACGATGCTAACAAGTACATGTCTAGCCTCAGGGGCCAACTAGCGGAGCACGAACCTGTTGTTAACGATGACAATATGTGAATGCCCTGTAAAATAGATCGCTAAAGTGGCTTCTCTTTTACTAACAGTTTCTGGTGTGAGGATACTTTTATCATTAGTGGTACTATAATCTCAACCAGAAACCATTTGAATACTGTTATTCTACCTGACTGGGTGTTCAAGGGAATCGATAACATAATGACAGCTTGACTAAGGCATCAAACTCCTATGGGGAATTTTGGGGTTCAAATCCAGTCAGATAGTATTGAGGATGTGTTTTCATAAAGGGTTTCCTACTCTCTATCAACGCCAATTCGGCTTAAATATTATCTACGCTCTACCATATTCATCCCCACACCATTAATGTAATTAATATGTGAACAAGGTGTATCTATGATGCTCAAAGTCGTAACGCTCGCAAATGATTGGACTGTCGATGACAGGTATATCTTGGTTCAAGTCCCAGTCGTGTGGAATGAGAGTGGCTTTCAAACGTCTTTCAACGCAAATGACTGTATTTTCCCTCTTAATTCATCATTTAACATCCCTGACCAACTTGGAGTAAATATGCGAGTGACAGAAAGTCCAGTAAGTCGTGGTGTAAGATAAAATGAGTAAAGGCCGAACGGTATATAGACATAGTATTAGAACAAATCAACTAAAAATACAGGTGCATTATGGGCTATGTCCTGATATTTGTATATTGATCTACGAATTCAGTCTTAAATAATCTGTAATTGTAATCTGAATTTTCATAAAGTGAGTGCTGGGAACATTTAGGTAAAACTCACTCTAATATGAGCCCACTCTTCTAGAATTCTAGCCCCAACCACACTGTCATTAACAAAACAAACAGGAAGAGAGTAAAGCTTTTATCCGTATATATATATTTGTAATATTAAACCAAACGTGTTTAATACATGTTAATTTCTAATCAAAGGTATGTATGAGATTATAATAATCTAATAACCTTCCACATGGCTGAGTTTACGATCAACATTGATAACTTTCTTAGTAGTCATATTTCTAGGTTTTTAAACTGACTGTTAAATGTTTGGCAGCATCAGATTATCTGCTATGATATATGCATATTAATTATGATGGTAATCTTTGTAATTTCTTTTTCATCATTAAATTTAACTACCCGTTTGAGTGTAAGAATATGAAATAATTTCGCTGATATATAAGTGATGAGCAAGGTAGAATTTTCGAGGAGGTGTTCTCGCATTTTATTGGAGCTAGAGTGTAAAAACATTTACGAAGAAACATTCATTCCCCTTGACCTAGATTTGAACCCTGATCTTTCTGTCATCATAAATTCAGTCTATTACGAGCGTAACGCCTTAGATCATTCAACCACCAAAGAGGGTTTTCTTTAAATGCATCGGTAGGCACATGAACTAAGTGTCAGTCTAGTTTGTGGTGATGGGGAGGTTGATTGGAGTTTCAAATTCTGGCTGGTTTATCCACTCCTAAATTGCTTACCAGCTTTACTCAACTCAAATGTGGGTACATTTGACCTTAAAGTTATGCCTTATCCACTTCTTTGACCGCATGGTCTAAGGCACTACAGTAACTGTAGATTAGACTGCCGATGACGGGGAGATCGAGGTTAGAATCTCAGTCGAGTGTGCTGAGGTTGGTTTTTCCAAAGTGATTTTCCATCTATTTCCACGTAAATTTGGGTACACATCCTATAATATAACCTTCATCATAACTAAAACCATTAGCTTAATTAGTACATAGGCGTATAACCTGAACGTGTAATACGCGGTGCTTACAAGCTATGTCTTACTCATCCCCACCCGATTAGCATAGTTAAATTCGACTAATCCAAACGGTTAGTAACACATGGTTGTTTTAATTTTATTCACTACTCCTGTATTAATACTGCTGAGGCATTGTATTTTTTACGATGTCCAGCAAGCTCTTAAGTTAAATTCCACTCAGTCCAATATTTTACCTTGACATGGTGATACAGCAAACAGGACTAGTGAATTGTAGTTCATTAGAAGTCATACAAATAGCTTGTAAGCTTACCTAACAGTACACAACTGATACATTTAGATCCAAACAAACTCAAATATTACAGTGTAACCTCGTCCATCCGGCTTAGCTGGGACTGGGTAAAGAAGATATAATTTAATTCAGAAACTATAGAGAAACTATATTATAGCAAAATATATTAATATCACCTATTATCATTACAATGACCATCTATAAAACTTTTGAAATATTTTACAATCACTAATCACTTATAAAATAGTGAGTAAATTTTTGTTATTCCAAATTTGAATGACGTTTACGAGCGGTGGGTCACGCAGACGTAGCACCACCATAAGTTCGGCTGGGGTTTCAGAATTTCGTTCCAAATAAGCCATAATTTTGTCTAGGGGGGTCGTATCGTTTGCAGGAATATTCAGCTCTTCCGCTTGTTCACCTGCATCGTTATTGAATTCACAATCACTTTCAACATTATTTAAAATAATTACCTAATTAGTTAATGTATTTTAAACTATTTTTAATAATACGTCTATTATTTGTCCCCTAAAAGCTCGTTACAAAAAAATTAAATAATGAAAAATTTCAGTCCGTATGAACTGAATATCTGGATCAATGAGGGCTAGGATGAACGAGGTTCTACAATATATTCTAAATTAAAGCATTTCAAAATAATAATGTTTGGTGCACTGCCCTATTTGTTTTCACAATACTTAATTTATGGAGTTGGCATCTATGGACCACATTGAAACACCTCTCTATTATGTTAGAGCTTTCTGTTCTAGCCCTGTTATAAAGTCACTATTGGTTTGAGGGCTATATAGGTTTTCATCCATTTACTTTGATCTAAGAAATGTCTTGTTTCACGTTAAGCAATCACTTACAAGTTTTATCTTAACTTTAACGTTAACAATTATTTTATGCTTTATGGAAAATCTCTAAGATTTCTACCTTTTAAATTCATAGTTATCTACAAATATTCTTGCAATCCATTCGTTGCTGAGAGTTTAGAAATCTATTGACAACTGCGCAGCAAATGTACTCAGGAAGTGCTAAAGCAAAGATGAAGCACTCAAAGAGTATAGCTGATGGCCACTCCTCTCCTAAACATATATGGAAAAACTATATGATTTTAGTACTAATGATAAACAACTAAATCATTGTTACTCCAAAATTTCACCTAATGACCTCAATGAACACTTTGCGTGCCTACCTGTTGTCTTAGATGACGAGACAAAAATTTCACATTCCACAGCAAGTGAGGTGAAGTTTGATTTTTCTTACGTCCATCCTGAAGAGGTTTATAGTCTATTATGCACATTAAATCAAAAGCAGTAGGTTTTGATGAAATACCCATATTATTAGTACAAGAAATTATAGTTGTTCTCCAAACTTTAACAGATATGTTCAATCACTCATTAATGATTTGGACAGTTCCCCACTATATGAAAGTTAGCTCAAGTAAGGCCGTTTCCCAAAAAGTCACAGCCTATATGTGTTGATGATTACCGACCAATCAGTATATTGCCTTCTCTTTACGAGACCTTGGAGCATATTGTAAAGAGAAAGATTTATAAACATGTAAACAATAACCACCTACTTACTGATTGCCAATCTGGCTTCTGGCCTGCTCATGGCACATACATGCGCTGCTCTCATTAAACTAACTGATGATATATGCTTGCGATGGACAAGCGACATGCAACAAAACTAGTTCTTCTTGATTTCAGCAAAGAATTTAATAGTGTAGACTTTGAACTACTTTAAAAAAACTTAATTATAACTTCGCTTTCTCACCTACGTGTGTTCGTTGGGTACGTTTTTATCTTTTCGGCCGAATGCAAAGGATTGTTTAATTAATGTTTACTCTACCTGGCGCCCTGTTAAAGCTGGTGTACCTCAAGGCTCTCTACTTGGGCTACTTTTGTTTTCTTTATTCATTAATGACTTACCTTCCTCGTTTCTTACTGTAAATATCACCTCTACGCAGATAATTTACAAATATACCTATCTGATAATACTGCTAATTTACCTGGAACTATAGATAAAGTTAATGTGGACTTGAGAGCAATCTCTTCATTCATTGTCACGATATAACGGTCTGAAGCTCAACCCCACTAAATCACAAGCAATGATTATAGGGACATCAAGACTCTTGTCGAAAGTAAATAGCTCTACCCTTTCCAGTATTTTACTTAATAACAGTGTTATACCATTTAATGCACAAACAAAGAAACTAGGCATACTAATGAATGCAAATCTCACCAGGACCAATCAAATTACCAAGACTTGTCAAAAAACCTACGCTACTCTTCATACCCTAAAAAGTGTCAAAAACTTTCTTCCTCTCTCTCTTAAAGTTATGCTCGTCCAAAGCTTGATATGCCCATATTTTGACTACTGTGACATTGTTTATAGTGACCTAAGTAAAGAACTTGCACAAATACTACAGCGACTAAAGAATATATGCATTCGATTTATTTACATTCTTAGGTAACAAGACCATATCTCTAAATACTTTGACAAACTGAAATGGTTACGACTAAATGAACGGCGGACACTTCACTCCCTCTGCCTCCTACACAAAACATTAGACTTCCTTACCGCATTACTTAGCAACCAATTCTAAACTACTATAAAATCAGCACCAGCTTAATACACGTGCTAAGAACTCTACCCTTATAATTATCCCTATTCACAAATCTGAGTCTTATTCCCGTTCATTCACAGTCGCAGCGTCACGGGCGTGGAATGCGCTTCCTCCCACAGTAAAGGACTTGACTGGGTTGGCTGCTTTCAAAACCGCAGTCAAACGGAATATCAATTTCTAAACATTTGTAAACATTTCAAATAAAACTTTTTATAAGTAAATGCTGGAGTAATTGTATGAATGAAGGAATGAATGGAAGAATGGATGGAGGTAATCTAACGATAATGTTTGAAATTTTAGACAATCATTTTATATTCACTATTGTTATTATAAGCTTGTTTAGTTTAATTGGTTTAGTGTAAGACATGGCAAACTAGCCTTAACTTCACCAAAATGTTGCAAAATTAAGACAATAATTAAATAAATACTTTCACATAAGTTTCATGGTTATATCAACACTTATAAGCCTTTCTATTGAAAAGTTTTTACCTAAGCCCAAAATCTGGAATAATTGTGTGAAACGTGTTAATGTAACAATGCATATATTCACGAAGGTTTCAAACAATGATATTTTTAACAATGAACTGTAAATTTTAAGGAAAACCTAACTGTTTTCACAAAAATTAAATGATAATGAAAATTAAAACAAAGTCTACGCAGCCTTAGACATATTCAATTAAAATGAGACAATTTCACCTATTCAAACAATTTAAGGGTACAGGGAAATACTTTTATAATGCACCCTAAAGTATGGCTATTATATATATTTGCCATTCTAAAATTTAATTCAAAATAAGTATTTATTACGGTATTGATGTAGTTTTAAATATAAAATATGTCTTAAAAATATTTTTAATTAGAATTTAGCCTTTTATACTCTGAATATTTCAATTATTTAAATTTATAAAACCAAGATATAATATTTTTAATCCCATTGGTGTATGGTAATACCCTTCATCTCCATTTTGGTGTGAACCATATTTTTAAAAACAAACCACTTCTTAAATAATAAGGGATTTATGGACGCTTGCTAAGCATCTCAACGAACTGCTAGATTGGACATTTAATTTAATATATTAATTACTAGTACCTCAGAGGGAGATGTAGTGCAAAAAGCAAAATTAATAGATTTTCAAAGAATTTTTTTAATCGAATCATTATATTAAACAACTTTTTCTTTTTAGTTGCTAGAATTAATTGTAAGCTAAAATTTTAAAAAAAATTGAACATTATATCAAATGAGCAAATTTAAAGTACTAGTCATAAATTTTTTCAAACAAACTTCTAATTTGGTTGAGTAGGTAAATTTAAAACGTACTGGTTAAATTATTGTGTTAAATTGCCAGCTTATTTCTCTCTTTAATAATGACCCTCTTGAGTTGAATAGCATTTTAAACGATTAAAATCATCTTCATTTTATTGAAACTATCAAAATATAATATGTATGACAATATACAGTATTATAAATTCTGAAATCCGTAAAAGAAGCTTTTTTAGAAACGAATATGGATATAAGTGGCTTGTAGAACTGTCACCATTTCCAATATAAAATATAGTTATGGGACGTATGTACAGGGACTTTTTAAAAAAATTAATATTAGATACCTCAAGGAGTTTTTGAAGGTTTTTTTAAATCTTTTTCACTCATTGAGAATAACAAATATATTACCCGCCTCGATGGCGTAGTTGGCTAACGCACTAGTCGTGTTGAGCTCAACTGCCGAGGACGGGGAGATTGAGGTTCGAATCTAGGTCGGTGAACTGTGGGTGGCTTTTCCTTAATGGTTTTCTACTCTCCCTCCACGGAAATGTGGGTTCACTTCCTTTAAACTTAACCTAACCAATTCCTAATCCATAAGAGAAATTAGTACTTAAGCGTATAACCCGAACGGTTAGTAAGACGCGGTGCTAAAAATTAAATTAATAACAAATATTACAATCGGAGAGAAATTATCACACTTGTCTGACGCGTGTAGAAAAACATACATTACGGTGAGGATCCCATTTTACCATTTAGTGGAATACATTTTAAAATAGCTAGTTATAATAATAATAATAATAATAATATATATAAATAATTACGATATAATTATGTAGTTCAATACAGAATTGATCTTCTTTATTGGACTCAAAGTATAAGACGTCTTCTAGTGTTAAAATAGGCTGCCGATGACAGGAAGTTCGGGGTTTGAAACCCGGTCGGACGTACTAACGGTAGTTTTTCCAATTTGGTGTAGGACTCCCCCTCCATGAAAATGCAGGTACTCTTCTTCTAAATTCAACCTTCCTATTGCATAAATCACTAACGTAATTGTTTGCGTATAGTCTGAAAAGGTTGTTTGAAAAACAAAAACAGAATGACCCACCCCAGTGAGAATGCAAACCGAAGTATCTGTCTCATCTTGCCTGGTTTGTTGATATCTAGGAGACCAGAGTCTTAATCCCGGTTCGGTGTACTGAGATTTTTTCCGCAAAATGGTTTTTCACTCTGGAAGAGAATACTATTACACTTCAACTTTAATTCTATCTTACTCATCCCGACATTATTGGTGTAAATATTATGGCTAGTACGATGGGAAGTCATTGATAATCACAGTACTACTTCTTTGCTAAGATTGACTTGTAAATCGATTGTGAAGGGGTTGAATTAGTTTATGAGACGTAACGTTTGTGTAAAGAATGTGCTGGTTATAGGCTTAAATGGTTCACGAATCAAGATCATATTAATAGATTATATTAATAGCTTTTTAGCACTGTATATTACTGCCCATTCGGGCTATACGCTTATGCATTAATTAGGCTAGTGGGTTAAGCTATATGAAGATTTAGTTTGAGAGGATTTGTACCCACAATTGCGTGGAGAGAGAGTGGGAAAACATTTAGGAAATTATTCCTCAGTACACCCAACCAGGATCGAACCACAATCTCCCTATCATCGGCATTAAGTCAAGTGTATTGTGAGAGTAACCTCTTAGACAATGCATCCACCAAAGCGGGATATTTGATAGATAATATAAACACTATCTGCTTCGGTGGCCCAATGGTCTAAGGCATCACTCTCACAATAGTCTAGACTGCTGATGACAAGGAGATCAGGGTTATAATTACCGATCGGTTTTATTGAGGCAGATACATTTTCTATAAATTCAATCTTCCTCATCACTAACTCATTAATGTAAATAATATAAATGCGTATAACCTGAATAGGTGTTAAGATGTCGTACTATATACAGTAAATGAACATAATTTCAAAAACTCTATTGCTATTGTTCAGCGGAACCCGTAAAATGGTTCTGAGAACCACTAAGCTACGAGCCAAGTAATCTCTCTTCTCAGCAGACAAGCTGTTAAAAGCGTACAGTATATCTACATGCCAATCAACTCTGTGATACAGTCGGCTCGAAATCGTACATTTACACAAACACTATTGCACGTGGATCATTTCTGATCAAACATTAATGGAGATAAAGAATTAATAGAAGTTCCTAATACTCAACATTGTTGAAATATTAAATTAGTTATGGATAGAAACTGCATTAAAAAGGCTGTTTTTGTCCTTTTTAGAATGGTTTCACAGATAAACACTGTGCACAAATCTTCATTCTGTCATAATAGGAACATACTATGGTTATTAACAAGAAACTTTGTAGCTTTTTCCCCCGTCGTCACTGCAGAAAATTTCGAGTAATCATTCAATTACTGATGCACTGCACACATTTCTGGCATATCGTTCGTTGGTCTTTTCTCTACCCTTTTACTCCCATACCTCGCGCTAGTTCGAACACGCACACGCACACACACACCGCGCACACACACGCACACACACACACACACACACAAACACACACAAACGTAGGTGCAAGCCGGGAGATGAGCTGGCCCTGCTATGATGAACGCTCTTAATTAATGGGACTAATTTATTAAAATCTTCAGATAGTTCGGGAGCACCTGAATCAAGATCCCGCTCTTGCGATTTAATTAGTTTTCTGTGTAGGCTAATAGAAAGTTAAAGGATAAATTGTTGAACGGTATTAATATTGTGTCAAGACTTACAACTTTGAGCAACACAAACGGGATATTATTTTAACCATTATTTAAAGATGACTGAAGTTTTACAGAACAATCTGGAAAAAGATAAAGTCAGATATTTTTTAGACATTGTCATACTTTTCTTACGGGATAAACATTACACCTATAGAGTAGGGATGATGAAGGTAAAAATGAGAGGAAAATGTATATATGTGAGTGTATGGATGGTGGAAAACTATTAAGGAAAAAAAAAAACCACACTCAATAGACTCGGCCAGAAATCAGTCCCGGTCACCCAATCTCCAACAATTCAGAGTAGATGACCCTGAACTCTAGTCTGCGTCCCACCTATGTAGGTTATATTTAAATTAACCTAAATAAAAATTAAGGGGGATGTTTAAGAACTTCACCAGTATTCTCTTGTATAAACAATCCATAGTAATATCATAGTTGGAAAACACCGTAATTAGGTCCATAGTACGTCTGTATTTCTACTTAAATAGGGGTACTCGAGTCGACTATCGGCATTATTAGAGATTATTTTATCTTTAAAATTGAGACTTCCCCTTTGACAGTGATTATATGAAGGAGGGTCTCTAAAACTCTGTGTTTTAGGTAAGATGAAACATTGCTATATCTTTAAAGCAATTGTTCACTTTCTCTGGCTTAGTGAAGTTATAGTCAATTTATACAAATAAAAAGTTACTACAGATAAATTACCTTCAGATGTATTTATAAAAAATATAACCTGACTCTAACCATCTCGTTGATCAGAAACAAATTCACACTACTTACGGACATCCAAGAATTATATTTCTTTAAAATATTATACCATAATAAGATAAATTATTTTAAAATATATAATACTCTTGTCATTAAATGTAACTTTAAGGTGGGAATTTAGTGTATGCGAGAAAAGATCAGTAACTTTGCAGTTTTTTATAAAAAAAATATGTTTTTGATCAAAATTTCTAAAACATTTATCCATAAAAAAATAAAATATTTAATTTTTTTCACATGTTGATATCAACAGTTGATGAACATCTGTCAAGAACATAGTGGTAGTAGATGAGAAACTTTTAATGAAGAGAAAAAGTTGAAAAGTTGTTAAATTCCAGGACACCCATGACAGATATTTAAGAACAGTGTTGATATCAGCATGTGTAAAAAATTAATCTCTCCATTTCCACTAAAACAATGTTTGACATTTTCTACCAAAAAAAAGTGTTGATATAAAAACTGGAAAACCACTGATCTTTTCTGGCGTCCTCCACACTCCCACCTTAAGTTCAAAAAGATTTAATTTGATATAGCTATATAATAATGAAATGTTTTTTTTTATGTTTTAAGTTTTAATTATGTCATTAATGCGTTATTGAAATGCACTATGCTGGTGACACTTGTCTTACTACACTTAATATTCAATTGAGGCTTGATTAAAGAAATTCTAAAATCTCCCGACAGGGTGGGAGACTGGGTGCTGTGTGTATTACATAATTATGATTAGTTTATGTCATGTTCCAATATAATCATTTGATTCAGTAAATGCATGCTAAACACCCCCTTAATAACTCCGTCCCCAATAATCAATGCGTATCATATGTGTCACAGGAACAACAACTTGGTATAGTCATCTAGTGTTTGGTTTTTCTAATCATATGGACAAATTGACGTCCCACGTTTGAAAAATTAAGAATTTCTTTATGGTTTATAGCATTTATGGATTACACTCGTTCTTCTCTTGCATTTATTCACAAAATCATGGCTACGTCACTGATATGATATGTATCTTAAAACTGTCAAACTCGTTATAACGTGATTTTTAAAAAAAAATATTTTCCTGCTTACATCGTTCCTTAAGACTTCCAAATTTCTATGGCAATTAATTTCCAGAGACCCACGGTCTGTTATAAGTCTTTAGCTCAACTCTTCCCTCCCTCTCCCCTTTTTCCCCCCATTGTCGTATAATATCTCCTCCCGTTTCCTTAGACAGGAAATTCTTGTTGGCGATGTAATAAGTTCTTTGGCCCTTAAAGATTCACTATCAGCCCATTTTCTCCTCACCCTAAGAGGGCGAGGAAAAAAAACTGTTTAAAAATTCTTAGATAAATGAAAAGTGTTAAAACAGTGTTCGTCTTTTCTTAAGTTTCTCTTAAAACCCCTTTCCCCCTCTCAATTCTTCCCTTTTTACAATTTGAGTGGGTAAAACGTTTAAAATTACGGTACTACATCAATAAGCCATTAGAACAATTAGCCTCTTACATTAAAAAAAAATCTTTTGAAAAGTTCACAGTTTGAGTAGTTAAGTGGAAGTTCATGGAATTTTCGTTTAGGTCAATTGCTGGAGGTGGAAGAGGGTGAATTGGGAATAGGGTTCCTGATTAAAACCAATATTCTATTCTACGCTCAGTACAGTGGATAATTTATTGCATTAACGACGTGTAACTATGCAAATTTAGGTTAGTAGAATGTAAGCTCGTTACAAAATGTTATCTAGTCCCCCAGAACCATGTTCGTTCCATCCTCAAGTGTACAGTGTGCGCCGCTCAAAAAATTGTTCGGGTATTGAAATAGCTTCATTTTTATCAGCAACGATAATCGCATGGTCCAATGTAGAGATCCACAAACTACGGCCCAGCCCGAGGAATGAGTTTGTCGTGCCCGTGAACGCTTTGACTGAGATTAATAACAAATGATGAGAAATTAATTTTAATGACTAGTATCGAAATAATGGTGATCCTGTATACAGTACAAGAAATACTTGCTATATAAAGTACAAACATACAAGCATATACGTATACATACGTACATACAAAACATACATACATACATATCATACTACATACATACATACATACATACATACATACATACATACATACTACATATACATACATACATACATACATACATACATACATCATACATACATACATACATACATACATACACATACATACATACATACATACATAATACTACATACATACTACATACATACATACATACATACATACATACATAATACATACATATACATACATACATACATACATACATACATACATACATACATACATACATACATACATACATACATAATACATACATACATACATACATACATACATACATACAACATACATACATACATACATACATACATACATACATACATACATACATACATACATACATACATACATACATACATACATACATACATACATACATACATACATACATACATACTACATACATACATACATACATACATTACATACATACAACTACATACATACATACATACATACATACATACATACATACATACTACAACATACATACTACATACTACATACATACATACATACACATACACATACATACATACACTACACACTACATACATACATACACATACATCTACATACTATACATACATACATACATACATAACATACATACATACAAATACATACATAATACATACAACATATTGTGTTTCAACACTTTCCTTAATAAAACTTTTACATTTATTAATAAATAGTTGTTGTGTATATTTATTTAACTTGTTAAATCTCCATTACTCTCTTGAGAATCCAAACTTACATCTATTCGTGTTTATTTATGGTTATGAGCCATATAATATATACATTTATATTCATACATACTTACTATAAAATCGTATATGTCTCTTTCTTGAATAAAAGTGGCTGGAGGGTTAGAAACTTCCAAAACTAATAAAAACATTTATTCATCAATGTGGTATGTATTGGAAATTCGAAGGAAACCAGAGGGAGCCACTCATTATAATTATAAAAGTTTGAAAATTCTTAATTTTTTATTTGGAAACCAAGAAAATAGGGGAGGAGGAGTGAAATATAAAAACACTTTTAGGTGTGGTAGACAATTTAAATTTTGTAGTTTGATAGAAGGACAGCTCTAGATGTCCAAGTGACTTTTGAACCTTTTTATGTAACAATTTATATTACTTCATTTAAATTATACTATTATCTCGCGCACTCAGTTTGTGGACCAATTAATATTCCTTTCAAAGATTTAGTTTGTTTTTAATTTATTAATTGCCATAGGTGTTTTGTAATTGCCATAGTTAACTCAGAAATGTACATGGAAGGACTATTAAAATGATGGCAGTTGGATATTGAATATCCTCAGTCGATATAATTTGATGGAGATTTTCCTTGCAAGAACGGACCAAACTACTAGGATTTTAAAAGCTCAATCATTCTGGGGATTCTGTGGAAAATGTTTTAAATTGAGATTAATAAATATCATATAGATAATATTTTTATCTAGGTTATCGCACGCACTGATAAGAACACAGATTGGATCTAAGATAATTTAGTCTGGACTACTACTTATGAGGAAGGGTTCTAATCTCGGTCAAATGAGTTTTATTATATTTTCCTTAATTACGTACTTCTGCCCTCAAGTGAATTTGGTTACATTTCTTCCAGGTTCATAAATGTAAATACGCGAATAGTCTGAACGGGTAACTTAAGACGTGATGAACACTATATAATGTGTGTGTGTGAGATTGTGTGAGATTCCTTGTGTGTAGAACTTTATGGGTAGTGAGACGCGGCGGAAAAAAGCAATAGTAATTTTTACTAGAACCTAAATAGAATTATTATAATTCTAGTCTTTAAATTATTTTAATATGTATTAATATCAATAGTTTTGAATAAAAACCTACCTTCACCATTTACATTCTTATTGGTGATTGATAAAATGTGAAATGTTTTAAATATATCTCTTAAAATTTTAAAATCTTCCAAATGTAGTATATTTTGGTTTCATAAACGTAATAGGCCCGCTATAGTTTGTAAAAATATATCTACGTTAACAATAAGCTATATTTAATATGAGGGTGACCTGGTGGTCTAGGGGTAAGGTGTCGGACTTCTGTGCTGGGGGTCCCGGGTTCAATCCTCAGTCCCGGCACAGATTTATCTGATTGCCAAACCCTTCCTTCACCTCTGACAAAACGTGTATTAATCACAACTTGTGAATGTGAGGAATGCCAGGCCTACACCGTGGTTCGGATTCCACGTTAAACTGTAGGTCCTCCATTTCATCTAACAATCACCCTACCATTACACATTAGCGTAAGTACGTATAACCCGCGCGGGTAGTAAGACGCGGTGCTAATAACAATATATTTAGTATGGCATTTAAAATAATACAATGAATCTTTTAAATCATATTTAATGTTGAAAACATCTTTCCTTTTTGATGCCTATTATGAAATTTTAACTAACAACTTTGCATTTAACTTTATTTATCAAAGATGTGAGCTATTTTCTTCACGAAACGCTTGCTGAAAGGAAAAAAATAAAGGAAAAAAAATTAGAGGAAGGAACTTTTCTTTCGCCTTATAACGGATTTCAGAAGAATAACAAACTTAAGAATTTTTTATTCTTCTATACTTTCTTTCATTTTTTTAAGCAAGAAATAAAAAAAAAAGAAAACGGTAGCAAAGCGAGTGTGCAGTTTGTGGATTGGGGAATCGGGCTAAGACCACAAGATTGTAGAACCCTAGAAACGGGAGTTAACCCTGCTTTCCCATAGGGGGGAGGAAGAAACCCACACTACCCTAAGATTGACCCTTTCTGCCTTCTCATCTTTTTCTTTTGCCCATTCTCTAGAGAGAAAAAGAAATAAAAAAAGTTTATTTTTTTGCCATCTTTCCTTATAAGTCTTGTACACGCTTGGATGATTTTCCACCATCAGAAAAGGTTGGAATTTCTCGCGCAGCATGTCCCCTCTATTCCTCAACCCCTACCCACACTATTGTCTTTTTAACCTCATTATGTCAGAGCAGAGCATTCATCTAGGCCCCTTTCTCGAGATAATCTGTAGATATTTCAGCTAGTCAAGCTCAAATTACAATGGGACTTGACAGGAAATTCACAAACTTGAGAAGGTACCAAGAGCTAAGATGACCATTTGATAACATTGTGCTACTGAATATAAAGTAAATGGTAAAACACAAACACACGAACTTCCTCATATTGGGTATAATATATTCTAAGATGATTTTCAAACATAGGCTTTAAGTAAGCTACCCTTGATTATGTTTTCTTCATAAAAACAAATTACTTCATTTTGTTGTCCAGAATTAATATTTTTTATATATGAATTCTAAACAAAATCGTTAACATATATATCTAACAAAATTCAAATTTTCAAAATTCACTATTTGTAACTATCGTGAAATGATTTATTTGTAAAAATAAAAATTATTCTCATTTATCTTTAAGAATTATTCACAGATTCACATTTTGAACTAAATTTTCAAGGTAACTTTAAAAATAAGATCAAGTTTTCTAATAATTTGTCGTAAGTAAATCTTCTTTAAATTAATTTATTTTAGATAAATATACATTCGTTATTAATGATTATGTAAGATATTCCCCCGACACCAAATTTGATTCAAATCGTTAAAGCTATTTCCAAAAAGATCAAATTTTTCTAAATAGATTTTTTGTTGTCTAGAAAAAGTAATCGATATAATTATTTATAATGTAAACAACTTAACAACTTAACATTTTGAACCAAACCAAATCAGACCTTATTTTACATATTTGTAAAATAGCTAGTGCAAGTTTCTTAATAATTTGAATTGTCAAAAATCACTCATATCTAACAACTCCTTATCGATTTTTTTCAACCAAAATCATTATATAGAGACTAGACTATAAATACAAACTGAACTATTTGCTCTGGGAGATTGAGTGACTCCCTAAACTATACTATAAATACAACCTAAGCTACTTGTTATTCTTATATTAGGAGATTGGTAGACACCTGAGACTAGACATAAATACGTTTCTTTAACTTTCACTACATCCAGATAATGAGATGCTCGGGGGCTTAATTTTTCTTTGAAATGCGTCTTCCTACCCGTTCGTGTTTCACGCTAGTGTGGTAGGGGTGAAGAGCATTGAATTTATTGGAATCGTACCAGCACTTGCGTGAATGAAAAGGGGAAAACCATTTAGGAAATCCATTTAGGAAAATCATTTAGGAATACCACCCAACCATGACTTTAATCTCCTTAGTAATCTGCAGTCCATTATATTGTAAAAAAGATGTCATATACCTTTTTTCTATCATATCTTGTTAGGGATCTTATTTTCAACGTAGTGTAATAGGGATGATATTTCGACTTGGGATTTTCACTAGTTTTTCCCTTATTTTCTGTCAAGGCTAATACAGGTTCATTTCTTCTTTAAGCTATCCTCAATATCCTAACCATTTTGTTAGGTAGAATTTCCAACACTAGAATTATTAACATCTTGAGGAGAAGGTTGTATTAAAAGAAGTAAACCCAAAATTAGTGTAGAGTGAGGATTGTAAATATACCAACGAAGAATCGATAGGGTTCACTCCCCACGCAACTTTTCGAGAGTCGAACCATGACTTCCAGGTGATTGAAAATCTGGTCTATCGCTAAAATAGTGCCTTAGACAAAAGTCCCGCTGTTTGGGTTGATTAAATCGAGAGTAAATACGTTTTGTTTAAATTATAAATAAAGATAAAATTGCGATATCAACACACACTAATTGTTGGTAAAAATACATTGTTTTAAATAAATGTATTTAGACATAAATAATAGGTTCAAAAATATTGTCCCATATTAATTTATATTTTAAAAAAATATTTCTTTGAAATAATAGTTGTCTAGCTAAAAATTCTATTGGTTTTATTTAAATGGAAACTGTTATTATTAATGTTATTGGTTACTTAACTTATTTTTAAGCTGAAGTGACGCCTTATTATTTATGACGGTAATACAGAATATCAATGCAGTTTACATTTTACCCAAACAAGGTTTTTTGTTCATATTATTCCCGAAAGTTTCCCTATTTCCTAAAAGCAACAATAGAAAGATTTTTATGTGGTGTCATATGTTATCAATGAATTGAAGCCGCCCAGGTTATAACCAAAGTATATTGTGATAAAAAAAAAGCTTTCATCATAATATGTTTGTTCGGCATTCCTTTTATTATGTAAATTTTTCATTGAAAGCATCACAAAATTGTTATTACTTTTCTCCCCCGGTGATAATATAATATTGATTTATATAAAATATGTCGCTTATATTGTGTAACATAGTGATCGGAAATATATATGTTTAATAAACGGTTAAATGACAGACTGGTTGCATACCTTAATCCCTCACGGAATACCAGGATTTTTTTCACAGAAAGATTAAAGGAATGAGTTATTGTTTTAATTTGGGCTTTATAGCTTTCTCACATTGGAAAATCATGGCAATCGTTCAAATTTCCCCCCTCAAAATTAGGATAAACGGTATATTGAAGTATTTATGCAACACCGAGATCAAAAATGGGATCTTAACAATAGTTTTTATCTGTCTTTCCCTCTGTCTGTACTTGGGGTTACAGCCGGAAAAGTTTGGTGGATTATGTTCATACTTAAAACTTGGATATTATATGGTAATTCCTCGAGATCAAATCATTATTTTATATTTATCTCTGAAATTAAAGATATCTAGTTTAACATTTGACACTTTTCGAAATTGGTTTTAACGATTTTGCTTAAAATGAGTACTATGGAATATTTCACATGGTAAATAATATGAAATACTGTTTTTTCGCGATAGGATCTCATTAAAGACATTTAACAGATATTCTATGAATGAACATTTTTTTCAAACTCAATAAGACTATGTAAGAACGTATAACCAGTCCTATACGATTGTATCTAGCCGTATTTTTGAATGTTTACCGTATTCTACCACCCGCCAGATTTATGTGCGTATCCTCAGTAAGAATGGGGAAAGTAGATTTATAAAAAAAAATTAGCACTACTTTTACGTAAAGGAGCAGTGGGTGAAGCCATTTGGTGAGAAAATAAATGGTACGGCACACCGCACAGACTTTCTCTCTCTTTCTATAAACTCGTAAGATTTCTGAACGGAATAATGTACATTGTATCATCACCACTCCACATAAGAACACGCATAAAATAATATACAATGATATAGAATCAATGAGAAAAGAGGCGCATCTTTGTCCACCTAAGAGCATTTCAAACAGTTTAATGTCTTCCACAAGGGTCAACACTTCGCATTAAAATTTCGATTTCTGGTTAAATTTTAACATTTTATAAGGTGTTGCAGATCTTCAAGTCATCGCATTGATATTTAATTATTCATTTATACATTTTGACCAATAAAAAATGTAAATATTGACTATTGAGTCTAAAATGGAGATAGATCATTGCTATGCAAACATTTCTCCTAAGAGATTTAAGGAAAAATAACATACTTTTTTAGATCCTTATATTTAATTACTCTATGGCATTGGAGAATTATTGCGTTAAGACTTAAGTAGTATATGTTTACAACTAAAGTTCACAAAATTGTATTAATATATTTGCAAATATCTCAGAAACTGCTGCTTTTATAAAAATATATGTCAAATAAAAGTTTTTTATTTCTAATAGTCCTACAATTTTGCAATTATAAGTTGTTTAGTTTCTCCAATAGTTGTGGAGAAACGGAAATTAACGCTTCTGTAAAGTACCCTAAAAATCATTTTCATAGGAAAATGAAAATAGCCAGTTTATTTATAATCTTAATCAACGCCTAGATACGAATTTTAATCAAAATCGTTTGAGCAGATTTTGAGAAAACCAAATTTTTCTCTTTTCGCCCTTCAGTAACCTACCCTTAATTTTAAGTTTTTATAGACACACAGACAGACGGCATTGCAAAGACTATTTTTTAGGGTTCGGGGGGTCATGAGACGTCGACATCCATCAACATTTCAGGTTAGTTTTTTTTTACGGTCGCAATACTTAAACTTTAATGTCCAAAAAGTTAAAAAAATTCATATAATTGCGTATAGATTGAAAGTTATTGATTTTATAAAAATATGTTTCGGATAAAATATCTGTATTATAAATATATATACATATTTGTAATGCTAAGTAATTTCATATCTCAAATAATTTCGGAGCTATTTCAAAAAATGTTAATTGACGCATCAGACCGGAGCCCTTAAAGCAATTTTGCCGAAATATTGAGGGTAGCCATTTTGTTTGTAATATTAATTAATGTTTATAAATGAAATTTAATCAAAATCGTTTGAGCCGATTTTGAGAAAATCGACTTTTTCTCTTTTTGCCCTTCAGTAAACTACCCTTAATTTTAAGTTTTAATAGACACACAGACAGACGGCATTGCAAAGACTATTTTTTAGGGTTCGGGGGGTCATGAGACGTCGAAATCCATCAACATTTCAGGATAGTTTTTTTTACGATCTCAATACTTAAGCTTTAATGTCCAAAAAGCTAAAAATATATATATAATTGCGTATAGATTGAAAATTATTGATTTTATAAAAATATGTTTCGAATAAAATATTTGTATTATAAATATATATACATATTTGTAATGCTAAGTAATTTCATATCTCAAATAGTTTCGGAGCTATTATAAAAAAATTTAATTTACGCATCAGACCGGAGCCCTTAAAGCGATTTTGCCGAAATATTGAGAGTAGCCATTTTGTTTGGAATATTTATTAATGTTCATAAATGAAATTTAATCAAAATCGTTAGAGCCGATTTTGAGAAAATCGACTTTTTCTGTTTTTTTCCCTTGAGTAAACTACCCTTAATTTTAAGTTTTAATTGACACACAGACAGACGGCATTGCAAAGACTATTTTTTAGTGTTCGGGGGGTCATGAGACGTCGAAATCCATCAACATTTCAGGTTAGTTTTTTTTTTACGATCGCAATACTTAAGCTTTAATGTCCAAAAAGCTAATAATATATATATAATTGCGTATAGATTGAAAATTATTGATTTTATAAAAATATGTTTCGAATAAAATATTTGTATTATAAATATATATACATATTTGTAATGCTAAGTAATTTCATATCTCAAATAGTTTCGGAGCTATTATAAAAAATGTTAATTTACCCATTTGAACGGAGCCCTTAAAGCGATTTTGCCGAAATATTGAGAGTAGCCATTTTGTTTGGAATATTTATTAATGTTCACAAATGAAATTTAATCAAAATCGTTAGAGCCGATTTTGAGAAAATCTACTTTTTCTGTTTTTTCCCTTCAGTAAACTACCCTTAATTTTAGGGGTAGATATCCAATTCCAAAAACCCCTCGGGGCAACCCTATGAAAACCCTAGATATCAAGTTTCAGCTCAATCGGTAAAATAGTTTAGGCTCTAGTTGGAGGTACAAACAGACAGACAGACAGACAGACAGAAATTCAAAAACCACTTTTTCGGATTCAGGAAGTCATGAAACGTAAAAATTCATCAAAATCTCGACTTCGATTTTTTTGACGATCACCATACTTTCTCTACCTGTAAGATAGAGAGAAAGTAAAAATAACTCCCCCACACGTAGCTGGGATTCAAACACTTTCCTATCCATTTTCATCGTAAAACTAGACAAAACTGGACTGAAGCTTTAACCTCATGGTCTCAGATGCGGTTTGCTCAATTTGCATGGCTCAATTTCTCGAAAAAATATTATCTAACTATTTTCATACAAATCATGAAGTATACAAGTAAATAATATTTTTAATTCACGTGTTTCATACACGTGAAGATTTTTTACATAAACAGTCATAATATATCAATAAAATTTTATGAATTGAAAAATGGCAGCCTGGATATGGGAATCGAACTCGAGGCCTTCAATGTTGAGTGTCAATGTTCTACCACTAAACCACCTTGTTTTTATTCTTACTGGAGTAATCTTTCTCTATTTGTTTATGTATTGATTAATTTAAATTAACTTCTAAAATGTATTAACATTTTTTCTTTTATTATTTATTCGAGGTATTTAACGTGCACTTTCTTAACCGACTGATTACATCAGCCCATGACTATCTTATATATATAACTAACACAACACCCAGCCCCCACCCGTAAAATCATCCTTGTGAAAGGGGAAATCCTAATTTCACCTATGATAGTTTATTCAGCCATTCCAGGAATTGAACCTGGGGCACTTAACTCAGTAGATAGACACGATACCTACTGAACTAAGGTGTTGGGACTACAAGAACTTAAAATTAAATATATTTTGACTTTTTTACTTATTATCTTAAAAATATATTTTAATGTGTCCTGAATTGAGACTTTTAATTACATCAGTAAGCAAGGTTTCGCCATGTTTGTCCCAGGTGTTTGTAGATAGAACAAAAAAAAACTGTAATCGAAGTTTTACACAAATAAATAGACATAAAACGTGTCCTTACACCAGACAATTTACATCAGTCCTTCTTCTGTAAATTGATTTTAATATAATTTTAATAAATAACTTATGATATTCAAAAACTAACCGACCAAAAAAAAAAAAGTCCTGAGTTTAAAAATCTTTACATGATCACACTTAATAGTTTTGACGAAAAACTTTATTACTTTCTCTCTATCTTACAGGTAGAGAAAGTATTGTGATCGTCAAAAAAATCGAACTCGAGATTTTGATGAATTTTGACGTTTCATGACTTCCTGAATCCGAAAAAGTGGTTTTTGAATTTCCGTCTGTCTGTCTGTCTGTCTGTCTGTCTGTCTGTACCTCCAACTAGAGCCTAAACTATTTTACCGATTGAGCTAAAACTTGATATCTAGGGTTTTCATAGGGTTGCCCCGAGGGGTTTTTGGAATTGGATATCTACCCCTAAAATTAAGGGTAGTTTACTGAATGGCAAAAAGAGAAAAAGTCGATTTTCTCAAAATCGGCTCTAACGATTTTGATTAAATTTCATTTATGAACATAAATAAATATTTCAAACAAAATGGCTACTCTCAATATTTCGGCAAAATCGTTTTAAGGGCTCCGGTCTGATGCGTAAATTAACATTTTTTATAATAGCTCCGAAACTATTTGAGATATGAAATTACTTAGCATTACAAATATGTATATATATTTATAATACAAATATTTTATTCGAAACATATTTTTATAAAATCAATAACTTTCAATATATACGCAATTATATATATATTTTTAACTTTTTGGGCATTAAAGCTTAAGTATTGCGACCGTAAGAAAAACTAACCTGAAATGTTGATGGATATCGACGTCTCATGACCCCCCGAACCCTTAAAAATAGTCTTTGCAATGCCGTCTGTCTGTGTGTCTATTAAAACTTAAAATTAAGGGTAGTTTACTGAAGGGCAAAAAGAGAAAAAGTCGATTTTCTCAAAATCGGCTCTAACGATTTTGATTAAATTTCATTTATGAACATAAATAAATATTCCAAACAAAATGGCTACTCTCAATATATCGGCAAAATCGTTTTAAGGGCTCCGGTCTGATGCGTAAATTAACATTTTTTATAATAGCTCCGAAACTATTTGAGATATGAAATTACTTAGCATTACAAATATGTATATATATTTATAATACAAATATTTTATTCGGAACATATTTTTATAAAATCAATAACTTTCAATATATACGCAATTATGTATATATTTTTAACTTTTTGGGCATTAAAGCTTAAGTATTGCGATCGTAAGAAAAACTAACCTGAAATGTTGATGGATGTCGACGTCTCATGACCCCCCGAACCCTAAAAAATAGTCTTTGCAATGCCGTCTGTCTGTGTGTCTATTAAAACTTAAAATTAAAGGTAGTTTACTGAATGGCAAAAAGAGAAAAAGTCGATTTTCTCAAAATCGGCTCAAACGATTTTGATTAAATTTCATTTATAAACATTAATAAATATTCCAAACAAAATGGCTACCCTCAATATTACGGCAAAATGGCTTTAAGGGCTCCGGTCTGATGCGTAAATTAACATTTTTTTAAATAGCTCCGAAACTATTTGAGATATGAAATTACTTAGCATTACAAATATGTATATATATTTATAATACAGATATTTTATTCGAAACATATTTTTATAAAATCAATAACTTTCAATATATACGCAATTATATGAATTTTTTTAACTTTTTGGACATTAAAGTTTAAGTATTGCGACCGTAAAAAAAAAACTAACCTGAAATGTTGATGGATGTCGACGTCTCATGACCCCCCGAACCCTAAAAAATAGTCTTTGCAATGCCGTCTGTCTGTGTGTCTATAAAAACTTAAAATTAAGGGTAGTTTACTGAAGGACGAAAAGAGAAAAATTTGGTTTTCTCAAAATCTGCTTAAACGATTTTGATTAAAATTCGTATCTAGGCGTTGATTAAGATTATAAATAAACTGGCTATTTTCATTTTCCTATGAAAATGATTTTTAGGGTACATTACAGAAGCGTTAATTTCCGTATCTCCACAACTATTGGAGAAACTAAACAACTTATCATTGCAAAATTGTAGGACTATTAGAAATAAAAAACTTTTATTTGACATATATTTTTATAAAAACAGCAGTTTCTGAGATATTTGCAAATATATTAATACAATTTTGTGAGCTTTAGTTGTAAACATATACTACTTAAGTCTTAACGCAATAATACTCCAATGCCATAGAGTAATTAAATATAAGTAAGTATCTAAAAAAAGTATGTTATTTTTCCTTAAATCTCTTAGGAGAAATGTTTGCATAGCAATGATCTATCTCCATTTTAGATTCAATAGTCAATATTTACATTTTTTATTAGTCAAAATGTATAAATGAATAATTAAATATCAATGCGATGACTTGAAGATCTGCAACACCTTTTAAAATGTTAAAATTTTAACCAGAAATCGAAATTTTAATACGAAGTGTTGACCCTTGTGGAAGACATTAAACTGTTTGAAAAGTTCTTAGGTGGACAAAGATGCGCCTCTTTTCTCATTGATTCTATATCATTGTATATTATTTTATGCGTGTTCTTATGTGGAGTGGTGATGATACAATGTACATTATTCCGTTCAGAAATCTTACGAGTTTATAGAAAGAGAGAGAAAGTCTGTGCGGTGTGCCGTACCATTTATTTTTATTAGAGTACACGTACATATATAATGAAATTCAACTACAAATAGATAGACACTAGAATTGGTAGAGTAAAGAAGACTATTTTTCTTTCAACGTGGACAAATAGTTTCTTGGGAAAATGATAGTTGATTTTAGGCGTACTATTTAAATTAGCACCACATTACTAAATGTTTTTTATTTTTAAAAAGGTTGGTCTCGATGTATGTTGTTGTATAACGCATGATTAATGATAAATAGTGTATAGCGAGCAGTGTACAAATATTAATTAAATATATACAGTGATTTATATATAAACCTAGCGATTAAAAAATGAATTAAATCGATTGTATTTTATTAATAGAAAATAGACATAACCCCTGAGGGCTTGCTATGATAGCAATGTTATTATGCTATTTTTTCTAATAACCTAAATTAAGGGGTGCCTGCAATATTAAATTAAATTTGATTTATATTTAGTTCTGATATTATTACTGTCGTAAATATTATTCAATCGTAGTCAATGACGTTAAAACAAAGAAAATTCGCCAACAACAAACACTTTGGGCTACCACAAGGCATTTCAAAAATTAACAGATCATTTCAGTCTGATATTTCTACTGTGGCGTTTCAAGTGTTATTATAATCTCTTCTAGCATCTAATTGGATAATACACGGACTTTTTATGCTCAAGTCAATGCATAACGGATAGAAAGATAAAGTTAAATTTTATGCTTATGGCACCATTCACTAAACAATAATATGCGTGTAACCCGAACGGATAGTATAATGGGACTCTATACATTAAATATTGATTATGAACGCGTTGATGAAAGTAATATATTTCAACTTTTTTGCGTGCTATGTGCTCTGCACTATTCGCTATTAGCTAGTATGGGTAACTCTCCATTTGGGCTATTTGAAAATTTAACATATTTCTAGTAGGAGTCATTAAGGATGAATATAAAAGACTTGTACCCAAATTTGCGTTGAGATAAAGAGAGAAAGAATGGAAAACAATTTATAAAAATGTCCAACAGTATACCCAACCGGAATTTGAGGCCGGATCTCGTAATCAACTATACATTTTGTTGCGAGAATGACTCATTTAACCATTTGACAACTAAAGTGGTCACATGTAGGATTCCCGTTATAATTGAGGATGGATTTGATTATCTTTTTTATAACTACAGTTTATAATGCATCAAGGTTAAACTGTTATTAGGGCTTGAATTAATTATGAGGTAGTAAAGGTAATAAACACAGAGGACAAAGGAAAGCACATCACACGTGACGGCTGGCAATAGTTTGAGCCATTTAAATAAACATGGTTTAATTACACCGAGGACAAATAATCATAAATGAAAGGATACACCAACGTTCAAAGGATTAACTATTGTTTATATAATTCAGGTGATTAAATGCATTACTAAACTCGTAGGCACGTGGACTAAGAGGTCAGTCTCATCTGGCATGGTTTGACGGGGAAGGGAAAGTTATATTTCAGATTCTTCAAGGAAATCGAGATGTGTTTTCCTAAATGATCTCCTATTCTCATCTTAAACACATGCAGGTACACTTAATCTAAATTACACCTCATTTAAAGCCGCCCAACATGTGTAGATATACGTATAGTCCGGATGGGTAGAGGAAATACTAATAATAGTAAAATATGAATTTGGCCCTGCTAACCCTATAAAAGTACTGCTTTGACCAGCCATAGTAATAATTTGGCCCTGCTAACCCTATAAAAGTACTGCTTTGACCAGCCATAGTAATAATTTGGCCCTGCCAACCCTATAAAAGTACTGCTTTGACCAGCCATAGTAATAATTTGGCCCTGCTAACCCTATAAAAGTACTGCTTTGACCAGCCATGGTAATAATTTGGCCCTGATAACCCTATAAAAGTACTGCTTTGACCAGCCATGGTAATAATTTGGCCCTGCTAACCCTATAAAAGTACTGCTTTGACCAGCCATAGTAATAATTTGGCCCTGCTAACCCTATAAAAGTACTGCTTTGACCAGCCATGGTAATAATTTGGCCCTACTAACCATATAAAAGTACTGCTTTGACCATTCATAGTAATAATTTGGCCCGTTAGAGAGTACTAAATCATCCCCAGGAACTAATAAAACTCTTCTTCCCTTTTGACACATACTTTGGACTGTCAGTATTGTTAGGCTAGCTTAGTTTATGTTAGGTTAGGTATGAATCACAGTGAAAGAGCTGAGCTACACCAACATGGGGCCTTTGACCATTTAGGTCTTAAGGTAAAGGGCTCACTTCGGGACCCGATGTTCGTGGGTTCAAACCCATTTTAGGTCTATGGATTTTTCTTGAACGATTAAAATACTTGGCACAACTTCTTTTGGAATGAAAGTAAGGCCGTTGGTCTCATGTTGGTTGAAGAATGTAAGAGAACCTTGAAATGTGTGGGAAAGTACCTTTCCCGTAAACCTTGGTATGTCTTTCCATCTCGCTCATAGAAAGTCTTGAGCGCTGATATAATCAGTTTGTTCAGAAAGTGCACGTTAAATACCTCAAATAAATAAATAAATATTTGAAAATATATTAGGACACTTTCCAACAAACTAACTTAGCAACCAATCTTAACGGTGCAGAAATCGAATTTAGCCAAAGGTATTGCACAAAATAAATAATATTATTTTTACATATTTAATTTTAAATTATTAAGGATCATTTATTATAACACGAACCACAACAAAAACTATTATAGCTAAAGAAAGATATATAAATATATTAATACATATTTATAAAAAACCTTTGTGAATAAAAACATATTTTTTTATTAGAATTTATCTCTTAGCGACATTTAACATTTAACCCCAACCTTCATGTTTGTGATATTTAAAATATTTATTAAAAAAGTTTTACTTTGTGTCGATTGATTAAAATGTGAATGCATAGTTATTTTTACTTTCTCGCTCTCTTAAGGGTAGAGAGAGTATTAGGATCGTGAAAAAATTGAACTCGAGATTTTGATGAATCTTGACGTTTCATGACCCCCGGAATCCGAAAAGGTAGTTTTTGAATTTCCGTCTGTCTGTCTGTCTGTACCTCCAACTTGAGCCTAACCTGTTTTACTGCTCAGGCTAAAACTTGGTATCTAGGGTTTTCATAGGGTTGCCCCGAAAGGTTTTTGGAATTGTATATCCAACCCTAAAACTAAGGGTAGTTTACTGAAGGACAAAAAGAGAAAGTCGATTTTCTCAAAATCGGCTATAACGATTTTGAATACATTTCTTTTATAAACATTTATAAAAATTCCAAACACAATAGCTACTCTCGATATTTCGGCAAAATAACTTTAAGGGTTCCGGTCTGATGTGTAAATTATCATTTTTTATCATATCTCCAAAAATATTTGAGATATGAAATTACCTATCATTGTAAATATGTAGATCTATTTAAAATACAAATATTTTATACGAAACATATTTTAATAAAATAAATAACTTTCAAGCTATACGAAAACTTTTTTTTAATTTTCTAACACAAAAGGTGAAGTATTGCGACCGTAAAGAAAAATATAACCTAAAATGTTGATAGACTTCGACGTCTCATGACCCCAAACCCTAAAAAGTGGTCTTTGCGATGCCGTCTGTCTGTGTGTCTGTTTAAACTTAAAATAAGAGTAGTTTAGTAAAGGGCGAAAAGAGAAAATATCGAATTTCACAAAATTGGCTCAAACGATTCTTATTAAAATTCGTATCTAGGCTTTGATTAAAATTATAAATAAACTGGCTATTTTCACTGTTCCATGAAAATGACTTTTAGGGTACCTTACAGAAGCTGAAATTTCCGTATTTCCGCAACTATTTGAGATACTAAATAATATATCATTGCAAAATTGTGGTACTATTAAAAATAAAAAACTTTTAGACGAGATACATTTTTTAAAAAATTACAGTTTCTGAGATATTTGCAAATATATTAATACAATTTTGTGAGCTTTAGTTGTAAATAGATATTACTTAAGTCTTAACGCAATAATTCTCCAATGTCATAGAGTAACTAAATATAAATAAATATGTCTCTCAAAAAGTTAAGTTATTATTCCTTAAACTTCCTAGGAGGAATGTTTGTACAACAATGATCTATCTCCATTTTAGACTCAATAGTCAATATTTACATTTTTTATTGGTCAAAATTTATAAATGAGGAATTTAATCGCAATGCGATAACATGAAGATGTGCAACACCTTCTAAAATGTCGAAAACTTTAAGAGGAAGTCGAAATTTTAATACGAAGTGTTGGCCCTTGTGGACCCAATATTTATCTTTTTTATCGGTCCAAACATACAAATGAGGACATTAATTCTTTATAAATAAAATTATAAAATTTAAAACCGGGACAAAAATAATGTTTTACATAAATATAGTGCATTTAAAACTTGGGGTTGTTAGTGTATACTATATCGTTTCACATTTATTAAGAGTTTTGAGTAAATTTCTCCATTTTTAAACAATAGATCGAGGAAGTCCTTGCGGAGTTCAGTACCATTTATTTTATATTGTAAGATCTAATTCTATTATATGCAATGTATTTATTTGTACTTTAAAAAATCACTAACTCATTCAATATAGGGAAAGGGTATAGTGAGTTATTATACTAAAATATCCCTTTTGTTGTTAAGAAGAGAGTAGGAAAAAGAGGAAAAATTTATATTGTAAAATCACAATAAAAAATATCTTTGAGTATCACAGTGAAACCCTTATGGTGATCATCACATTAAAAACTGTATGTGAAAAGTAACAGTGAAAATACCACTTTAAAAATTCACTGTTTAACATAACATTGAAAACTTCACTTTGAAATTCACATCAAATATATCACTTATAGATCAATATTGAAACTTTCAAGGTAAATTATACAATGAAAATTTCATGTGAAAAAATCACATTTAAAATTTTAGGTGTAAATCTATAAATCAATCTAACTTTGATATATATATATATATATATATATATATATATATATATATATATATATATACTAGTTTTTGCCCGCGGCTTCGCTCGCGTTAATGTAGATTTTATCAATAAATTCAGTTTGTCGATTGACACAGGAAGTATGACAATAAAAACGATGAACATATTGAGGTTGTTAGTCAATAGAGGTATAGATAAATAAAAAAACGAACTACACAATATAAATCAGGATTAAGTGTAGGAGTAGAAAAGAAGTAGCGGAGTGTGTGTCAGTAGAGTCACAGGTTATGCCTTGCCACGAATTGGAAGATCTTACTCCATCTTAAATTTTACTTACAGTTAATTAACATCCCTTATTTACTCCGCTTGTTCTTGACCATTGCAATCATGGGCACAGAATAGATCATTATTTTAGGACGCTCCTATATACTATGTTGTTTGTCCTTCCATTTGGGGCAAACACATACAAATTCTGGGCATTGGACACACGCGAACAGGCTACATATAGCTGGCCATGAGAAAAACATGGCATTTCCAAATGCACCCCTGCTACCTGCAATGTTTGCCCTTGCGCTTTGTTAATAGTAATAGCAAAACTAAGTTTGATTGGAAACTGGAGTCTTTTGAATTGAAATGGTAGGTCAGTGGGGATTATTGGGATTCGAGGTATGATAACACTTTCCCCTTTTCCCACACCTGTTAAAATGGTGGCACAGAATATATATTTTGCCCTAATTGTGTAATTGAAGCCTCGTCCCATTACATAAACGGGGTGCATCTAAATTTCGCATAAGCATAACTGGTACACCTAATTTCAATTGTAGTTTATGCGAGGGTACACCCGATAGCTCCAGAGAATTAAAAAACTCAGCGGGATATGAAGTGCTCTGTTCTGTGTCCATGATTGTATCTATTGACAAATACTCCTTTATTTCTCCCTGCACCTCTTTCAAAATGTCAGTGTTGATTTTGTTAACGATTTCATATTTTGGTGCAAGAATTGCTCTTGCACACAACCAATGATCACAATTTAAATTTAGTTGTAAGTCTGGGTAAAGTTAGCAATGAGCTCCACATCATTATCCACCAAATTACAGAATTCCCCTGTAAGTAAAATACAACCTTCAGCATCCGTGTCCAAACGTCCATCACCACTTTTCAATAGTGTCTCTGCGTAATGTCTTGAATCTACGTCATTATAAAGGTGGACTCTCATATTCGTTGTTAGGCTGAATTTTTTCACTTTTGCCCACAATCTTGATGAATTGAGACAGGCTTTGATTTCATCTGCATGTGTGACCCTCTGGATCACCGGTAGAGTTTGTCGGGAGTCACCAGCCAGTAAAACTACCATTCCTCTCATATCTGTACTGTCTCGCAAGTCCTGAAGAGTTTGGTTTAACGCCTCTATAGATTTTTTGTGGGGACATCGTACTTTCGTCCCACACTAAAAGTTTACATTGTCGTAGCATCATACCTCGAGAGCTATTTTTGCTGAAATTGCAGATGGGTGACTCTTCCTGTGCAAGTGCAAGATTTAATGGCAATTTTAGAACGGAATGTGCAGTACGGCCACCGTTCGGTAGTGTAGCTTTTATACCGGAGGAAGCGACGGCAACAGCAATTTTCTGGTCTTTTTTTATGAACGCCAATAATAAGTTCAGCATAAACGTTTTCCAAATAGGAATACAAACAGATAAATAAACGGTAAGAAATCAATGTTTGTAAACAAATAAATCGCAAACATGTATTGCTATTTCCCATCAATACGGTCCCCCAACTCCCTTTCTTCTCTTTCTCCAAGCTTCATAGCCATAGATAAACAAAACGATACCGCTTTAGTTAGTACATTCAATAGCACAAATCGATACCGCATTTTAAAGTAAAAATAATGTTTTTATTTGATATACCAATACCAATAATACCAAACTTCTTACGACAATTTTGTCATCTACCATAACGGGGTGAACAGACAGAGCTTAATTAGCTGAATATAATCATTTTTAATCATTTTAAGATAGATGTGCCTAAAATAACTCGGGAACAGATTTTTATTCGGGATATCAGATTTTCTTCCAGGATACCGCAGGTCCCTTTTTCTGTACTCCAGGCATCATGTTGCAATTAATTTATTCATATCATTAGGCCGAGTTGTTATGCCGGACGACCGTCTAAAAGTTATTTTTTTCTATCCCTCAGGAACAGTACTTTTTTCTGGATGAAAGGTACCCTATGTCCTTTTCTGTACCAATGACAACGTGTATGCGAAATTTCATGATGATCGGTCAAGTAGTTTAGGCTTTAGGCGTGAAAGCGTAACAAACAAACAAACAAATAAACTCACATTCGCATTTTTTATGGATGAAAGGTACCCTATGTCCTTTTCTGTACCCATAACAACGTGTATGCGAAATTTCATGATGATCGGTCGAGTATTTTAGGCTTTAGGCATGAAAGCGTAACAAACAAACAAACAAACAAACTCACATTCGCATTTTTTTACTGGATGAAAGGTACCCTATGTTCTTTTCTGTAACCATGACAACGTGTATGCGAAATTTCATGATGATCGGTCGAGTATTTTAGGCTTTAGGCGTGAAAGCGTAACAAACAAACAAACAAACAAACAAACAAACTCATATTCGCATTTATTCTGGATGAAAGGTACCTTATGTCCTTTTCTGTACCCATGACAACGTGTATGCGAAATTTCATGATGATCGGTCTAATAGTTTAGGCTTTAGGCGTGAAAGCGTAACAAACAAACAAACAAACAAACTCACATTCGCATTTTTTCTGGATGAAAGTACCCTATGTCCTTTTCTGTACCAATGACAATGTGTATTCGAAATTTCATGATGATCGGTCGAGTAGTTTAGGATTTAGGCGTGAAAGCGTAAAAAACAAACAAACAAACAAACTCACAGTCGCATTTTTTATGGATGAAAGGTACCCTATGTCCTTTCCTGTACCCATGACAACGTGTATGCAAAATTTCATGATGATCGGTTGAGTAGTTTAGGCTTTAGGCGTGAAAGCGTAACAAACAAACTAACAAACAAACAAACTCACCTTTGCATTTTTTTTTCTGGATGAAAGGTACCCTATGTCCTTCTCTGTACCCATGACAATGTGTATGTGAAATTTCATGATGATCGGTCGAGTAGTTTAGGCGTGAAAGCGTAACAAACAAACAAACAAACAAACAAACTCACATTCGCATTTATAATAGTTAGGATTGAACATTTTACATATAGCACCATATTGAAAATCTACATTAAAACCATCAGCAAAATATCCTCTTTGTATGAATCCATTTTAAACCCAAAGAGAAAAGTTTCATTTATAAATCCATGCAGCTTTGAAAGTCAACGTGAAAATAAAAGTGAAAAACCACACCTATAAATCACCGTTTAAAATCATACCTGGTAGACAGACCTAAAAAAGATTCTAAAGGTGATATAATCATCAGCGGTGAGGTAAAATGAGAGTCATAATATTCTTGAGCATGAGGAAACCACGATGTGCAAAACATTATATTAGTAACTCAAGAAAAAATCATTATGAGGCTAGGAAAATTACGTTAGATAAAACAACTATTTTTCCGGTTCGAATCAAACAATCTAACTTCCTGGCTGAGATTAAGTTTCCGTTTCCAGGGCTGTATTTGAACTTTAAAATCTTAAAGTAACAGTTCCCTTCTGTGACATATGAGCCTGTTGACGTATTTGAAGTATAGGATAATGCTTTTGAAAATCCTGGGACACCATTGTTCCCATTAAGGGACGCTATTTCGATTTAGCAACAAGTAAAGAGGAAACCGTAGCTCTACACATGTTATTTTGCTTCTGTTCGAAAGCCGATACACACTATCGGAGACTCGTAGCTTTTGCAAGAGATTGAATTTTAATGAGCACATATAACATCATGGCCTATTCTCATTCTAGCTTTTTTTTATCCCCTTTAAAATAAAAACAAACTAAATACGTTTGAGTATATTTGAAAAGAATTTCATTTTGATTTTATTTATAATGTGTTCATTCTAGATTCATATCGTTAAAAACTTGTCAAAACCAAAATATCAAAACCCCATTTTAAGTTCCTTTGTTTATAACTACAATTTATAAAAAATACTTTTATATAGAATAGATAAATTTATTAAAAAAATCTATTTTTTGACCAACTATATTTATTTAGAATTTATAAATTGAAAAGAAATAGGATATTTTGGAGATCTGATTGACAAAAAAATATATATCAACAATTATGAGGGGTTTAGGTATGAAGGAAAAAATTTGTTGACCCAAAAATACTAGCTTATCAACCTCATATTTTTTTTAAACTAGTTGTTGCTTTGATTAAAAATTGAATTATTCGTTAGCCAAATTACCAAAATCATAGTCAAAGTAAAGAAAAACATTTGAAATGAATAGTCCACAAAAGGTAAAAATAATCTTTTTGACATAAAATAGGCCAAGATAATGATTAAAATTAAAAATATAAATTACATTTGAATAATAGTATTTTTAAAAATGGGGCTATATTCTTATAAACGAAGCGGATTAAAAGGATTGGAGCCAGTTTGTTGAAATTTGTGATGTAGAATGTTTACATGCAAACATCCAGAAAAACAGACACATAGGGCAAATATATCTTATGGATACTTACAACAAGATGATGAAGTTTAATAAAATCATAATCATATAGATTTTTAATAAAATATTAATTTGTATTTGGGTTGAAATTCTCTTGTTTGTTTTTATCTCTTAGGTCCAAATTTGTTCTTTAAAAACTCTCAATCTATTATTTTGGTACTGAGCCAGTGATCTCAATTCACATCCGTAGTTTTATAATATAATATTCTCAAAGAGAATAAGAGTCTTGCTAATATGTTTAGTCACTTTTTTCTTTAATTATAAAAGATTCAAACGATACTATAATTTGAATCAAAAGATTAAATATAATTGTTTACTATCGGAATAAGCTGTATTCACTTAAAGATAAATCAACCATTTTGTGTACATTGCGCAGATACTAATAATAATAATATTTAATTAGCATGCATAATCTCATATATATTTTTTCTTCATTTTTAGCCACCGCATTTTACTACCTGTTTGGGTAGCTACGCTAACTAGTAGGTATGAGTTAGCATAGACGTACTCATATTTTCGCTGAAGAAGGAAAGGAAACCAATTAGGAAATAACACCCTAAGTATATCCAGCAATGATTTAAAAACTCGACACCAAACCCAACTCTGTAAGCCTAATACCGGATTCACATGCCCCCTCATGTGGGTCCATTTTGAATCCATTAAAGACAACATCGATAAATATTAATCTGCAATTTTTTTAAATAAGGTATGAAACAAATTTAAATTAATTCTTACAAGAGGACTCCATTTTCCGTACAATTAAACTTAAGTAATCTTGATAACGAAATTTTCATTATAAACTCTATGAAAGTATTATAAATAATAGGCATGTTTTTTAAGCTTAAGTTCTTAGCTTGGCTGCGAAGCATCAACACATTTTTACTCATTAGTTGAGATAATTAATAAAAGTTATAGTAATGAATACAAAGTCGGGAAGAAACATAAGTGAAACGACGAAATGGAAAATTTATTTCTAGGAAAATAAAAAAAGTAAAGCTCTTGGAACCATAGGACTACAATTTTCAACAAACAAAAACCTCAGTCATGTTAATTAAATTAACTATCAAGAGTAAGATAAAATTGTGTCAAATACTAACGAATTAGTTTCATATACTATTTTATTTACTTCTATCTACGCTTTGTCATCAGGTATTAACAGTAAATAAGCTAACATGATGAGTAGACCATCTAATTTTAAATAAATGACTAGTAGATAGACCTATATATTTTTTCACTTCCCATTTTAAAATCACACCCGAGTTCATATATAGTATGATTTTGGTAGGAAGAACAGTAAAAGTTAGTTAATAAAGTTACTAGTACAATGTTAATATATTCATACATAAAGTATTGTCATCTACAGATGTTACTTTTGATATATATTATCAATACCTACCAAATAACACAAACAATGGCTGCAAATCAATATGTTTTGATTTTCTCTACTGCTCTTCCAACCAAAATCAGGGTATATGTTAACTAATGGTAGTAGGTTTGAGGAAGCTATAGTTCAGAGGAGGTGTAACTGCATTTGTGTGGAGAATAAACGGCTTCCGTGTACCCAACCGAGATTTAAACCTTTACCTACCTGACAATCTAAAAAAAGATCAGAAGGCTAAGTGCCAAACAATGCGGGTTGTTTAGAGTTAAAGTTATGCAAGACTGTTGTGTCATACATTACACATGTAAAAAAATCTGAATTTATTCTTCTTGTTTTTGTAAAAGTTAAGCTTCTTTCTATATAAATTGTTTATATGAATATATTTACCATCTACACCCAAGTGTACGCCCACGTAATAGATTACATCAGAATCAATATAAAATCACCAAAACTTTCGTGATGGCTATACTTTTTCTTAAATTTATTGCATACAATTTTATTTGATAAAACTGTAATGTTGGTCACACTGTCCAATACGTCAATCTAACAAGAGACAGGTTTGTCTGAAACTGGAAGCTTGAGGTTCAAATCTTATCAGGGTGCACAGTAAGATATTTGTCCTTCCCCTCTAGATAATGCGGTTCACTTTCTCAAAGCCACTTTCCTCTCCACTATCCTTAAATTAGGCCACTAACAGCATTGCTCTAAAGCAAGTTAGTAAAAAAAAAAAGCCTGATATTTATTTGATTGTATTCTTAAGGCAACAACCCAAAGCTTGGCTTGATGTTATTTTTTTCCATCTGTAGATGGGTATGCTACCTGCACCATCTGGTAGAAATCCCATGTACTAAAATAATTCAGGAAGTGTGAAGGTTTCTCGTTGCCTTCAACACTGATATCCAATGAGCAAGCGTGAAAAGGGCCTACCATTTTTCTAGGGATGCTATGTTCACAAATCTTCCAGGGTTCTTTTACATACCACAATAATCATGGGATCGACGACTTTCCTTCCCCTCTGAAGAAAGTTGTGCTACGGATTTTTATCGCTCAATAAAAATCCGTCAACATCGATTGTGTTCGAACCCAAGAACATTGGGTCCTGAGGTGAGTACTTTACCTCAAGACCACCCAGGTCTACATTTATTGTATATATGTATATTATTCAAACTGTAAGCTTGGTATTTTAGAAAATGTAGGTCTATTCATAGTCACAGCCATCGCCATGAATTATATGAGATCCATTCAACATAATATAATATCAGCTGAACTTTCAAAACTTGAACACAGCAAAGCCATAGCTTGCATATAATAGCTAGATGATCTGAGATATCTCATCTCTGAAGCAATGTATCAAGTTCATGTGCATTGCAGTAAATTAGTGCTCCGATAATTAGAGGGGATATAGCCGTTTGCCTGAGCGGCAAATACCAAACCATTGCCCAGGGGTGTCTAAATGTTCCAGTAAACATCTTGTATGCCAGGATTCCTGAAGCTAGGATTGTAAATAAAGGTTTGTTTGTCTATTTGTTTCGATAAAGACATGTAGTATGAAACAAGGATCGTTCTAAAGCATTTGTCCTGTTAAAGGCATTTTTATCTAGTGATAAATGGGTAGTTTTTTAGATTATCTATCTTGGAAAGAACATGCACTCTTTTAAAGCACGTATTGCTTCTAGCATATATTTTCTGTAAAGGATGTGTGTTATAAATAAGCAAGGATTGTTTCCAAAGTATCCTTCCTGTGAAGGACAATTATTATGGTGATGCAAGGCTTGTTTCTAAGAAATTTCCTGGTGTAGTAAAAAAAATATTTTTTTTATGCTCAGAACACATTACTACTGGCCCAGGTCATCCAAAGACTTAAACTGGTTGGGCAGATATGAGTAATAGGTAGGAATATTTGGAAGACTGTAAGATTACACCCTAAGCAGGGTGTACCTATCTGTACATATAAATAGCTATTACATTATTTTGGTCAACTCGTCTCGCATATGTGTAATTATGCTAGTATTGTGGGTATTAGGAAGAGTGAATTCTAAATTAGGGGTACCAGAATTTGAGTAAAGGTAGAAATAATAATTTAGAACAAACCCCTCACACTTCACTCAACCAGAATAATCATGCGAGAGTGAAGTGCTAGTCCACCTAAGTAGGTTATTACCACTTACTATACAAGTCTTAAGAGCCCCAGGAATAAGACGAATATTAGTTAAATAGTACAGCTTAAACCAGTCATCGCATCGCAGTGTGGCTTTTTGTAGTATTCATTAAAAAATACAGATGAAATAAGACCAGTGGATTTATTTTACAATATATATATATACATACATGTATATATACATACATGTATATATATGTATATTATATATATGTATATATATACATATTATATAATGTATATACATATGTATATATACATAGTATATATACAAATATATGTATATATACATATATATGTATATATATACATATATATGTATATAAATGTGTATATATATACATATATACATATATATGTATATATATGTATATATACATATATACATATATATAGTATATATATGTGTATATATACATATATATGTATATATATGTGTATATATATAATTATATATATATATATATATATGTATATATATACATTATATATATGTGTATATATATACATGTATATATATGTATATATATAGTAATACATTATATATATATATAATGTATATAATATACATGTTATATATAATATATATATATATATATTATATATATATGTTATATATACATATATATATTATATATATATATATTATATATATGTATATATATATACATATATATATAATGTATATATATACATTATATATATATATATATATATATATATAATTATATATATATATACATATATATATATATATATACATGTATATATATACATGTATATATATACATATATATATATACATATATATATATTAACACAGTTACAGATAATTATTTTGAAATGAAAATTTAAGTTTTATTATTAAAATTTTACTATTTTAAAATGAATAAATGGACTTCATTACTATTTTTGTCTCGAGCATAATTTTATACCTAATAGACCGGTTTATCTGTCATGAGATAGATTTCTAATATCGTGCCCTTTTCTTGTTCCTAGGTTTGGGCAACCCTTGCATACATAACTACCAATCCTTACCCCTACCCCTTTTCCACCCCTCCTAGAATATCACATAACAGTACGCAAGTAAAGGGTATTATAGCAATAATCAATAGCTGAATAACTTTACAGATAGTATTTAGCATAGCTCATCCCTTAAACTAGGGTCAAATGGGCTCCCACCATAATTTAATAAAACATTATTAAGTTTTGCAATATACTGGAAAATGCCGTTGCCCTCTGTGGCCATCACTAGAAATGTAGTTTTTTTTTTTAGCGTTTAGTAGCTATCTTTCTCTCTTGCGATTCTAATTAGTGACATGATTACGACACAGAACTGAATCATGTGCGGCTTTGTTTGAATCCTTTGGTTGTGTTGATGATATCCAAATGAGGTATTACGACGGAAAAGGCACAAATTAACTAGTCATTTTTATCATTAGGAGTTCCATTTACAAACAAAAATCTAGTAATATGAACATGCGGGTAAATTACAAAGGCTAGAATTACGTCATACTTTGAAACATTAATCATCAGTATACTCCTCAAAGAATTTTCTTAGAAAGACAAACATAGGACATTCTTATTTATCATGTGAAGCACTTACACTCACACTCACATTTGAGTTATTTTCAATAAAGATGCTTATATTGAAATATTAGTAACTAGTAAACTACAATGAGTTCACTGGCATCCTTAGGGTGTGGGTAGGGGGTGCGGACAACACTAGGTGACACCTACGGAGGGGGTGACACTAATGTGATTACCTATAAAAATATTGTGTAGTGCATCGGCAGAAATAAATTATAATAAAAATATAAGTATATAACTGTAGTTAAGTATAGCCATAAAAAGATTTTTTCGTAAGCACAGCTTACATGTATTGTATTAATATACTTACAAATACGACTCTATGCTCATTTATTTTGTGAACCTTCTAATGCGCATGCGCTCGGATACGAGCTATCTTTATTACCTAATACATTGACGCTTAGAATTCTGTTTACACACACTACAAGCACGCGTTGTGATTATAGTTTCTACTGATGTTTTTAGAGTCACCGATTTTGTCGAATTTTCTGATATTTTAGCTACAATATTTTGAGTATATTGCAATATGTATTAGTCTTCAATTTTTAAATTATTTGGGCCGTTATTGATCATGAGAATCTAATCCATTTATGTATCTAATGTAACGGTAAAGTTTAACGAGCTAAAATGAACATAATTTTGACGTAGTTCTTAAACGTTTTTTATTTCTAATTCTATTCATTCCTATAGTATTTTCCCTTTTACCACATGAAACTGTTTAAATGTAAATAAATTTTGGCTATGCTTATGGTATTGTAATTTAAAGGTGTAATCTTAATTTTGCAAGTTGTTTATTTCACTACTACTTCCATTACTTTCAATAATATACGGGAATTACGATTTACGAGTAATATTAGTATAAATACACTACTAGGAATTATGTATGATCTGGTACGGGAAGAGGTCCATGAGGGTAGCACCATGAGGTACCATGAGGAGGGCCATGTGTGGGACACCAACATTAGTTACGCCAATGAAAGAATTAAAGTATAGCCTACATTTTTTATTTTCATGTTAAGCAATCCCCAGATATCCATTTTAAACAAAATAGTTAAAGATATTTCTGAAGAATGTTGAATTTTCAAAAAAATAAGTGATCAGTTAAATACCCTTAATTTGAAGGCTAAAATAAAAATAAGTAATCCTTAAATAAGACCATATAACAACCAAATATTAAGTTTGAAGAAAATCCATCAAACAATTTCGGATATAGGCTTAGGGATAGACTTACGGACAGAATTGTAAAATCTAAATTTTTTGGTCCAACAGCACATAAAGCTTAAAGATACATCATGATTTCGAGAGTGAATAGTTAAAGATTTATAAACTTTATATTTTTATTAGAAAATAAATAATTTGTACAGTGCAATGCACACACCTCCTCCCTGCATTACCTAAGCAAAGAAACATTTTCTTAAATCTCATAAGATAATGAAACAAAGTTATAGACGTTGTTTCAGAAACATACCACCAAAAATAATAAATAAAATAATATACACTATTACGGAAAATATTGAGAAAAAAACTCTGTTCATCAAAGAGCATACCAAACAATTCACAATTTCTTTGACATTAATTTTATTTTAATACCAATAACCCAGAAACTACTGGTTTGATGATAATATATACTAAATAGTTTATTTTTATATTTACAATTAGCATCGATAAGTTAATTCATATCTCAAATACATGGAAAGATATGATCAAAATGGAGATAATTGCTCATGTAAATAAACTTAGTCACTTTCCTGGAAAGATGAGATGCATCATTTAACTCGATATGAATTTTAATCAAAATCTTTAGAGGCGATTTTTATAAAATGAATTATTTTCTCATTTGCGCCGTAAGTAAGGCTACTCTTAGTTTTAAAATTTGATTCCAAAACTTAGAAACCTTAGATTCCAAGTTTTATCCTTATAGATGAAATGGCTACGTCTATGGGCCGAGATACAGACACTAAGACTGGCAGCATCGCAAAATCACTTTTTGTTGTTCTATGGATCACGAAGAGTCAATATATATAAAAATATTGAATTCAAATTTTCTTATGATCAAAATACCCAAAGAATCACGAGAAAGTATAAAGAAAATTGAATAAAAATAAGTTTTATTGAAAGATTAGTTTATTTACTAGAGAAGTTTAACTCAATTTCATATTACTATTATACTAACATATTTTGATGAAATATTCATTTAATTCACAACGTTTGAATTTTTCATGGCTATATATTATTTCTACTTAAATGTTTTAAAATAGCTTTTATTATCAGAATTGTAAATGGTTTTAAAATAAAATAAAATATAATAATTAAAACATTTCTGAGAATATAATTATGTTTTCATTCTTAATGATTTCACATTGCTTATTTTCTACATAGCTTTTCAAACTTTTCTAAAATTACATTTTAATGAGATTAGGGGATAGGTTATTTTATTTGAGAAAGTAAGAATTCATAGTATTCTTATAAACTTAGTTAGGAGAAAGATAATCAACCCAAAGCAGAAAAAGCATATTTGTGTATTTTAATTCAAGCATTAGACGTAAGAAAATCAAGGAGTAAAAATATTTAATTTTGATTCCAACCAATACTTTTATAAATAAATAATTGTTATAGTGATTATATTTTTGTGTAAAAAGTCATATGTGTGTTGTTGCTACAAAGCTCTTATTTTGTTCAAATATTCTGTTGGATTTTTGGATTTTTTTAAATTCTGCTGTCAGTAAGGACAAGGAGGAAATATCTTTTTTTAATACTTACATATCTAGGGAGATCAGTGACAGTAACAATAATGTTATCAATTTTTTATATAATTTATTAGCATTGATAATACAAATAAAAATTGACCTCTGGAAACTAAATGACTTGAAGTATGGATGTATGAAAGAAGTTTTGATAACTTTTTAAATGTCAGATACCTATTGTTCTTCCTACCATGTTCTTACTATAGATAAATTAACTAAAGCAGTAGAAGAGGATGAAATTACAAAACAAATCTTGGATTTGAACTACGTTCTTAGTGAGAAGGGTTGGAAAATATCAGCACACCAATCTTTGCTACATAAGATACAGTTCTAACTAGAATGTTTTTTTTTACTTGATAGTTTCCCAATTATCCCTCCACTAACACAAGGGCACAATTTCTTTAAATTTTACCTTCATACGCCTTATTTCATCAGTGTAAATATTTACCGTATGGGTAGTAAGACGCCAAACGAGGTATACATCATCTTCAGATCTAGATATCAAGCTACCCACAGATAGTGTAGAACTGCCAATTGTTGGTGAAGTAAGTGCCATTTCAAGCTCAGTCTTTCTTCATCCACCTTTTCTTACTCTGTCTAAGCTTATCTTGCTTGTCTTTTTCTTTTTCTCTTCTCTCAAGAACATCGCAAATCTCCAATTTTACACAGATACAAAATAAAATCCCCATTTCCTTCCTCAAATGTGTTTCAATCTTTTACTCTGATTCTTTTTTTATATATGTATTTAGAAGACGAGGTCAAGTGTCGTAAATTGCAGTCAAGATAGAAGTCTAAGAAGGAAAATCCAAGACAATTTTGTTTCAAGATATTTTTGGGAAAAAAAGGCAACGTTCCTGTATCTATGAATCATGAGGCGAAATAAAGCTGTAGATAATAAAATAAACAGTACTAATAATTCTCAAAGATATCTAAATTTTCTTCTTTTCCATCCAATTCATTTTTTATGTCTTACAATAAATATGACTGATAACAGTGAAATGTTATTATTTATCACTAGTAGAGTACTAAGTTTACTTTTCTTTACGTTTTAATATCGAGGAAAGCCAATATTCCATTTTAATTTATTTTCAATGCATAAATTTGAAATTTACAGAACTCTTTGCGTTGAAATTCATGACATGATTTTTTATATAAAATAAATTATTAAATAAACGGTATGACACAATTGCAAAAATGTATATGTGTTAACGTTTGAAGAAACTTTTCAAAATTAGGTTTATAATAAATTACTCCTAAAGAGGTTTTACTCATAAAAACAAATACATAATTTATACAAATACATACATTTATAAATAATTTTTAAACAAACATATTTTTTTAAATTCTAATCTTCAAAAATAGATTATTTGAAACCTATACAATTTTTAAACCAAATATATTTTTTAAGTTTTAATCTTCAAAAATAGATTATTTGAAACCATAATAAAATTATTCGTTATTTATAAAAATAAAAACATATTCTTATGTATCATGAAACACAACTCACATGTTCACATCTTGAATTCACTCTTCAAGTAAAATTTCCAAAACATTCAAATTTTTTATAATTTCTTAAAAGTAAACTTCCCTTAAATTATTTTATTTTAGATTGATAAAGATATAAATAATAATAATAATAATAACAATAATAAAACTATTGATATGTAAATTATCTCCCAACATCAACTTTGAACGAAATAGCTAAAGCCATATTTTAAAGTATTCAAATTAAATAAGAGTCATCATTAAACTACCCATAGCGAAATATCACCACCCCCTTCCCCCGCCAAAACAAGTATATAGATTTATTGATCATCCTCATAACAAACACTCCCCAGATAAACATTTTAAACAAAATTTTAGATTCATTTACAAAATATTTAGGATCCTAAGAGATAGCTCCTCAGTAAAAAATCCTTTAACCAATTTTTACCCAAAACCAAGTATATGAGGACATTTGTGATGTCGAACACTCCCAAAATACACATTTTGAACCAAATCGGTCAGACCATTCTAAAAATATGTCCAGTTTGTGAAATACAGTTATCATTAATGATTTTTCACCCCAAAAACAAAAACAAAATGTTAATTATTGTCATATAAAACATTACCAAAATACCCATTTAGAATCAAATTGTTAGGGAATTATTTTAAACATTTTAAGTGACACGACCACCCTAGTCTCATCCAGAGACGGTGGAGTCTTATACAAGGTTAAAAGACATGACAGGATATTTATCAAAGCAAACAAATAACATTAAAAGAACCAATCAGTTTTGTGGGAACCAAGCAAAGTAAATACAATCAGCAGCTACAGAATACAGCCAATATTCTTTCACGTAGTCCACAAGTAGACGGGCGAAGATTTCTGCAAGGTTATTGGGACACATATATTTGGCATAACAGGAGATAAGATGTGACGTGAGGCGCCTGCAATTAGAAAGCTGGTGAGCCCAATTATGTAATAATTGCTTAGTATAGGGTAATTGGCGATTCAGTGTTCAAGGCCTGGTTGATGGGTGCCGACCTGGGCAATGACTAAAGTTGGTACATATATCGACATAAATAAACTATAACACTGCATGCCTGATGGGCAGAAGGTTCACTGGTGAGAACCAATGTATACATAAAATCAACATAAACAAACTATCAAACAGTGCCATGCCTGAGGGCAGAAGTTCCACTGGTTGAGAACCAAATGTAGTACATAAAATCACATAAACAAACTATCAAACACGTGCCATGCCTGACGGGCAGAAAGTTCCACTGGTTGAGAACCAAATGTAGTACATAAAATCAACATAAACAAACTATCAAACACGTGCCCTACCTGACGGGCAGAAAGTTCCACTGGTTGAGAACCAAATGTAGTACATAAAATCAACATAAACAAACTATCAAACACGTGCCATACCTGACGGGCAGAAAGTTCCACTGGTTGAGAAACAAAGGTGGTACATAATATCCACATAAACAAACTACCTAATTAGGTAAGACTTCCTAGCCTAGAACTGACTGAAGAGCCCCTTCCCCTTCTAAACGCACCGCAGACTATACATGGTCTAGTGGGCCAGTGTGTGGGAACGTTCCCACCTTGAAATGCGGGTCTTAAGGACCACGCAGAAAACAAAATATATAAAAGGACATACGATATGGTATCCTAGCCTTCCGTCGTTAGAAATAACCTAAATCATGTCAGGCGAGAGTAGAAATTCCCCTCGGCTAGACACAAATACCTCCTAAACCAGCTATCAGGCGACTGGCCACCTATTCTTCACAGATACCAGTAATAGAATTGGTACCTACATCTTCCGACGGTCTGGTTGGTCCCACGGCGACATCGTCAAGTCCAGAGGTACTGGGGCGCTGGTTCGGTAAATAGACGTCAGAGAATCACAATATCTGTGCAGGCGTAGAACAATGTGATCAAAGAACGAACAATCCTCTCCGGTGAGCCGTGGAGTTTTATATCAGCTGTCGAAGAGCATCACGGGAATGGAATAAGGAGGGGGGGAAGCCATCCCTCTAGCTTGGGCTGGTGACGTCATCCACGCCAACTAAGGCTCTGACGGACAAAACACCCGCCTCCATCAGTTGATATTGTAGCATCAAAGAGTCAAGTGCGTGTAAGTAGAACCATGAGAGCGGCGAGCCCATCCGATGGTGCCGTTCATTCACCCCGAAGTATCCGAGGCGAGGTATGTAACATATGGAAAGTTATATATTAATGGACCAGCATAAATTATATATAATTTTAGGAAACCATATTTATATTCTGTTTTGAGCAGATGAAATTCGCTGCAAGAACGGATAGTATTGAGCTGCGTAGATTTGCCCGTTACATAAGTTTTTAAAAATCACTTGTGTGTAAACTACTCAGAAATGAGTTTTCACCCCTAAGAATGTAGACACTATAGTTATTTGATATGGCAAACCCATTTGGAACCAAATCGCTAGAACTATTTGAAAAATATTTCATGTTAAGTTAATAACACAGGCCTGCGAAATTGAAATTTTTGAAAAATACAAGAGAAGTTTTCACTGAGTTTTATGTTATTTGTTGTGCTGATTTAGAAAATGACCTCTATTTTTTTCCATCCCTTCAGGAATTTTTTTAAAATAATATCGATATTTTTGCTAAAATCCTATTTGAAAAGGAGTTCTCTCGAACAATTTTACATGTACAATCTGGCAACAGTGGTTTTTATCCATATATATATGTAAAATAATTGATTCTTGGGGAGGCAAATTGATTTTTCAGCAATCGATTAATTTTTACAGGTTTAAATGGATGAAAACAACTGTTGCCAGATCGCACGAGCCACCTCTGGTCGAGAGAAAAACAAAAAGTTTCCTTGAGTTTAGACATTTACATCAAATTATGGTGCAGTTTCTAGAAGAAAATCACCAACATTCTATTTTAATTTGTCTTTATTAAGGTAACTTACATAAAATAGACGATTGAACAAGAGGAGCAAATATTATGTATGTGTATATGAAAGTTTGAAACAAATTTTAAACTGAGAAAAAACAACAACAAAACAACAAAAAGTTTTATTTATGTACGTACTCTTTTTCCTTTGAAACTTCTTTTTGACTTCTTCTTTTATGTTCAATCTCAGGCCTATCTCGTGTTAACATCCAACAGTAGTAGGCGAGCATGTTCTTGTCCCATCTTTCTTGATATTTGCGCTTCATATCTTTGATGTTTTGGTGGAACCTTTCACCCTGTTCTTCGCTGACTGATCCTTAATTTTCGGGGGAAAAGTCCACATGTGAGTGAAGGAAATGTATTTTAACACTCATGGAACAACCCAAAGCTTGAAATTTGTCCAGCATATTCATAACAATTGCTTTATAGTCAAGATCCTTTGTAACTAACAAGAAATTTACTGACATCTTTGAAGGCAACCCAAGCATCTTTTTCCTTTGTTGTCATGCTAATCTCAAATTATTTATCCTTCATAAGCTTGCGGATATCTGGACCAACAAAGATTCCCTCTTTCATCTTGGCTTAGGATAAGAATTGAAACCTTTTGCACAGGTATTTGAAACAATCGCCGTCTTTTGGAATAGCCTTAACAAACTGATTCCTTACACCTAATTTTATATGCAGAGGGGGTAACAATATTTTTTTGGATCAACTAAGCTGTTCAGAATCACATTCTTGGATGCCTGGTTCAAGATTTTGTCTTTTCGGTCATTATTTTTTACCCAATGTTGAGTCTTATCACGTTTGTCCCACTCACAAATGAAACATGTGAACTTTTTATATCGCCTTGTTGACCAAGAAGAATGGAGATAACTTTCAAATCACCGCAAATGGTCCAATCGTGGTCAGCATATTTTATTTTGTTGAGGATGAGAGCCAGGTTTTCATAGTGTTCTTTTAAATGCACCAGTGTCCAATTGGTACAGATGCATACTGTCTTCCGTATTGAAGAAGGACAGCTTTAAGGCTCCTTTTCGATGAATCTATAAAAGTTCCATTCATCTTGATCGAATGTGATATTAAATTTGCTCATTAATCCGGGAACATCAGAACAATAGACCAGCTTCTCCTCTTCCTCAAAGTACTTAACAAATTCCTTTTCTCGATTCCTGTACCAATAAAAAGAGGTTCCTTTGGCCAGTAAGTTTTTTCTTTCAATCTGGAGCCCAACAAATCGCTGCCTCTTTCGAAAAGCCCAGATCTCTAGTCAGATCATTAATTTCAACCTGAGAGAAGGGCTGAGGTGAATCGCCTCCATAGGGCTTATATTTGGTATCGGAGCCTGGAACTTCTGGATGTTCCGAGTCTGAAAACTCTGAAGAGATGACTGGCAATTCATTTGGAGGCAAAGGCACTGGCACATCAGGTCCATGAGGAACGGGACGTATGGCCATGGAATGTAATCAGGAATAAAAGATTAGCTTTTGAATTTTTATGGTTATACCCACGGATATGGCAGGAACAAAAGTAACAATCATCAGAGTGGTTTTTCGGCTCCCTCCATGTAATAGGAATTCCCAATCGTAAAGCAGTCTTCTTTCCTTTGAGCCATAAGCGTAGATAATTGAGACACTGCACACACATTTTTTGAGGAGCCCACGATTTGTCCTGGTCTCCGAGTTTCATGCAAAATACTCAAGATAAAGTTGTCTTACGATTCTGTAATGTTCCTCATGAGATTTTTAATAGCACTATATTCACCGCATACGTAACTAAAGTTATCTGGCAAATTTTCACAACATCTAGAACTCGAAGCCATGTTTCACGAAACGCACAGAGAAAAGAAACCGTTAAAATTATTTCTGTGAAGAAGTTTCCATTTGTCACTGTATCAGCCCACGCATGACACTACACATGAAAGAAAAATTGAGACAACTTAAAAATTCTTACTTCGAACACGCTAAGTACACGTTATTCTGGGTTAAAGAGAGATAAACTGAGTCGCTCATGAGGACATCTCTTTTATATCTTTTCTGATGACTCCAGAAAAGTCGAGAGAATTCAGTCTTAAGAAAGATAACACGTTCAGGATAAATCCAAATAAAGCTCGAAAAAATAGAAGGTGACTGCCGATTACGCTCGCTTAGCGAGTGTTCCTGCAAGGTCAGCGAACCAAGATAAAGAACTGAGATAAGGATTCGCGCGACGCTATTGGTAGAGAGAGGTTGCGATGGTGAGGGAGGGACGGTGACAGGGAAGGTGTCACAGAGGAGTATTCTATAGGTTTCACACGGTAGAATGATGGTCAGGCAGAGAGGGAAGAAATTCAACGCCGAAAATATTTTTCTATGGTAAATGTTCATAAAAATCCAAGTAAAATGGAATTTTTCAAAAAAAAATATTAAGTTCAGCTATCAATTCCCTTGTATTTTTTTCATCGCAGGCCTTTGTAATCTGTTTTCAGTAAACTACCCATAAAAGAGTTTTTACGCTAAAACAAGTAGGTTATACACTCTTATTTGTAATCTAAAAAACTTTCCCAAGATACCCATTTGTAATCAAAATGGTTCGAGTCATTTAAAAATATATTAAATTTAAAAAAAATCAGGTAACAATTAACTACCCTTAAAAAAAATTCCCCCCCCCAAAAAAAATTATTTAGTTTTATTTGTTATGTCAGAAACTGTATTCTAAACAAAACCCTTATACCCATTTTCGAAAAATTTTTAATTCAAAAAACACAAACTAATCAGTAAACTACTCTTAATTGAAATAAAAGGGTAAACAAAAATTTGATGTATAGCCCTATTAAATTTAGTTATCAATTTGATAAGCCGTTTCTGGTAAAATTACTAGGAAGTACCTGAACAAATTTTAACAAAAGACCTCTCATTTTACAGGATATCGGTCCATAATGTCGGGAAAAATGCTATTTCCAACGAAGATATTATTGTTTCAGCGAATTTTCAGAATTTCATTCCTTATTTACGTCACCATGGAAACACTTATTTGTGCATGATTTTATCCCTGTAAATAAAATATATCTCCTTGGTTCAAAATAATAACTCATTCTTTAGCTAAAATATTTCTCTCTACTTAAAAATAATAATTCAACTCATACTAAAGAAACCTATGAAAAAATTGTTAGAAAGATATTATCATTTTCTTAGCATCGGTACTTTTTTTTTAAACATATACCTCTGATCATTAAAGGGCCGTTATAGTAACTGGTCCTAGCACATCTTTTACAAACATCTTTGATTGAAGGAATTAATTTCCTAAACTTGAGAAACATTTTTGTATGTTGGAATGATGCTATTGTTAATTTTCATTAAAATAAGCAATGTTAAAGATAATATCGCAAATTGAATGTTAAGTAATCATTTTCACGTAAATATTTTCTTACGTTTGGTTTCATGCATAAATTATAAATTAATAACAATGCAATAATGTTTGAATATATTTATATATGAAAGATGATTTCAAAAATTGATAAAAATATCTCGAAATGTGCTTAGTAAGATTTTTTATTTGTTCAAGTATTAGGTTTGAAGTTCATTTTTTCAATTAATATCAAACTACCAGTAGGTTCAGTTATGTTTCTTATCTGCCACTTAATTTTGAGTGTATGTTGATAATATTTCAAAGTAATATTTCATATATTCCATCTATCTTATGATCTAAGTGTAGATTTTGGTGTTTAATTTTTCAAATAATATTTCAATATAAAATAATATGTTCAAATTATTTTGTTTCCATGATTGTTAGTGGATAATATCTCAAAGTAATGTTTCGTATACCCGATCTATATTCTCATACACTTTCTCTTTCTCTTCCACACGCTTTATCTCACACACTTTGTCTCACCACACTCTCTCAGATACTCTCTCACACTAACTCTCTCTCAAATTCTCCATCCCTCACAGATTATCATAAACACTTTATCTCACTAACATTATTCTTCACACATTCTCTTACATACACTCTCTATCATAAAAATACTAATTCACACATATTCAATTTCACACAAAATTTCTTTCACATACACACATATACACACTATTTCCCACAAAATCTCTTTCACATATACCTTATATCTTTCTCACACACGTTCTCAGAAACTCTTTCTTTATCTCACTCTTTGCCTTAACACACTCTCTCTCTATTATTTACTTTCTCTCACACACACTCTATCACTATCACTTTTTCACATTCACTCGATCACACTCACTTGCTCACACTTACTAACTCTCTCTCAATCTCTAACATTCACTCTTTAACATGTAAGCTCTAACGCTCATTCTCTCACACTCACTTTATAACATTAACAATCTCAATCTCACACTAACACACGCTTACACAATCAAACATTCATTCTTACACATTCATTCTCATTTTCAAATTTACTTAATCTCTCAATCTTTTTATCTCTCTCTCTCTCTCTCTCTATATATATATATATATATATATATGTATATATAATGTAATAATAAAATAATAATCCCATTTTTGGTAAATTAAGATTATGAGAAAATAGCAGCACTGATTTTGACAAAACAATCACTCATGAAGGTTCAGAGACCAAGATGTCACAAAAAATAGTAGCTTTTAACAAAAACCCGATTTTCCTAGAAAGTTTTCAGCTTTCTGCAGTGTGAGCAATTGCTCATATGTACATTCATTCTTTGATCACATCACCATGGAAACTCTGATTTGTCTATGAGTGCAAATATGTAAATAAAATATTTTTCTTTTGGTTAAAAATAACTCAATTCTTAATCAAGTGGTATGACGTAACAAATTGAAAGAGAGCTGAAAGAGGGATAGTTTTAAGGCTTCATCATGGTTTTAAAGGGGAAGATCAAAATTGAGATCAAAATTAAGCACCGAATGCTCAAAATATATGGAAAGCTTATAGCCTTTTACAAGTAAAACTTTAGCTAGAAATTTGATTGAGGCCTCCCTTTATAAAATGTTGACCTTTAGAAAGTCTTAGATATATTATATGTAATAATCTGCAGAAATAGTTTAAACGATACACAAGTGACTAGTATATAAATAAAGTTATTAAATAATGTGTTGAAGGGGGGTGGAACAAAAATGTTTTAGTAAATACTAAATTCAAACAAATAATAGAAAATAGAGCTAAATAAATATTGCGGTAAATATTTTCAGATCATTGAATCTTATAGAAAGGGGATTTGCTTTGGCTAATGCTTTAATTATAATGTTGAAGCATTAACATATCTGGTACACAGCAGACCTAATGTTGGTGACACGTTTAGCCACCAAGCGCTGTAGTTGATATGTGAGTGTGAGAAGAGAACTATAATCACGGTTAATGCTTTATTGTTACTCATTTGATAATGTGTGGGTGTTTAGGTATTTAAAATAAATATAAATGGAGTTACGGGTATCTCGATTTCATTCGTTCCATTTAAATAGCTGGAATTCATTTCATAACTTATTTTTGTTTTAAAAAATGGAAAAAAAATTAAGGGAACAGTTTAAAAAATGAAAAATGGTCCTATCTCACAAATCAAGTAGTACATAGCATGTAATTACAACTTTTTAGTAAAGTCAGCTCAATAATCTTTTGTTTAGGTTACTGTCCATTACCAAGGGAGGGCTTACACCTTTATCTATCCTAACAGTGAATCGAACCGAATACTCCCATATCAAGAGTTACTAACACTAAACATGACAGTTACACCGTAGGGACGTAACATACGGGAGTAGGTAGCATTGTTAGTGTATTAAATCAGGTATGAGCCTTGTTGGCGAGACAAGGGAGGGGAGTGAGATTTAGGGATGGTAGTTGAGTGGTGTGGGGTTGAGAGGTGAGCTGCCCCCTCTAAGCTCTGTCAAACATGAACAATGAGCAGTTAATTATGTTGTGGTAACATGAGTGGTGGAGAGGGGCTGTGATCCACCACGGTTGGGGATCTCGGACTGCACTGCCACTGGTTGTTGGTGAAAATAATGGTCTATAGGGGCAGGTGTCTGGGTAATAGAAGGAGAGGGTAAATATACATAAGTTATTGATAGAGTATAGTTTTGGTAGTAATAAGGTTTTAGAAGATTCAAACTTATTGTGTGAGGTACACATTGAAAACCCTTACATTATTTTATGACTGTAAATCTTATAAACAAGGGACGTGGCTGTAAGCCTAAAGTCACTTGGCTAAAAAGTAATTAGGTGCCTAAAGTCATTTGGCTAAAAGTAATTAGGTGCCTAAACTCATTTGGCTAGAAGTAATTAGGTGCCTAAACTCATTTGGCTAAAAGTAATTAGGTGCCTAAACTCATTTGGCTAAAAAGTAATTAGGTGCCTAAACTCATTTGGCTAAAATGTAGTTAGGTGCCTAAAGTCATTTGGCTAAAAAGTAGTTAGGTGCCTAAAGTCATTGGCTAAAAAGTAATTATGTGCCTAAAGTCATTTGGCTAAAAAGTAGTTAGGTGCCTAAAGTCATTTGGCTAAAAAGTAGTTAGGTGCCTAAAGGCATTTGGCTAAAAAGTAATTATGTGCCTAAAGTCATTTAGCTAAAAAGTAATTAGGTCTAAAGTATTGTGCCCTGAAATAATTTGATTTGGCCTGAAGCAATCTGGTTTAAAAACTAATTTCACGAAGTCAGTTGGCCTGAATTTCTTTGGTTTAAAATTAATTTATAATTTTAAAAATGGCGCTACTAAGTACACCAAAAAATTGATTGGTCATAAGTCATTTAACATAAAAATTGACTTCTCAGTAGATCAGTTGGCCTACACTTTAAGCCAAACTACCCGTATCCAAGGATTAGTGTTTTTATATAAATTTTTATTATACAGTACATTGGGCTTATTTGAAGTGACACTGGCATATCAAATCACTCGAGGTAGGAATACGTGAAAGTAGACCAGAGACTTTTCTAGTGGTCAGATACGGTTTTTTTCTATGAAAATGGGAATCTACATTGGTTTCACTACCTGCTAGGAGCAAACAGAATGAAACAATATACATTTAATTCTGTTTAAAGGTTACTAAAAAAAATTCGTGTAAATTTGAACCACACGTACAGCCAGATGTTTTTCACACGTCTATAATAGACTCTGCCTTAAAATATGAGTGAGGAATGAGCCTGGCCACGCCATTACTCTGGATATATAAGTAGTCAGAACATAGGCGTACTTAGCCGTGTCCGGGTGTCATTTATTAATTTATAGAATAACATATTATGATGTCATCAATTTTTATCTTAAAAATAGGTTTTAATTTTTTAAAAGGCTCTTCTATGAAAGTGTAACTTCATCTACCATGCAATTTACCTATATCTCGATTTTACTGTAAACGATAATTTGTAGCACCCTTAAGAAATTACGAACTCTGTACTGTTAAAATTTTTTGCTTTTTAACCATATTAATATTATTATTTTAAGATATTCATATATAAAAATTATGCATACTTAGTCTGCGCTATAGCTATTTACATCATGAAAAAAATGGTTCACAAAATCTATTATTAGTATTTATTTAAGAATTAAGTTTAACATAGACACGATATGATGTTGTCAACAAATTCATATAAATTACTAAAATTTTAGATGACATTGGCTTTAAATAATATGTTTGTATTTTATTGAATATTTTTTCAAAGTATAACAAAACATGCTAAGAATATAACATTTAAATAAATATTAAATTTAATTTGTTAAAAATTGTAGTAGAGAATATGGAATAGTTGTAACCCCTCTGTGATCAGGGTTTAGATACACTCCCTAATTCCTCACTTGGATTTGGGGTCGGCAAACTATGACCTTCGGGCCAAAATTCAGCCCTCAACGTTTTTCTTTGTAGCCCACGAATTGGGCATTTTTTTAAAGATAAATTTTGTGACATAATCATGAAATGGCTGTTTTGACAGATATTCAAGAAATATTAGAGATCCCCAATTGAATAAAATTATTATCTATGGTTGTATTGAAACAATATTTGATTTAATTTTACCAAAAACGTTTTGATATAAAATCTGCAAAAAAGTGAACTTTTCTCGCGTCCCCTACATCCCAACCTTAAGTAAAAATAATTGTGTCAATTGTTTATCTTATATTTAAAAGTATATAATATCATGGATTCTACTTTTTTGGCTCCCAAAGACTAAAATGTTTAAGGGAAACCTTTGGTTTAGCTAGAGTCAATATTAGCGGTAAGCTTTGCGTCTCAACGCGTTTACCACCTATGCATTATTATATGTATTTAACAAATTCACAATAGATTGAAATTACATTGACAATAATTTATCTCTATGAAATTAGCAGAATATTAAATGTCTGAGATTTTCGGATACGTTACATGAAAGAAGCGGACTATCTTGTACATTCAGAACCAAAAGTAAAGTGGAAAATTGGAATTTTGTGGAAATGATCTCACTGGTTATTAGGGTGTACATTGTTTTTAGATTTATAAACAAATATTTTTGTAACAGACTTGATTAAAATGCATTTATTTAATTAATATACATGTTAAATTGCATTATTTTATCCAACAAATCGGGACAAGTCAGTCCAGAACCTAAGTTTTGTTCCGAGGACTTTCCCTGAAAATTGAAGACAAATGATTACCTTACCCTGGGTGTACATTTTGGCAGGAGCCTTATTTTTCGTGTTGACCCGGCCGGACTATTAAAAATTAATCTGTACAAATGGTGTACAACTGTACATATTTCGACCCTCACCCCTTCAAAGCCTTCATTAATCCTAAAATGGAGGCCGGAATAAGTCAATTAGTCCTTGGTGGCAGTATAGCTTTGCCTAATGCCATGGTTTGGTTTTTATGGTAGAGAACTTTTAATAAATAGGGGTGAAACAGATAGTCGATTAATCTAAATGTGTTAACTAAATGCGTTGGATTGCTTTAGCCATAAAATCATATTATTTTAAATGAATGGTGAGTTTTATTCGAATGGAAATAACACATATTTTTAAAAACACCTTGTTTAATATACAGTTTTACTGATAGTATTCCAAGTGAAATTAGAAATCATTTTTCAAGATGTAACCCATTTTGGTGGACGACTAGTCTAAGGTGTCATTCTCACACTATACTAAATTGATGTTGACCGAGAGATTAGAGTTAAATTACAGTCAGGAAAAGTGAGGGTGGTTTCTACTAAGTTGTTTACTTCTTAGAAAACAAAATGTATGTTGCCTAATTCCTATGGACTCGTTTAACTGATAGCAATGCACTTTATTTGTCTTGTTTGATATTTATTCAGTTATTTCTTATTTCAAATATGTGTATGAATTCTATCTAAATTAGAGATTTCCATGAATTTAATGTAGCCTCAAAGTAATTTTCAATGAAATATAGGATGAGTCATTTTTGAATAGTGATAAACAGTGCATATATACGGATTTTAATCAAAATCTTTAGAAACATGTTTGAGAAAACTGCTTTATTTACTTGGGCAATCTTAGTTATCTACCCTTAATTTTAGGGTAGGATCAATAATTCCAAAAACAACCTCTGTGGAATCAAACCCTAACCACCAAGATTTATCCCGATCGGTAAAATATTTTTAGTTCTACTTAAAGACCTACAACATTAAAAAAAAAACTTTTAAGTTTAGGGGTCACGTAACGTCAACCAACATCTATCAAAGTATCGTATTCGATATTTATTTTTTTACTATTACAATATTTTTTCTTAGAGTAGTCTTGAGAAAATAAAATAGCATATATATCTTTATTTGTCATGTAAATTCTATACAGGTATCTATTTTAAACCAAATTGGTAGAGCCACTTTTAAAAACTTTCATAACTTGTTAAATTAAGTCATCAGTAAACTAATATATATTGCTTTTTTAAGGAAAATAATTGTATACAGAGTTCTCAATATTTTTAAAAACTCACCAAATTGCCATAGCAAATCACTAGAGTATTTTTTTTAAATATTCAGTTAAAAAATCAGTCATTAGTAAGCAAGTATCAATCTAATTTATATTCAAATAACAAGTAAACAATGTTATTAGTCATGCCAAACATTCTCCATAAATGCATTTTCAACAAAACCATTCTATTAATTTTCAAAAATCACTAATTAGTAAATTGCTAGTGTCGCTACTCTCCTACCCGTGGACAGACGTGTCACGATGGCTTATTGTGGGATGAGCAGCCAGTGGCAAATCATGGTAGGTTTTGTTTTGATGATGTTTGTTGAAATATTCTAATTACTTTACTAATGTATAAATGCTATGTAGGTTTTATATCTAGTTGAAATAGTTTAGAAAAAGGTCCTAGTTCTGTCAATGTCCCCACTCAGCAGTTCTGCACCCTGACCTATCTTAGATGTTTTGGCTCTGACTAGTGTCAAACACACGGCCGTATCTAACTCAGACTTTCAATATGGTTTGAGGCTTCCTCCTCTGTACTGAACAAGGACTCAATCTGTAGGATATTCTCCCCACAAGTTACTGTGACTTAGTAGCTGAGTGTGTAAAGCACTTTGAAGTAGCTCTTTAACAACTGGCGTCCTTCCCTGAAAATCTTTAGAATCTCGCTGTTATATTCCAAAAAATAGGGGGTGTTTCCCCTAAGTTACTTATTTCGCCGTTATTCTCTGTTATGCTAATCGGCAAAACAATATCTATATTTGAGAACATGACCTGATACGCATGCATAGCTGCTAATTCAGAACAATTGACAGTGTGAGTTCAGTCATCCTTGCATGTTCTAGATTACCTACGACGCTACCCTTAATTTAAGAGCTAGGTAAAAATAATATATTACATTGTATTGTGAAAAATTCTTAGGTATAGCTGTGTAACATCTAAATATCAACATTATTTAAAATCCATTTAACCGGTTCAGTTCTAGGCCCTGGGATAAAAAGACCAAATTGTTAAGTCCATTTTTTTTAGGATACGTACACTTAAAACGTAAAGATTATGCATAATCTCGAGGTAGACATTTTAACTATTTCCATCATTTATCTTTAAATGAGAAAGTACACAAAAATTGTGTTTGTAATATGTTAATTGACTACTATCAACATTGACAAAATGTGAGTATATATTTAACCTGTCAAAACCCTCACAAGTGGTCACATTATCAGTCTTGCAATAACATTTATTAACGATCTTATCCAGATAAATATGAGATTTGGATATGTAAGGATGATTTTTCAGTGTGGTGTTTCCATCCCTTCTCGGTATTTTTACGGGTACACTTTATTTAAACAGCCCCTTAAGACCTAATACTTAGGGGTCATCCATAAACCACATAACGCTGCTAAGAGGGAAGTTAGGGTGTGGTGTTACATGGGGAGAGGGTGGGTATATCCCAGTGTAACGTAAAACAGAACTTTTAATATAATAATGCCGAAAAAAATTATCATTCATGTTTCCACGGTTATTAAATTTACTTAAAGTTAATTTTCGATTTTTAATGGTACTAAATCTGAGTCCCTCTTTTAGAGCAACAAAAACTTCCTGACGAAATAATGACATTCAATTTTGAGGTGACAAGCTAAGTAGCTCGTGTTGGGGGATGGTTTAGGCTAAATATCTACTTGGTGTTACATTGAGGATGGAAGGGTCTTTAAAGGCGAGAAAAATATGTTATATGGCTTATGTATGACCCTTACTAAGCTATTTTTTAATAACTAAAAACATGTCAAATGTATACCACCTGTTAAAAGTGACGTTACTAAAGCACGAAGTGGCTTAATATCTTTTGAACTTGAACCTATAGTGACTTATTGAACTGTTAGCTTAGTTACTCTTATGTTCCTCCCTCTCTACAGTACGATACAACATAGACGCACCCCTGGTGGAGTGATCCTTGGCTCGAGCATGTTTGAGTTCGAATCTCACCAGGGTACAATCTGAGTACTTTTGTACGTTTTATCACCCTCTCTTCATGTTAATGCACGTGAGCTTCCTATAAATACCCTCTTCAACCTCTTTCCTTCGATTAAGTTTTTACTTCATTAGTCTCTGGTTTTTTTTGTTTACCTGGAGGATGAGCTCGTATCCGGGTAATGAATATATTTTTTCCTAAATGGGTTATCAAACCTCCATAAATTCTAATGCAGGTACAATTAATCTAAATTTTGCCTTTCTAATTTTTGGCTCATTTGTAAATGAATGTGGATATCCCAAGTGGATATGATAGTAATACGTTGTTAGGAAAAAGAAAGTTAATAACCCGTATTTTACCATTTCACACAACTCAAATGTATCTATGTCAATTTTCAATAGTTTTAAACAGAATTAGTAAATTTGATTAATTCCTACAATAATCCTAGGTACTTGTATTGGTGGCCAAACGGACATGGTCATTATTCTCATACTGACGAGTTTGCGGGTGTGGGGAGGTCGGGCTCAATCCCGACAACATGTTCTGAGAGATTTCCCCTAAAAACCTTTCCTCTTTTCCTTGACGAGAATTCAACTAAATTCATCTTCTACCGTTCTCTTCTGCCCCATTACTATAATTAAATGCGTTTAGGCCGGTCATGTAATCAGACACCAAGCAGGAAAAAATATGTACTTACTTGTGAGACTACCACAAAGTTTTGGCTGCGTTACTCACCGAGTTTAATCATCGCCAACCTGTCTCTGTCATGACAGACGAACCGCAAAACTTATCAGCTACGAAGGGTTAATCAGCGGAGATGATAAATGGTTGTAGTTTCACCACTTAGAGTAAGAAGATGTTTCTACAGCTGTGCATGGTACTATCAACGGATACCCCAATTTTCTTACGAATTGACATATCTGACAGCTAGAAAACCAAACGGATATATTTGAAAGTATTCATACATCAAGTCATGTGAACAAAATCTGTTAATTTTATATATATATATAATAATTATTTTAAAATAGTACAAATTATATCGTTCTACTTTTTTACTACCATTACTGTTTCCAGACTGTGACCTGGGTCAACACTAATAATGTAGTAAAAGATAGAAATGTTGACAGTAAAAAATATTGTATTTTCTTAAAGGAACTCTGAATATCCGTTTATAATAAAATCAAGCCATAGATATTGATATTATACAGTTACATTCTCATTGGAAAGGCCTCTTGGAAATAACATATTTTTAAGTTCTAAGTTGATAACACTATGACTATGTTATTCTGTAAATTGAAAAATGACATCCGGACACGGTAATTGAACCCGTAGCCTTTGGCCAAGTAAGCCAATGCCCTGACCACTGAGATAGTCCGGAGTCAATCCGTAACCAAGGTCATTTTCCACTAATATTTTAAGGCAGAGTCTATGATGGACGTGTGGAAATCGTTGGATACATTTTAGTTACTATATTATGATCACGAGATATCGGATAACGCAGCCACCTTCGACATGGGAGGGCTTTATGTTATTTTTATTTATTATTTAGCACCACGTCTTACTACCCGTTCGGGTTATACGCTTAAGTACTAATTACGCTAATGGATTAGGAATAGGGAGGGTTGAATTTAGAGGAAGTGAACCCGAATTTGCGTGGAGGGAGAGTGGAAAACCATTTAGGATCAACCATCCCCAGTTCACCCGACCGAGATTCGAACCTCGATCTCCCCGTCCTCGGCGGTCGAGCTCAACACGACTAGCGTTTATGTTACCATTACTGCAATGACAACTGTACGAATGCGCATCATCATGGATTAAATAGCTAAGCTTTTATATTTAATTATGGTTATAGCCAAATCTAAATATAATATTATTTAATCTAAAAATCACACCTGGATGACATTTAGATGCGGCTATAAATGTAACTATCAAATACTTTAGCATGGACATATAATCCATCACTATACTATTTTGTTGATATTATCTTAAAGGTATTGATAATATACATCTAATAGGACACCTGCAGATAGCATGACTTTAAGTATGCATCCATGAGGAAAGTAGATCTAGTAACATTTTTAGCCGTTAGTTAATGAAGGCCCTTCCAATGAAAATTGAACTACAGTATCGAACCTACCCGAACTGGTTATTATTCGGATTAGTCTGGTTTTGGGCTGTCGGGGTTTGAATCTTGTACACAAGGTGAGATCTGGAAAATATAAAGTAAAAAGAAACCTTCCTTTATATACTCAGATGGGTTTAGAACCCCGACCTCATCATTATCGGCCAGCCAATTAAGATGAATAAATTTTATATTTATCCCATATTTTCAATAATGCGTGTTGAGCCATAGCTAAACACTGTCTTAAAAATGTTAACGATTTTTTTCCCCGGCAAATATTTTCACACGTTCTAATATAAAAATATAAATATATTTCAGAAATGTAATATTTTTACTAAAACATAACCCTCCGTTCAGTCTTTAGAATACGCTTTCTTATTTCTCTCTTCCATTCATTACAGTAATATTGTGATCTATGGCGTCTTTCTCCTAATGTATTGGATTAACTGTGATAGTTCAGCTGAGTTTAGACTTTAGACCGGATGAACTTGGAAAGGTTGGGAGCTACTGATTACCCCCATTTGATTGATCATACTGAATTTCCCATTCCTACAAAATGTTGATAAGGGTGCAATTAACTTAAAACTATTTTCACTATTCTTACTCCTTGTGTTCAACATTTTAACCAATAAAACCAATGAAATAACACATCACAAAATGAAAACGGAAAAACGTATTTCCAAAAAGATACCACTCTATTCCCAACTACCATTCAATCTGATATTTATTAATGGTTAATGGTAAATAAGTGTATGTAAATTGTATCCCTCTACAAAGTACAAAATTAATCTGGAAAGTTGTAGGGGAAGGGTGGGAGCTTTTTGCGGGTGTTTATATTGATTTATGGGAGATTATTAACCTGGTATTCTTTCCACGCAGTAATTCAACAGCGTAAAGAACAAAGGTATTTTATCGAGGTAATGTTTTCATTGTATTACTTTTGACTGACATGTGTAATGAAAATATTTTGTTTTATCGGAGAGGAAAATTCCTCTTTTCGAATGCCTAGAACTAAACGAAAAAGTAAACGTTGAGGTTTGATAAAATTGAGCTATCCGGACATTTGTGGCCTCTCGTGGATCTATTTTTTTAATGACGTTATTTCAACTTTAATAATCAGAATAGTGGAATAGCGATGAGGAAGTTAATTTTAGATAAAATGTACTGCATTGGGGTGTAAGGGAGAGTAGTAAACCATTTATTTAAGGAAATCCTCAATACTTTCAATTGTAATTAAAAGCCCGATCTGCTAGTCACCGAAGTTCTTGTCTCACACAAGAGTGAGGTGGCAAGTCATGTGACCAACGATGCGGGTACATCGCGTATTACTATTTTAGGATTCTGGTAGGAAGAACCTTTTAGTAGAAGATAGAAACTATTTTACTTCAACGTTGATAATATCGTATCTTATTATTAATATAATTTTCATAGTTATTAATAAAAATTATGAAAACTTACAGTTACAGATCACCTAAGCCAACACATGCGTATGTTTTATTAGCTTTCACAACGGCCGAAAGGTTTCGTCCTATTAAAACGGGATTTTACACTAATGGATTAATGATGAAGGAAGTATAATTTAGAGTAAATTCACACTTTTTTTAGAGAAAAAAAGGTGACTATTTTAAGAAATTGTCACTGTAATGCACCAAAATAGGATTTTAACCCCAAACTTCTCGTCACCTGACCAAATGAAACTGAGGTATCTAACCGTGTGTCCACCAGAAATATTGTATTTAAAATCAATACTTTTAAAGATTGATATAAAAATGACTCAATCTAAGCGATAGGGTTAATAATAATAATAATAATAATAATAATAATAATAATATAATAATAATAATAATATTGGCGTGTCTGGGCTACATGATTGTATATGATCTAATATCAATATGGATAAACCAGCTAGACTCTTTATATCTAACTCCCAATAAATATTTACTATTTATATTTGAGTTTATTCTGTATTAAACTATATTATAACTCAACACTTGGGCTGAGCGTGCAGTACTGGGCATAATATCTTACTTTAAGTTGTAGGTTGTGTACCGAAATAATCACTCAATATTAAACTATCTGTGTTTAACATAAGAGACAAAATAAACAAGATAAAAAAGGTGTTAAGGAATTTTAAATTTAATGTCCATACATATTTTACCTCCAGGATTGAAATCTAGTTCCTAAGAGCTAGTAGGACACAAGATATTAGAGGAAGTAAGGCTGAGATATAATGGTAATGCAATGAGGATGGAAAAGGAAAGAATCCCTAGCTAATCAATGAAGATGAACTGTGTAGGAAATAAATATGGAGAGTATTTGGAGAACAGTACACCAATTTATGCTGGCTAGTCACTGGTAAAAACAAGTGTAAACAATTGGTGCTGCTAGTAAATGTAAAACATGTACACATATGGTGGCTGGCTAGTACACACTGGTAGAAAAAAGTGTACAACATATTGGTGGGCTGGCTAGTACACACTGGTAGAAAACAAGTGTACAACATATTGGGGCTGGTAGACACATGGTAGAACATGTACAACAATTGGTGGCTGCTTAACTTGAAGAAATCGCGTTTATATTTTATGGACCATTCATAGCTACCGTTACAAGAAATGTTATACAACTTAACTCTCTTAAAATTGCTAGTTGATGTCATTTTGATTTGGCAGGTATTTTGGATTCAATTTGTAGGGACTTAAAAAACATTGAACTTATTCAAGATTTTGACAAATATAAAAGAAAATGTTTTAAATACGCGTATTATTTGTCATGCATTATAATTCCTACCGTAACAGTTAAGGAAAATAGCCAGTTTTGACCAACATGAACCTAAACGACAGAATGGAAAAAGGTGGTATTTCAAGGTATTATTAACAGTAATGACCGGATGTTTGATATAGCCGCGATGACTGCCTTTTAACGCTGAATCTAATTAAAGGTGTTTTCTTAGTGACTGCTAGCTAATTGCACTATTTTTGCCATAGATTTATGCAGAAGTAACTCCTCTTTGACGTAGTCAAATCTTTGCTACGTTGATAAACAGCTGCATTTTATGCGATGATGATCACGCTGTTTAAATGTCAAGCTCACATAGTCTAGTTTTACAGTGCAGTGGAGGTCTGGGTTTAAGCCACGGTCGGGTATATTGACGGTGTGTTTTTCCTAAATAACTTTCCTATCTCCTTCCACGAAAATTCGCGAACCTTTACTCCAAACTTTACATTCCTCATTCCTATAACATTTCATAATCAATATGTATTTTAGGCCTATATTCCGAGCTGGACAAGAAATATTTTGTCACATCTGATCTGCACTTTGTCTTAAACTTATTTATTATATATTTCTTACGTATTTTCTAGTAGGCTCTAGCAGATAGTTAATGAACCAATTGAGATGGCTACGATGTATTCTGCTTCATATAATCATAGGATAAAAATACTCCAAAATCAAGGGGAATATTTAAAATCTATTTCAGAAATTGGTATAAAATCTAGCACTTTAAACTTACTTTAAAACAATTCATTATATTCACATATACCTTGTTGTTATTAAGGGTGTCCAAACTAGTTTTAACTGGGGTTTAACACATTATTTTACTGTGAAACGATTTATATTTACATAGTTGACACACTTTTACTATAAAATAAATATTATTGAAGACCCTCTATAATAAATTCATGTCCATGTAAAAAACCTGCAGTATTAATTGATGTTTTAATGATTTATTCTTAAGAACTCTTTAATAATCATGTTAAAGTGTTTTTCTGTTAGTAATTTTTTTTATAATCTCAAATAACGAGCATGCAATAGCATAGCTACAATGCTGCTTTGGCTACTTAAAATTTGCAAGGATATATGGTTTCATAACTATGTAGCGTCCTCAGGTGAGGAGGCCACAAAATAATACAAGGAAAATACAAAAGGTTAAATAACAATAACAAGAGTGAGTGCACATGAGTTCAAGACTAGAAATGTTCCATAGAGAAACATTACGCGTCTAATCCCGCCACTCCCACCTGTTACTGAGAGTATCAAAATATATGGGAGTCGTCTATCACTAGAGAGCCTTAAAATGCGTCACCCTTCCTAACCACTGAAAAATATTAGATACATTACATTAAACAACCAAAAAAACCTAGGACATGTGATGGTATATAGTAGTTAAAAATAAAAGAATTAGTCATGTTGAACCAATATTTATTTTGGATAGGACAATCCGAAGTTTAACAATTCAAATAAGTACTAATTATTGTTGTTATAACAATTATATGTACATTATGTACAAGTGCTTTGGACTTTAACATTGAAAATTAGCCCGTTATAACGGGTCTGGGCAGAAATGATATTCTGCCAACAATAAAGTTACAATAAGAGTATATTTTCTTTACAAGTAAACAAAGAATGTACGGTTATATATATATATATTAGAATAATAGTAAATATGGAAAATACAATCGGTCTAATAATTATTTACCCTATCAATCTTGATTTGGTTCAATTAGCGCTGGCGTGTTGTATTGCGACAACATTGACTCTCAAGTCTAAAAGGTAAATATTTCTCAAGAAGAAAACATTAATAGGTTGCGAAATCACCCCAAGAAATCTATGTATTATATCAACAAGACTATTTAATATAAACATAACAGTAAATGTCAATAGTTCCCCTAACATAACAATTTGTATTAGTTATAAATCGTGACTACGCCCAATTCGCCCTGGCGCGTTGTAAAAAGACAACATAGGCTTATAAGTCCAATACCACAATATGAAGCAAAAATTAATTTAGAGTTCCACCGTAATTAATACAAATAAATCATTACACCTCAACCGGTGACAAGACGCCATTACAAGTTAATTGCCAGACTTCTATTTAAATTTTATTTTTTTAAGATAACTGAAAATATTAAGCCAAAAAGGAATTTTGAAATAATAAAGAAAATATATAAAAAAAGATGTTAAATTAGCCGAGATTGAATTTGGGTTCTTACATTTTCAAAAGCAGAAAGCCGAAGCTTGTACTAGTCCTAAACCAGCTCTGTCCCAATTGTGTCGAACATTGGGACAGACACAAATATATATACAGATACAACAAAAGAGGAGGGGCATGAAGGGTAAGCAAGAGGGGAAAGATTCTAGAATATCAAGGAACAATGTTATGCGCATTTCTTCGTGCCTCGGGAGACCGGTGGTTCTTTTCTGGCGCAATCTAGAAGAGAATAACTATAACTGCGCATGTCCAGCCCACATGTGGGGTTCGCAAAATCGCCGTTCAATTCGCTCCGTCAGTATACTTTTTCTCTCGGGTGAAGGAAGGTGTGCATAGCAGAAGTTAGGTCGCTCTTCCACGTCGCCTCCAATCACGGACAAATGGGGTAAGGTTAAACCATCGATATAGCAGTTGTGTATTTTATTGACCATCCGATGCTACAAATCTCCCCCCCTTTCAGGGTTGACAGGGAGGAGGGAGAAGGTTGTCACATTCTTCTACTCGACCTTTGGAACATCCCATGGGGCAGCAACGGTGTACTCGGGAAGTTGTTCTCCAGGATTTCCCCATCGTATATGATCTTTCTCATCCTTGGCATCAGATCATTTTTTTTGTTTTTCGAGTCCTTGTAGATCGGATGGGTTGATCCGCCCTGGGCTGCCGCTGGGATTCGGCACCGCTCTTTACGCCGGGACGTTCTACTGCACACAATAGCAGTGGGAGCTCCAAACTGTTCCTGCCGACCGTTGACTCGAGAGCCGTCACCATAGTCTTTCCCACACCACGCTCGCCTCTTCAGGATCTACCCACGAGGCATGCGCACCAAGACAAGGGAAGGGGAGGGAGAAGAAGGAGATGACAGGACTCCTCTGGGCTGTACAACAAACAAAAAACATAAGCAGTAAACTGACCAAAAAAAATTTACACTCCTAACTAATAGGACCTATATCCAACGTCAAAAAAAAAATATATATATATATAAAGTTTTTAACAAACTAGCCATCATATGCCGCAGCCAGTCTATGGTCACATGGCGCACTGGTTCATTAGGCGCGCACTCGTCACTTTCACGTAGATACTTCTTGATCAAGCATACACGTGTCCGGCACATTTCACCAATATTCCTCTTAATACCTTTTCAAGTTCTTTGCCCTGGGCCCAGGGAATTAGGTATTGCAAATCTAAATCAAGATATCGTCGACACAAAAGACTAACATTCAAAACATTTACAAAATATTTTTTTTTTTTTTTTTTTTTTTTTTTTTTAATATTTATACCACACCATGTCACTAGGGACAATTGGGCTCAGGCTTTCTTTAAATGACTGACATGAGCTCGTCTACAAATAGACGCATCTTTCACACTCTTAAGATAGACGGTCACGGGGGTTAAAAACTTATCAATGGTCCATGGGCCACTCCATCTCTGGCACAGCTTCGCCGATCTTCTATCTGCCGAGGAGCTCAAGGGGAATTCCTTACATAACACACAATCCCCTACAATATAAGGGACGGGGAGTCTACCCTTATTATAGGCGTTAGCCACCCTTTTTTGAGCCCTTTTTAGATGATCCAGGGCACGCCGACATCTCTCCTTATGGGAGGAATCATCGGAATTCTCTAACAGCGAATCAACGTTCCAAATCGCTAAGAGGGGGTGGTTTAATTCCCGACCAGAAGGATAGAGGCTGGCGAACAGCCTATGGACTCATGGAAGGCAGAATTAAATGCTAAATTTAAGAAGTCTAAATCCTGATCCCACTTATGCTGTGCCTCACAGTGATAAATAGTAAGCGCTATTACCAAATTGCGGTTAAATCTTTCCACCTGATTGGGTCCCGGGTGGTAGGGGCTGGTAGTCACGTGCTTAATCCCCCAGTTAAAGCACATATTCTTAAAACCAAGAGAACGGAAACAAGGCCCATTGTCACTAACCACGACACGAGGTGCCCCAAAAAGATTCCAAACTCGTCTGCAGAGGGCGTTAACGGTAGTGGTCGCCTTCATATTGCGCAAGGGAATGAGCACTACAAACTTGGAAAAGGCGTCAACTAATATAAGAATACATGAATTGCCAAGAGTAGAACGGGTGATTGGCCCAATATAATCGATGAAGACTTTATCCCAGGGACGTTGGGCAACACCGGCCGAATGAAACCCAACTCTGGAATTTTGGGTTGGTTTAGCTTTCTGACAGCTCTCACACTTGCCAACCCACGCTTTTACATCGTTGTATAAACCTGGCCAAAAGAACTCATTAGAAATTTTCCGTACGGTTTTTAAAACTCCAAGATGACCACCAAAGGCAGAATCATGAAAATATCTAAGTAGCATTGGTCTGACCGCACCCGGTACAACCACTTTCCTATTCTTCCCTTTCGAATTAGTCACAACTAATAGCCCATTAAATACAGAATATGACCCTACCTTTTCTCCTCTAGATAATTTACTCATGATATCAATACACCACGGATCACTATTTTGGTGATCCCCGATTGCCACAAAGGATTCAGGAATGGATCTAATGACGCAGGAGGCGGGAGCCACCTCGAGAGAACCAATGGGACACTTTTCCTCGGCCATGCGGGATAAGGCATCAGCTACTACGTTATGTTTACCGGATACATGATTAGTGGAGAACTTGAACCTAGATAACCTCCACACCCATCTCCCCACTTTCCCTAGTTGCTTGGGGTGGTTCAGCATCCACGCAAGGGCCTGGTTATCCGTGTACAGCTCAAACTCCCTCTGTTCGAGGTAGTCAGCGAAACGCTCAATGCCCGTGACGCAGGCAAGGCATTCCTTTTCATAGGTGCTATATCGCCTCTCAGCATCGGTGAGAGTTCGACTAGCAAAAGCTACCGGTCGGACTCCCTCCGATGACCTCTGAGACAATACAGCCCCAAGCGCCACAGAAGACGCGTCTACGTGGAGGAGGAAGGGGAGAGAAAAATCCGGCATTCTCAAAACCTCCGGAGAGATTAGCTTCTCCTTTAACAGGTTAAAAGCTCGTGCCTGCTCTTCACCCCAACTAAAGGCCACTCCTTTTCTTTTTAAGGCATTAAGGGGGGCAGTAATCTCCGAGAAGGACGGGACAAACCTGGCGTAATAGGCGCACATGCCCACAAAACGCATAACTCCCTTAAGATTAGAGGGGGGAGCAAAATTAATAATGGGACTGATCCTTTCGGGATCAATAAGAAGATTCCCCTCTGAAATGACGTACCCCAGGTATTTGATGGAGGGTTTAGCCCAAGTAACCTTGTCGGGATTCACGGTTAGTCCTACTCGCCGCAGCCTAGTCAAAACTTCCTCCAAATGCACCAAATGTTCCTCTAAAGTATTGCTGTACACACATATGTCATCCAAGTAGTTAAATACATACTCAAATTTAATGTCAGAAAAAACAAGATCTAATACGCGACTTAAGGCTTGTCCCCCAATGCTACACCCAAGGGGAACACAATTAAATTCGTATTGTCTCCAGGGAGTGACAAAGGCGGTAAACTTTTTTGACGATTCTGTCAAGGCACATTGTAAAAAACTCGCATTGAGGTCAATCAGACTAAATATTCTAGCTCTACCGAGATGCTGGAATGCCGACTCAATGCTCGGCATCGGGTATGGGTCGAACAGGATTTTCTTATTGACCTTCCTGTAATCTACAATTAACCTATATCCCTCCCCTTTTTTGGGTATGATGAACGCGGGACTAGCAAATGGTGAGTTAGAGGGGCGTATTACCCCTTTTGATTCCAAGTCATCAATCAATTTCCGGAAGATTTTCATCTTGGGAGGAGCGCACGAGTAAGGACCAGATCTTATGGGGATATTGTCAGTCATTACAATTTCGTACGGTAGGACCTCACACCTACCCCACCTGCTAGTAATGACGTCAGAAAATTTAGAAATCAGCTCCCTAATGGCTTCTTCCCCAATTCCGAACGAACATAAGCTAGGAACAATACAATCTTTACAAAAGGGGATTCTAACTCTGGGTGAGAACTCAAAACTTAAATCCCTTCTCGCCAGACTAATAACGGCCCCAGTTCCCCACAGGAAGTCGTTCCCCAAAATAATGTCAAAGGGAAGCAATGGAACACAAAACAAGCTTCTCTTCCACGAAAACCCCATAATTTTTATGGACAAGACTACTCTCTCGCTAACTCTTAAGAGATTACCATTACCCAAAACAAAGGTCCTAATACCAGTTTTTTCCACCGATATCTTCCCATTTTTCTTTAAGATATCCACAAAATTATTACTAATAAATGAACCACATGAGCCGGTATCAAGTAAGGCAGAGCCCGACACCGATCTGATAGAAAACTTAATGATGGGGGAAGGGGGCTAGAATGTTTTGGAATCGTACGCGCGGTGGTCCCCTTGCTAACACCACGCGTTACGCGTTTCCCCCATTACAATCCCTCTGAAGATGCCCTAATTGGCGGCAACGGTAACATCGGACGCGAGTGATATCAAAAGGTCTCCTTGCCCTTATCGCGCCTACTTCCCTCACAGCAGAACTAGAACTGGCTCCCTCAGTAGGCCGGGTTATAGTTGAAAATGGGGGGGACCTTTCCTGTTTAAAGTTACGGGACACCTGTGTAGGGAACTCGTGCAAATACTCCCTCTCGGCTACCAGAGAACCCTCAATACAAGAAGCTAATGAGTAAAGCTCAGAAAGGGTAGAAGGCTTATTCAAAAACACAAAATGCCTTCTCGTCAGGGGGGACACATTTTCCAGAATGATTTCAACTACCTCTTCCTCCGGCATTTTGAGATCTAACACCCCAATAGCCTCTGAAATGGCCAAAATAAATAATCTAAAGGGTTCGTGTGGAAGTTGGAAGCGCCGAACCATTCGATTACATAGAGTATCCTTCTCTCTCTTAGATATTAGAGACTCTAATATTCGACTTTTCACTCTAACCCAGGGGAGACCTAGTTGGATGCATTCAGTGATTAGATGCGCCAAAAACCCTGACGTCTTGCCAACGCATAGCGTGAGTAACTCCAAATCTCCTACAAGTCTCAATTTCCAAATCCTGTCCACCTCTAACAGAAAGTTAAATAAATCAGAGGACGATAACCCATCGCAAATCGGCCATAGTTTTACACGCTCGCTAGCTACAATACTTTGAGTTTTGGCAAGTGAATTAGATAACACTAAACTAGCGGCGGGAACACTAGGGGGGATCGGGAGCCCACTACCTCCCTCTATCCTTACAGCTTCTATTTTTTCCTGTTCCTTATCTTCAAGGGAAGGATGGCTAACGTCATCACGAGGTTCTAAATTAAAAGGATCGCTGGACTTACTAATAATGTTCTCGGACAGCAATGACCGCAACACGGCCATAGGAGCGTCGGGGGGGAATTGAATATCTCTTCTCTTGAGCTCCTGGCGAAGATCGGAGCTACTGAGCCGGTATACATCAGTTCTTGTGCTGATTACGCCTCCAGAGGTGGTGGTGTCCATGGCGGGAGTGATTCATGAAACAATTTCAAAGACAATTAACAAATAAAACTCACAAGGTGCCTTCACTCTGAAAAAAAAGCAGAGTTTGCGCAGCTTTTCTTTGTAGCGTCCTCAGGTGAGGAGGCCACAAAATAATACAAGGAAAATACAAAAGGTTAAATAACAATAACAAGAGTGAGTGCACATGAGTTGTTATAACAATTATATGTACATTATGTACAAGTGCTTTGGACTTTAACATTGAAAATTAGCCCGTTATAACGGGTCTGGGCAGAAATGATATTCTGCCAACAATAAAGTTACAATAAGAGTAATATTTTCTTTACAAGTAAACAAAAGAATGTACGGTTATATATATATATATTAGAATAATAGTAAATATGGACAATACAATCGGTCTAATAATTATTTACCCTATCAATCTTGATTTGGTTCAATTAGCGCTGGCGTGTTGTATTGCGACAACATTGACTCTCAAGTCTAAAAGGTAAATATTTCTCAAGAAGAAAACATTAATAGGTTGCGAAATCACCCCAAGAAATCTATGTATTATATCAACAAGACTATTTAATATAAACATAACAGTAAATGTCAATAGTTCCCCTAACATAACAATTTGTATTAGTTATAAATCGTGACTACGCCCAATTCGCCCTGGCGCGTTGTAAAAAGACAACATAGGCTTATAAGTCCAATACCACAATATGAAGCAAAAATTAATTTAGAGTTCCACCGTAATTAATACAAATAAATCATTACACCTCAACCGGTGACAAGACGCCATTACAAGTTAATTGCCAGACTTCTATTTAAATTTTATTTTTTTAAGATAACTGAAAATATTAAGCCAAAAAGGAATTTTGAAATAATAAAGAAAATATATAAAAAAAGATGTTAAATTAGCCGAGATTGAATTTGGGTTCTTACATTTTCAAAAGCAGAAAGCCGAAGCTTGTACTAGTCCTAAACCAGCTCTGTCCCAATTGTGTCGAACATTGGGACAGACACAAATATATATACAGATACAACAAAAGAGGAGGGACATGAAGGGTAAGCAAGAGGGAAAGATTCTAGAATATCAAGGAACAATGTTATGCGCATTTCTTCGTGCCTCGGGAGACCGGTGGTTCTTTTCTGGCGCAATCTAGAAGAGAATAACTATAACTGCGCATGTCCAGCCCACATGTGGGGTTCGCAAAATCGCCGTTCAATTCGCTCCGTCAGTATACTTTTTCTCTCGGGTGAAGGAAGGTGTGCATAGCAGAAGTTAGGTCGCTCTTCCACGTCGCCTCCAATCACGGACAAATGGGGTAAGGTTAAACCATCGATATAGCAGTTGTGTATTTTATTGACCATCCGATGCTACAAATATATCCAACCTACGTTATTGCTTTGGCAAATAACGTTACTATTTTCTAATCCGATAACATATTTTAATGTTTTACAGTAAAAATTAGTAAAACCAATAGTTGTCCTTGTTATTCTTTGATAGTTATAATTTTACCATGAAATAAACATTTTATAGTTTTACTGTGTTAATTATTTTTGAATTTAGTTGCTAACTCACATGACCCTCAGTTATATAACTAAGTACAGTATATAAAAATATATAAACAAATCTGATAAAGACCTAACTTCAAATATCTATGTTATTATTATTTTGTGAGCTTTTGTTAGCCTTTTAAATATTTATGCTTTTACTATGACTCAAGTTCTTTATTTTTTTTAATTTAATATATCCTATTTTTTGTAACTTTTCATCAGTATGTATTTTTATTTATGATTTTATTTTATTTTTTATTACACGTACTTCTAAGTACTTGTGTACTTTTCAGTGCTGGCCTGTCATATTTCTCACGACTGTTGGCCAGCACTATAATAAAGGAAATTGAAATGTTAATTATTATTAATATTATCATTATATCTGCAAGTATTATTTAATGTTGCTAAAAGCTTTCTTCCTAAGAAAATTATAATGTTCCGACGAATGAACCAATAAATAGCTTCTAGAACAAACCTACGTTAAAATCTAAATATCTCCAATTCCCTCTGTATCTTTGATGCTCCTTATTTAATAATCCTGCAAACGCCACTGGATAGTAGATTAGTAACTGAGTGAAACACGTTATTGGGTCATGTTTCGTAAAACACTTGACTGAGTTTGCGGGTGCCAGTAAACTTTAAAAACACCTAAATTAAAGGTAAACCCTCTTCCCCTCCAGGTTACTACTACGTGCTTGTAAAGATATAAACTATTTCTCAACCAAATTATCAGATTAGGTTTGTGTCGCTAAATATTGGGATATATATTATATATACACAGAATAAACTGTCTGAAGATATATATATATATAGATATATATATATATATATATATATATCTTCAAACAGTTTACTCTGTAAGGTTAACCAATGCTATTTTTCAATAAAATTTTCATTCACTCTTGGAATAAAAATTACTAATTTCTTATCCGGGCTACCCACATCTTAGTCTGGAGAAAATAAATAAAGTTAATCTATGGTAATTGATCAGAATTTTCCTAGAGATACAAATTTTATTGGCATAGGCTATTTTTTTGTATTGTATTGTGTCTTACAATATAACTTTTTCTTAAGAAAGTTCCCTTTCAACAACATAAAAACTCTTGTGTTTTAACTCTTAAAAATATCGAGGATATTTGTATATTCATCTCGTATTGAGCGCTGAAGAATATAAAATTTAAAGTACGTGTAACAATTTTTTTTTGTGGAGTGAGAGCAGAAAATTATTTAGGAAAAAAATAATAGCTAATTAATTTAACCGGTCAGGGATTTTCACACTGTAATCGGCACACCAAATGATAAGATGCCATTGCCCCGGTGTGGGCATGCAAATCTTATATATATCGAGAACTGCCAAAAGAAAGTTATAGTCTGATTTCAAGTATTTTTTAAAACTAGTGATGTAATTTAAATAAAGATAAAATAAATGGTGAAAAAATAAGAAAATGTTAGAGGGGTCATTAATGATGTTTCTTTTAAGAACCCCACCTTCACGAAGGGAAATATATTCACACCTAAGTATTTAACATGTAATTAATATATCTAAAGATTTTAAACCACTAGAACAATCCTCAATTAGCTTGTAATTTCTATTTTGAGCTTCTTAAGTGTAGTGTTATACTACCCGTTAGGTTTATACACCTTTGTACTAACTACTCTTGATTAGGAGGGCTGAGGGTTGCGTGGAGGGAGGGTAGAAAACCATTTAAGAAAAACACCCTCAGTACACCTGACTATGATTGAGTCCCTATCTCCCTATTATCGGCAGTCTAGTCTTTTCCAAGAAGGACTCTTTAGATCATACGGCCACCGATGCGGGTATGAGAATGTTAAAACTAATACTTTATTTATTAATGTCAAATCATTTAATTTTATAAATAAACTGTGAAATTTTACTTGAGGCGTCTGTGAAAATGAGCTTGTTATATTTTTTCAAACAATGTTATTAAAATATCCGAATTTATCTTAAATGAAATTTTTTAACTACACAGAGACCTTTCACCCCCATTTTCACGTGAACCTTATCTTAAAATAAAACGCCCCATCTTAAATAACGCAGCCATTTTTGAACATCTACGACGCGTCTCAGCGCTCCAGTATTCGGCTCTCTCCTCAATTAACTAGTCGAAGCTAAACCGCTTTACAGCAACATCCTGAATATAGGCAGACCCTCGACAGCGTTGGGCAGCCTACAAGAGTCCGCTAAGCAACCATGCATTACACGCTGTGTGTAACCTGACGCAAGGGACATAATTAGTGCATTAAGCTTAGCAACCTACCCTCCCCTTCACCTTCACCCTCATCAACGACTCCTCCTTCTTCCCCTTATGTTTTTTTGGATTACAGCCTGGAGTCCCAATCCATGTCGGGATGGGAGAAACAAAATGACAGGTTAACAAGTACGCCTTTGGCGGTACATGCATTAGAATTCATGTGTGTATGAAAGAGAGAGGGATATAGAATATAATCGTTTGAAAAGGATGGAGGACAGACTGACATAATTACATTATAAACCACGGAAAAATGGAAAATGCACTTAAAACAAATTTAATAACTATAAAAAACGTAAAGTGCTTGGAGATATACATATAAAATAAACTGAATTAAAATTGATCAAATCGGGAGGAAAAAAATATCTACTTAAGGGCTTGTTTTTTCTGGCGACACCATAAGGTTTTGGTTCAAAGAATTAAATATTATCACTCAAAATTCAACTAGCCATCTCTGCCTTTTTTCAGTATTGAAGACAAGACAAAATCTATACTCGAAGTAGTTCTTATTTTATTAGGCTAAGTGACCGACATGGGCCACGTTTGTGACCCAAATTGATGGTCACGTGATCTTATGTGTTGATTTCACAATATACTAGATTACAATGGATGGGGGAGTAATGTTTCCAATATCGGCCAATAGTATTGGGGGTAGTTTTCACACTTGTGATATGACAATATGTTTTTCACATTATCTCTTCACGATAATGTGGATTAATATTCTCTAAACAAACTACCTTGTCCCTACTTCTTAAGACCATACCGTTACTAACTTTAGTACTAAAAGTAGTCCTATTAATTAAAAAACAAACTTATTCATTATTCAAGTAATTTAATTTGCATTATAATTATTGTTATTCTTATTCAGTTTGATTTGCTACCATGTTTTCTTATCGCATCTTACTACCCGTCTGTGCCATCCAAGTTTAACCAAACTAATGAGTAAGTTACAACATTTATATTAATTACTCTAATATTCATGGAGGATGGGTAGGAACCAATTTAAGGATAAACTCCCGGCCAAAATTCTATCCCAATCTTTTACTTAACCAGTCAACTGGTTTGACTAACTTCACGTTTAGTCTGCTTGTCCACTGATGTGGGTCTCTCTTTTATATTAATAGTTTGAACAAACACACATTTTGTCAAGGCCGAAGCAAGTCCAACTGCGCCACTATCTACTATCAACAGATTATCTTTTAATAAAATAGTGAAACATAAAACGTTTTTATAAACCTTGAATGGCCATGGTGATCATTTTATGAACTACTTAAAATGCTGATTTTCAAATTTTTATAGTTAAACAACTGGTTGTTTCCTTAGTGGCGATAAAATTGTCTAATTTAAGTAGATTATTATAGAGAAGGTCAGTGTACCAGTCGCTAACGACACCCACGGAAAAGAGAGCCATGTAATATTATATATTACACTCCTCTGGAAAATGAGACAATTTTAAATTTATCAAATTTATAGAAAAGGCACAAAGTAGGATTTTAAAGAAGCCACTTCACACCTAAATAATAATATATATATATATATATATATATATATATATAAAAGGACAGAAAACCAAAATCTATCTTCAGAAATAATCACCACCACAACCATTATGAATAATAATTTTGACCTTCCAATTCAGAATCAACCATTTTTGATGCTCAGCATGTTTGTGATTAGCCACTTTAGTTAGTTTAGTTATCACCCATATATTTAATGTCATGTTCGTTTTTGTGTTTAATATTCATCGTGCACTTTACTAGGGTTTGCGAAGGTGACATTTTGAATGTGAAGTGAAATTAAAACGAAGCGTGAAACACGCTAATTCAAGTAGAAACTGGAACTAAGCTTGAGATTTGTTGCTGTCTTAACGGATATATAAATTAAAATCATTAAAAGTTTTAAGAATATTAGAGCATGCATAACCCAGTGTATGGATGTTATTGAAGCGTAGAGAATATGTAAGGATAAATGACTGCGGAGAAAGTTAGTGATCATGGATTGGGTACGAAGTTGCTTTCTTGAGATAAATGCACAATTTCTTGCCTACCCCATAAGGGAATGACGTTGCTCTCTCTCTCTATATATATGTATATACTAAAGAATACGGCGAAGGATGAAATTATAAGGTTCTAATATCATGAAGTTGTTGATGTCACGACCTGATGTCGAATCCAAGAAGTCACAATTATGTCCTTAGGCTGTTGCCCATCCAGAACTTACCAAATTTAGTAATTTCGTCTGACCTGTAGAGGAAAACGGGGCTAATTTCATGTTTGATTACCACAGTCACAGTCACAGTCACAGTCGTAACTATAAACCACTTGTTACTAAGCCTTATGAGATGAAATGAGTGAGATTCATCTGTAACTAAATAAATATTTATGTTTAATAGATATAATTTGGTGAAATTAATATATATGAATAATAGAGCTTTGTCTCAGTTAAAGATAGGATTTTTTTTCTCTTGAGATTTGGACAGGTGTGACTAAGGTATGATGGTGCTTCATGGGTGAATTATGACGCTCGTTGTTTGGTCAATTCCAGGTAGGGTTTAGGGGTTGGTAGGATTTTTTTCTCCTAGAAATTGTTCTGGAGGTGACACAATCCCATTCTCCATCTGGGGCCGACCTTGGGGCCAGTATTATTTTCTGACTCATAAAAAATCTAGTCGGGTATCACAGTGACACCCGGCCGTGATATAGCTTGTAATGTGATGAAATGTGTGAGTTGTGCGTAAAGATCGGGGTAGGAGAAGTATTTGTGGATGGGTTTGGGGAGGTGGTGAGGAGGTCTGACGGTTTTGCTGCCATAATGACGTAGTCGATTGTCTAATATTTGTAATTTTGTTTTCTTCTTAGGTCGTTACATCTAGAGTTTTTAGTTTTTTATTTTTTTTATTCTTCTAGGATTATCAAATAGGATTTTTAGATTTTTTAAATTTTCTTTTGTTTTTATATTATTTTTTTCTTAAATTTTCTTTTGTTTTTATTTTTTTTTGTTAAATTTTTACATTAAATAGTTATTAAAGTAAATTATTTTTCAACTACGCCAGCCTTGGTCATTTGTGGTGTCTTGGTTCAGTCGGGTCATATTGTCCGAGTCCTCTAACAAGTTCGTTTGTGTGCGCTTCTGATTGGCTTAAGACTTTTTGTTTTTGTCTTTGTAAATTTCTTGTAGCTGGCAGCAGTTTGTCATTGCGTGTAGGTCTGTTACTCTAGTGCGTCTGTTTTCTACAATGAGTGTTCTTAGTATTTCATTATGTGTTCCCTGAATTTTGTAGGTGTGCGTTTTGGAGCCATAGCTCCATACTACACAGTTGTACATGATGATGGGCTCAATTACTTATATGTTTAATAATAATAGTAATAATACTTTACTGAGAATTGTTAGCTGTCCAACTTCGAACCATGAGTACATTTGTATAAATCTTCCTTATTCTTTGCCTTTGGTTTTATAAATGTGGCTCCCCCAGGTGAGTTTCCTGTCTATTGTGATCCCAAGGTACTTGACTTCATCTTGGATTGGGATCTCAAGGTCAAATACGGTAAGTGGGGTGGGAGTTGTTTTCCACCTCTAGCTAGTTTTAGGGCTGGATTTACTTTAATTCTCCATTTAAAGATCCAGTCCTGGAGAAGGATAAGGTAACTTTGCATAGCAAGGGATGCATTGTTGATATTTTTCTTTGCAACATAGAGCATGGTATTGTTGGAAAAAAGCCAAACTTGGACGGGGTCATGAGTGGGGATATTAGCTGAATAATGTGTTTTTTAAGTGAAGTGTTAGCATTGAACACTTGTACCCCTGATTGTATTGTTTTAGTCTGCGGTCTCTTACCGTTCATAACCACCAGGAAAATTAACAATTTGGAATAATAAAATATAATTAATTTACGAATTATGCCAAAGTGCCAAACTTTGTCGAATGCTTTTTCCATGTCTAAGAATAAAGCTAGTACATAAAGATTTTCTTAAAATACTCTAGTCATTTCTACTACTATATTTACTGTCGGGTGGGTAGTGAAGTTGTAGTACCTAAATTCAAACTGTAGGTTTGAGAGTGAAGTGGTGATCTCTAAATCCAAACTGAAGGTTTGAAATAATCTCTAGTTTATCATTTATTATTTTGAATATTCTGAGTATTAATTTTGGTAGGCTTTACTTAGATGCGTGAGTAATTTTATTGGTCTTCTGTTCTGTGGTAACATTGGAGCCTTTCCTGAATTGGGGATTGTTACGACTCTAGTCAGCTTACAGTCATCCAGAAAAAACAGATTGTCATTAGTGAGCTTATTATTGCCAATGGCACTAGTATTGGTCTTTGTGGCAATTAGTTGAGTATTTCGATGGCCAGGTAGTCGTGTCCTGGCAATTTATATCTAGATGGTTCTTGTGAATTGTTCGTTAGATCTCCAAGAGTAGTTAACTGTGCTCGAGTGTCGTTTGTTCCCTATAGATAGTTCCTAACTGTCCTGGTCACGTCTCTAATAAAGTCTGGTTCACCTCTGATTCATGTTTATGTTGAAACTGTTTTTCGAGTACTAAGGCTATGGCTTCATCCATCTCTATGCTATATTAAGCCATGCCATGCTCCCTCTGGACTGCTGGCATCGAATTTTCCCTTGTGGCCTCCCTGAGTTGTCTTCTTACTTTTCACAACTTGTTCCTGTCAAGTGTGGTCTCAGTGATGTAGGTGCTGCAACTATTTCGTCAAATGCCCTTGACTATTCTCCTTACTTGGGTTCTGAGTTGGTTGTTAAGGTGTCCTGTTTTAGTGGGTGTCTGAAAGTCCCTTTTTTTCCCCCCGTTTCTGGGCTATAGTAAAGTCTAGACCCAAGGATTTGTTGTCATAGGTCATGTTGGATTGGTTGTCTTGTGGTTTTTACCCTCTAGTATTTTTGCACCGTAATCGTGAAAAGTTGTAGTGTAGCGTCTGCCTGTTCCATTCTCTCTTATATTTCTTGTAGCGTTCCCACTAATGCGCGCCTAAATTATTCCCAGTCGCAAGCTGTAGTAGTTTATTCAGACCATGTATTTCAAAGTTGGTTTCAGATATAATCTCACACAATATAGGATTGTGGTTCAAATCCAGTTCCTTTAAGCCTGTCATATCTTCAGTCATTACATCAATGTTGACAAATGGTACATCTATGATAAGAGATATATTTAGTTAATCTGAGGGGAAATGGGTGCGTTCGGTGGGGGGCAACAACTACATAGTCAAGTGTGTTGGCGTGGTGCGCTAATATTCGCCCGTTTCCGGTGGTAACGCAGATGTTCCGGATCGTATTCTTATAATTAAGATCACCCACCAGAATAAATTTGTCTGCCTCTGTGATATAGTCTAGGTCCTGTGGAAGTAAACCATGGTCGGGGGTTTGTATACGGCCGTGACTTGGACACTCCCACCGCTAGTGAAACGTTTATGAATGTGGCTTCAATATTTTCTAGGTTTTTAAAATGATATTAGTAGTGGGGTGGATATGATTTTATCTTAACTGCAGTGCCACACCCCCTCTGCACTGTGGCCTGTCTGTATTGTTGATAGTATATTCCTAAAATACATATTTTATTCGGGGTTTAGATTAGTCTCATTTATCTTGCGTCGGCTTAAAATGTAGCTTCAAGCTCTTTTGCCTGTGTAACTAGTCTGTTCAAGTTCCATATACAAACTCGAAGTAAGTATTTTGTCATCTTTACGTTTGTGCTTGTTATCGTCGGTCAAGAAGTATTCAATCACTAACTCTAGTAGTATTATAAGTGTATGTATTTTTAGTCACCTCCCTAATTTGTAGTGAGGTTAAGTCTGAAATGTGTCATAAGTTTCCTAAAGTTAAGTTCCGTTAAGAATTTGATAATTTATTGCAAGTCCGAGAGTGGTGAAGTAGTATCCTCTTGTTGGGGATGCTGTTGTGCGCTCACCACGGTAGTATCAATGAAGAATATGTAAATAGTGGTTGGCCTCTGTGGTCTGTTTCGCTGATGTACCTGAGATTGGTTGGTTGGCCTCCAAACGGTTGCACATACAAAGGGCATGTGTGGGCCCTAGCAATTCATACATATTACCAGTGCTGTGTTTCCCTTCTTGGGCCAGTAAGGAGTGAAGTGTGCAGCATGACACTTCACGCATCTAGGCTGATTCGGAGTTTTGGTCTTGGCAAATGAGACCAATCTATTGGGAGTAGCGTAAAAGTCTGTATGGTATTGGTCACTTCTTCCTTTCGGTTAAACTGGTGCATGTCTGTCACTGTGTAGCCTTAGCCTTAGTCGATTAGCTCAGCCTTACTGTTCTATGGGTCCGTGTCTGGTGGTACTTCTTTAACAGGATTTTTTTTGTGTGGAAAGTATAAGTGTACAATTCCTGTTTCATTCCCTCGGGGAAGCTCTGACAATGTTTGAAGTAATGGTTAAGTCATTATTTCAGTCTAAACACTATCTCATATACAAATTAACTTTCCAAAATAGTGTTTGGGGCCACCCAATTAAAATGCTGTGCGTGTGGGTATCTCCACCAACTGTCAAAATGTTGCCACAAGCACTATCCATTCAGTGGACCTGGCCCAGAGCGATACCCAATGCTGGCGCAACGGTGAGGTATAGTCCATTCTTCCACCTCATGCATCCATCAGTGCATCGGTAACTCTTGTTTCAGCAGACCACTCTCATCCAACGTCAGGGAGCTCAGATACCCGTTCACTGTTTCGGGAATATTGGTCTGTGACCGGCCACACTCGTAGAGAATGGGCTGTGGCTGACGTCATCCAGCTCGGCCGGTGAAGCGAGCCAGCTTGCGTTATAGGCCTAGCCAAAATGAGCCGGGCTCAGGGTGACATATTCAAGCTTACAGCAAAAAGGGAAGGCAGCTTTCTCGTATGTTGTATAGTTCCACAACGGCACATTCAGATTATATTTGATTTAATTGTTTCCACTAAATAGGCACTAGTTGGTCTCTCAATTTTAAAACTATTTATTAACTACACTAATTTGCCCCCTTTCGGTAATCTTTGGTTTAGTTATTTTTAATTGCTGGGTATTTTATTCTCTTACACAAAATAATGCAATTTTCTACCTCCAAGAGAAGTAGTTGGTTCATTAGTTTGGTAAATTAAAAAAAAAAAAGATCTCATTTTTCCAGCCCCCATTTTGAGGTTTATAATTTAATAATTTTCTAATTATCTGGAGTGTATTTGTTATAAACAATTGTCAATTTCCCATATTCCGAGTCTTAATTAATATAAAACATATTATCTTAAAGCTTGGAAACTAATGATTATATTAAAATATATTTCAAAGAAAAGCTTTTTATTGTCTCTAGACCTACAGATTTTTAACGATATATCATATTCCTAAGAGTAGCGGCGATGTGACCAAAATTGTAGATATCGGCTTAAGTAAAGTAACCTCTTTCTCAGGAAAATGTAGTTAGCCATTTTGTTTGCAATGTTAAACTGTGCTTGGATACGAATTTTAATCAAAGTCTTTAGTTAGAATGTATTGAGATAAATTATATTTTTTTCCGCTTTTCACCCTTAACTTAAATATCCTTAATTTAAAAATTTGGTAGATACTTCTAAAATAAATGGTACGGCGCACAGCACAAACTTTTTCTCTCTTTCTATAAACTCGTAAGATTTCTGAACGTAATAATATACATTGTATCATCACCACTCCACATAAGAACACGCATAAAATAATATATAATGATATATAATCAATGAGAAAATAGGCGCATCTTTGTCCACTTAAGAGCATTTCTAACAGTTTAATGTCTTCCCCAAGGGCCAACACTTCGTATTAAAATTTCGATTTCTGGTTAAAATTCTAACATTTTATACGTGTGTTGCAGAACTTCAAGTCTTCGCATTGATATTTAATTATTCATTTATACATTTTGACCAATAAAAAATGTAAATATTGACTATTGAGTCTAAAATGGAGATAGATCATTGCTGTGCAAACATTTCTCCTAAGAGCTTTAAGGAAAAATAACATACTTTTTTTAGATACTTACTTATATTTAATTACTCTATGGCATTGGAGTATTATTGCGTTAAGACTTAAGTAGTATATCTTTACAACTAAAGCTCACAAAATTGTATTAATATATTTGCCAATATCTCAGAAACTGCTGCTTTTATAAAAATATATGTCAAATAAAAGTTTTTTTATTTCTAATAGTCCTACAATTTTGCAGTGATAATTTGTATAGTTTCTCAAATAGTTGTGGAGATACGGAAATGAACGCTTCTGTAAAGTACCCTAAAAATCATTTTCATAGGAAAATGAAAATAGCCAGTTTATTTATAATCTTAATCAACGCCTAGATGCGAATTTTAATCAAAATCGTTTGAGCAGATTTTGAGAAAACCAATTTTTTCTCTTTTCGACCATCAGTAAACTACCCTTAATTTTAAGTTTTTATAACCACACAGACAGACGGCATTGCAAAGACTATTTTTAAGGGTTGTGGGGGTAATGAGACGTTGACATCCATCAACATTTCAGGTTTTTTTTTTTTACGGTCTCAATACTTAAGCTTTAATGTCCAAAAAGTTAAAAAAAATCATATAATTTCGTATAGATTGAAAGTTATTGATTTTATAAAAATATGTTTCGGATAAAATATTTGTATTATAAATATATACACATATTTGTATTGATAAGTAATTTCATATCTCAAATAGTTTCGGAGCTATTATAAAAAATGTTAATTTACGCATCAGACCGGAGCCCTTAAAGCCATTTTGCCGAAATATTGAGGATAGCCATTTTGTTTGGAATATTTATTAATGTTTATAAATGAAATTTAATCAAAATCGTTAGAGCCGATTTTGAGAAAATCGACTTTTTCTCTTTTTGCCCTTCAGTAAACTACCCTTAATTTTAAGTTTTAATAGACACACAGAAAGACGGCATTGCAAAGACTATTTTTTACGGTTCGGGGGGTCATGAGACGTCGACATCCATCAACATTTCAGGTTAGTTTTTTTTACGGTCGCAATACTTAATTTTTAATGTCCAAAAAGTTAAAAATATATATAATATTAGATATAGATAGATTAAATATTATTGATTTTATAAAAATATGTTTCGAATAAAATATTTGTATTATAAATATATATACTTATTTGCAATGCTAAGTAATTTCATATCTCAGATAGTTTCGGAGCTATTATAAAAAATGTTAATTTACGCATCAGCCCGGAGCCCTTAAAGCCATTTTGCCGAAATATTGAGAGTAGCCATTTTGTTTGGAAAATGATTAATGTTCATAAATGAAATTTAATCAAAATCGTTAGAGCCGATTTTGAGAAAATCTACTTTTTCTTTTTTTTTGTCTTTAGTAAACTACCCTTAATTTTAGGGGTAGATATCCAATTCCAAAAACCCCTCGGGGCAACCCTATGAAAACCCTAGATATCAAGTTTCAGTTCAATCGGTAAATTAGTTTAGGCTCTAGTTGGAGGTACAGACAGACAGATAGACAGACAGACGGAAATTCAAAAACAACTTTTTCGGATTCAGAGAGTCATGAAACGTCAAGATTCATCAAAATCTCGAGTTCGAATTCTTTGACGATCACCATACTTTCTCTACCTGTAAGATAGAGAGAAAGTAAAAATACTCTGGTGAACCTCGTGAAATAATTTATATCAAGTTGTAGCCTGTTTGATAAAAGGGTTTCCACTCTAGTCTGAATAATTGACACACAGAACAACATAAGGCATTGTGAAAATCACGTTCTTGTGTTCTGAAGGTCATGAAACGTTGATATCCATTACATTTCTTAGTTATATTTTTTATGATAGTAATATTTTCTCTCTCCTAGGGCTCATAAGAAAGTAAGATCAAAGCATACTATGTTATGTTATCCTGACATGCATACAAATGTATCTAAGCTTACATTTTGGATGTCATTTAATTGTTTGTCTGCACTTTGAATAACTTACTATTTGGTATACTCGGAAAATTTAAAAATGACATCGAAACACGGGAATCGCACCCGGGACCTTTGGCTTAGTACGCCAATGCTCTAACCACTGAGCTATTCAGGAATCGTCCCATGTTCAGGGTCATTCTTCACTCATATCTTAAGGCAGCTATAATGGACGTGCGGAAATCATCGGTGACAAATGTGTGATTTTTATTAGGATCATGAGCTATCAGATAACGCAGCCACCTTCGACTCGGAATATGATATATAGATAGAGAACTCCTCACTAAAAATCATAAATAATAGATTCGGGTATTTGATTCTTACTATTTGGTAGCTATTCCAAAAATTATCACATGTTTATCAACATATGAGGATGATCCGTTGAGGATGCAAACCTTATTGTGAATCTTGAAGCAAAGGCTATTTTACATTCAACTGGAACTTTTCGAAAATTCTAACACATCTACACTTTACAAGGAGACACACTATCAGCACATATCTTATAAACAGACAACTTATTCCAGTACATAATACTACACACCCAGCTCTATCATCTAAAAGTGTATCAATTGAATACAGGGCAGACCCGGGTACAATTAATAATAAATTGATTTGTCATCACTACATGGGCTCGAACCGGGGTTTCCAAAATAGTTGATAGATAAATATAAGCACATAACCACGGCAACGTGAATTGTTAAATGGTGGGAACAACGCGTGAAACTAGTGTCAGAATCCTCAAATATGATTTGAATGAGATATAGAGTTCAGGGTTCAAGTACCTGCCTGGTGTATTTATGTTGTTATTTTCCTTTATTATTTCCCAATAGCACCAAGCTAATGCTAGTACACTTCTTCTAAAACGGTAACTTCTTTGTCTCTCTCCTATTACTGTAAATATGCAGAGATCCCACATGGGTAGTAATACCCAAAACACCAAGTATCATGTTAACATATGTTTTTGAAGATTATTTTGTCACTTTAGTTTATTTCATCCGGTTTCATCTCCACGAGTAGCGAAACTCACATATTGGCTCACGTTAAAATGTAATTTTCTTTGGAGGCTTAAGGGAGCTGGAGCATCACATACAAGGAATAATATTAAATAATAAAAAAAAAGGAAGAGTAGCAACAGTTAAGGAGCAACAGGCACCATCACAGGAAAGATCTTGAGAGTAAGATTCCAAAAGTGCTTATCGAAGAAACGGGTATTACGGCACACTCGAGGATTGGAAGGCTCGTTTCGAGATAATCGATACTTGCGAAACAGTAAACGTGTGGAAATGGAAAAGAGTGGAAATGGCTGGACACTTTTTTTTTTCAGGGGGAGCTCATAAGATAGTATTAGAGTGCGGTCAACAGCCAAGTTTTAAAGATAATCAACCGTTACATATGCACACATATTTTACTCCATATTTTACATGTACGGTATTTTTGCACCGTCAAGATTATACGCATATTAGCTACACTATGGAGGTCGAGATTAAAGATTTAGAACATTAGAATAAATAAACATTTTGAGTGAGGAGGGAGGGTGTAATCTATTTAGTAAAAAGAAAAAAAAAGTGTCAGTACACCCGATTGGGATTCGGATTCTGAGTCTCCAGCCACTGGCTTACCAGTTTAGATGAGCATTATGTTTATTAGACGTGCTACTAAGGTGGGTGTGTAGATTTCAAATGCGTAGTGAATAAACGTTTTATAAATAATATATTGAGTTTTAAGGATTGATTATTTATGACACACACAAAAAAACTGGTGTTAACGCAGTATAAGGATTCATTAGAGAGAATAATGAAGGTAAACTATATACATTAATTACTCCTTATTAATCGTGCAATACGATAAAATCTATTTAGGATATTTAGTATAAACATTTTAAACTCATTCGAATTTAGCTAACAGATTAACTAAAACTACAGTATAATATCACACTATCTACTAAACACCTAGTACTAGTTTTAAAAATTATTCCTTCTCTAGATGCAACTACTAAATAAATTTACAAGCTGGCTGAGTTTAAACGAGTATTCCTTAGATAGTATTCGGTCTAGCTTAAAACATAACCAACAAAATAGTTTTATTTTAAATATATCATAAAAAAATAACTTTTAGCCATTAAATAAAATTATAATTTTGATCAAATAATCTTATCACAAATATATAAATTAAAATAAGAAATAGTCACATTCTTTTTAAAATATATGATTAGTTTTTAAAGTGTGCCACTTTAAATCTTGGTTCACATTTATAAATCGTTAATAAAATTACCAATTTAAGGCAAAAAAAAAAAGATCAACCCACTTTTTAACTCTCTCTGTAGTATAATGAAAATGCCATTACATCTTTTAATTGGTACTTCAATCATCCCGTTGCAAAACAAATTCAATTTTAAAGTTCGTGAATGTAATGCGGATTGCCTACAAATTCCCGGATAGAATAAATGCAAAAAAGCGTTATAACCAAATACACCACACAGACCCATGTTGTTTAGTTGTTAATCATTTATTTAGACAGCTTTTTAGGTGCACTACACTAGACTTTCAGAGTAGCTAAACGTATCAAAGTAAACTTAATTGTCTGAAATACATTGAAAATGTTAAAAGGTTTGCCAAGGTTCCCTAGAAAAAATCAGGTTTCCTCAAAAAAAAAAATTGTTTACCTTTGGAACACGTTTTAGAAAAACGCCATTTGAGATCTGTGTTTTTTAAATATATTTCTAAAGGAAATTTAAACAATTATATTTATTGTAGTATTCCATTGAAAACTTTAAAATTAAACAATGCAACTATGATTAATATTTACGTGTTCATGTATCCAATACTAACAATTAATTATTTTGCTAACGTATTTTCAATAAAACACAATCAAGATTTATGAATCTCAACGTTTCATGACCCCTAAAATCCGAAAAAGTAGTTTTTGAATTTCCGTCTGTCTGTCAGTCTGTCTGTCTATACCTCCGACTAGAGGCTAAAATATTTTTCCAATTGGCTTAAAACTTGTTATCTAGGGTTTTCATAAGATTGCCGCGAGGGGTTTTTGGAATTAGATATTAACCCTAAAATGAAGTGTAGTTAACTAAAGGGCAAAAAGAGAAAAATGAGATTTTCTCAAAATTGGCTCAAACAATTTTGATTAAATTTGATTTCAAAACATTTATAAATATTTTAAACAAAATGGCTAGTCTCAATGTTTCGGCAAAATGAATTTAAGGGCTCCGGTCTGATGCGTAAATTCTCACTTTTTATCATAAATCCGAAACTAATTGTGGTATGAAATTACTTATCATTGTAGGTATATTTATAATACAAATATTTTATTCGAAACTTTTTTATAAAACCAATAACTTTCAAGAGATATGCAAATATATATTTATTTAACTTTTGGAACATTAAAGATAAAGTATAGTGACCGTAAAAAAAATCTAACCTGAAATGTTGATGGATGTCAACGTCTAATGACTACCCGAACCCTAAAAAGTGGTCTTTTCAATGTTGTCTGTTCATCTGTCTTTTTAAACGAAAAATTAAGAGTAGTTTAAAATAAATGTTACGGCGCACCGCACAGACTTTCTCTCTCTTTCTATAAACTCGTAAGATTTCTGAACGGAATAATGTACATTGTATCATCACCACTCCACATAAGAACACGCATAAAATAATATACAATGATATAGAATCAATGAGAAAAGAGGCGCATCTTTGTCCACCTAAGAACATTTCAAATAGTTTAATGTCTTCCACAAGGGTCAACACTTCGTATTAAAATTTCGATTCTGGTTAAAGTTTTAACATTTTATAAGATGTTGCAGATCTTCAAGTCATCGCATTGATATTTAATTATTCATTTATACATTTTGACCAATAAAAAATGTAAATATTAACTATTAAGTCTAAAATGGAGATAGATCATTGCTATGCAAACATTTCTCCTAAGAGATTTAAGGAAAAATAACATACTCTTTTAGATACTTATATTTAATTACTCTATGGCATTGGAGAATTATTGCGATAAGATTTAAGTAGTATATGTTTACAACTAAAGCTCACAAAATTGTATTAATATATTCGCAAATATCTCAGAAACTGCTGCTTTTATAAAAATATATGTCAAATAAAAGTTTTTTATTTCTAATAGTCCTACAATTTTGCAATGATAAGTTGTTTAGTTTCTCCAATAGTTGTGGAGATACGGAAATTAACGCTTCTGTAATGTACCCTAAAAATCATTTTCATAGGAAAATGAAAATAGCCAGTTTATTTATAATCTTAATCAACGCCTAGATACGAATTTTAATCAAAATCGTTTGTGCAGATTTTGAGAAAACCAAATTTTTCTCTTTTCGCCCTTCAGTAAACTACCCTTAATTTTAAGTTTTTATAGACACACAGTCAGACGGCATTGCAAAGACTATTTTTTAGGGTTCGGGGGGTCATGAGACGTCGAAATCCATCAACATTTCAGGTTAGTTTTTTCTACGATCGCAATACTTAAGCTTTAATGTCCAAAAAGCTAAAAATATATATATAATTGCGTATAGATTGAAATTTATTGATTTTATAAAAATATGTTTCGAATAAAATATTTGTAATATAAATATATATACATATTTGTAATGCTAAGTAGTTTCATATCTCAAATAGTTTCGGAGCTATTATAAAAAATGTTAATTTACGCATCAGACTGGAGCCCTTAAAGCCATTTAGCCGAAATATTGAGAGTAGCCATTTTGTTTGGAATATTTATTAATGTTCATAAATGAAATTTAATCAAAATCGTTAGAGCTGATTTTGAGAAAATCGACTTTTTCTCTTTTTTCCCTTCAGTAAACTACCCTTAATTTTAGGGGTAGATATCCAATTCCAAAAACCCCTCGGGGCAACCCTATGAAAACCCTAGATATCAAGTTTCAGCTCAATCGGTAAAATAGTTTAGGCTCTAGTTGGAGGTACAGACAGACAAACAGACAGACAGACGGAAATTCAAAAACCACTTTTTCGGATTCAGGAAGTCATGAAACGTCAAAATTCATCAAAATCTCGAGTTCAATTTTTTTGACGATCACCATACTTTCTCTACCTGTAAGATAGAGAGAAAGTAAAAAGCGAAAAGAGAAAAATTCGATTTTCTCAAAATTTGTTCTAACGATTTTGATTAAAATTCGTATCGAGGAATTAATTAAGATTATAAATAAAATAAAATGGGCTATTTTCATTTTCCCCTGAAAAAAATTTAGGGTACCTTACAGAGGGGGAAAGTTCCGTATCTCCGCAACTATTTGAGATACTAAATAACCTATCATTACAAAATTGTAGCAATATTAAAAATAAAAAACTTAATTATGAAATATATTTTTATAAAACCAACAGAATAATCATAATATTTGCAACCCCTAGTAAAATTTCGAAAATTTTATACTGACGGTCGACATTTTAATACGATGTGTTGACCCATGAGGACCCAATATCAATATTTTTACTTTCTCGCTACCTTACAGGTAGAGCAAATATGGTGATCGTCAAAAAAATTGAACTCGAGATTTTAATGGATGTCAACGTGTCATGACCCCCCAAACCCTAAAAAGTGATTTTCGCAATGCCGTCTGTCTGTCTGCCCATATCTCTTTTAGTCTGTACTTTGGGTTAGAGCATAAACTATTCTACCAATTGGGCTAAATCTTGGTATATAGGGTTTACATAATCTTACCCCGAGGAATATTTGGAATTGGATATCCAACCCTGAGTTTAAGCCTAGTTTCCTTAAGGGTGGAAAGAGAAAAAATTGATTATATCAAAATTGGCTTTAACGATTTTGATTAGTAATCATTTCTAAGTTTTGATCAATATTACAAACCAAATGGCTACTCTCCTTTTCCTCAAAATGACTTCATGTGTTCCGGTTTGATGCCTATATTCTAATATTTAGTTTTATTGCTGTAAGTCTTTGAGATATGAAATGACTTATCATTGCATAAATGTGGATCTATTTATAATAAACATTTTTACTTGAAATATATTTTTATAAAATCAATAGTTTTCAAGCTATACACAAATATATTTGTCTTTTAACTTTGCCAACACTGTAAGTTAAAGTATTACGACCGTAAAAAAAATCTAGCGCGAGATGTTGATGGATGTCAACGTTTCATGACCGCCCTAGCCCTTAAAAGTGATATTTGTGAGGCCGTCTGTCTGTGTGTCTGTCTAACTCTAAAATTAATAGCAGTTTACTAGAGGTTGAAAAGAGAAAAAATCCGTTTTTTCAAAATGGGCTATAACGATTCTATCTCTCTCATTTTAGACTCAATAGTCAATAATTACCTATTTTATTGGTCAAAATTTATAAAAGAGAAATTTAATAAATATGCGATAACCATAAGATGTGCACCTCCTTTTAAAATGACGAAAATTTTAACTGGAAGGCAAAATTTTAATACGAAATGTTGGCCCTCGGTACAAATATCCAAATGAAGACGTTAATTCTTTAAAAATAAAATTGTGAAATTTAAAACCATGAATATAAAATGTTTTACGTATGTCTAGTGCAATTTGTTCTCGGGTTTGCTATTGTATACTAAATCATGAATTTTGAGTAAATATCTCCATTTCTAAACAATATAGCGAGAAAGTCCGTGTGGAGTTCCGTACCATTTATTTTCTCTACTATAAATCTACAATATTTTGACTTGTGTCAGTTTTCTCGAGAAAATACGATTTGCTTCCTATCTAACTTGATCACCAAAGAAATTTAATATAAAATTAAAATCCAAAGATCAGTAAGAATATAGTTTTTAACTTGAATACAAAAAATGAAATTTTCAGGATATCATCACGCATTTTTTCTTAGTGTTAGCTCATGTAAGTTGCACAGTGATCTGGCCAGAATTCTTGCACTGGAACGGTGAGATATAATTTGTATGGGGCCTACTATGAAGTCATTTGTGTAAAAATGTGGTCTTGCACAGTAGAAAATGAAATTGATCGCTTAACGCAATATAAAAATGTACAAAATTGAGATCTCGGCTGTTGGCCAGTTGTTGTCACATTTGACGTAAGAAATGAAAAAATATATAATAAAACACATAGAAATACTCGATACTGATGTCAAAGTAGACATTTGGAATGAGTAATAAAGGGAAGTGATGGGAAATAACTACTTTTAGCGTAGATATACATCTGGATCTTGGCTGCACACCACTACCGCAATGTTTAACATTTATCTGCTGATCCTAGCCTAAAGAGTTCTAATAAAGGGTCAGAAGCATGTACAATACATTTACCCTGGAGGGTGCAGGCTTTCCTTCATTGATTACACTTGTGACTTTTATTATTAAATAAGTTATGTAGAATAAAACAAGTTACGTTAGTTATCTTTTAGGGTAAATGTAGTGTAGCAATGCCTTACCTTATATACAAATATATATAGCACATTTTTAACAAGGTATACAGCAGTGGGTTTTACAAACGTGTAGGGTTTGTCTAGGACACACAAATGGACCCATATATATATATATGGTTGTAAACGTCATCTTACGGCCCAAAACAACCCTATTTATTTATATCACAGCGTCTTACTACCTGTTCAGTCTATACGCATATATGATATTTCTCTAGTGGGTTATGGATGAGTAAGGAAGCATCTTAGAGGTAATCTACTCAAATTTGTCTGGAAGGAGAGGGGCAAACCCTTTAGTGAAAACCACCCTCATTAGACCTAGCCTGAATTCGAACCCTGATTTCCCCATCATCAACAGGCCAGTATAATAGGAGAGTAACGTCTTAGACCATTCGGCCAATCTAGTTGGTCTTATTTAGTTGCTCTTATAATAAAAATTGCTGGCGTACAGATAACGACATCAAAACTTAATTGTGATTATAGTGCAGTACATAACATTTTTATAGTTCATCCTTCCGTTTATGTATTACAGAAGCTTTTGGAAGTAATGACCAGTGACGTCAATGCAGCCATGACAGTGGCGCAACCTGTCAAAGATCAATGGTGTGGCCTGGATGTGAAATCGGCTTTTCAGCCCATATTTTCTCAGTGAAAATGTTACTATATACAATATTTAACATTTTGTTACACTCCCTCATTTTCAGGCTGAATATGTAATATATGGAGATAGCATTTCTTTAGGCACTGCTATGGTTCAAGCAAGAGTAAACTAGATCTCTATTCTTCTTCCCCTTTTCCGGGCTAAATTAACTTAGGTATTTTCTAAAAAAAATTTATAGCTTTATTTTAAAATCTGTGTATAGCACAAAAAAGATTCTTAGTATTATTTGATAATCCTTTTTAATATGTAGCAATGTGGCTACATCGAACATTGCTATTTTTAAAGATAAAAGATAATATTGATAAAATCAAATATAATAAAACAACGTTGCAAAATACTTACACCTGTCTGGAAAAGGTGTTAAACACTTATTCACAAGGAAAGTCTCAAACCTTTTGGAATTTAACATACTATGGTTTGAAGTTAAAAACCGATATAATTCAAGTATGGATCATCCTATCAAATTTATGTTAATTGAACCAAGGGAGGAACACGTTTCACATTTTAAAGAGGGTCGAATCAGAACAATAGAAATTACTGTAGTATTTAATGGAACATAATAAAATTAATTGAACTTCAAATTTACTGCTAAATATCTTTAATGGATTGCTACAACAACCTAATACTTATATGTATCTTATTCATGGAAAATATTAATTTCTAAAACTGGAGGCTGTTTACTCAAATGCAACAAATGTTTTATAATGATTTACTTTGCATGCATTCTAATATACAAATTATTATGTTTTTATTTTTACATACTACCCTATATTGATGGACAATAGCAAATGATTTGCATTACAGGACATTGATTTTTTATTTTAACAGTATATAACTATTTACACTTCAGAGTGTGAAACCGCTATGGTATAAAAACACCCCTGCTACTTCCGGCTTGCCGACTTAAAACGCCAACTTCCACACCATTATTAAATAATAAAATACGAGACTGATGCCTTAGTTTGCACGTCCATTGGTGGGGGATAAATTTCAAGTTAAAAGTGCACCTTCTTTAATGGGGATAGCTCCCAAGTTATTTCCAAATCCTCTTTCGTCGGCTACCGAACCAGTGAATTATTACTATGTGAGGTTGCTACAGTATGAGTAAAGTTTTTTTTAGGGTCCGCAATGGAGAAAAAGGGGGGATGAATTGAGTCAGATTTGTTTAGTTTTATAGCTGAATAGCCCCTGCTCTGATGGTTCTCACCGAGTGGAAGAAGCGGACAAGAGGGACTAGCGGAAGACAAGTTTTGTGACTTAAAACAGGTTCGGATTTGTTTCACTTCTCTTTTAATTATGGTGCTTAACACCATAGTTTTAACGTCTTTATTTAAGGTTTATGTTTGAGGAAATTAATTAAGTTTAAGTGTACCTGAATTAGCAACATAAAGGGATAAGAACACAACATGAATAAGTCCCAAATGTAAAACCAATCCCCAGTTTAGCTTGTTTAGATATGAACTTTAATCCCAACCTTGTTAGCAACCCAAAATATTTTGAAAATGAGGAAATCGACCATGGCCCCACAGTTTCGCAAGTGTATTTGATTTATATTTTCTCCACCAGGTGTTGGTCACTATTTTGGCTACAGGCATACATTAATAAATATACTTATGTGATATGGATGAAAAGAAATGATTCCAGAAGAAGTGTACAACAACTGGTGTGAATAAATTAGGAAAATTCTTTTAGGGAATAAAAAAACAGCTCAGTACACTCAGCCAAGATACGAACCTCGATGTCCCCATCACCGGTAATCTGGTCCAATATGAGATTGACGTGTTGGACCATGCATTCACCACCATGGATGTATTAATTTAAATTATGCTCTTACTATTACTCTTTATGGATTTTAAGTATGAAGTTAATTATGATATCTTAATGCTCAATAATGAAGTTGTATTAATTCTACTCACGATTCTGACGATTAAAATAATTTACTATAAATTGATATGCAAACTTGTGATTTACGTTGTGAGCTGTCAAAAGACTATAACCCTCATTGATGAACACGTAGGATTGGACGTCAGCCTCATTAGCTGTTTACAGATAAGTTGGAGATTTTTTCTTGCGTGAACGTATTAAGAGTGGTTTTTTTTATCTCATACGGAAATGTAAGTTACCTATAAAATGATACTACCTTAATTCTGTTCCATTTGTGTAAACATTTGGTTATTTTGGATGGATTGTAAACCGCAGTGAACAATTCTACACTAAAGTTCTCCCAAAAGTAGTATAGTTATTTCTATTCTTGACCATGCAATATAAATATATTTCTAATACGTGGGGATGAAAACAGCCTCTGGTTGGTTTCAAAGTAATAACTTCTTTTCAAGAGCTGGAACGCTATAAATGGTCCACAAAAGTATCAATAGATTTTATTACATCACATTTTACTGACCGTTTTAATTAATCGAATGAATTAATAATGATAAAGATAATATGATTTATAGGAACCGTACCTGTACCTAGATTTGCGTAAAGAGCGAGTGGACAACCATTTAGGAAAACCAAACCTCAGTAAACCCGGTCTTTATTTAACTCCAAAGTCTCAGTCACCGTCAAACCATACCTTATGTGTCCGTCATTTAGTCCGCATGCTCACTGGTACGGGTATCAATATAAATTATTATTATTAGTCGGTACACTTTCTACTTAAACCTTCACTGTGCTGTTTTACACAAATAATATAAACTCTTTTTGAGGAGAAGAGTTTTATATCCATTGACAATATTTTCTCTCATGAGGATTATTTCTCTCATCATTTAAGCTTTTAAATCGAAGCTACTGTTGTAAACAACAACAAATACACAACATTTATTGTTTTTAAAAATACAACAAAATTAACTCTTATTTAATCTTCACACATAAATTATATTAATATGGTAAAGTGTGTATTTTAAATGTGTCTTGTACACTAGGGAGAACTCAAGATTTTTCTTTGGGAAACGAATTAGAAATTTGAATTGAATCCTAGTTGATACAAACATTAAAATAATAATACTTAGCACCGCGTCTTACTACCCGTTCGGGTTATACGCTTAAGTACTAATTACACTAATGGGTTAGGAATTGGGAAGGTTGAATTTAGAGGAAATGAACCCGAATTTGAGTGGAGGGAGAGTGAAAAACCATTTAGGAAAAACCACCCTCAGTTCACCCAACCGAGATTCGAACCTCGATCTCCCAGTCCTCGGTAGTCGAGCTTAACACGACTGGCGCGTTAGCTAACTACGCCACCGAGACGGGTCAAACATTAAAAAAATTGAATACATTTTGAACTTAATAGTAAGTTAAATAAATGTTGGAGCCTTTATTGAATCCAAAATATATTTTACAATATTTATAATAATAACAAATACATTTTCTTAAATAGAGATTAATTGATTAAATATTGAAATTTTTTTAACTCTGAAAAGTAATCACATGCGATTTATTTAACCAATTATTTAAGTATATGATCAATAGGGTATTTTTTAGAAATATTTAGCGGAAAGTGTTTATCAAAGATTAAATTTAATAATTTATTAATCTTAAGTTTTTTCTTTTCAAATCTAATTGATATTTAAAGACTGGTTCTTTTTTTAATTTCGGTTTCGAAGCTAATACCGAACTTTGGTAATATTGTGGATATAAACATAATCTTATGACTAGTTAGATAAGTTTGGGTTCAGAATACAGATCTCATATCTTCATACAGGCTTAAGTTGGGTGGTAGTGAGCTCTACTCTGAAGAGATATACGTTTTTAATAAAATATGAGCCTTTATAATCTTTGAATCTCTTGAATTTTTATGGAAATTCAAGATTCGAAATTATGAAAAATTTCCATATTCAAAATTTGTTTAGTATTTTCAATCTGAAATATTTTTTTATTATTTAATTATAACATAACTACCATAACATCTATGTTATGTTAACAAATAAAACATTAATTAAAAAATGATACCAAAGCAGAATGTTACTCTCTAATGCTTAACATGTTTTTTTAAGATGGTGGGTTCAAGATTCCGAATTTGTAGGTAAAATAAAGACTCGAAATAATTATTTGGATAGTAAAACTGGATCGGACCCATATCTATTTTTAACTTTAGGATAATGCTTTTATAATGATGACAAGTTTTGAGAATTTACACAAAATACTTAACGAAAGCTATTTATTCATTGTGTTCCAAGTCAGGTCCTAAACTAGATGTTTTTGCTGTACAATATAATGTGGATTTTCAGTAGATAATCTTAAACTAATAAAAGAATAATTATAGCAACATACTATCTAAAATTGGAATTTAAAAGGATTTCAGTTAATTATCTTTTAAATGTCTTATTTTGTTTTTATAAAAAAATCTATTTAGCTAAATGAATTGAAGTGGAAGATTCTATTTATTAATTTTCCTAGTGCATCTCACTTGCCTTCCCGGCTATACGCACTTAAATTACATTATTGTGGAAGGTAGGGTAAGGTAGAATTTAAGGAAATTGTGACCACAATTTTGTTGCATTAAATTGAGAAACTATTTATTAAATATCTGTACCCCAGCCAGGATTCTGTCCTGAATATTTCTATAAACGGAGTCTTCCACTTTAGACCCTTATGTAATTAGTGATATATTGTTACAGTTTTCTTATTCAAGGAATGATAGAAAAATACAAATGTAAATTAAAACTAAACAGCACTTAACCTGAATCAGTAGGCATATGGTTTAAGGCGTCAATATCGCCTGGTGTGGTTTGTCGTTGGTATGGAATCTGACGCATAACTTCCAGCTGAAATTTTGTCTGTTATGGTTTGATAGTGACATGGAGCTTGAAGTATAAATGGCTGGATATATATAAGATAGTTTATCACAGTTATTTTCTCACTCTTTCTTTGCAAAAATCTTTTAAATTTTTATTTCTTACCAACATACCATTTGCGTGGTTACATTTTTAGAGGCCTGATAAACGCTACGGAGACAAAAATAATATTTTTACTTGGTGATTTGAGCCTGTCTTGCACCAAACCGTCCGCTCCACGTATGACGTATAAACATCTCTGTTATGTTCGTTGATTTACGGGGAGCACACTTGCCATTCTCTATAATCTCACAGGGCAATCCTTTCCCCGTACTAGGCCTTCCTCCCCCCTCCCTCCTTACTCTCGTATGTCGTCTGACTACTACCCCCTCCCCCCACCCCCCAGTTTATCCTCTAGAGAAATATAACGGGGGTCGAACATCCCCTTGAACAACGGTGGTGTTTTCACAGCGAATCGTCTCGTCATTACTCGTTGCGCCCGATGCTGAGAGAAGTGTCTCACCCAACCTTCATCTTGGTTTAGCTTCGCTCTTTCCTAGAGGCTCGCCTTTTTTTATGTGTCACACGTGATCGAAAATGTCGCGTAATCCAATGAAAACATTAGTTATAATGTTTCCACTAGGCCGAATGGCTTGCAGTTCAACTAAAGGTCTAAGGATTCTGGTTCCAGGCCTCATGATTACCTAAAAAAGTTTTGTTTTTCTGAATTAGTGCCACAGCCAATGTATTGTTGATTACGGGGAGGTAAAGGTTTGAATCTCGCTTGAACTCATGGTTGTAATTTTCAGTATTTGATTTATTAATGTGGTTTTCCCAATGCGGCTGCACGTCGTCTAAATAACCCTTCTCACTCTTGCCAATTATATATTCCTCTGCTGAGTCTGGGATTTGCACATTTTAACTATATTAATCGGATAGGGTGGAAGAAGGAACCATTAAGATGAGATGTATTCACAATCTTGTGTTGGAAGAGTGGAAAACCATGTAATAAAAATAACCACCCTGAGTAGGGATACACTGAGCTATTATTTGAACCATGACTTCCCCGTTACAGGAACAACAAAAAAAGATGATCCTAGCATTTAGTCCACTTACACATAAATGCACAGTTAATTATATGAAGCAATTAATAGCCATATAATCAAACGCTATTTTGTAATTGACACAAACAATAAATATTAGATACATACAAATAGTCAGGTGCCAAAATAAGTGTGTATTTGCATATCTTCTACTATACTCTTATCTTTTAAGGAACAGCTGTATAATAAAAATATCTGAATATTTTAGTAATACTATTTTGAATAATAAATACATGAGGATGGGAGGCTACCTATTATTACTAAGAACGTATGTTTCTGTATGCCGTTTTTATATTTACCTCGGGATTATTTTAGATTCATATATTGACCAGTGTATAAGGTTCTAGAAACAAAAACAATACAATTTTCTATTAAATTAAGCTTATTTAAAATTAATCGGTGGAAGTAATATTTGTAGTGTGAAATCAAATAAGAAGATGATTGTTAATTAAAATTATTTTCATGGATCACATTTATACGTTTATCATGTATTAGAATAATTTTATTTTTTGGTTATTTTTAAAATAAAAACAAATCGGCTATTTGGCTAGACCAAACGCGCCCGTTCATTTTGTTTCTCTATTTTTGTCTATTACCAAGATTTTTACACGTATATTTAAATAACATTCTACTTTGTTGCCAAACTATAATACACATAGAATATATAACAAGAAGATTTTTTTTTTCAAGCTTCGATATTGACAAATAATTAAGGATATATTTCAAATGAAAAAAAATTGTGGGTAAAACATTGTTTTTAAAAGTATATCTCAATCGAATCCAAACCTTATGAAACTTATTTTTATTTTGACAAGAAATTACATTCTATCGTTAAATTATCACAAGTATATTTCAACATTAAAAAAGTATTTTCTTTAAAATAATAATTGGTCCTACATAAAATTTCAAAATAACCTGTTTTGGTAAGAATTATCCAAAGCTTACGTACTAAATGATTTTTTTTTAATGTTTAATAGCAAAAAAATGAGTGTCATTAATGCATTTTCATATTCTCTTATTCTAATAGGAGACGATATAAATGCTTTAGATTATGAGTCAATTCTTTGCGACTTGCGACATATAAAGTGTTTACGTCCGTATTGTACAGTAAATAAAGACTAACGGACACTGCAGAGAGAGAACCTATTATTAACAATTTTTTACATAAAGATTAAGTTCGATTCAATAAAAATTTTATAAACAGCCGTTTATTTTAGAAATACCTACTTGTTAGAGGCTGCAAGAAATTTGTTTGCGGCTATGCTCATTTTACTGACGCACATTGACAATAATGCACTGAATTATTCTAGACCATTATAACACTCAGATACGTTGAAGAGTGGTGTTATAGGTGTGCAATATCGAAATAATATACAAATCAATACTGTTTTTATTATCAATTAAACGATTACCATCGTGACAGGTCGCTACGAAAAAGGCTGTATCTCTTTCTTCATATTCTTTACATAGTACAACATAAAGCGATCATGTAAATGAGCTTGAGCATTAGTAGAGGAGCAGAACAGATACTAAACGTGAAGGATGCAATGGAAAAAATGTGGAATGCATGCGGCAGAAAGGATATTTTGCAAACCAAGGAAAGTGGTGTTACCAGGCATCCAGTTTCCTGATAAATTAAGAGATTAAGGCTTGAAATTAAGTCTGGTAAGAGTGGTTTTTACTAAATAGTAGGAGTGAGCGAAGGTATCTTTTAAATTCCAAACGAAGCTTGAAACATTCGAAACAAATTCAAAGTTCATCTCTGTACAAGAAATAACGTATTATTTTATGTTGACATACTTGTTACCTATATATAATCTATTATTGAGTGTTCTGTCTTATGACATCCATTATTTTTGTCAGTGAATTTATACCGCCAATGCACCCTGTCAACTGCCTCCTCCTTCAGTTCCTAGAATTTTCTTATTTCCTTCAAGTCATCCAATATTTGAATCCTCCTTCTTTCTAAGCTCCTCTTTTCCTCGACCTTTCCTTCTATGACATCGTTCGGAATTCACTTCTTCCTAGGGATGTGTCCGATCAAGTTTGCTTTGTACCGAAGAATCACATCCAAAATGGATTTCTTCTCACCCCTTTTTCTTTGTACTTCTTAATTTGTCACCTTGTCTGTGCACCTTATTTTCTTAACTATTCTATATATGTCATTTAATAGCTATAGAAATTTAAAAAAAAGTTTAGTCGTTGTTTTAAAAATCACTCTGATGTTGTAATCTTTTGTATTTAGTAAGCTATTTCAAATCTGTTCATAATAAGCCGATGTCCAAATTTTCTTTCTCTTAAGACATTTTTTAAGCTGCGTGGGTTACTGTGGGTAGCGAAGTTGAAGCAAAGTATATTTTACACTTGACATCAACTTAGATATTTCGCACACCTTAGTAAATGGTTTTACCCTCTTTCCTTCATAGCAAAAAAGCGTATGTTAATTCTAAATTATACTTTCCTCACTCCTATCCTAATAGTGTAAATATTTGGGTAGCCAGGACTACTAATAGGGCATGGTGCACTCAAGATATTAACATGACTTCCCGTTAAGTCACGTTAGGCAACACAGCCAGACCCCGTTCAACCATTTCTAAATCAGGTTTTCCCCTAGGTAAATACCGTCTCACATATGGTTCATCTCATTGAACAGTCGTTGATCATTCCCACCGTTGAACTATCCTAAGGATCAAAGTCAGAGTGAGCTTCCCCAGGGATGGTAAACTAATTAGTGAAACGTTCTGGGTAAACTGTACAAACTGTTACTCATCCAACCATGGCCGAGCCGTTAATTTACTATGCAAGTAATCTCATTACTATACTTGAATAACAAAAATTCAGTGAAACTTGCAACGTGTATGGACTCCAAGATTGTGACGTTATTTTCTTTAATCACACATTATAACAACAAAATTTCCCGGAAACTAAACAATTTTTGGGAAATTATCAATATTAAAATAACTTATCTTACAAATACCTAAATTAACAACACTACTTTCCCTGCGTAAACTAAGACAAATGCTGCTAACATATTTGTATTAATTCTGGAATACGCATGAAATCTACTGTTTAAAGTACTAAAATATAATGCAATCCACAATATTATTGACTTTAATACGTCATTGCATGGGGAATAATTATTGGGGTGGAGTCCAGCCTAAAGAGAGTGTCTATGCATATGCTGAAAATAAGTAATTGTTTGCGCATGTGCAGATGATTCGAATGTTGTCACACTCTAAAGTCTAGAGAGAGGTTGCTCCCTTCAGATACCAAGGGCGATAACTAGGCATTAATAGTCAAGGATTAATAATTCTAGTCATTTTAAGTGTTTAGATTAAATGTTGGTGTAAATTAATGCCCTTTGAAAACAAGTATTCATATGTTTGTTTAGCAATTATATTTGCAGTGGAGCGTATTACTTACAAATAAAGAATTATCCTTTTTTTAAAATATATTTTGCAACCTTAATATGGAAAAAATACAATATAAATTCTCTATATTTTAATATTCACGCTTAAGTTCAATTTACATTTACACCAGAAGAATTATCAAATGAGCTATAGTAAATAAATAGATTCGATTCAAGTTCTCTTCTCACATTCACGTACTGACTACATTGCTTGGTGGTTGAATGTATCACTAACGTCAGGATCTCTCTAACATTCACGTACCAACTACATTGCTTGGTGGTTGACTGTATCACTAACGTCAGGATCTCTCTAACATTCACGTACCAACTACATTGCTTGGTGGTTGACTGTATCACTAACGTCAGGATCTCTCTCACATTCACGTACTGTGTACATTACTTGGTGGTTGAATGTATCACTAACGTCAGGATCACTCAGTCTGCTGTACAAGTTAAAACTTTTATATTGTAATTAAAGCCGCTGCCAATATTTAGTATTAATTTATTTATGAGTATTTCACCCCTTTGTTATTCAGTAATCTAAATTTTGGCCAACACGTCTTTTTGGAAAATGCTAATGGAAAATTTCATATAAAATATTCATTACAACCAGTGGTCACACAGACTAAGGCGTCAGTCTCATCTGGCTCGGTTGTTTTGAGATTGCTTGGTCAAATAATTTTCCAGTCTCTCTTCAAGAAAATTCAGGTATAGCTATTCTCAGTTATACCTTTTATATACCTGGCCCTTTAGTGTAAACATATGGATAGTCTAGATGGGTACTTGAACATAATGCCCAAGCTACATGGAGGGAACTATTAATATACATTTATAGGAGGAACTTATTTTTTAGCACCTCGTCATATAGCCATTTGGGTTACACGCTCAATTAACTTTCTAACTACACTAATGGTTTTAGAAAATAGGAAGTTTATATTTAAAATAAGTGTACCCACATTTGCGTGGAGGGAGAATGTAATACAATTTTGTTAAAACCACCCACAGTACACGCGACCAAGATTCAAACCTGGATCTCCCCGTCATCGGCAGTCTAGTCTACTGCGAAAGTAGCATGTGGCCACCTAAGCAGGTGAGGAAATATTTAAATTCAATTGGGCCACGGTGACCTGGTGGTCTAGGGGTAAGGTGTCGGACTTCTGTGCTGGGGGACCGGGGTTCAATCCTCGGTCCCGGCACAGATTTATCTGATTGCCAAACCCTTCCTTCACCTCTGACAAGACGTGTATTAATCACAACTTGTGAATGTGAGGAATGCCAGGCCTCCACCGTGGTTCGGATTCCACGTTAAACTGTAGGTCCTCCATTTCATCTCACAATCACCCTACCATTACACATTAGCGTAATTGCGTATAACCCGAACGGGTAGTAAGACGCGGTGCTAATAATAATAATAATTGGGCCACTTGGTATAATGGAGATAAAACTTATGAAATGCCCTAAATGGGTCCAAATATTATAGAGAAGGATGATTTTCAAAAGGTAATACTTTCATATTACACATTTTTCTAACATTTTTGTTGGGTTTATGTTTCATCATGTATCATATAGCACTAAAATTTTGTCGCGTTTATATTTTTATTTCAACAATAAAACTATATATTTATTATTATTGAAATAAATTACACTTTACGATTTGGTCCTATCTAAAATATCATGGTCGTTTGGAAAACTTCGATAGTAAGTACTTTATCTATAAAGTTATTTTAATGTTACTTGAATATTGTATCATATAGTATTATAGTTTTACTGTTATAAACTTCCAAATCAGAGAGAAAAGCATACCTTCGAGAACATAAAGTTTAATACATAATTCCAATGTTATGTTTTTTAGTCCAACAGTAAGCTATTTCCAAATTTACTTTTTTTTTATAGAGTCTATAAATCGATTTATATTTATTTCAAGAATCTTATTGGATTACCTCTACAAATAATTTGGCATCATACCATAAGTTTTAAGATATATATTAACTGCAGCTCTCGTTACCATCTATTAATTTCGTATTTTGAACTAGACATTTAATTTCTTTAAGCTATGCTCCTCACCTTGAAATATATCTGCCATACACTACCTAACACATAACCGCAATGGTGATCACGTGACTCAATGTGTAAGTCTTACCTTATCTGGTTTGATGGTGACGGATAGATCGAAGCTTGAATCCAGGGTGGGTATGAAGAAGGATTTTATTCCTTGATCAATCCGTTCTCCATTACTTAAAGGCATAGGGTAAGCTCTGACAGGCATTAAGATTAATTACACGTAAAATACTGCCATTATTTTATAATTTGATAACTTCTTTGTCACACACGTACAATTTTTTGTTTTGTAGCTTAGATTTTTTTTAAAATTTATTGTTTAATGATATGTGTTTTATCAAAAAAATAGAGCAACCAAGCTTGTGTGCTATAAATTTAAAAACAAGATTTAAATAAACAATATTAATATGCCCTGAAGTATCGGTAATCTTATTATTTGATTATATTTAATAGTTTAATTGATAAGTTTCATAAAAGTGTTGTCTATAAATCTTTGTACCAATTATTTACTTCTAACTTTAACGTAGTATAGACAAATTATTGAAATAATGAACGAAATTATATTAGTAATATCACTTGTGATATTATTTCTTATAAAAATATATTGTAGCCCAAAAGTTACCTTTTGAATACGTGATATATGTGTAATTAAATAGTAGAATGCAATAGTAATTAGAAGCAAAACTTGGTTATCAGTAAACTACACTTAAATATTATTTTACTCTGAAATAAACACAATTTATTTTAAATCATATGAAACACTCTTAAGATATCAAGTTCGGACAAAATTATCAAAGCAATTAAAAATAAAGTATAAAAATTTAAGCCATCAATAAACTATACATAGTTTCAGAGCTAGAAGTAAAATCACAATTTCACAACCTTAACCCCAACACCATATCAAAACCTCAGCTTTTATGTTTTATAGATTGGACCTTTTTGTGTCATAAAATTTGAACATAGTTGTGTTTTATAACTTGGACACTGTTGTATTTTATAGCTCGGACCCTGTTGTGTTTTATAGCTCAGACCCTGTTGTGTTTTATGGCTCGGACCCTTTGTGTTTTATAGCTCAGACCCTGTTGTGTTTTATAGCTCAGACCTTGTTGTATTTTATAGCTAAGAACCTGTTGTGTTTTATAGCTTGGATCCTATTGTGATTTATAGCTCTCACCCTGTTGTATTTTATACCTAAGATCAGGTTGAAGGCTGGAAAATTTGATTTGAAAACCCGAATGCATGTCAAGTCTATTTATATAGGCACTTGTTTTCATGTAGCACAGTGTCGATTAATTATTATTTTAACTTTTAATTTTGTAAAATTTTGGCTGTTGTAGTGGACCCCCTAGGGACAGCTCGTGGACCCACAGGGGTCCATGGAGAAGTTTTTGAGAACCACTGGTCTAAAAGATAGAACTAGAGATTTTGATAAATATCGACGTTTTATGACCCTCTTAAACTGAAAAAGTGTTATTTGGGTGTCCTGCCGTCTGTCTATTCGTCGGTCCATCTCCAATTTAAGTCGAAACCATTTTACAAATCGGGCTAAAACATGGTACCAAGGGTTTTCAGAAGATTCCATCTAGGATTTTTGGAATTAGATATCTAGCCCTAAAATTAAGGGTAGATTACTGTTGGTCAAAAAGAAAAACAAATCGATTTTCTCAAGTTCCGCCACAACATTTTTGATTAAATTTTGTTAACAGCGTTTAACATTACAGACACAATTGCTATTTTCACTTTCCCACGAAAATGACTGAGGGTAATACACTTTTGCATAGATCTTCAATTTTGATCAAATCTCCGCAACTATTTGAAATACGAAATATTTTAACATTGTAAATATTTAGTTATATTAAATATACAACTCTTTTCTTTGAAATATATTTTTATAAATTCAATAGTGTATGAACTATAAGCCAATATATACATATATTTTAATTCAGATCTGAAAATGAAATAGATTTTTATGCTCTTTGATGGACAGAGATTTTCCTCTATTCTAAGTGTTTCTGTAATAGTGTATGCTATTATATGTATGCTCTTAGGTTGATTGTTTCTACAACAGTGTATATGATCGTGTTTCAAATAAATGGTACGGCACACCGCACAGACCTTCTCTCTCTTTCTATAAACTCGTAAGATTTCTGAACGGAATAATGTACATTGTATCATCACCACTCCACATAAGAACACGCATTAAATAATATACAATGATATAGAATCAATGAGAAAAGAGGCGCATCTTTGTCCACCTAAGAGCATTTCAAACAGTTTAATGTCTTCCACAAGGGTCAACACTTCGTATTTAAATTTCTATTCTAGTTAAAGTTTTAACATTTTATAAGGTGTTGCAGAACTTCAAGTAATCGCATTGATATTTAATTATTCATTTATATGTTTTGACCAATAAAAAATGTAAATATTGACTATTGAGTCTAAAATGGAGATAGATCATTGCTATGCAAACATTTCTCCTAAGAGATTTAAGGAAAAATAACATACTTTTTTAGATACTTATATTTAATTACTCTATGGCATTGGAGAATTATTGCGTTAAGACTTAAGTAGTATATGTTTACAACTAAAGCTCACAAAATTGTATTAATATATTTGCAAATATCTCAGAAACTGCTGCTTTTATAAAAATATATGTCAAATAAAAGTTTTTTATTTCTAATAGTCCTACAATTTTGCAATGATAAGTTGTTTAGTTTCTCCAATAGTTGTGGAGATACGGAAATTAACGCTTCTGTAAAGTACCCTAAAAATCATTTTCATAGGAAAATGAAAATAGCCAGTTTATTTATAATCGTAATCAACGCCTAGATACGAATTTTAATCAAAATCGTTTGAGCAGATTTTGAGAAAACCAAATTTTTCTCTTTTCGGCCTTCAGTAATCTACCCTTAATTTTAAATTTTTATAGACACACAGACAGACGGCATTGCAAAGACTATTTTTTAGGGTTTTGGGGGTCATGAGACGTCGACATCCATCAACATTTCAGGTTAGTTTTTTTTACGGTCGCAATATTTAAACTTTAATGTCCAAAAAGTTAAAAAAATTCATATAATTGCGTATAGATTGAAAGTTATTGATAATATAAAAATATGTTTCGGATAAAATATCTGTATTATAAATTTATATACATATTTGTAATGCTAAGTAATTTCATATCTCAAATAGTTTCGGAGCTATTTTAAAAAATGTTAAATTACGCATCAGACCGGAGCTCTTAAAGCCATTTTGCCGAAATATTGAGGGTAGCCATTTTGTTTGTAATATTTATTAATGTTCATAAATGAAATTTAATCAAAATCGTTAAAGCCGGTTTTGAGAAAACTAATTTTTCTCTTTTTGCCCTTCAGTAAACTACCCTTAATTTTAAGTTTTAATAGACACACAGACAGACGGCATTGCAAAGACTATTTTTTAGCGTTCGGGGGGTCATGAGACGTCGACATCCATCAATATTTCAGGTTAGTTTTTTTTTACGGTCGCAATACTTAAACTTTAATGTCCAAAAAGTTAAAAAATATTCATATAATTGCGTATAGATTGAAAGTTATTGATTTTATAAAAATATGTTTCGGATAAAATATCTGTATTATAAATATATATACATATTTGTGATGCTAAGTAATTTCATATCTCAAATAGTTTCGGTGCTATTTAAAAAAATGTTAATTGACGCATCAGACCGGAGCCCTTAAAGCCATTTTGCCGAAATATTGAGGGTAGCCATTTTGTTTGGAATATTTATTAATGTTTATAAATGAAATTTAATCAAAATCGTTGAAGCCGATTTTGAGAAAATCGACTTTTTCTCTTTTCGCCCTTCAGTAAACTACCCTTAATTTTAAGTTTTAATAGACACACAGACAGACGGCATTGCAAAGACTATTTTTAAGGGTTCGGGGGGTCATGAGACGTCAACATCCATCAACATTTCAGGTTAGTTTTTCTTACGGTCGCAATACTTAAGCTTTAATATCCAAAAAGTTAAAAATATATATATAATTGCGTATATATTGAAAGTTATTAATTTTATAAAAATATGTTTCGAATAAAATATTTGTATTATAAATATATATACATATTTGTAATGCTAAGTAATTTCATATCTCAAATAGTTTCGGAGCTATTATAAAAAATGTTAATTTACGCATCAGACCGGAGTCCTTAAAGCCATTTTGCCGAAATATTGAGAGTAGCCATCTTGTTTGGAATATTTATTAATGTTCATAAATGAAATTTAATCAAAATCGTTAGAGCCGATTTTGAGAAAATCGACTTTTTCTCTTTTTTCCCCTCAGTAAACTACCCTTAATTTTAGGGGTAGATATCCAATTCCAAAAACCCCTCGGGGCAACCCTATCAAAACCCTAGATATCAAGTTTCAGCTCAATCGGTAAAATAGTTTAGGCTCTAGTTTGAGGTACAGACAGACAGACAGACAGACAGACAGACAGACGGAAATTCAAAAACCACTTTTTCGGATTCAGGAAGTCATGAAACGTCAAAATTCATCAAAATCTCGAGTTCGATTTTTTTGACGATCACAATACTTTCTCTACCTGTAAGATAGAGAGAAAGTAAAAATGTACTAGTTTTTGGTAAATGTCTCTATTTTAAGATAACACATGTATTAATCCCATGCGGTGCATCATACCATTTATTTATTGAATTCCAATATTTCAACGGTTACACCTTGTTTTCTACTTTACAGGACGATAATTGCGTAAAATTGTCGAAATATCTATTATATTATAAATATTTCTATGGCGGTATTGTTTACAACAGAGAAAACATTATTTTATTTTATTTTTCAATTTTTTAATATTTTTTATATATCTAGTATTTCTCACGTAATACAATGCTTTAATTTTGTTTAAGCCTTATAAAATATTTTGTAAATGTAATTTTGTTTATTTATCTTGCTTCTAAATGCAAGATGAAACATTGTGTATTTATGAATATAGCAGGGGCATTTTTTTATATAATAGACTATATATATATGTTTATTTATTTTTATATATATATATATAAATAAGTATTTATTCCTTTTATTTATACTCTAAAAACATTTGTATTTTAAATTTTAACTCATCTGTATTTAATTATCAAGAAGATCACAATATGACCATATAACGATATTAATTTTGTATAAGATTAATTTCCAATCTCACACTGTCGCATTATTCTATTCGATAGGGATTAATATAATTTTGAGAGATAGCCAAAACTACTTTTAATTTTGCAATGTTTTTTTTTTTCTCAATCATAGGATTGTACGTTTTAAAATGACCAAAGACCGTAGCTATATTCAGTTGAGGACTTTTGCCATCTTTAAACAGCCAAACCTAGAATTGTGCAATTACTAAACGACCAAAACTTTAAATACAGTCTTTAGGCTAGATCTTCCCGATGGGTGTATAAGCGTGGGAGACTAAGCCTCGGGACTCAGTCGGAAAGCGAGAAGAAACGCAACAACGTCCGTAGGTTTTAACCATGACGAAAATAGCTAAAAGTCCGCCGAGTCAAGAAAACATATGTCGAGTATACAGGGAGGCAGGTCTACTGCCACCAACGGCGCCAGTATTTGGGCTACTCTCGTGGAAGACGAATGGTTTTAACAACTAGAACCATCACTGTACCAGATAGTCGCTCATGAAACATGATACCAGCAGACGACAACACAGACTGGACCATAACAGAACTCCAGCCAACTCTACAAGAAGACCAAGGAACAGACCTCCTCAACCAGTTAACAACCGAAAAATGGGACCAACATCTACCCTTGGTCGAAGACTTGGAAACCTGGAATAACCCCACAGCTTGGCCCAGAAGCAGACTCTCTCGTTCAATTGGTCATGGAACTCGGAATCGACGTAATCAAAGAAATAGGAAGCACCCCCATAATCTGTTGACCGTTGACTGCACCGTTGACGGGATCCAGGGACTCCGCTAACCCCACGAACATCACAGATGACGAAGGCGTCAGAAAAAAATTTGGTTCAGGTGATAGCGATCATTTTAAATTAATTGTAATCTCGGTTCGGTTCTGTTTGCATATCAATGAGATCTAGTTGCATTTTTGAATGTATGCGGTTGCTCAAAATTGGGTGGGTGCCATCGGCTCAGTCTGATCGAGAAACGAACTAAAATGTTATTTCAAGATTTGGTAGTTTAGTAATTGCACAATCCTTTGTTTGGCTGTTTGGAGACGGCAAAAGCTCATAAATTGATTTGTACTTTGATCATTTTAAAATGTCCAATCCTAGGAATGAGCAAAAACTCCGTTGATTGTCTGTTTTCAGGCTTTGCGCCCAACATTATTATATAAAGTTAACCCGAGATGTACCTCCCGGATAGTCAACACTTTCATCCTTATTATCTTATGGCAGTTGTTATTATTCAAGTAAGGTTTAATATTTCCTTTTTTAATACAATGGACAATTATATATGGACTATTTTGTTTTAAATTTGTCCACCTGCAAATTAACAGGTATTTCACTAATGAAAACTCATGGATATGCTAGCTTATAGTAACATATTAATGGAAATATTAAGAGTATATTTAGCATACTTGATTCGGCATGAATTTGCTGCCCAACCGACCTGTATTATATTAATCTTACATAGTCATTTGTTTTAATAAATTGTTTGTTTTTTGAAGAAATTACTTACAATTTTCCTCCAAGATATTACGTCAATTTTATTCCTTTTAGTAGATAGGATTGTTTAATTTATTCAATAGATGGGGTTCCAACGTTTCATTTTGGCAGGTTTCTGTAGGGTGTTTGTAAGGCTATATATATAACACCATCCTCGAAGTCACCGTGTGACGTGGAACTAGGGGTTTAAAACCACTGCCACCGTATTTTATATTATTTATTCTAGTTAAGCCCTCGAGGCTCTTCCTTATATTCATTAGATGCATTGCCGTTCACTGGTTTCACCTCGCGAATCGGAGGATTCCTTTCTTGTTGTCATAGTTATTATATTACAATTTGCTCCTATGTTTGAATCTACTTATTAGCTTTATGTGTAGCCTGAAAGGACATTAAGGTATGTGTTTGTTCTCCACTTTCTCTCTTCCATTACACGCACATGGATAACTAGGGGCTATTTTTATCTGAATGTTCAATTGTGTGTTTAATCTATAGAGGCTCTCCTCAAGAGCCCCTCAGAGCTGGTGTGGGAGAGGGTTCATCAAGTTTCTTTAGCACCGCGTCTTACTACTAATTCAGGCTATACGCCTATGTACTAATTACACCAATGGGTTAGAGATTAGGAAGGTTTAATTGAGAGGAAGTGCACCCGAATTTGCGCAAAGGGAGAGTGAGAAACTATTTAGGAAAAACACTTTGGTGTGCCCAACCAGAATCGAACCCTGATATTCCAGTTTTCGGCAGTCTATTTCAATTTGAGAGTAGCGCGTTGGACCACGCAGCCACCGAAGTGGACTGTTCATCAAGTAATTACATTTTTTTAAATATATATATTAATTTATCTTATTTTTTTATACCTTTCGTTCATATACTTAAAAATACTTAAAGATTTAAAAATGAACTTTTACTCTACTATTTATATGTTTAATGATTTTGAAATTAAAATAGCGTTTAAATACACACTTGTTTAAACTAACAGAGTAGGGCCTATACTAACTTTTATTTAAAAATAATATATGACAGTTATTGAATGAAATATATTATAATTTATAAACAATAACATACATATTTTGAACATTAAGAATTATATATTAGTTTTTTTTATAACAATGCCATGACTCGACAGGCGTTGTATTATCTAATTTAATTTATATTAGTTCAAATTAAGCCAATCAAAAGCTTTCTAAAAAATATATTGCTTCGAGTAGTTTAACGATATGAACTTATAGAAGGCATCGGTCTGTGACTTGATGAGCAAGTTAAAATAGGATTGTAAAACGCAACACCAAGTATAACCAATGGTTATACTTTACTAACGGTGAAATTACGTATTTTTTAACGTGGCATTGTAGGATTGGCTTAAGTTGTTCCAATATATTAAATTTTTTTATAGACATACCCAACATTAATTACGTCACATAAAGTAGGAACTTTTATCAAATACCTAAATATATCTTTATGTAGTCAGCATTTTACTACAGTGCTAGTATTATTTCACATTTATTAATATATTTAATGTGACAGCGTCAAATGGTAGGCCTTACTTATAACTAATAATTAAAATTTGTTTTAGTAACGTTTATAGTCATTGGTCATTGGTGATTGGCCATTGGGAGAGTAGCTCACCTCAGAACCCCAAGTTCGTGGGTTCCCAGCTTCGGTCGACGGATTTTTATCGAACAATAAAGATCCTTAGCACAACTTTCTTTGGAAGGGAAGTAAACCCGTCAGTCTCATGTTGGTTGTGCCATATAAAAGAACCCTGGAGGCTATGTGAAAGTACCTTTCCAGGCAAAATTGAAATGCCTTTTCGTCCTCGCTCATAGAAATTCTCATGTGCTGATATAATCATTTCGTTCAGTATGTGCACGATAAATAAAATTAAAAAAGTAACTTTTATAGCCAGTGCCTGGTTTTTGATGGCAGGTGATTTTTTGTTTTGGCTTAACATTCTCTGGTTGTGGAGACGTCTTTTTTATAGTCCATTCTTGGATCTAGGATTTTTAGCTTATATTTTCTTAGTTTACGTCATTTGTAGTCATTTTTGAATCATATTTAGACGTTAGTGTTGAACAAGTATTCATTAATTACTGTAGATATTTATATACTTTTATACCTCAACATAACTTTTTAAACACAAAGTTGTTGGAAGGAAAAAAATGTACCAAATGGCATTTTTATCCTCTTAGTAGAGCTGGAAACTACTTATAATAGTGAGACATTATAATTAATCTTGAAAGAGTTGCGTTGGAAGGGGATAGCTAATACTCCTGAAGTAGATATTTTTTAATGAATATTATAATTATCAGAATGTAACAGCTTGATTATTAAATGATTTTCTTTTGCGTGTATACTTTTTAATTTTATATTTTAAAGTGAATGTTTGATTGAAGTCTTCTAAATATTATCCGAGTTTTTGTTCATCTTAATATATATACTTCTTCTGTACGTGTATGTCACTGAACTCCTCCTAAACGGCTGGACCGATTTTGATGAGAATTTTTGTGTGTGTTTGAGTGGGTCCGTGGATGGTTTAGATTCACAATTGGACCTGATAGGTGGCGCTGCAATCGGGTTCTAGGATTTTTTTTATTTTTTAGGCAATTTTTTTGGGGGGGTATTTTTTATTTAGATTTTTTTGCATATCAGAACATGTAACCTCAAAATTTCACCCCCCACCACCACCTCCAAATATTTATAATAATGAATATAACATTAATAATTGACCATTAAAACCTTCTGAAAAGTTCATGAATAATTGAAATTCTGAGAATAATTCATAGTTATATTTGTTTTTCGATACAGCTTATATTTGTGGAGTTGTGGGCGAAATGCCAAAATGAAAAGATGTTTTATTTTGTATGTTGTCTTGACAAACACTGAATTGGTAATATTTGTGTTACTCACTAATTGGAATAATATTTAGCACCGCGTCTTACTACCCATTCGGGTTATACGCTTAAGTACTAATTACACTAATGGATTAGGAAATTGGAGGGTTGAATTTAGAGGAAGTGAACCCGCATTTGCGTGGAGGAAGAGTGGAAAACCATTTAGGAAAAACCACCCCAGTTCACCCGACCGAGATTCGAACCTCGATCTCCCCGTCCTCGGCGGTCGAGCTTAACACGACTAGCGCGTTAGCCAACTACGCCACCGAGGCGGGTCACTAATTGGAGTTCATTGTGAATTTGTAATTGTGATGCTCACATAGTATTTGTTTTATTATCGAAATCAATTATTCCACCCAAACGAAAAGCCAACGTTCGGGCAGGACAACGTCTGTCGGGTCCGCTAGTATTTAATATAATTATTTTAGAGAATTTTAATATTTTTAATCTTAGGTCCTTTTATTGATCATTTTTTGATAATCTTCACAGTAACTATGTATAGCTAAAAACTGGGAGTCTAAACGGAAGAAATCCATTATATAAAGCCATTCCTCCCTAAGATAAATCATAAAGTAAGTGAAACAAAAATATCTACACTTTTTTAAAGAAACCTGTTGGTAAAATATAATTATAAATATTACCAAATTTCATACATGAAGAAATAAACGCTCTTACAGAAACATCCTATTAAATACTTTTCAAGCCTGTTTATGACAGACTGATATCAATAATACCCAACCGAACTAACCAGAACCTTCAAGTTATAGTTGCATGAAAGGCACCACTCTCGCAATAGAATATACTGCCGATGACGGAGAGATGGGGTAAATTCAGGGTTGGATCGATCATTCCAAAACCTCCTATAGGAAACCTTAAAAAAAGGATGATTTTCAATTTTAATCCACCAAAACTTTGAATTAGATTTTTTTGAAGAATTTAATACTTTTTCTCTCCTAGGGTAAATGAGAAAGGAAAAATGTTCTTCCTAACAGGATTAGATCTTATTTGATACTAGATTCAACATTAATTATCAAGATAGTGAATTTATTTTAATACTCAGAATTTAAATCCCTAAATTAAATGTTTAAAGGTTTTCAAATGTATCTAATAGGTAATTACAATTTACCCGCATTGGTGGTTGAAAGGTGTAAGACAGGGTTTTGCAACTTTTTTGACATCATGGCTCATATGAGGTTAAAAAAATTGGTAGGTCTGTTTGAAAAAAAGTATATATTAAAAAATTTCAATTTTATATTTAGTATCTAGTTATTAGTGTATTTTAATGAACTTAGTTGTTTGTTCGCTAAATCTTTCGTGTGCTATATAAAATAGTCGGCGGGCTGGATCCAGTCCACGTCGTAGGTTGCCAATTGCTCGTATAAGGCATCTTTTCCACATTACACAGCCCTACTTGTTACAGGAGGGAGATTCACCCATATTAGCAGGGTGAGAAAATGGAAAAGAAAACAGCGAAATTAAACCGTAGAAAAATACCTTAGAAAGTTTTAAACCACTTGGTCACCTTTGCGGATCTTGGCAGACATGCTACCAGATGTATTTTAAGGCCCTTTGGTTTGCTAACACGTAGCTATACCTTTTAAATTCGACCCTAAAGATCCTAAAATCATTAGATTTAGATTTAAAACACACTATTAATTACAAACTCCACTTCAAACGTAGAATAATTATTTTTCGTCCCTGGTTTGACAGGGTGCTAAACCCCACCCCTCACAACCGACCCTACGATAAGCAGAGATATTTTGGAACTACGAATGGTAAGGGCTTAGAGGGATAGTATAGTAGAATGTAAGTCGGATCCTGTGCGAACTTAAACAAAAGAATTCAATAGAGCTTGTATAAATACCTCTTACGACCTTTTCACTACTCATGGTAAAGCAACGTCCTTTTCAAATGGAAATTTTCACCAGGGCAATGTATGACAAAAAAAAAGAAACCAAAGAAAAGGAAGCCCATTGGCTGGGAGGCAAATTTATATATTTATACAAACGTCACATACAAAAACTTGGACAGTTTTTTTTTTTGGGGGGGGGGGGGGGAAACATGGCTTTCGGAAATATTCATTCCATTGTTCGTTTTATGAGACTGGACTTCCGTTTCTTATGAAAACTTTCTTTTGTTTCGTATAATATATTCTTTTTTTACAAATTCATGATAAAATTAGTATACTAATGCGTGAATGCATCGGTATAGGCTTAATATACTTATATATATCACAATAAAAAAGTAATATTCAGGAGCAAGCTTACAACCAACTTTGATTAGTGAAATACACATGTAATTTTTCTCTGTTGTAGTTTCATGCAATATATCTAGATTTCACGATTCAAGGTAATTTTTACCAAAACATCTTTTCAAAAGTGACGTTTTTTTAACAAAGATTGTAGATTTGATAAGATTTGGATGTTAAATTCTTTCCTCCGAAAATCTAGACTACTAAAAACTGTAACCATACTTAATTGATGTAAAAAATAATTATTATTTTCGTCTTACAATTCCTCCGGACTATATTAACTACACAAATTGGATAGAAATTAGAAAGGTAGAATTTACAGGAGATTTACTATCAGTTTTATTAATGAAGAATAGAAAACCATATAGGAAAAATAATTATCTGTACCTGGATTAAAATCCAAACCTCCCTGTCACGGTCAAATGATCTTTATATTTAGGCCATGGGCTCACTAGTTTGGGTGACACAATTCATATGTTCATAGGCAGGGCCTTAGTCATTTAAATAGTTAAGAAACCAGAAAATATAATAATTATTTCAAATATTTGTCACTTCCATTGAGATTCAGAATTTAGACAGAAGCTTGAATCCTAAAATTAAAATTTACGAGCTTCCCACCTACCTTCACTCTGGCTACAGAGTTGGTGGTCACGTGGTCTAAGGCGTCACTCTTGAAAATACTGTATTACCTATGAGGTAGAGATTGGTGTTCTAATCCTGGTCGTGTTATCTTTCTTAAATGGTTTTCCAATTTTACTCCACGCAAATGTGGGAACACTTCCTCTAATAAATATAGTCCTACATATCCATAAAAACCATTAGAGTAATTATTACATAAGATTATAACCCGAGAGTGTAGTAGGTCACAGTGGTATAAAAATATATATTTAAAATTGACACGCAACTTAAGTCATTGAGCTCAATTTAGATGAAACCGGAACCAATATTAGAAGAGTTGTTCAAGTTGTGGAGCTATAAGAGGAATAAACACTACAGGGTCTGGAGTTTACCGGGTCTAGCCACGAGGACTATAGAGCCTTATTCTAGAACAAGGCTGAATGTAGTCTTGCTATGTAGTGTTACTATCCGGCTCTAGTTCACCAGTAATACTCCACTCGTGTCAAGTGTAAGATGTATTTACTCTGAATGTATCCAAACTATTAGGGTTGGTAGAATGTTTCGATCTTAGTAGTTGCCTACAAACCTGATTAAAAACTTCCAGTCAGGAAGGAGAATGATGGTTTTATAGTCCTATTAGAAAAGCCAAAGTTAGTTTGTAATTCTTTTGTCCCAATAGTTCTTCCCTGTTCTCTATTATGTATTGTACACTATTTGTTTTAAGCTACATGAAAACAAGGAAAAAGCATAGATAGTATTGGTATAGCTTTTAAAGACTTTTTTTTAAGAGAAATTGTGTTTCACTGAATTCTAATTGTTGGGTCTATAGCTCTTAGAACCATGCGGGTGCAATGTTAACCCCCCGAACCCATGAATCCATTCGGGTACGACCAAGGTCTAAGATATATGGGTCTAGTTACTCTCTAATTCCAGTGATCAAATATTGAAGCCAAAAAGCATTAGTATCTTTGCATATTAGCACTCACTCATTATTCATATATTGTGGAGAATTTTGAACCTAAACGCTTTCATTTTATGATCAGTAGATAAAATAATTAATACGGCAAAGAGAGATCCCATAATTAAAGTAAATATTATCAAATGATTGCTCAAGATTTTTAAATCTGTTAAAGTTTGCTTGGTTTTTCAATAAATAAATTAATTTTATCAATCTTACCTAGCGGTATTGATGCACTGTGTGTGTGTGTGTGTGTGTGTGTGTGTGTGTGTGTGTGTGTGTGTGTGTGTGTGTGTGTGTGTGTGTGTGTGTGTGTGTGTGTGTGTGTGTGTGTGTGTGTGTGTGTGTGTGTGTGTGTGTGTTGTAGCAAGTACTAATTTCGGTGTCTGCCAAAATTTGGTCAATAGTTGGGTACAACGTTTACAAAATTTAATTTATTGCACTCAGATTTTGATAATTTGTTCTTATATAAATATAACTCTACAAATAGCCTGTCAGTTTGTATAAAAGTGTGAATTAAATGTTCTAACTTTATATAGTTAGAGCCCGGGCCTGTGCTTACTAAACACGTGAACCAAGATTTTAACCTAAAAACAGATTATGATAGGCAAAACCTCATTAAAAACAACGCGTCACTATGGCAACGACTATTTTAACTTTCAGATAAAAGTTATCAGGAAGTTGAACCTCCTGATAAAAATGTGATGAATAAATACATTTTATCTGGCAGATAAATGCTATCTTGCAGTCACAAGACACACTTTTAACTTATCCACCAGATAAAAATATTTATCTACCAGATTAATATTTATCCAGGAGTCATAAGACCAGCCCTAAGGTTGGTACGACTCAATATCTTGAATTGTCACATGGTTCAAGTGCAATATACATTATACACCTCACGAGTAAGGACCGAATTTATGATTTTTGACACAATATGATAGTGTGTGGTTGTTTGAATTAAAATAAATATTCAAAGTACTGAGCAATCAATTAGGAATACCAAGGGAAGATTTTACAAATGGCTTGCTACCCTCCTTCAACGAAGATACTAGTAATTTCTCTTAATTATATCTTACTCGTCACTTATTAATTGGTGTAGTTAAATTCAGACATCCCAAACGGAAAGTAAGAGGCCTTGAAAAGTAACCACTCCACCTCAATTTCAGATACCACCTAACGAATATATTCCAATTTTCAAATAAAGAGGCTAATGTGATAGCGAGATAATATAATATATCTGCTTTAAAGTATTCATATTTCAAGCTATGTTATCTGCAGCTGTCATTTTTAAATAATTTAGTAAAATATCATTTTTAAATAATTTAGTAAAATATCATTTTTTTGGGTGTAGATTCTTGTTTTTTTAAAATAATGTTTTTATTTTCTTAAATATTCTATCTATTAATTTTTTTTGTATATTATAGTAATAGCTCATTGAATCGAAAATTAATCTGTTTTTTAAGTTGTTGGTGTTTTAATGTTTGTCTCTTCATAAGACACTTGGTTTTGTTAAAACCATTTCTCAATTTTGTATTTAAAAGAAATATATTGCATAAAATCACTGGTAATCATTAAAATAAAATTTCATATCATTCAACAAATACGTAAATGTTCAACTCTACATCAGTCCTCTTATATAAGACTAAAATATCTCTAGAAATAAATCATCATTCCCGTCAAATCTAAAAAAAAAAAGAAAAAAGAAACGCCCATACAGCCATATTTATAAATAAAGCACCAAACAGACAAATCAAAACTCAATCCATTCCTACTCCATATTTCATTCGTTCTCAACCGTTTCTGTCTTCACTTGTTCCAAAACAATCTCCAAGTATTCTCTCTGATGGAAATAAAATTCCAAAGAAGAATTTCCCTACTGTGTGGCGTGTCTTTCTTTCAACCCTCTCTTTACCCAATCTTATAAAGACACAGGACACGTACTAAGTTCAAAACCCCTATCTTCCTCTCCCCATCCCCTCCCATCCCCCTTATTCCCATACCATGAAAATATTATCCTCTGAAATCAATGATACCAACTGTCACATACCAACTCTAACAAAGTATTTATCTTTTAAACACTGTTTAGTTTCCTTGGATCAAAATTATTTTAGTGTAGGTTTGTTGATATGAAGCGCCAAATTTAGTAATTGAAACTATAATTTCTAAATTAAGATACAATCTAACAGTATCTCCCATTTTAGCTTTAAAACGCGTTAATACCACTAGGTAAAACTAATCAAAAGCATTATTTGAAGTGTTGACATATTATGTAAAGATATAGGATATTTAAGTTTAAAAATTCTTCGTCACAAAGAGACCACTATCGTAATAAAATCAAATAGGTAATTTACTAATTTGCTTCTGTGAAGCACGGTTGAGATATTTTTACAATTTATTGAATTGCTAGTGACAGGTCGGTCGGGGTTAGAGTCATGGTTGGATGAATTAAGGGTGTTTTTTCCATCATTTTCCCACAAATAATTCCCAATTTTACCCCCACACAAATTATGTTGCATTTCTTACAACGTCTAGATTCCTCATTCTTACATCGATATAATAAATAGGCAGATAGCAAGGATGAGTGTTAAGATACGGTGAATAAAAACTAAATTCGATAATGATGAAAATAAAAGACAGTTGATTTAAATAATTGGTGAGGGTATGCCAATGTAAGGGAGAATAAGACGCGATAAATAAACAATGGAATGTTTAGTGAAATTATAAAAGATGGGAGTCATAAATCATCTAGTTTTTGTTGAGTTTCTCTGTCGCTTTCATCCATCAAATTAAGGTATACTACGTTAATTCCTACCGTGAATGGAGTTTACCTAGAGCAAGATGAAGCAATAGACACCTGTAGTTATGTGTGTTTTAATCTATATTCAAAATTTAAATAACCCAATTTCGGTGGTCGAATGTTTCAAGGTGTTACTTTTGCAATATAATAGACTGCCGATGACAGATGGAATGAATTTTGAGTTCCATTTGGGTATAATGGGGATGGTATATCCTAAATGTTTTTTCCGCTTTTCCTTCACGTAAATGTCAAACCCATCCTCCAAATCAACCTTCCTCATCCCAAACTAATCAGCATTATTAGTATAGAACAAGTAGTAAGACGCAAGCTTAAAATATATAATAAATTATATGAAGCATTTTCCTAATAAGAGCTATTCTTTAAATATAACATTGCTTTATATTTCATCAAATTTCTAATAATGGCACACTTGACCTTGTAAATTAATGTCATGGGAACGAAATCATTTCAAAAAGAGGGCCTATAATAGGTTTACCAATCAAGTATTTAGTAGTATGTTGCTACTTACTCCCCATTTAAGTTATATTCCTTTGAATACACTATTTGAATATGGGCGAAGGAGCTAAAATATTAAAAGAATTGTACCCTTATTTGTATGAAGAGAGAGTGGTAAACGATTTATGGAAAGCCACCTCTACTACACCCAGAGAATGGTTGAAACCCAACCCCGTATTTACCAGCAAATCACATTAGATGAGTTTAACATTTAGTGCACGGACCCGCCTATATTGAGTTTTAATTTGGCTTAGTTCAGTAGAGTTGATAAATTGGTAAGAAAATAATCATAATAATAATATAATATTCATGTCGTATAAGAGATATATATGAGGTCAAAACTTGATATAAGCAAGATAAAAATTAGACTTATTTACTGTTTCGGTATTTTGGACAGCTTGGGCTTATTTATATGAACCACAGGAAGGAAAAAAGAATAATTATTACGTAATAATGTATTCACAGTTTTGTTTTAATAAAATATGATTTCATCATAATTTAATGAGATTATGGAAACCCTAAATCGTTTAATATAGTTCATATAAAAATATATTATATTATATAATTTACCAACATGAAAGGTGTCTGAACTTTGAGTACTGAGTGTAAACTGTTTAAATGGCGATATTTAGTGCCCATTACAAGGGCCATTGAATAAAAATCATGAAAACTTCTATAATTTTTTTCTACACCAATTTTTATTTTGATTCCATATGTTGTATTTCTTAAGGAAATTACTTACAATATGAGTTGAAATACTCATGTCAGAAACATGCCGTTAAAGTTAACTTTTTACACTCATCTTCTTCAAGTTTTTCTTTATGAAAATTATTATTATTATCTGTCTTTGTTCATTTATTGACTTTCCCCAGTCTGCTTCTTTATTAGTTACGTGAAGTGAATACTACCTTTCTAAGTAAAACTTTCCTATAAAAGAAAATAGTGAACTTTTCTTAGTAAGGACCATCTTGGAGCTATGAGTAAAGAAGCAAACTATTCGTTCAGCTCTTTCCACAATGCAGTGTAACACACTTGTGAGTTCGAGAAATGTAAAGAGGGAAAAGTTACATACATACGGGCGGAAAATTTAAATATATATTTTCCTCACCAAGTCTATTCTTACTATTCGTTTGATCTTCCTCAATAGTAAGGTCCCTGATTCAATGATAAAGTAGATAATGTCGAATAAATACATCACTTATAAAACTATTTATTTACGTTTTAAATTATGTATTTGGTGATCTTCTAATCGTGTAACTAACTATCTGGGACGTCCTGAAATTTACACTAATGGGTAAGGATTTTTTAGAATTTAGTTCCCTAAATTATCCATCCCGATACCTAAAATGCATCTCGGGACCTAATTCTACAATCTCAATTTAGTTAACATCATTTAGCTATGTCATTTATTTTCTAAAATTTAAGTTGTAAAATAGAGCCTAATATATTCTCTATTTATTCCTAATACTAATTTTAATCCTACTAGTTTGTCCGCCCGGGTGTATTACGCCCTCGGTACCCTGCCCCACTGGGTGTTTCACCGTCTTCTGGATCTAATAGTCCCCAGATCGGTGAGATCCCCAGCGGGGGCGGGCATCCCCCTATCCGCAACCTGGGGAGGTGCCCTACCGGAGATTGCACTCTGCCTACTCCTAACTCATTCCACTGCTTTGGGAAAAGGATTAGGAATATGAAATGTTATAGGAAAGGCACTAACTAAAGGAAGTGGGTAGCAATTTATAAAATAAAAATCTCAATCTACCGGACCAGGACTCGATCACCAAACTCCACGTCACTGTAAAAACCAGACTAAATAAGACTGATAACTATATCCACGTGTCCACTAGTATAGTTGATAGAATATTATAAAACCTATTTAATGAATATTTAAAAAAATACGTTAAATTTAAATTAAATTTTGCTTCTATTATTTAAAACGCCATTGAAAACATTCCGTCTCTATAAAATGTTATTTTGGAAAGTTTTGTAACGTGAAGAGGTTGTGATGGGAGGGAGAGAATAGCAAGAACTGTCCTCAGTCCCCCCCCCCTTTTCTGTTATTAATTAGGTAATCGTGCTAAGATGGAAATGTAAGGGACGCGATAAAATATAATTTTTTTGCTGTTTTTATACCAAAAAATTTTTTTTTAAATAAATAAAATATTTTTCCAGTAGAAAAAATAATTTAATTTTTTTCACATGGTGACGTCAATATTTCTTGAATATCTGTAAAGGGTTACCTGCAATTAAACTACGAATTTTTCTCTTAATTTAAAAAGTTTGTCTTCAAACGCCACTATACTCTTTACAGATATTCAACAACTGTTGATATCACCATGTGACCAAAATTAAACTGTAGTTTGTACTGTATAAATATTTTATTTAACCATGCCCGAAAAAGTTTCGTTATAAAAACTGCAAATACACTTCCTTTCTATCATCCCCTAAATCCTCACCTTCAGGACTCTTCCTTTAAGAAATAGCTTTACAGAAGACAGAGCAGCATACAAAATACACCACAACCATATAATCGTAGATTAATATTACGAATATTTTATCTCAACTACCATGAATGACAACAAAATATTTATTATGTCAAGATATAGGCCTACCACCAGATTATCGTGATTTAATTAAGATAATAGGCCCCATAAGGGCTCCCTCTTGGGACTAAACTCTGACCTCTCAATCCACGATTGTCATAATGTTTTACCAGAATCTTTTAAATCTGATTTTAAGAGTGCATAAACTGTGAAAATATTAAAGGTGTACGAGGATTTAAAATGTCCCAAGTCAAGGGTCAAATCTTCTTTGCCTCTACTTTGACATCCACAATAACTTTCGCATCTTTGAAAGTTTTCTAAAGCATTGATATATAATGAAGAGATTTGAAATGTCTCACCAAATATGACATTTTTTAACATAGATTTTAGAAAAACTACTAAACAATATTTTAATATATAATAGTGACTAAATAACATAAAAAAACGTAAGCATAAGTATACCCAGATATTTAAAATAAATAATACAGTGTACATTTTTTACACCAAAACCTTATGTTTACATAAATGTACTTAAATATATAATATACCAATTATATTTTAACTTTGATTTGCACGTTTCAGGAATCGCTTTGAATTCGGTGATCTACGCACACTCTAAGTAAATATAAAAGGAGATTTTAGGGCTATAAATATACATTAAACTATTCAAATAAACAACATGTTATGGACTGTTATTAGGTATTTGACCTATATTATTCCTATTTGATAAGTTTTTCAATAAATATAAATATTTAATCAAAACTTGTGATATATGTGAAACTAAATAGTATACACTAGCAAACCCAAGCATAAATTGCGATATACTTAGGCAAAATATTTTTTGAGTCCTGGTTTTAAATTTAATATTTTTATTTTAAAAGAATTAATGTCCTCATTTATATGTTTGGACCAATAAAAAAGATTAATATTGGGTCCACAAAGGTCAACACTTCATATTAAAATTTCGATTTCCGGGTAAAATTTTAGAATTTTATTAGGTGTTGCACATCTTCAGGTCAGCACATTGATATTAAATTCCTCATTTATAAATTTTGACCAATATAAAATGTAAATATTAACTATTGAGTCTAAAATGGAGATATATCATTGCTGCACAAATATTTGTCTTAAGAGGTTTAAGGGAAAATAACATAAGCTTTTTCAGAGACTAATATTTAATTACTCTATGGCATTGGAGAATTATTGCGCCAAAACTTTAGTATATCTTTACAACTAAAGCTCACAAAATTGTATTAATATATTTGCTAATATCTCAGAAACTGTTGTTTATATAAAAAATGTATTTTCTATAAAAGTTTTTTTATTTTTAATAGTACTACAATTTTGCAATGATAAGTTATTTAGTATCTCAAATAGTTGCGGGGATACGAACACTTCCTCTTCTGTAAAGTACCCTAAAAGTAATTTTCATGGGAAAATGGAAATAGCCAGTTCATTTATAATCTTAATCAACGCCTATATACGAATTTTAATCGAAATCGTTAGAGCCGATTTTTTATCTTCTCGCGCTTTATAAAACTACTCTTAATTTTAAGTTTTAACAGACACACAGAGAGATGGCATTGCAAATACCATTTATAAGGGTTTGGGGGGGTCAAGAGACGTCAACATCCATCAACATTCCATGTTAAATTTTTTCTTATGGTCACAATACTTAACCTTTAGTGTTCAAAAGTTTATATATATATATATATATATATATTATATATATATATATTATATGTACGATAATATTTGTATTGAAAGTTTTTGGTTTATAAAAATGATAAAAAATGAGAATTTATGCGTCAGACCGGAGCCCTTAAAGTCAGTATCCATTTTTGTTTAGAATATTTATAAATGTTTAGAAACGAAATTTAATCAAAATCGTTAGAGATGATTTTGAGAAAATGACCTTTTCTCTTTTTTCCCTTCAGTAAACTACCCTTAATTTTATGGGTAGTTATCCAATTCCAAAAACGCCTCGTTTTAGCCCGATCAGTAAAATAGTTTAGGCTCTAGTCGGAGGTACAGACAGACACATAGACAGACAGACGGAAATTCAAAAATCACTTTTTCGGATTCGGGGAGTCGTTAAACGTCAAGATTCATCAAAATCTCGAGATTTTTATTTTTTTGACGATCACAATACTTTCTCTACTTGTAAGATAGCGAGAAAGTAACAATCGTTTACGATTAACTGAAGATATTTTAAATATATAATCTTAATTTTAAATTTAACTAAAAAATTCGATCAAATTTAATCTATTCCATTTGTAGATATCAAAGCCCAGATTTTCCAGAAACGAGACAGTTTTTCTTTGATGGATTTCACCATTTAAACTAAACCATATTGTAATGACTCAAGGAAATCTTCTTCAAGCTTAATGGAGTGCACATAATTCTAAATCTCTGTTTCACTCGCCATAATACTAATATTACTAGATACTTTCAGGTGACGTTTTACATTTTGTATATAGGTTTATCTTGAATAATAAGTTAACTTACGGAGTTAAATGAAAAAAAAAGAAACACCTAACGAACTCTTTTATCTTGAAATTAAATTTGATAATGTGAATAGCCAAGGATGAAGAGCACTAAAGTTAAAATCTATAGAAAAGTAGTAGTAGGATTTTAAGTAACCTATGTTTAACCAATTTTAAAAAATTAATAAAGTAACATTCATAGCCATAAAAATAAATTTTGTCTAAAGGATTACGTTCTGTTATATGAAAAATTACTTTTTGGACAGTTGAAAAATTTACTAAAACAATCTTCATTTACTAATATTTCAAGGCATTTGATCTCAATATATATTTACTTTCTCACTATCTTACATGTATAGAAATTATTGTAATCGTTAAAAAAATTAAACTAGAGGTTTTGATGAATTCTGACGTTTCATAATTCCCCGAATTCCAAAAAGTGGTTTTTGAATTTTGTCTTCTTCTATCTTTACCTCGAACTAGAGCCTAAACTTTTTACTGTTCAGGATAAAACTTAGTATCTAGGGTCTTCATAAGGTTGGCCCAAGGTTATTTTGGAAATGGATATACAACCCTAAAATTTAGGTTAGTTTGCTGAAGTGAAAAAAGAAAGAAACTCTATTTTATCAAAATCGGTTCTAACAATTTTATTTTTTATTTATAAACATTTATAAATATTCCAAACAAAATGGCTACACTCAATAGTTTGTCAAAATGACTTTAAGGTTCCGGTCATTTACATAAATTCTAATTTTATATAAATATCTCCAAAACCATTTGAGATATGAAATTACTTATCATTAGAAATATGTAGGTATATTTATAATACAAATCTTTTATTTGAAACATATTTATATAAAACCAATTATCTATATACTATACGCATATATATATATAAATATATATATATATTATATATATATATATAATATACTATTAATATATATATATATAATATATATATATATAAATATATATATATAATATATATATATATATATATAAAACCTTTCAAACACTAAATGTAGAGTACTGCTACCGTAAAAAAAAGTCTAACCCGAAATATTTAAGGATGTCGACGTCTCATGACCCCTCGAACCCTAAAAGGTGTTTTTTTCAATTCCGTCTGTTTGTGTGTCTGTTTAACCCTAAAATTAATAGTAGTTTAATTAAGGGTGAAAAGAGAAAAATCGATTGACTCAAAATTGTTTCAAACAAAATCTGCTCACTATGCCTGATATTCAAAAACTACGATTAACGCTAGTGATATATTAAATTTTAATTATTTAAGTGTAAAAGCTTTGAGAAATGCTCAGTAAAAATAAATCAGATATTAGAACTAAACAAATTTAATGACAAATGATAAGGGGAGAGAGAAAATGTTCATAATACCCCGTGAAGTTAATTGGGGACTTACTTAGGCCCCAAAGAAAAAAAATTAATTTGCCATATCTGCTCTGGCTGCTATAACTGTATTTAGTCTTTCAGAATATTGTCTATTCATACTAAAGTATTCTGGTAACGCTTGGTGGCGTATTAGCTACGCGCTAGTCGTGTTGATTCGACTGTCGAGGACGGGGAGATCGAGGTTCGAATCTGGGGTGACTGAGGGTGGTTTTCTAATGTTTTCACTCTCCGCAATGCGGGTTCACTTCTCTATATTCACCTTCATTCCTAACCATTAGAGTAATTAGTACTTAAGCGTTACCCGAAGGGTAGTAAGAGCGGTGCTAATAATATAATAATAATATTCTGGTAGATTTTGGATTTCTTGGCATGTAGCTTAATTCTAAAATAAAAATTGTTTGGACCCTCCTCAACCTTTTTACTGTTAGAAAAACCTTCAAACATATTTTTTAAGATATATAGAGTCACTAATATTAAATCATTAATAAATGGATTATATGAAAATATTTTTTAGCCATGGAAATATTAGATCCTCTCCCTGAAATAGTTTATTTTAGATCCAAACTTTTGTAATCTAGAAAACACATTTGGTTCCACAACAATAAAAATGAAATGTTAAAAGTATTTCAAAATTTATTTGATCAGCAATAAAATATACATTTAATAGAAGCTAGCAAAATGCAGTCCACTATTGTAGACAGTGTAAGTAGGTCATACATAAATTTAGCTCTTCAGTTCTATAAGACGCTTTAGTAAGAGTAACTTTCGCAGTCGGATCGATGTTAAAACACTCACTGGAAATTAAATGTATAGTTAATTAGAACCAATTTGCTGTAAACCTAAATTTAAATTAATTTTTTTTAACTAAATACGTTCAATTAGTCTTTAAGTAAACATTATGAGCTAAGAAAATCACGCTTACTAAAAGAGAAATTTAATTATATTTAGAAACAGTCTTAGTAAATCTGTGGTTTTCGGATAGTTTTACATGTATAGAGTAATTCTATTTCTAACCAAGAGAGATAATTAAAACTTTGATAATCAATAATTTTGTGAAATTTAATTATTATTTGTGATACAAAACTTAACCATGCAATAAACTAGGGATATCTAGCTTATTTATTATTTACTCAATTGCTTTGTTAATTTTAGCTGTTTTCTAGCTTTTTTGTAGTGTTTTTTAAACATGCATATTGCATATGTTAGAACCATCAATAAACTTTTTTCCATTAGAAGGTATTTTCTATATACTAGTTTTTTATTGAGTCATTTTTAATTTCTAGTATAAATAGAAAGTAGTGTAATCGAGAAAATTATTGACTTCAAGATTATGATATGTGGAGCATACCCCATTACACAATCAACAAATTTATGCCATAAAAGAGAGGAATTGAGATGGAGGGTTATACAGCTGACATTCACCTTGCTTATGGTTTTAATAGGGCAATATCACTCTAACTAGGTGACCTTTGGTTTTATGAGTTATTTCGATAGTTCAGATACAACAATCAAGCAGTAGCGCGGCTGGCACGCTACAAAAGTTGCCTAGCCTTCAGACATCACTTCAAATGCTTAATAATAATAATACTATTTAGCACCGCGTCTTACTACCCGTTCGGGTTATACGCTTAAGTACTAATTACTCTAATGGATTAGGAATTGGGAGGGTTGAATTTATAGGAAGTAAACCCCCATTTGCGTGGAGGGAGAGTGGAAAACCATTTAGGAAAAACCACCCCCAGTTCACCCGACCGAGATTCGAACCTCGATCTCCCCGTCCTCGGCGGTCGAGCTCAACACGACTTGCGCGTTAGCCAACTACGCCACCGAGGCGGGTCAAATGCTTAATGTTCCACAGTGCCTTACGGGGACATTGTTGATCTTGGGTTCCTTACACCAATATAGTCGCTATAGCACTTTATTCTAAACATTTTAATTTGGCATTCTCATAAAAGGCCCCCCAATACTATTATTTTCCCCAAGCAATAATACACTATAAGGTAAGGTTTGAATGAATGTGCTTTACCATTTATTTCTCGTTATTTACTACCTCTAATATTTAGCTTTAAAAACATAAAATATGCTATTATTTCTGGGTCTATTATTTTTTCCTTAATAATACTACCAGTGTAATTAAAAATTAATTACTTTCTAAAAAAAATATTTATACTGAACTCATTAAAATGTAATTTTATGAAAGTTTGAGCTCTTTGATTAAAATAAGTGACGTGAATTTACTAAGAACGTAAACACAAATATGCTAAAAATTGCATCATAAATTCTTATTTCAATTTTAAAAAATTAACATTTTTAATTATAAGAGTAATTTTAATAAATTAAAGCGACTAACATAAAAAAATAAAATATAAAATCAAAATAAATTAAATTAAAACTTCCAAAATAATATGAGGTTAATTTTAATATGAATTTGATTTAAGCTTATCTAATAAAAGTGAATAAAAAATACATTGATAAATCTTATCATTAAATTTTTTCTTTCTCATATAAACAGATAGTTATGAAATCGTGATCATTTTCATCCTCAAGATTATTATGCATATTTACCTTTTATGTGATCCCGAAACCCAAAAGGTATATTTTAACATTCTTTCTGTCTTTATATATTACTAGATAAAAAAAAATTGATAAATTTTATTAAAATTTTATATATATAAGTGTTAAAAAACTATATCTAAAGAATTTTTCTTTTTAATTTTTGCCTATCCCTTAAATTAATAATGGGCTCTACCCAGTTTACCAATAAGTGATTTTTGTAAATTCCAAATCTAAAACAAAATAGCTTTAAAGGCTTGGTTTTAAATTTATATCATATGGAGGGTTTGACCTGGAAAACAACATTGTATAGTTTTTTTTTGGGTCTCAATTAGTTTAAGGGCAGATAACTGATCTGAGATATTTGATATTTCTAAACATATAAAAAATAGCTTTAACGAGTTAGCTTAAAATGTATATCAGTGGAGTGTTTGACACCACAAATAAATGTTTATGTTTGTTTTAAGGGGGTAAATTCGTTTATTGGTAATTTTCAGATGACTGATTATTTTAAAAATTTAAATATTTTAAAAATGGCTCTAACAATTTGGTTGAAATGATATGTCTGTGAAGATATTGGCAATAAAACGTTGGCTTTTTATTGATTTAAAAAAAATAATCATTAGTTTAAAGTTATTTGACTACCGATTTTTCGAAAATTTGATTTAAAAATATAGATCAACGATGTGGTTTAAAATTCATGTCAGAAGAATATTTTCCGTGATAATTAACACTATATTAATTTTTCAAAGATAAATTGGTTTAAGTGTAGTTTAGTTGTGACAAATTTCATATAAAGTTTGAAATGTTTCCAAAATTTTCTTTAAGATTCTTTTCAACATAGTTATTTATGAATGTATCCATAATAAATTAGAAAATATTTTTTATTTTCACAAATAAAACTAATTTGAAGATGGTTTACAAATATCTTTGATTTTAAAATGTTGAAATATTCTAAACACAGTAGGTACAGAATAATTGTTTTAGTTTTATATAAAATGAAAAGCCGATACAGCTATAAACAAGATAATATTAAGTTCTTTCTGGAAAACTTACTTTACTTACACTGAAAACCTTGTTTTTTTAAATTTTATTTCAAGCAATAGTAAATAAGTAATATATAAGAGAAAGTTATACGATTGTATCTTACCATTTATTTGTAGATTATATTCAAAAGGTTCTATGTTAAACTGCTCTGATATTCTAAATTGAGATTCGTGCTGTCCTTGGATAAAATCAATGGTATTATTTAAATTTTTTCAGAAAGCACTAAATAAGTGATGCGCTTTAAATGAATTAATCGTTGAAACATGTAATAAAGTGTAATTATTTGTAGCATACATCGATGGATTAAGTCTTAATTATCATCGTGTATTTTTTGTCGGTGATAGGAAGGTTGGGTTTTGAATCCAAGATGTGTGAACTCAACCTTTTATTAATAAAGCGTTTTATCATTCTCCTCCAAACCAACGTGGGCACCCTTCCTCTAAATTTTACCTTCCTCACCCTAACGAGTTACTGTGGATATGTGGTTATCCCAAACGGAAACATAACGAGATGCATTAAAAAAACAAATACTTAATTTAATTGGTAGGTATGAGGGTATTCAGAGACAAGTTTCACCTTAATTTGCTTGAAGAGAGAATGGGAAAACAACAATAAAATAATATCATTTTGAAAAATTTAGTCCCTAGTGTACCCGGCAGCGATATTAATCCTAACTAACCTCCTAATAAACTAAGATTATTAACCAACTTCAGTGGCACCATGGACTAAGGCGGCACTCTCACAATAGAATAAACTGCCAATGATGGGGTAGATCGTGGTTCTATCTCAGTTATGTGTAACAAGGGTGACTTCACCTAAATGGTTTCCCACCCTCTCTTCACACAAATAAGGGTACACTTAATCTAAATTCAACCTTATTCATCCATACCAATTAACATAATTAAAACATAGGCGTACAACCTGAACGGATAGCTGAATGCGGTGATAAAAAACGAGACTATGAATTTAGTTAGTTTAATGACGTTGACCGCTGTGCCACAGATATGGGTAAAAAAATAACGTCTGTGGACGATAACTTTCTGCTGACGGATCTTTGAAAAGGTGTTATTTTGTTTCCTTTATAAATGATGAGGAAAGTGGAAGGGAGATTATAAGACGTGGGCCGAGGTGGGGGAGGGGGAGGGGTTTGGGGCGTGGGGAGTATGTAAACAGTATCGAGTTGCCCAAGCTGGTCGGGTAATCTTGGGTGCGTTCATCAATCTTACCTCCCATCACCCTTTCTACCATCCTCTCACCCTTTCATCACCTTCAACCACTTTCAACAACCTTTCTCACTGACCACTTGCCCGCATTCTCAGACAACGGTGGTAAATATTCGGCACAAGACAGTCTTTAGAGTCTCCTACTAAGCTGCTTTTTAATGATTATTATTTAAAAGACCGTAAACAATAACCTGAACTGTAGACACACAGCTCCCAGTCTCTGCTCATTTCGTGATTAAAGCCAATAAAATCCTGTGTTAAAGGTATACTACCACCTACTGTAGGGAAATATCCCTCCACTACGGTATTTCTTATAGAACATTAAATACTAAAACCATTTCTAGCTAAGAATTTGGAAAACATTCTAAATAAATGGTACGGAGCACCGCACAGACATTCTCTCTCTTTCTATAAACTCGTAAGATTTCTGAACAGAATAATGTACATTGTATCATCACCACTCCACATAAGAACACGCATAAAATAATATACAATGATATAGAATCAATGAGAAAAGAGGCGCATCTTTGTCCACCTAAGAACATTTCAAACAGTTTAATGTCTTCCACAAGGGTCAACATTTAGTATTAAAATTTAGATTTCTGGTTAAAATTTTAACATTTTATAAGGTGTTGCAGATCTTCAAGTCATCGCATTGATATTTAATTATTCATTTATACATTTTGACTAATAAAAAATGTAAATATTGACTATTGAGTCTAAAATGAAGATAAATCATTGCTATGCAAACATTTCTCCTAAGAGATTTAAAGAAAAATAACATACTTTTTTAGATACTTATATTTAATTACTCTATGGCATTGAAGAATTATTGCGTTAAGACTTAAGTAGTATATGTTTACAACTAAAGTTCACAAAATTGTATTAATATATTTGCAAATATCTCAGAAACTGCTGCTTTTATAAAAATATATGTCAAATAAAAGTTTTTTATTTCTAATAGTCCTACAATTTTGCAATGATAAGTTGTTTAGTTTCTCCAATAGTTGTGGAGATATGGAAATTAACGCTTCTGTAAAGTACCCTAAAAATCATTTTCATAGAAAAATGAAAATAGCCAGTTTATTTATAATCTTAATCAACGCCTAGATACGAATTTTAATCAAAATCGTTTGAGCAGATTTTGAGAAAACCAAATTTTTCTCTTTTCGCCCTTCAGTAAACTACCCTTAATTTTAAGTTTTTATAGACACACAGAGAGACGGCATTGCAAAGACTATTTTTTAGGGTTCGGGGGGTCATGAGACGTCGACATCCATCAACATTTCAGGTTAGTTTTTACTTTCTCTCTATCTTACAGGTAGAGAAAGTATTGTGATCGTCAAAAAAATCGAAGTCGAGATTTTGATGAATTTTGACGTTTCATGACATCCTGAATCCGAAAAAGTGGTTTTTGAATTTCCGTCTGTCTGTCTGTCTGTCTGTCTGTCTGTCTGTCTGTCTGTCTGTCTGTACCTCCAACTAGAGCCTAAACTATTTTACCGATTGAGCTGAAACTTGATATCTTGGGTTTTCATAGGGTTGCCCCCAGGGGTTTTTGGAATTGGACATCTACCCCTAAAATTAAGGGTAGTTTACTGAAGGGAAAAAACAGAAAAAGTCTATTTTCTCAAAATCGGCTCTAACGATTTTGATTAAATTTCATTTATGAACATTAAAAAATATTCCAAACAAAATGGCTACCCTCAATATTTCGGAAAAATCGCTTTAAGGGCTCCGGTCAGATGCGTAAATTAACATTTTTTATAATAGCTCCGAAACTATTTGAGATATGAAATTACTTAGCATTACAAATATGTATATATATTTTATAATACAAATATTTTATTCGAAACATATTTTTATAAAATCAATAATTTTTAATATATACGCAATTATATATATATTTTTAGCTTTTTGGACATTAAAGCTTAAGTATTGCGATCGTAAAATAAAAACTAACCTGAAATGTTGATGGATTTCGACGTCTCATGACCCCCCGAACCCTAAAAAATAGTCTTTGCAATGCCATCTGTCTGTGTGTCTATTAAAACTTAAAATTAAGGGTAGTTTACTGAAGGGCAAAAAGAGAAAAAGTCGATTTTCTCAAAATCGGCTCTAACGATTTTGATTAAATTTCATTTATGAACATTAATAAATATTCCAAACAAAATGGCTACCCTCAATATTTCGGCAAAATCGCTTTAAGGGCTCCGGTCTGATGCGTCAATTAACATTTTTTTAAATAGCTCCGAAACTATTTGAGATATGAAATTACTTAGCATTACAAATATGTATATATATTTATAATACAGATATTTTATTCGAAACATATTTTTATAAAATCAATAATTTTTAATCTATACGCAATTATATATATATTTTTAGCTTTTTGGACATTAAAGCTTAAGTATTGCGATCGTAAAAAAAACTAACCTGAAATGTTGATGGATTTCGACGTCTCATGACCCCCCGAACCCTAAAAAATAGTCTTTGCAATGCCGTCTGTCTGTGTGTCTATTAAAACTTAAAATTAAGGGTAGTTTACTGAAGGGCAAAAAGAGAAAAAGTCGATTTTCTCAAAATCGGCTACAACGATTTTGATTAAATTTCATTTATGAACATTAATAAATATTCCAAACAAAATAGCTACCCTCAATATTTCGGCAAAATGGCTTTAAGGGCTCCAGTCTGATGCGTCAATTAACATTTTTTTAAATAGCTCCGAAACTATTTGAGATATGAAATTACTTAGCATTACAAATATGTATATATATTTATAATACAAATATTTTATTCGAAACATATTTTTATAAAATCAATAACTTTCAATCTATTCGCAATTATATGAATTTTTTTAACTTTTTGGACATTAAAGTTTAAGTATTGCGACCGTAAAAAAAAACTAACCTGAAATGTTGATGGATGTCGACGTCTCATGACCCCCCGAACCCTAAAAAATAGTAGTTGCAATGCCGCCTATCTGTGTGTCTATAAAAACTTAAAATTAAGGGTAGTTTACTGAAGGGCGAAAAGAGAATAATTTGGTTTTCTCAAAATCTACTCAAACGATTTTGATTAAAATTCGTATCTAGGCGTTGATTAAGATTATAAATAAACTGGCTATTTTCATTTTCCTATGAAAATGATTTTTAGGGTACATTACAGAAGCGTTAATTTCCGTATCTCCACAACTATTGGAGAAACTAAACAACTTATCATTGCAAAATTGTAGGACTATCAGAAATAAAAAAAATTTATTTGACATATATTTTTATAAAAACAAGCAGTTTCTGAGATATTTGCAAATATATTAATACAATTTTGTGAGCTTTAGTAGTAAACATATACTACTTAAGTCTTAACGCAATAATTTTCCAATGCCATAGAGTAATTAAATATAAGTATCTAAAAAAGTATGTTATTTTTCCTTATATCTCTTAGGAGAAATGTTTGCATAGCAATGATCTATCTCCATTTTAGACTCAATAGTCAATATTTACATTTTTTATTGGTCAAAATGTATAAATGAATAATTAAATATCAATGCGATGACTTGAAGATCTGCAACACCTTATAAAATGTTAAAATTTTAACCAGAAATCGAAATTTTAATACGAAGTGTTGACCCTTGTGGAAGACATTAAACTGTTTTAAATGCTCTTAGGTGGACAAAGATGCGCCTCTTTTCTCATTGATTCTATATCATTGTATATTTTTTATGCGTGTTCTTATGTGGAGTGGTGATGATACAATGTACATTATTCCGTTCAGAAATCTTATGAGTTTATAGAAAGAGAGAGAAAGTCTGTGCGGTGTGCCGTACCATTTATTTTACTTTCTCTCTATCTTACAGGTAGAGAAAGTATTGTGATCGTCAAAAAAATCGAACTCGAGATTTTGATGAATTTTGACGTTTCATGACTTCCTGAATCCGAAAAAGTGGTTTTTGAATTTCCGTCTGTCTGTCTGTCTGTCTGTCTGTCTGTCTGTCTGTCTGTACCTCCAACTAGAGCCTAAACTATTTTACCGATTGAGCTGAAACTTGATATCTAGGGTTTTCATAGGGTTGCCCCGAGGGGTTTTTGGAATTGGATATCTACCCCTAAAATTAAGGGTAGTTTACTGAAGGGTAAAAAGAGAAAAAGTTGATTTTCTCAAAATCGGCTCTAACGATTTTGATTAGATTTCATTTATGAACATAAATAAATATTGCAAACAAAATGGCTACTCTCAATATTTCGGCAAAATCGTTTTAAGGGCTCCGGTCTGATGCGTAAATTAACATTTTTTATAATAGCTCCGAAACCATTTGAAATATGAAATTACTTAGCATTACAAATATGTATATATATTTATAATACAAATATTTTATTCGAAACATATTTTTATAAAATCAATAACTTTCAATATATACGCAATTATATATATATATTTTGAACTTTTTGGGCATTAAAGCTTAAGTATTGCGACCGTAAGAAAAACTAACCTGAAATGTTGATGGATGTCGACGTCTCATGACCCCCCAAACCCTTAAAAATAGTCTTTGCAATGCCGTCTGTCTGTGTGTCTATTAAAACTTAAAATTAAGGGTAGTTTACTAAAGGGCAAAAAGAGAAAAAGTCGATTTTCTCAAAATCGGCTCTTACGATTTTGATTAAATTTCATTTATAAACATTAATAAATATTCCAAACAAAATGGCTACCCTCAATATTTCGGCAAAATGGCTTTAAGGGCTCCGGTCTGATGCGTAAATTAACATTTTTTTAAATATCTCCGAAACTATTTGAGATATGAAATTACTTAGCATTACAAATATGTATATATATTTATAATACAGATATTTTATCCGAAACATATTTTTATAAAATCAATAACTTTCAATATATACGCAATTATATGAATTTTTTTAACTTTTTGGACATTAAAGTTTAAGTATTGCGACCGTAAAAAAAAACTAACCTGAAATGTTGATGGATGTCGACGTCTCATGACCCCCCGAACCCTAAAAAATAGTCTTTGCAATGCCGTCTCTCTGTGTGTCTATAAAAACTTAAAATTAAGGGTATATTACTGAAGGGCGAAAAGAGAAAAATTTGGTATTCTCAAAATCTGCTTAAACGATTTTGATTAAAATTCGTATCTAGGCGTTGATTAAGATTATAAATAAACTGGATATTTTCATTTTCCTATGAAAATGATTTTTAGGGTACATTACAGAAGCGTTAATTTCCGTATCTCCACAACTATTGGAGAAACTAAACAACTTATCATTGCAAAATTGTAGGACTATTAGAAATAAAAAACTTTTATTTGACATATATTTTTATAAAAACAGCAGTTTCTGAGATATTTGCAAATATATTAATACACTTTTGTGAGCTTTAGTTGTAAACATATACTACTTAAGTCTTAACGCAATAATACTCCAATGCCATAGAGTAATTAAATATAAGTAAGTATCTAAAAAAAGTATGTTATTTTTCCTTAAATCTCTTAGGAGAAATGTTTGCATAGCAATGATCTATCTCCATTTTAGACTCAATAGTCAATATTTACATTTTTTATTGGTCAAAATGTATAAATGAATAATTAAATATCAATGCGATGACTTGAAGATCTGCAACACCATATAAAATGTTAAAATTTTAACCAGAAATCGAAATTTTAATACGAAGTGTTGACCCTTGTGGAAGACATTAAACTGTTTGAAATGCTCTTAGGTGGACAAAGATGCGCCTCTTTTCTCATTGATTCTATATCATTGTATATTATTTTATGCGTGTTCTTATGTGGAGTGGTGATGATACAATGTACATTATTCCGTTCAGAAATCTTACGAGTTCATAGAAAGAGAGAGAAAGTCTGTGCGGTCTGCCGTACCATTTATTTTACGGTCGCAATACTTAAACTTTAATGTCCAAAAAGTTAAAAAATTCATATAATTGCGTATAGATTGAAAGTTATTGATTTTATAAAAATATATTTCGGATAAAATATCTGTATTATAAATATATATACATATTTGTAATGCTAAGTAATTTCATATCTCAAATAGTTTCGGAGCTATTTAAAAAAATGTTAATTGACGCATCAGACCGGAGCCCTTAAAGCCATTTTGCCGAAATATTGAGGGTAGCCATTTTGTTTGGAATATGTATTAATTTATATAAATGAAATTTAATCAAAATCGTTAAAGCCGATTTTGAGAAAATCGACTTTTTCTCTTTTTGCCCTTCAGTAAACTACCCTTAATTTTAAGTTTTAATAGACACACAGAGAGACGGCATTGCAAAGACTATTTTTTAGGGTTCGGGGGGTCATGAGACGTCGAAATCCATCAACATTTCAGTTTAGTTTTTTTTACGATCGCAATACTTAAGCTTCAATGTCCAAAAAGCTAAAAATATATATATAATTGCGTATAGAATTAAAATTATTGATTTTATAAAAATATGTTTCGAATAAAATATTTGTATTATAAATATATATACATATATGTAATGCTAAGTAAATTCATATCTCAAATAGTTTCGGAGCTATTATAAAAAATGTTAATTTACGCATCAGACCGGAGCCCTTAAAGCGATTTTGCAGAAATACTGAGAGTAGCCATTTTGTTTGGAATATTTATTAATGTTCATAAATGAAATTTAATCAAAATCGTTAGAGCCGATTTTGAGAAAATCGACTTTTTCTCTTTTTTCCCTTCAGTAAACTACCCTTAATTTTAGGGGTAGATATCCAATTCCAAAAACCCCTCGGGGCAACCCTATGAAAACCCTAGATATCAAGTTTCAGCTCAATCGGTAAAATAGTTTAGGCTCTATTTGGAGGTACAGACAGACAGACAGACAGACAGACAGACGGAAATTCAAAAACCACTTTTTCGGATTCAGGAAGTCATGAAACGTCAAAATTCATCAAAATCTCGAGTTCGATTTTTTTGACGATCACAATACTTTCTCTACCTGTAAGATAGAGAGAAAGTAAAAATGTAATAAAGAGCGAATACATGAATAATACAGGGAATTATTTAAAGGGCTTTATTACACACTGAACTGTAACAAACATTTAGTGTATATTATATATAATACAAAACAATTTTACACAACATATTTTATATGGATTTTAAATTGGGTCTACAAAATAAAGTCTTAATATAGGGTAATGTGTGAAGTTATAATATCTTAATTTATTTAATGCTTTGTTGTGGTGGGTGCACTTATTAAAATAATATGGAAATTAAATTATTTATATTTAGGCTATATAAATAATATAGTTTAAATATGTATGCATATATGTTTAGGTACAAGGTAATTTTTTTAAATTACTTACTAAGAAATCGAATAAAAACATTTAATATATATCTAAAATATGTAAAATGTAAATTTTAAGCCCAGAACACACTAAAATGTATTAAAAGCTATGTATTAAAATAAAATTAAACTTATCGCTAGATAAATGGTTAAACTATAATACATTGACGTGTACCAATTAGAGTGAAAGCATAACATTTAGCTTTGTTTGTTTGCTTGCTCCTTGAGGTACTGTGGTAATAATTTCCGTCACTAATCATCTTAAAATGTCCTGTTGTAGCACGAGTAGAACATTTATTTACTTTTTTTTGAAGACTATATCAATATTTATAAGAATCTACCTCAATTTACATAACTGAGATATTTAGCGTGAAACGTCTTTGAAGATGAACAAACTCCACCTTTTCGTGGATTTTCTTAGATTATGACACTCGGTTTTAAATAGGCCATTATTTGTTGTTCCTCTCTGGGATAGAATATAGGTTCTTCCCTCTTCCCCTCCTTTGAAAACAGGTGTGATTATTCTAAAAACGTAGACACCAAAGCTGTTTATATAAATATTATATTTCATACTAAATTCTTCATCTAACTGAAATGAAATAATAGTAAATTTTACCTTGAGTGAAATGTAATTCCTTTTAAAGGTTTATTTTCAAAATATACCAGACTGTTTTTATGATCTCTTACAACAAAATTTTACCTTGACAATTGGACTAGTTATTTAAACACCAAATTCCAGGTGTTTTAAAAATCACTATACATTTTACTTATCACTTCAAATAAAATATAGACATCTTAAAATTAGTGCACAATTGTGTAAAAAGAAACAGAGATATAGGTTTTTCCCTCATAATCATAATTAGTAGATACTAAATAATACTAACCTGACCTTGGTATCTTTCACCAAATGCATCTAATGATAAAAATTCACGGTACCTATGCCAAAGATTATAGTTTTACTAAGAGTATACTTGATGTTTCTTAGAAGATTTGTCGACCACTTCTCTACATCAAATTTGAAGTCCGTTGACGGTAGTAATCTTGGGCGTGTTCATTAATCTCTTATCCCTCTCTACTTGTCTGCACTCTCTTGCAACGTGGTCAATCTTATACAGCCACAAACCCTTGCTACAGTGTGGGCTACAGCTTCATTCAAAAACCATCAAAGTACACACTTACTTATTTTTAAATTACAATTTTTAAAATTCGTGTGTCAACTTATACAAAATTTGTTTTGTAGTATTAAGTTAAATCCTGTGATTATTAACGACCTTATTATCAGTACTAGTAATGAGTAGGATGGTCTTTGATTAAGTGTTCTGCATAAGTGACAATTTACTAAGAACTCGAAGTCTATAACTTTCTGAAGTGAGTGTAGGCATGGTATACCCTTCTTCCACCTTTATAAACATTGCCTATAAGTTGGTGAAAACAAAATTATTTTCATTTATTTATATCTTCTAGTAAAAATTTAAAAAAATAAAACCACTCGTATCTCTTTGAGTTATTTATTTAATTGACTTACACTTGCACTTTCTGAACTGAATGATTATATCAGCACACGAGAATTTCTTTGAGTAAGATAGAAGGGGCTTAACAATTTTGCCGGAAAGGTATTTTCACATACCTTCCAGTTTTTTTTTACGTGCCACAATCGACATGGGATAGACGATTGTGTTACGGATTTTTATCACTTAAGAAAAATCAGTCGACCTCGGCTGAGTTTGAAGCCATGGACAACGTATCCTTAGGCAAGCAATTTATCCCAAGATCATTGGGGTCAACTTATTTTAGAAGACTTCAATTTAAAAAAACCACTCAGCCATCTATTCATTCAATACAGTTCAAAAAGACATTTCATGATTAAGCTTTTCAAATCAATATTTTCAAAGTCCATTTCTTTTAATTAAATGAAAAAATCCCTATATTTATATTATAAAAACCAAATAATCATGAATAACGATATAATGTACCACAAACCAAAATAAAAAAACTAGTTAACAAATAACAATATTGTGTGTGATTAAGAATTACGTAATTTGATTAATATTGAACAAATTATAAATCTAAAATTTGTTTAATTTTGCATATTAGCCTATAATTATTTTTAATATACATTCCACTTGAATGTCCTGCTGGACTAAATTTTAACATCACATATTCATTACTTTTCCCTGACTATGACGAATAACAAAGTAAAAGAAGTAAATTTGACCCAGTACAACTTGTAAACCGTAGGGATTTGAAATCAACTAATCACCAATTATAAGTTGTAACCATTCACTTGCTCAGAGAGTGTAAAAATATTGTTATGATTTATGACCTCCACGTGGCGAGGGGATATATATGTAAACCACATGTAAAACCATTCCTTCTGGATCTAGCAGATATTTAAACCTAGACCATTACTGACAAATCAGCATTTTATTGCAGGAATGAGGCTTCACACAATGATCTACTAACTAGACTGGACTAGACAAACGCAATTAAAACAGTGAATTTTAATTAGATTCACCAAAACTCACTTAGAGAGAGTATTGTAGGCCACATCGTTGTTTTATTTTAAACAGCCCATTCATCAGATGTCAAACTTCAGCCTACCATGTGAGAGTCTAAACCAAACTTTGATGTGATTTTTGTTTTTAGCGTTATAGTGTATCTAATATCTCATTTAATCACGATTAGATCAAATCTTAATCCTTTGGTTCCCTGAGATTGTTCTGAGTATAGCACTTCTCTCATAGCTTGTAGACGTGTATAGTTTTGACTTTGCGCCTTGCAAGAATAAGCCAATTTTACCTCCAGTCGATATCCTCCAAGAAGTTGACACTTCTAACGTAAGGTAAACAAACATTTGTGGTGAAAAGGAAAATCATGTTTCTTGTCAGTGAACTTGTCCCCAATTCTCTCTAAGGTCCATGGAACTTGCCACTTTATTTTTATGAAAACATTCCTCCCTCCCCTATTTGTTGGTCAATCATAAGATAAAATGTCGAATAGGATGTGAAAGAAAGTATACAAAATAAACAAATAGCACTTTTTGTCAAACCATTCGACTTGGTTTTAAAACAAAACAGGAATGAATAATTTAATCTTTTAAATCAGATAATACATAAAGTACGCCATTTACTTGAAAAGGAAAAATCATTTAAGTATTTATTAGGTAAATGGCTGTTCCTAGTCATCAAAACCACATCAAATATCCTCAACCAGCCTACATTTTTTTTGTTAGATATAAGATTATATCTCACACCAAAATGTTCTTATATATTTAACAATTTAAAAAAAGTGTGCTAAGTCTTAAAAAAATTATATGAATATATACAATTATTTCATTTTCAGCTACTTTTAATGCAAAATGTCGTTTTGATGAAATTAAGGTATTTGATTGTAATATAAATCTATCCTAAGTATCTAAAAAAATACAGTGCATTCCTGTTTATTGGGACACATCCGGACTAGATCAAATTGGCCCAACTGCCCCAATAGTCAAAATTTTAGCCATTGATTTTGATAAAAAAAACCTTCTAACAGAGCAAATAAAGTATGTATAAAATAAAAGGAATGTAGAATACAAAGAAAGAACACTCTAAATTAATTTATATTGGTATAAACATATGTTTAAAAATAGATAAAGCTTGAAACAAATAAATATATAATGTAAATTTGTAAAATGAAGATAGAGTCAAAATAATGACTATGTCAAGAGGTTACACATTAATAAGGTCCTTGCTTTGAAAAAATATATTAAGTGTACACTGAAGTATTTTCTTCATGGACTGCAACTGTCCAAAGTTGAAACAAATATCTAACCATGATAATAATAGTACAGGGGGAATTGTAGTTTCGCTAATATTTTGTGTTAATTTTTATTTGTTTGTGGGAAGATGTTAGCTATGGCAATAAAGATAAAATACGACTTGTTTCCATTCCCCCTCCCTCCTTTACCACCCTTTCCCTTCACCATTTTGAAAAAATGCAAGCTAAAGCAGGTTTTTTGGCTCTTGCGTGTTAACCGTTCATTTTGGCAAAAATCTTAAACTTTGCATAAGATAGGTCTTAATATATTTGTTGATAACTGGAACCATCTGGCCACAATCAAATAGACAAGTTTTGTATTCAGATTCAATTCAATACGAATAAAGTAATCATTTGTGATTATTTGGAGAATTTATCTTTACCAAACTGAATGTTAGGTTTTTTAATTAATTTTTAGCACCACGTCTTTCTACCCCGTTTGGATTATACGCTTAATGTTATGTTCTTTTATGCCTTCTTGTAGTAGAAGATAATTTAAAATTGTACTATCAGGTCATTTTTGTGTTGTAAATCAATGTAAAATTTTAAAATTTATCGTATGAAAAAACTTCTTAACAATCAATGCATTATTTATCATGAACAGCTGTCCTATATCATTATGTTCATTACATTCTATCTTTACAAAATTTGACAAAGTGCCAGTTTATGAACAACATAAATTCCAGTAACAAACTCCCCCCCCCTCCCTCCATCTCTAATTCAAAGTCCTGTTCAGAGAATTAAGTCTTTCTTGATTTATTGTTGAGCTCAGCCTTGATTTTTCAATGGTCATCTCTGATAAACATCTCTCACACAAGCAGCCCGTAACTAGGATGACTGAAACCTTCTGGAGTGTATGAGCAATGTTTTTGTAAGTTTTACCAATGTCGAACTCTGCCAACCCTTTATTCAGTCGTGCACATTGGTAGGTGGGAAGTTTTGCGTCATCTTGGTTCTCAGCAGCCCTACTTAAAATTCAATCTCCATATTATTTGAATTGAAGTTTTTAATCAAGAGCTGGATGCCATATAATGTGTATTTATTATTCTTGAACATCATGACTTTCCTTACACTGCTTATTGACTGTTTACTTTCTTGTTAAAACCTTAAGTCCAAGACTTGCCAGAGATCATCTAAAACAGGGTAATAGGTGAATAACTTAATTTCGTCTTGTTTTATATTGAAAATAGAAGCTGTGTCAGGATTTTCATCCAGAAATACAGATACTTGTCCTTTTCTTGTTTTTGGTATCTAAATGCAGTTTTTCTTGCAGAATTTACTTTAGTGCACATTGTCTCAAAGATTTGTGAATCGTGTTTTATTCAAACTAAAGCTTCACACAGGTTTTATATCAATGGCATCACACAGATCTATCGGTGATGACTAAGGGTTTTCTGGCTCTAAGAATCATCTGAAGGTTTTGCTCCATTATTTATGAACATTCTATATAGTTCAAAGATTGCATTCACACAAATATACTTTTGACTGTGGTTCTCACTTAAGTATCAGCTGTATCTTTAAAAGTAATTTATATTACTTCAATAACTGACATTAACAGTTCACGAACAGCGTGATTAGCCTAAAGAAAGCAATCCCACCTTGTGTCAGAGAAAGACTACCTCCTCAAACACACATTGTCAGTTTGGGCTACCTTCAATAAAATTGTCGATAAGCTAGATAGTGCAAGAAATATATAAAATCAAAGGGTTATTTTTGTTTGATGCACAAGAACTGACTAAAGTAAAACTCAGAAAAATGTGCGTATCAATATACTGTAGTTTAATATGGATCTATTCATTTCCTTAAATCTAGACAATTCTTCCATTCAATCACCCGTCATAGTGGAAGGAAGCACTCTAAAAGAACAGAGCTACATTTTCCAACCTAATGCCAATATTTTCACTGATGCTTTAATTTAATTAAAATGCATTTTGGTTTGATTTCTTGAAATTATATAAGCCATTAAATTACATTATATTCCTAAGATTCACTCCTAATGCTTGGATTCTTGGTGCTCAAGGTAAAAAACTGCTCCCATGTGACGCATGGACATACTTAGTACTCACGTGACTTGACTTCTTAATGCTATCAACCAACACAATTACTTTACAGTTCAAAATTTCCTTTTTTTTATTCTCAGTGTCATTTGGGATTCATCTGCACCATCCATGAATATACCACAGGGATTTTTATAAGGATTTTACTAGTTATTAAAAGCTTGTCAAAGCTAGAACAAATTTTTTGAAAACGTTTACCACAGCAGGTTGCCCTTCAGAAGTGGAAAGAAATGACAATCAGTAGTGCCTTGTTGAGCACTTCTACAAAGAACAAAACACCAATAAGAATGATAGTAGTTTGTGCATCATTTGCCAAGAATATACCAAAGAGTGTTCATGAAGCTACGTCTGTCAACACGGGAAACCAGCTGAAATAAATAGGAGAGTTATTAAAGGAAAAGGATATTTGAGTCAGGTTAAGTGATATCTCAGTTTCAACAGACCTTCTTGACACAGTTTCCTAGGAAATGAAATATCGCTTGCATTGCCTTATTAATAAAAATATTAACCAAAAAAGACAGCAAGTTGACTTGAGAAACGCTCTTGCTGATCTAAAGTTATATTATTTATTTAGATGCGGGCATAGCCATAACTAACAAATATAAAAGCATGACTATTTAATCCATCAAGATTTTAATTGACTTGATGAAGTAAAAATCGAAATATTTTAATAAAACAAAACTATAAAAACGAATTATATAAAATATAGCGTACAATAATATTGTGGAAGAGAATAATCCCCTCAGTATAAATATCTTTTAAGAAAATTATCCTGATTAACATACTGATGTTCATTTCAACAAGCACTATAGAAAAATTAACTAGACCAAGCTAGTTTTGCCAAGTTGGCAGCACTTATACTGGCACAAATTATGAAACCTATATCAATATTTAGTTCTGAATTGATGCCACAAGAATATCTTACTCTTATAATTTGACCGTTATAGTTTTCATGTGAACACCAACAGACGTAAGGTGCTGCTAACTCACGTAGCTGCACCCATAATGTCATAAATTATGAGACTTTTTCCTAAATTTAGTGCCAAATTTGTGCCACAAGAATATCCAAATCCCATAATTTGTTCCACTATAGTTTTCCAAAAAACACCTAGAAACAGATGATGTTGCTGGTAGCACCCATAACGGAACAAATTATTAAAGCAATATAAATTTTTATTGCTGAAATTTTACCACAAGAATATATTATTATCTTAATTTGTGCCACGAAAGTTTTCATCAAATGCCAGAATACGCTAAGTGATTTGGGTTCTGCCAACTTTACAAGTCACTATAACTAAATTAATAAAACCAACTCCAATTCCTTGTGACACCATAGATTCCATTAAAACACCTAAAAACGTTGCAAGGTCATGCGGTACCTCCCATTTATAGCGAGAACTTTTGTGTGTTGACTCCTCTCTTTCTGTGAAAAAGTTATGATGAATAGACCATGTCAGGGGTGGACCGGCAGAATTCAAGCTACCAAAAACTACCAACATTACAACCCTTAACATGCATTCATAGATACTATTGAAGCTGAGGAAAGAAAAAAGTATTGCTATTTATATTACTAATATATTAATGTTAGTCCCGGGACATTTCAACCATATTATATTGTTTCAGTACACTTAGGTCAGCCTATACTTTCACTGAAATGAGCAAACATGTTTTAAATTGTTAATAAAAGCTGGGAAATATTTTAATGTTTGTAAATGATCCTTCACCCACTACTTTGTAGATTACAAATCTAGTAACCCACAGTATTCAATAAATAAATGCTTATAATAATCGCAAAATCGCAAAATGAAATTTAGACACGGGAATAGAACCTTTGACGCTCAGTTTAGTAGCCACTTAGTTCAAGTTTCAATTGAGAAATTGTTTAGAAAACAAAAACTAATGGGACTATTTTATATATAATGACATTCTATTTATTTACAAATTATGTTTTTGGGCACCCTCAGACCACACTACACTCACAATAGATTGACTGCTGAATACGATAAGATCGGGGTTCAATCTCTGTCGAGTGTACTGAGGCTGGTTTTCCCTAAAGGGATTTTCTACTATCCCTCCACGCAAATTGTGGGTAAACTTCCTCTTAATTCAATCTTCCTAATCCTTGGCACATTATTGTAATTAGTACATAGGCGTATAGCCCGAACAGGAAGTAAGACGGGGTGGTTATAAAAACTCTATCGTATAATTTGTGCCTACATGTTTTGTGTGGATTACATGGCAAAGCTATAATATTTCATAACGACAATCATAGCCACATATAAATATTATATTTTTAAATTGAAAAATACACATGGACAAGTGAATCAAACCTGGGACCTTTGGATTAGTACGCCCATGATATATACCACTGAGCTATCCAGGAATCATCCCGTGCCCATGGATCATTCTTCACTCATATTTTAAATGAAACCCGGTAGTGGGTGTGTGGAAATCGTCAGCTACATATGTGTGATCAAGTAAGATCACTAGCTTTCAGATAATGTGGACCCCTTTGACTTGGTAGGCACCCACTGTTTTTAGGGGTTTCCTCAAAAAATAATGCGCACAAATAATAGCAGTTGGATATTCTTGTGGCACAAATCAGCACAAGATATTGGCATAGCCCTTCAGGGTTTCTTTTCGTTTAGGGTGCTGCCAAATTCATGGACCTGGCCAAGTCCTATATACAAAGACAAGTGAGAAACAGCTGTAGCACAATCGATAAATACGATCTAAAGTTATGATTAAGTTGCTTATATTCTCAGGAAATAAATATTTAAATCACCTAAATGGAAGTTTGAATTAAGACTCCTAAAATAATAAATCTCCAACAAACTACTGCAAGCCTTTTGCAAACTATTCGTTCAGGACAGCAAGGAAATTCAAAAGAAGAGAAAGGAAACTTCCATCGGTCGCAAACGTTTATCTACTGATGCAATACATTGAACTAGTCTTATAGGTCACAAAGTCAAGTCTCCTATATCAGAACAGACTTCACTAATGACCGTGACTGTCTCAACCAGTTAATCAAGTGATGACAATGATATATATATCGCTGTCCTCTTAAAGAGTGTCCTCGTCATTGTCGTCACTGGATTTTGCTGGTTGAGACAGCTATACATCGTAATATATATAAATTCTTCTGTACGTGTGTTGTCACTGAACTCCTACTAAATGGCTGGACCGATTTTGATGAAATTTTTTGTGTTTGTTTGAGTGGGTCCGTGGATGGTTGATTCACAATTTGACCCAGTAGGTGGCACTGCAAATGGGTTCTAAAGGAATTTTTTATTTAAATTTTAAGGAATTTTTTTTGAGGGGGATTTTTTCACCCCCCCCCCCCCCCCAACTTCCCCCAGTATTTAAATAATGAATATAATATTAATAATTTACCGTTAAAAAAATCATAAGTTCATCAATAATTGACCGTTAAAAACCTTCTGAAAAGCTCATGAATAATTTAACTTCTGAGAATAATTCATAGTTATGTTTGTTTTTCGATACAGCGGATATTTGTGGAGTGTGGGCGAAATGCAAAAATGAAAATATGTTTTATTTTTATGTTGTTTGACAAACACTAAATTGTAATATTTGTGTTACTCACTAATTGGAGTTCATTGTGAATTTGTAATTGTGATGATCACATAGTATTTGTTTTACTATCGAAATCAATTATGCCACCTAAACGAAAAGCCAACGTTCGGGCAGGACAACGTCTGTGCCGTAGTAGATCTCATTTTACATTTTTACTAACAGCAATAATTATAATACATTTAATTTCCTAATTGTACTCAAACATAAATGTTTCTAATTAGAACAAATATTTTAACCAGTTGACATACATTTTGTAAACCAACAAATAAGAAAATAAGTGCATATATCCTAATTTTTACGACAAATGTATATTATCTTACCATTTCTGTTAAAATACACAAAAACAAATATCTTAAAATTGGTTTCAAACTTTTTTTTTTATAAAACATACATTTATGAAATAAAGCTATAAATTCGTTTTTAATGACAATTTTTAAAGATGGTGGCCATAATAAGAAGTGGAAAAAATGACAAGTCGATTTTTTACTTCTTATAGTGCTTAACAACTTCCCTCAAACTAATTACAATTAACATAAATTTTAATCAAAACTTTTTTTTTACATTTACATCTGTGAGGCTACTATAAAGGACTGTCTTCATAACCTTTATGCATAAAATAACAACTCAAATGTATATGCCTGGCCTTCTGGTTGGTCACTCACTTCACGATATTTATGTTTCGAGCGTGCGTGCCATATATATATATATATACACACACACACACACACACACAGTTTGTGGTTCTACCACGACATTTATTTTATCGATTAAGTGGCAAGTTGGCCAAAATAAGCCAGATAAATATGATTATTTTTAAATTTTTGTTAATTATTAACAATTTTGACATTAATTGTTCAAAATTGCTTAAAATCACTGATAATCGCTAAAAATGAATTCAGACTAAATACTTGTTTAGTTTCTGTTTTTTTAAATTTGATCCTGGATAAATGGATGCCCTGATTAACCAGGGCCTCAATTAATCAGAATCTACTGTAGCTATGTTTTAGTGGAGCAACAAAAAATCTAGGATAATATCAACAGTTTTTTTGGTTTTTATAATTAATAGCTGTCATTTTTAAAAGTAATACTATAATGTGAGAATATTTCTCTTAGGGTGGGAGGTCCTCTTAACCATTTGTTCTAATAAACGTTTGACTAAAAAGGATATTTTTTTTTTCGCAGTGGCATCTCAGGAGATGATGCAGAGGTACCCGGTCATAGTATTCATCCACGGCGAGTCTTACGAATGGAACTCTGGTAACCCTTACGACGGCAGCGTCCTCGCCAGCTACGCCGAACTGGTGGTCGTCACCCTCAACTACAGGCTTGGGATATTGGGTAAGATACAGTTACAAATTGAATTTGTACCCATTGCCTCTATCTACGTTATGAATTCTCTATAAGGAAAACCTTTTTTCGCTTTATAAGGTAATTGTATTATATTCGGAAGAAGGTATAGGAAAGGTAAATAGAGACATATAAAAGGGACGAACACAATATGGATTTTAGGATGAAACGAAGAACACAGCTCACACTTTACATTGCTGCCATTGGACAAAGAGGTAATGGTTGCCTCTTAAAGAAAATCGATCGTCACCACCCAATCCCCCGACCTAGGTTTCATTCTATCGGAACTCATCAGGGAGGAGTGTGAAGCGCGCAACGCAACTTCCTAAAAGAGGAAACCAAAAACCTCAAAAGGGAGAGAATGGAAAATTTGTAAAGAATGATAGGACACATAGACAGGGACATGTAAAAGGTATAAAAAAAAGGACAAACACAGGAAAAGGACAGTGGATGCGAATATATAATGTATCTCTTTAAGGAAAACCTCTTTTCGCTTTGTGAGATAATTGTATTATATTTGGAAGAAGGTACAGGAAAGGTCAGCGTATAAAACCCGAACGGTTAGTAAGTCGCGGTGCTAAATATTATTATTATTATTATTATTATTATTATTATTATAGGAAAGGTGGATGGAAACATATAAAAAGGGGAGGAACACAATATGGCTTTTACAATGAAACGAAGAACACAATTCACACTTTACCTTGCTGCCATTGAACAAAGGTAGCATTGTCCAGTGGCAGCAATATAAAGTGTGAATTGTGTTCTTCGTTTCATTGTAAAAGCCATATTGTGTTCATCCCCTTTTATGTGATTCCATCCACCTTTCCTATACCTTCTTCTAAATATAATACAATTATGTTATGAATTCGATAGACAAGGTTATGCCATTATATTGATGATGGGGAAATCAGAAAGTTAAAGTGATTATTACTAGCTAGGGAAATTAAGATTATTTGGAGGACTTGGAAACAAAAAGCTAAACGGCAATTAAGAAATATGTATGAAGGCTAATTGATAAAATAATTATTGGTAAAATGACTAGATACATATAGGACTAACTTATTTCAAATCAAAAACATGGAAAATATTTATAACAAAAATTATTGCTATATTTCTGAAGTTTCAAAAGTGGAAATTAGCCTTTTGATGCCTAATGTATTTATAATCTACTGTGATACATCACAAGTCAAATACGGGATGCCCATAAATTACTTACGCTACTATAAGTCTCAATAAATTGAGTAATATAGGAATTATCTTAAAATAGTATGTATTATTATTAATATTAGTACCACGTCTTACTACACGTTCGGGTTGTACGCACTTACACTAATGTGTAATGGTAGGGTGATTGTGAGATGAAATGTTGGACTTACAGCTTAACGTGGGATCCAAACTACGGTGGAGGCCTGGCATTCCTCACATTCACAAGTTGTGATTAATACACGTCTTGTCAGAGGTGAAGGAAGGGTTTGGCAATCAGATAAATCTGTGCCGGGACCGAGTATTGAACTCCAGACCCCCAGCACAGAAGTCTGACACCTTACCCCAATACAGCCAGGTGACTTAATAGTATGTAATTAATAACACTACTCAAGACATTTTATTTTGATTTCAGAAATCTCATCAAACCATTTTAAAATAGATTATAAAATAATGAACATTATGGTTTATAGTGGGGTGAATAATTTATGGAAACAAGTACAATTTCACATCTGCTCCCATCACCAAAGTAACAAAGTGGGAAGGAAGGTTAAAATGCCTATCTTTCCCTCGATGGGCTGACTTTCAAGTCCGAGTAATCAAACATTTGCTCGAGCTAGGAATAGCACGGAAAAGTCGTAAGGTATTACCAGAGAACTCGATCTCTTCTCTTGGAATTACTTAATCAGCGAAGGTATAGCTGGCTGCTCAGGCAGTTCCTTGGAGTTGGGAAGTAGTAGCGTATTCCTCATGATCTTGGTTGTCAGAGGCGCATTGACGTTCTGATTATCCAATTTTCTCCGCGGAAACAGGAATGGAGATTATCCTGGTCCCTGTATTCATTAGTGTGGTCTTGAAATAATGTATTGGGATCCTGATGCCTTAGACCCCACATGTGAATGTGCCGTTCATTCAACTGAACCAGGCTTGCAAATAAGCACATAATATTTAGAGCCCCACCAAAAAATCTACAGGCTCACTTTTCTTAACTGATTCACTGCTTATAACCAGGCTGGCGTGATTTGATTTGTTGAAAAACCAGTTTTGAATACATTCTGTTGGTTCAAAGGCTGTGATAGATGGTCTATTCATAATAAAAATCATTAAATTTCTTGTTGTTTCAAATATTGGCATGTTTCTGTGGTTAGATTTTATTTGATTAATACAACTGGATCCAGGTTCACACGCTGTTGTAGACACTGGCACTGTTGCAACAGTTGACAGCAACACACTAAAAATCTTGAAAATACGCCAAGTCTGATCTAGTACGTAAGTGATATTGGAATCCTAGGCGCCCGCGGAAATAATTTAGAAGCCAGGGACATGTGGGCGTCTGATAATTTTCATCCCTGAACTAAATCAGTTATCACTTAAATTTACTAATAGCAGTGCATTACGCTGTAATATTTATTCCTCATCCTTCCGTTTTGTAATTTGTCACTCTTCAGGTCACCTTCCGTCTCATCACAGCTAAGCTAAAACGAGGGGGTGAAGTATGTTCCTCGACAGCCACGCTATGTCGGGCTTCTACTGTAATACATTCAGTCAAGTGCTCAATTCATGATATGGGGGCTGGTTGCTAAGCTTTCCTCTCTATAACTATGTTGGACTAAGCGATACATAAGTAGTATAATGGCTCTAAAACAAATTCCAACTCAATAATATTTGAAGGATTTAAAATATATCTAGAATTCTCGAATCCTACTAAGGATTCGGGGTATTTCAGGTTTCTGTGGTCTCCTCCTTATGATCATTCATCTTCAATACAAACTACACAAAATGGCTGCCGTTGAAATAACTACCTCTTTGTTCATTTGTCATTGTTAAGTGAATATTATGTCAAACTAATCCCAATACCTTTACACTTGAAAGCAATACAGTAAGGAGCCTACATGATGATAAAATGTATTCCCTTTCGGGATTCTAATCCATCATTCTCTTGACACCTGAACGAACATTAATCGACTGAGAGCTATTATTCTTACTGACAGGTATGGCGAAAGGGTGGGCGAGCAAGAAGTGTGGGGGAGGGGGAGCTATTGTGCTTGGCATTACAATCTCATGTTAATATGCCACGCCAGCTATTGGGAGGAAGGTAAAGTAGAACGTCTTAAGGAGTTCCTTTATCAGGTGAACGTGCCATTATTATTATTTTATTTACAAAACTCTCTTCAAATTCTATGGGTATCGTGGAAGTGTTTGACATTACAAATAATAATACTGTATAGGCCTATTTGTTTTTGGGTTAAAAATTAACTTATGGGTATTTTAGTGATGACTGATTTTTCAAAAACTGAAAGTAATTAAAAAATATAATCAAGAATTTGGCTCCAAATCGGTATTTTGGAAATGTTTTACATGAAAATTAACACTTTATACCTGTTTTTGGGGTTTTTGAGTTTTTTTGCATTATAAATAGTTATGTTACGTACTATGTTTCTCTAAAGAAAAAATCGTACCATAGTAGTTAAAAATTGACTAATTTTTTTAATAGCTTAAATGATTTGGATCAAATGGGTATCGGGGACTATCTTACATCATAAATAATAATGTATCTTTATTTATCTAAGATAAAATAATCTAAGGATAGATTACTTATGGAAAATTACATCAAATTTTTTTTGTTTAATTGCCTTTGTAGATTTAATTTAGAAAGGGATTAGTTCTTTTTTCTAAATAAGAGTACTGTTTATTTTCACAAATAAATAATTTAATGGTATCTTACAGTTAATTAATTTTGAAAATTTGAATTTTGTTGAAAATACTTGAACAATTTGGTTTAAAATCAATGCATAAAAAGCGTTTATTTTTTAAATCAACAAGATGATATGTTTGTTTTTATGAGGAAAATGTTTGTTTTTATGAGGAAAATATAATTAATGGTATTTAACTTAAAACCTATGTTTGAAAATAATCTTATAAGCTATAAAACACAATATGAGAAAATGTGTGGTATTGTGTGATGTCATTTATTTTAATCAACACCTATAACGTATTTATTTTTAATTTTACATTAATTGTGACACAGACGTCTTAGACTATGTGAACAAAAAGTAAGGAAACCCCAATACCAAGAAGTATAGAAACCTAAAATCTCCCTTATACCTATGTATTTAGAGTAACCACAGGTTGTGCACTTTAGGTGTATTTTTCTTCTTCATATATTCAAATCTTTACATCCTAGACGACTTACTACCCGTTCAAGAGCTCACAATAAAAAAAATAGCTTAAATTTGGCATAAGCCTACGTACTTAGGGAAACCTTAGTGTTTTTACACAGTTCCTGAGCCTAATGTTTTAAGCACAGTAGTTTTAAACAGGTAGTTCTATAAAGATGGTGTGTAAAGAATTGATGATTTAATCTCTGTGTTAGATTATAATAGCACAATTGTACCTCGTACATATATTTTTATTTTTTTACCACTGCCATCCTTACTCTTTTGATAGCGTGACCACCACTTTGGGTAGTTATAACAAAAAAATAACAATATTTGGAATTTATCATACGTACTATTGGAAAGGTGAAGGTTTAAATCTTTTTTTCTTTACTTTTACAAATATTACAAGCATTAATAATTATATCTTGGAAATATTGACTTGTAATGTTTAAAAAGTATTAAAAATATTGTTCACTATCATTCGATTCTGTTGAATATAGTAGTGATTTGTTTTCTTTGGAAATTTATCACCAAGAAAATTTTCCAACGAAACAAAGACTACACAAGACTACTAACTTAACCCGGGTAACACCAGGAAATCACGGGTAGCTGTGTTATAAAATATGTAACGAAATTATATTCGTCAATACAAAAATCAGCATATACCCAAATGGATAGTAAGACGCAGTGCTAAATAAATGGTACGGCAGACCGCACAGACTTTCTCTCTCTTTCTATAAACTCGTAAGATTTCTGAACGGAATAATGTACATTGTATCATCACCACTCCACATAAGAACACGCATAAAATAATATACAATGATATATAATCAATGAGAAAAGAGGCGCATCTTTGTCTACCTAAGAGCATTTCAAACAGTTTAATGTCTTCCACAAGGGTCAACACTTCGTATTAAAATTTCGATTTCTGGTTAAAATTTTAACATTTTATATGGTGTTGCAGATCTAAAAGTCATCGCATTGATATTTAATTATTCATTTATACATTTTGACCAATAAAAAATGTAAATATTGACTATTGAGTCTAAAATGGTGATAGATCATTGCTATGCAAACATATCTCCTAAGAGATTTAAGGAAAAATAACATACTATTTTAGATACTTATATTTAATTACTCTATGGCATTGGAGAATTATTGCGTTAAGACTTAAGTAGTATATGTTTACAACTAAAGCTCACAAAATTGTATTAATATATTTGCAAATATCTCAGAAACTGCTGCTTTTATAAAAATATATGTCAAATAAAAGTTTTTTATTTCTAATAGTCCTACAATTTTGCAATGATAAGTTGTTTAGTTTTTCCAATAGTTGTGGAGATACGGAAATTAACGCTTCTGTAATGTACCCTAAAAATCATTTTCATAGGAAAATGAAAGTAGCCAGTTTATTTATAATCTTAATCAACGCCTAGATACGAATTTTAATCAAAATCGTTTAAGCAGATTTTGAGAAAACCAAATTTTCTCTTTTTGCCCTTCAGTAAACTACCCTTAATTTTAAGTTTTTATAGACACACAGACAGACGGCATTTCGAAGACTATTTTTTAGGGATCGGGGGGTCATGAGACGTTGACATCCATCAACATTTCAGGTTAATTTATTTTTACGGTCGCAATACTTAAACTTTAATGTCCAAAAAGTTAAAAAATTCATATAATTGCGTATAGATTGAAAGTTATTGATTTTATAAAAATATGTTTCGGATAAGATATCTGTATTATAAATATATATACATATTTGTAATGCTAAGTAATTTCATATCTCAAATAGTTTCGGAGCTATTTAAAAAAATGTTAATTGACGCATCAGACCGGAGCCCTTAAAGCCATTTTGCCGAAATATTGAGGGTATCCATTTTGTTTGGAATATTAATTAATGTTCATAAATGAAATTCAATCAAAATCGTTAGAGCCGATTTTGAGAAAATCGACTTTTTCTCTTTTTTCCCTTCAGTAAACTACCCTTAATTTTAGGGGTAGATATCCAATTCCAAAAACCCCTCGGGGCAACCCTATGAAAACCCTAGATATCAAGTTTCAGCTCAATCGGTAAAATAGTTTAGGCTCTAGTTGGAGGTACAGACAGACAGACAGACAGCCAGACAGACAGACAGACGGAAATTCAAAAACCACTTTTTCGGATTCAGGAAGTCATGAAACGTCAAAATTCATCAAAATCTCGAGTTCGAATTTTTTGACGATCACCATACTTTCTCTACCTCTAAGATAGAGAGAAAGTAATAAAAAAACACAAATAAATATAATTCACTACAAGATATATTTTTACTTTATCTCTATCTTACAGGTAGAGAAAGTATTGTGATCGTCAAAAAAATCGAACTCGAGATTTTGATGAATTTTGACGTTTCATGACTTCCTGAATCCGAAAAAGTGGTTTTTGAATTTCCGTCTGTCTGTCTGTCTGTCTGTCTGTCTGTCTGTACCTCCAACTAGAGCCTAAACTATTTTACCGATTGAGCTTAAACTTTATATTTAGGGTTTTCATAGGGTTGCCCCGAGGGGTTTTTGGAATTGGATATCTACCCCTAAAATTAAGGGTAGTTTACTGAAGGGCAAAAAGAGAAAAAGTCGATTTTCTCAAAATCGGCTCTAACGATTTTGATTAAATTTCATTTATTAACATAAATAAATATTCCAAACAAAATGGCTACCCTCAATATTTCGGCAAAATCGTTTTAAGGGCTCCGGTGTGATGCGTAAATTAACATTTTTTATAATAGCTCCGAAACTATTTGAGATATGAAATTACTTAGCATTACAAATATGTATATATATTTATAATACAAATATTTTATTCGAAACATATTTTTATAAATCAATAACTTTCAATATATACGCAATTATATATATATTTTTTACTTTTTGGGCATTAAAGCTTAAGTATTGCGACCGTAAGAAAAACTAACCTGAAATGTTGATGGATGTCGACGTCTCATGACCCCCCGAACCATTAAAAATAGTCTTTGCAATGACGTCTGTCTGTGTGTCTATTAAAACTTAAAATTAAGGGTAGTTTACTGAAGGGCGAAAAGAGAAAAAGTCGATTTTCTCAAAATGGCTCTAACGATTTTGATTAAATTTCATTTATGAACATAAATAAATATTCCAAACAAAATGGCTACTCTCAATAATTCGGCAAAATCGTTTTAAGGGCTCCGGTCTGATGCGTAAATTAACATTTTTTATAATAGCTCCGAAACTATTTGAGATATGAAATTACTTAGCATTACAAATATGTATATATATTTATAATACAAATATTTTATTCGAAACATATTTTTATAAAATCAATAACTTTCAATATATACGCAATTATATATATATTTTTAACTTTTTGGGCATTAAAGCTTAAGTATTGCGACCGTAAGAAAAACTAACCTGAAATGTTGATGGATGTCGACGTCTCATGACCCCCCGAACCCTTAAAAATAGTCTTTGCAATGCCGTCTGTCTGTGTGTCTATTAAAACTTAAAATTAAGGGTAGTTTACTTATTGGCAAAAAGAGAAAAAGTCGATTTTCTCAAAATCGGCTCCAACGATTTTGATTAAATTTCATTTATAAACATTAATAAATATTCCAAACAAAATGGCTACCCTCAATATTTCGGCAAAATGGCTTTAAGGGCTCCGGTCTGATGCGTAAATTAACATTTTTTTAAATAGCTCCGAAAATATTTGAGATATGAAATTACTTAGCATTACAAATATGTATATATATTTATAATACAGATATTTTAACCGAAGCATATTTTTATAAAATCAATAACTTTCAATATATACGCAATTATATGAATTTTTTTAACTTTTTGGACATTAAAGTTTAAGTATTGCGACCGTAAAAAAAAACTAACCTGAAATGTTGATGGATGTCGACGTCTCATGACCCCCCGAACCCCAAAAAATAGTATTTGCAATGCCGTCTCTCTGTGTGTCTATAAAAACTTAAAATTAAGGGTAGTTTACTGAAGGACGAAAAGAGAAAAATTTGGTTTTCTCAAAATCTGCATAAACGATTTTGATTAAAATTCGTATCTAGGCGTTGATTAAGATTATAAATAAACTGGCTACTTTCATTTTCCTATGAAAATGATTTTTAGGGTACATTACAGAAGCGTTAATTTCCGTATCTCCACAACTATTGGAGAAACTAAACAACTTATCATTGCAAAATTGTAGGACTATTAGAAATAAAAAACTTTTATTTGACATATATTTTTATAAAAACAGCAGTTTCTGAGATATTTGCAAATATATTAATACAATTTTGTGAGCTTTAGTTGTAAACATATACTACTTAAGTCTTAACGCAATAATTCTCCAATGCCATAGAGTAATTAAATATAAGTATCTAAAAAAAGTATGTTATTTTTCCTTAAATCTCTTAGGATAAATGTCTGTATAGCAATGATCTATCTCCATTTTAGACTCAATAGTCAATATTTACATTTTTTATTAGTCAAAATGTATAAATGAATAATTAAATATCAATGCGATGACTTGAAGATCTGCAACACCTTTTAAAATGTTAAAATTTTAACCAGAAATCGAAATTTTAATACGAAGTGTTGACCCTTGTGGAAGACATTAAACTGTTTGAAATGCTCTTAGGTGGACAAAGATGCGCCTCTTTTCTCATTGATTCTATATCATTGTATATTATTTTATGCGTGTTCTTATGTGGAGTGGTGATGATACAATGTACATTATTCCGTTCAGAAATCTTACGAGTTTATAGAAAGAGAGAGAAAGTCTGTGCGGTGTGCCGTACCATTTATTTTTCATGGGGGTTTTAATTACCATTCAATTGTAAAGTCACACAAATTGAACGTAGCATTAGGTGAATTTGTCACATAGTAAATGAACTTAAGATACAAAACTTCAATATATTGTTTTGAGTTACATTGTAAAAAACTGTATTCTCACCACAAATAACATGTCAATATAAAATTAGAGTCTTGATTTTTTTAAATATTTAAAAAAACGGAGAAATATTTCTCTACAAATGTTTCAGATCTTATTATTCTTGTGAAGATCTGATTTTTAATCGATATCTCTAGTCTGTAGATGGCCGTAAATCAGAGAATTAAGAGGGATCTTACTAGTGAAGAATGTTACAAGTGAATGGGTACTAAGACGTGGTGGGAATAAAAATATCTTTATAACTATGTCAAAATTACATTGTGGAGAGAGAGGTTATATTTGAGGTTTAAGGTAAAGATAGTAATCGAAAGTTTGAGAGTCCTAAAATCTGGGGTTAAGCCTTGAGCTACTCCCATGTCCTAGTATTTAGTGTTGCCAAACCCTTCCTTCACCTCTGACAAGATATGTATTAATCACAATTTGTGAATGTGAGGAGTGCCAGGCCTCCACCGTGGTTCGGATCCCATGTTAAACTGTAGGTCCTCCATTTCATCTCACTATCACCCTACCATTACACATTAGCGTAAGTGCGTATAACCCGAACGGGTAGTAAGACGCGGTGCTATAATAATAATAATAATAATAATAGTATTTAGTACACTGGACTGTTCCACTTCATACCTTAGCCAACCACCTCCATTAGAGGACCCTGATATAAACTGCTCAGCTCTACGCCATATTAGACTTAACGTCCCCTTCACGTTGACTGACCAATCAAATCAAGGCTCATATGGTACACCCAAGAGATTAAACTGTCAAATAGTGGTTCTCAAAATAGGCAGCTTAGGTCAGGACGCAAATACTTACTATCATCGGCTTAACAAAGACCATAACAGTGAATTCAATAAAAGCTCGAACTATATAAACTTAAGTTGAGGCATTACAATCGTATTATTTTGAAAATGAAGGAACACTTTTACAGAGTGACGGAAATATTATCATACCTACTCTTGGAGTAGAGTGCACAAAAAATTTAAAATTTGATCAGCCCGTTTCTAGTCATATAAATAACGAGGAAATGACTGAACAAATTTTGACAAACGACCACTCATTTTGACGGTCAGGAGTCCAGGATGTCGGGAAAAATAGTAGTTTTCCACGAATACCCGATTTTCACAGAAAGTTTTCAGTTTTTCATTCTTTGTTTAATCACCATGGAAACCGTTGTTTGCTACATGGCTGTAAATATCTAAATAGAATATATCTCTATGGCTAAAAAATAATAACTCAATCTCTATTTGTTCGTCCGAATATATAACCATTTTCCCTTTGGATGAATATTTCTCTTTGGATGCTGCATTTAAATTGGGATTGATAAACTGGGGAAACCTTTATTTTTTACTAAAATATTGTTGTTAATTCTCATTTAAATCAATGATTTTGAGCATAATTTAAAAAATAAAAGATTAAGTTATTAAGTTCGTAAAAATATGTTCAACTTTTGTTCCAAGCATAATAAAATTATGTTTAAATCTATTTTGATATGTATTATAAGATTAAAAAACGATAAAATGATCTTTAATAGTGTTTAAAAAATGGCATTTTAACTATCTAAGTATGAGTTTTGGTGTTCATTTTTTCATAAATGTGTTTTGATGTTCATTTTATTCAAATCATGGGTTTTGATGTTCATTTTATTTAACTAATGGGTTTTGGTGTTCATTTTAACAAACAGTAACATAGTGTAAATAAGAAATATATAGCCAAAGCTATTATCTATGTTTTTAGTGAGAATTACTCCTTCTAGAATCTAGATATCATATTATTAAAATTGAAAAATGACACTTGGACACGGGAATCGAACCCGGGACCATTGGCTTAGTACGGCAATGCTCTTACCACTGAGTTATCCAGGAATCGTCCCATTCCCAGGATCATTCTTCAGTCATATTTTAAGGCAGAGTCTATGATAGACCTGCGGAAATCGTCGGCTCCAAATGTGTGATTTTATTAAGATCACGAACTATCAGATAACGCAGCCACCTTCGACTCGGTAGTTGGCTTAATGCTGTCACTTGTACAATTATTATAATTGTAAGAGACCCTGGGCACGGGACGATTCCTCGATAGTTCTGTAGTGATAGTATTGGCGTACCAAGCCAAAGGTCACGGATTCGATTCCCGTGTCCAGGTATCATATTTCAATTTTCAGAATATGATAATGTAAATACATATTTTAATTTACGTTTTAATTTTACTGCTAGATTTTGAGAATATGATATTATTTAAAAGTAATTTTTTGTGTTCCCCACATATATTTTCACATTCTTACAAATACAGTAAGCTCAGTTATGTTTCCATGTTGATACTTAATTTAGAGGGAATGATATTTCCAAGAACCGTAATGTTTTGTGTTACACATCTATATTGTCACATTCTCTCTTTATATCTGACACTCTCTTTTCTCACTTTCCCCACACACACACACACTCACAGACTTTATAACACACTATCTCTCATATAATATTCTCTCATTCTCTCCGTCACACCTTATCCCTCTTTCTCTGTGTGGGCAGTGGTTCATCTGTAGAATCATTATTTGTATACATCACCATGGAAACCATGATTTGTGTGAATAGTTGTATATGGATAGATAAAATATTTGCCTTTGGTTAAAAGTATTAACTAATTTCTACTCGAGTTTTTTGATGCCACAGATAGATATAGAGCTGGAAAGGGGGTTATTTTAAAGTTCTCATCGTGGTTTGAATGGGGAAAATAAACGTTTTGATTCAAATTAGACATCAAAAGATTATGTAAAGCTTATAGCCTTTGACGAGTAAACTTTTGGCTAGAAAGTTGAGTGAAAGCTTTTAATAAAGATCTTTTCCCAATAAAAAGTAAAGAATACATTTTAGTTAAATGATCCGCAGAAATTGCTTAAACAATCCACTAGTAACTATTTAAATCTCTATTGTTTGAAGGGCTAAGGCTTCAGGATATAAATAATATAGTATATCAAATTAAAACTTTCATAATATCAGTTTTTAACGACGGCATTCAAGGTCTAGGGATGAAGAAAGTTGTTTTTAGGAAGAGATATTGTAATGATAAAAAAACAGTGATAATTTACAATTTGGAAGCTCACACCCTTGGGATACCCACATGATTGATTCAATCATTGATGTTCATGTTGCCTATTCTACAATAATTTATGATAATCTAAAATGTTATTCAATATTTGGATAAGGTATAAGTTGTTAGGTAATAGGTAAGATACAAGCAGTTAGCACTAATGTTGGTTTCTTATGAGAGTAAAAAAGTACTGCCCAATTGTTTGGTACCCATCCGTTTTTAATGTGTATTTTTCTAATAGGAAAGTCAATTTAAATCATTTGTCAAAGTGGTGAAACAGATATACATTGCCGATACCACAGAATTTGTTTTTCTTTGAATGTGTCATAACGGATTATATGCACGTGCACGCACACACGCACACACACACACACACACACACACACACACACACACACAACTTGTTCTTATTTCGATCTTGATTTCTATGCTTGATCCCTTTCCACAAGCCACATATCCTCTTCGACCTTAACCTATCAGTCACACAGTAATACCAACCAAACTCGACCCCTCCCAAAAACTCTTTTGGTCTAACGTACAAGACCCGCTGTCTTGCTTAGTATCGACCGTGGTGAGGTTCAGAATTAAGCCCTATTGAAGGCTACGTTGGACAGACCGACCCATCCTCTTCCAACCCTCATCTTAACCCCTACCCTCCAATCCCAACATCACACTCCTCCATCGTCCATCTTGACCCAGGGTATATCTAATTTAGTTTTCAGGGATCTTCTGGTTTCATAGAGATAAGACTAAATTCGATCTGAACCAAGAATCGCTTTCATTCTGTCTCTGTCGCCACCAACAATCCTCCTCTTTGCCACTTCTCTTTTCTTTTTTATATATCTCCTTGGGGAAGATCTCATTAGGTTTGTATGCCTCCGTCTCTTAGGTACTTCTTATTTTCCGGCTTCTTCGTTGTTCTGGCTGTTACAATCTTGTGACTATTTTAAAATCATTCCCACGCTACACACGTGTCGACTTTATTAGTTCAGTTTTTTTTTTCATTCTCTCAGTATCTAGCCTTTCCCTGATGCTATCAAGAATTATCTATCACTTTTGTTGCTCTCTTTTCTGGTTTGGTTTTTGTTTCTAGATATCCAATTTTTTGAAACTATTACTAAAAGGTCATTCTATAAATTAAAAAAATAAGTAAACAAGTAACTTACTGTTACTTTTTGATGATAAATAAAAGTAATTTTACCCTGCTTTGATGGCCGCATGACCTAAGGCATCACTCTCACAATAAGCTGGACTGTCAATGAAAGGGATATCGGGGTTCAAATCCTGTTTGAATGTACTGAGGGTGTTTTTATCTGAAAGGTATTCCATTCTTCCTCCACACAAATGTGGATACATTTCCTATAAAATTCAACCCTTTTCATCTCTAGCTTACTGCCGTAACTATAAAATAAGTACTATAACTCCAACAGGTCGTTAAGTTGTAGTACTAAGAGAATGTTGTTTTAAAGGGTTTTTTTCCCGCCGCATTTTAGTACCCGTTCGGGCTATCCGCATATACGCTAGTATGACAGGGATGAGCTAGGAAGAATTTAGAGAAAATGTTTCCATATAGGGACAGTGGGAAACCATTTGGTGAAAAAGAAAAGCCTTAGCACACCCATATGAGATTAAAACCCCGACATCCCCGTTGTCAGAAAGCACAGATAAATTAACTTTACATAGAGACTGCGTGCAAATTGACGTAGGTATGTAAAAGAATAGTTCTCAAAAACTATCAACACACAAGTTTCAATTCATTGGTATTAAATAAATGTTCGTGTAAAGGAGACAACAACTCAATTAATTTAAATTATTAAGTTTTACAAATTAAAACAGTTTTTTTTTTGCCATGCGTCCTATCTAATTCAAGTGATCCCAAGACCACATTAACTAATTTAATTACATGGACTGAGAAAATTAGATTTTTAAGAAAAAGGTATGCTCCAAACTATTATTTGTACCCTTTACCAGTGCACTTGTCTAAGAACGAAGTTTTGACTTGTCACGAATGTTGAGCATTACATAAACTCTAATAATATATCTCTTATAGTATTGTATATTCACACTAAGTGTAAAATGTATAAGTGAAATATAAATTTAAACTAAGGATATTAATGAAACATTTCTGCATTCTCTTATAGATAAATATTGAGGTCGTGAATGCTTTTGCCCTAAATAATATGATTGATTTTGATGTTCTATGTGACCTAAAACTTTTAAAAGTACGGTTTACAATATTCCTTCTGTCCCTTTGTATGACTGTCTGTACATTAATCTACAGCCAAAATGGTTTGACAAATTTTGTTCAAAACTTGATATTAAATGATTTAACTAGCCCGATCGTGGGCTCAAGCCATGAAGTTTTTATTTCTATGATCATAGCTCGAGAAAGAATCGTTATATTGAATTAAGGTTTAAAATTATGAACTGCTTACTTAGCGCTGAGAATCTAAGCTTCAAAATATTTATAAAATAATCCTAACCATTTTGTTTAAAATGGGTAGTTAGAGATTGTTTTACATGGTAATTAAACATGAAACACTTGGTTTAGGGAGAAAATTTATTAAATAGCAGTTTTATTATGATTAATTTTGAAAAAAATTGATCTTGTTATAAAGTGGTTTTGAGTATTAATGTTCAAAATTGTATATAAGAAATATTTTTAACTAAACACTGTGTAGGATAACTACTTTTTTTGAAAGAGACTATCAAAAACTGCAATTGACCTATAGCTGATTTAATAACCTATTCTATACTAAAATATTAAATGAGAAAGTATCTCAGATTTTGTCCTAACCATTTATATTAAATATCTTGAGATTATGTATATTTGTCAACAGAATCTGCCAAGAATAACGTGAGACCTGCTTCGGTGGCCACATGGTCCACGGCGCTGCCCTCGAAGTAGACTAAACTGCCGATCATAGGGGAGATTGAACTTAGAATTTTGGTCGTGTGTACTGAGGTGATTTTTCCGAAATGGTTTGCACTCTCCCTCCACTAAAATTCGGGTACATTTCCATTAAATAAAACCTTCCTAATATCTAAACCCATCAGGGTAATTATTACATAAGCATATAACCCTAATGGATAGTAGGACGTGATGCTAAAAAGTAAAAATAAAATAACGTGTGGAGGGTGAGTATTTAGTTGCACGGCTGCTGGTGGACCCGTGGTCTATGGTATGAGTCCTGCAATAGACTGAATTCCCATTCACAAGAAGGTTAATGTTCTAATTTATTACTCTGGTTTTCCTATCCCTTCTCTAAAATATAAACTTATCTATGGTGCGACACAGTCTTTCATAATTTATCAAATATATCTCATAGCTTGAAACAAAATTTTCAAAAATATGTTATGGGTATAGGCCTATCACCATACTTTGATATGTTTTATTCGAAAAAAAGAATGTTTTTGATTACTCATATAAAACACTCTTGGAATTGATTTTCAGCAAAAATTTATGAGTTTTATTTTAATTTTCAAAATTCATAGGCCTATACAAAACCAAATATCTAATAATTATTAACTATACTGTAAAATACTTTCATATATATTTATTTTAGACAAAATCATTTAAGCTATTTTTGAAAAATTTCAAAATTTGAAATATCATAACTCAGTAAACTAGCCTTAATTTAGATTTCAAATTAAAATAATGAATTTGGCCTTGGGGCAATTAATGTAGAGTTGTAATGAAATATAAAAACGAACGTTTATAATATATTCCCAGACACAAACATAGCTTAAAATAGATATAGGCCAAGAAATAATTTGTAAGGTTCACTAATCGAGTATGGAGGAACATGAAACGTCAATATTCATTGTAATCTCTACTTTATCGATTTTCACTATTAAAATATTTTACTTAGAGATGGTAAAAAATAATGTTATAAATAAGAGGGTGTAGAAATATAGAATTCATCCTTAAATGTTAAAAAAAATGGATTAAAAACGAACAAAAATAAATCAGTTCAATTTTTATTTGAATTCGAAGGCATTCAAATTAACTTATCATAATATAAGCTTATGCATGTATTTTCTTAAATCCTTATTGGTGGGATTTACCAAACAAAATGTTTTAAACACTAAACAAAAAGTAGTTTTAAGATCAATAAACGTTTTTCTTCCTCTCCCAACTTGTAAAGTAAGTTTGTAAAAGTTAGTGACCACATTTAAAGATAGAACAGAAGGTAGAGTGAATATGTGTGTGTTGTTTTGTGGTCGCAGGAGCTGAACTCGAAACTCCCTTTCTAAATCCATCCCCCTCCGCCTATCCACCCTCCCGACTACCACGATGTCTGGGAGGGAAAGGGCAAAGTCCATATCTCTGTGGGCACCCTCCCCCCATCTCACCCCCCTCCACGTCTCTATTCGACCAAAACACCAACTTTACCCGGCTCTCGCCTCTTTTCTTCTCCCTTGATACCAACCCTTACTTGTACTTGGTATAAAAAAAGAGAGAATGGTCAAAATAAGGCGGGAAGGTAAAATCACTGGGATCCAGGGCTTGTTGGCTCCTTTAGGATTAGATGACTGGCAGCCATTTAAAAGCACGACCTGTCCACGAAGCTTCAAAATTAACTTTGAATTTTCACCACAAACTATTTCCTAGCACCCGCTTTGATGGTCGATTTGTCAAAGGCAGTGGTTCCCAAACTGTGGTTCGCGAATCCTCCGGAGGTTGTTCATAAAAAAAAATATTTTTTGTGGGGAAACGTGTTTAATTAGCACTCAAACGAAGTGCTTTGATACCCTTCACGACTTCATGGTAGAAAATCAGCTTTCTTTGGATGAAAATGTAAAGAACGTGGTTATAGAACACGTGAAGGGACTTGGAAAAAACATCAGAGAATATTTCCCAGCCATGTCCAATATTAGCAATCCTCCACATTAGCTTTAAGTGAAAAAGAGAAACTCCTTGAAATTTCCAAAGATTTTGAACTAAAGAAAAGCTATAAATATTTGTCTTATTTGGTTTCTGGTTAAGTTTAAAGGAAGATTTCTCATTATTAGAGAATAAAGCTATTACAGCTTTGTTACCATTTTTTCTACATAATGGGTGATAAAATTTTCTTTATATCCCTATTTAAAAATAAATACAGAAACAGGCTCAATGCTGAAAGTGCCTAGATACTTTATTTATCGTCTGTGGTTCCTGACTTTAAAACCTTGTGCCATCCAAAGCAAGACCGTCCTTCTCACTATGTCACATGAAAAGGTAGTAGCTGTTAAAACTTGTAGACAATTTTGAAACTTAAATCGACATGAAATTTTGTGATTAAAGGAGGATATTTCAATTATGTCAATGCAGAAATTTCCAGTACCACATAATAAAAAACATGTGAAATGTGATAGTATTGTGCCAGTAAAGATAAGAAAATGTTACTACAATAGGGCATACTTTGCTTATTTAAATTTAGTTTTAATTTTTTTAAACAAATATGCAGTTATTTGAACGTGTATTTAAGTAATTTCAATATTATTCCATTATATTTGGTAGGGTATCTCAAAGTACATACCAAGCTATAATAGGTTAATTTAAAGGTATTACACATGTTGATCACAATTAATTACTAAATTTCATAAAAATTAGGTATAAAATTAAATGAGTGGCTATGACAGGGGTTCGTGCAGCTCTGATGTCTGTGAAAGGGTTTCGCGAGTCGAGAAAGTTTGGGAACTAAGGCTATATATCCATCCATCTTCCAATGACGGGGAAATTGAAGCTCAAATACCGGTCAGGTTTAGTAGGGCTGTTTTGCCGAGGCGACTGAATTGTCTCCATTCAGACAGTTTTCAAATAAACGACTTTAACAAAAATCCTGATTTGTATCCACTGTAATTTTAGCATTATATCCACAAAATCCTGAATTGTATCTATTCTGAATGGTCTCAATTCAGACACTTTCTTAAACAAGCATCACAAATAAAAAGTCTGTTTTGTATCCATTCTCATAATATCCACAAAATCCTGAATTGAATCCATTTAATTGTGGTGCCGCTTGTCTGATAGATGGCAGCAGCTGAGACTCTCCTTAACTCATTCCGTGTTTACTAGAGAGCAGCACTATCACTAAGTTAATATAATAAAATAATAATTATTCTTCTTTTCTTTTAAAATAATAATAAATGGGTACTTTAGAAATTATTGGTTTTTAAAAATCATTATGATCTAGTTTAAAATTGGTACATGGGAAGTATTTCCTAAAATAAACTATTATTTTAAATAGTTTGAAAAATGTAATATTTCAGGATCCCAAAATTTATAAAAAAATTTGCTTTGACACCTGAAAGGTTAAGTTTTGTTCAGGTGGGTTCGTTTATAATATTAAAAATTATAACTATTGCTTATTAAATACGTTGGTGTCATGTTACGACATTCGTTGAATATTCATGTTATAAATAATACCATTCTTCTGTGATTGATCAGAGTGTTTTTTGATTTGTTTGGATTATATATAATTTATTTTAGAATATTAATGTTGTTATCATTGAAGATTTGTTTTGTTTCCGTGTGTAGAGATGGCAAAAAATATAAAAATTGTCATATGATGACAAAAAATACAAGGAATCCCGCCTCTTTGTATACCTACTATTATAGAAATAAAGATAAGTACTTAACTTATATGTTTACTTGTACATAATCACTTTTAACCATAGTCTCAAGAATTCCCTTCAAATAACAAGATGAATTTTATAGTTTAACAGTTAAAAGCAAAGATTTTGATATTTAAACACTGACCACTTTCTTAATTCACTTCAGCTCGATAAATGGCTAGGCATTTCTACTAATATTAGGCCTAATGGGAATAAATTCACATTGTCTGAACATGTAAGTTTATCTCTTGCGGAGAGTGGTAAATATAAATACTAATTACTAGGGTTTTCAATTAAAATTAACAAAATTATCACATACAATGTAGGCCTGTGTTCAAGTTGAGAAAGCTAACCTATAAATAAGGCTTATTAATCTAACTTCAACCCAGGTAGCCCTACATTATAATCTGTGCTCTTGACACAGGTGTTGGTAGGGGTCCTGGAGCACCTTAAAAAAGTGTGTAAAGCAAGATTCTTCTTAAAAATTTAACACTATTATGGTCAACTTAGAGTATTTATCATTTATTTTACTTTTTACTCACTCGCGACTTCTTGGAGAGAGGAAGTATTGTGACAGTAAAAAAAAAATTCTATTCCATATTTTGATTAAAATAATATATAGGCACCGTTAAAAAGAAAATGGCGTATCTGATTTTTCCGTAAGAGTCACATGGATGAATGGCTATTTTTTTCATATGTGGATTCCTCCGGTTGTTTTTATATCGAAGCAACGGGTGTTTAATTATCATCGTGTTTATGGATGGTACAAATGCATTGCAGGTCCATCACGTCGCGTTTCCCCCTCCTCTCTACATACAGCATACCTTACTCTCACGTACAACCAATAGGAATGAAGAGTCAACTGACTCCCCTTGAGAGGAGGAGAGTTTCTAGCTTTCCAGAAATCTAATGTCCTTAAAAAACTTAGAGACTTGAATTTGTAAATTCAAATTGATGTAGTGCAATGAAAAGCAATGATATAATAATAAAAAAATAAGAATAAAATCTACAAATTAAAAATATACCCTTTTGTCCAGACATTTTTTTCCAGAGAAGTAAAAAACCAAATTATATTGGATATTTAAGGAGTGTTGTTGATCCAGTTTCCGAGGCATCTCAGTTATGGTAGAGTTTATTTAAGTTTTGAATAAGTTAGACTATTCTCTCAACCAACCCCACCTTCAAATTGAGAGTCAGGCACACTATCCTTTCAAACAGCCCCCTACCTTTATAGTAAGAATCAGAGTTTAGAGTCAGGCACCCTATCCTTTCAACCGGCCCTACCTTTAAAGAGAGCAAGTCAGAGGTGAGAGTCAGGCTCGCAATTCTTTCAACCAGCCCTACATTTAAAGTGAGCAAGTCAGAGGTGAGAGTCAGGCACGCAATTCTTTCAACCAGCCCTACCTTTAAAGTGAGCAAGTCAGAGGTGAGAGTCAGGCACGCAATTCTTTCAACCAGCCCTACCTTTAAAGTGAGCAAGTCAGAGGTGAGAGTCAGGCACGCAATTCTTTCAACCAGCCCTACCTTTAAAGTGAGCAAGTCAGAGGTGAGAGTCAGGCACGCAATTCTTTCAACCAGCCCTACCTTTAAAGTGAGCAAGTCAGAGGTGAGAGTCAGGCACGCAATTCTTTCAACCAGCCCTACCTTTAAAGTGAGCAAGTCAGAGGTGAGAGTCAGGCACGCTATCCTTTCAACCAGCCCTACCTTTAAAGTGAGCAAGTCAGAGGTGAGAGTCAGGCACGCTATCCTTTCAACCAGCCCTACCTTTAAAGTGAGCAAGTCAGAGGTGAGAGTCAGGCACCCTATCCTTTCAACCAGCCCTACCTTTAAAGTGAGCAAGTCAGAGGTGAGAGTCAGGCACCCTATCCTTTCAACCAGCCCTACCTTTAAAGTGAGCAAGTCAGAGGTGAGAGTCAGGCACCCTATCCTTTCAACCAGCCCTACCCTCAAAGTGAGAGTAAGAGGTGAGTGTCAGGCACCCTATCTTTTCAACCAGCCCTACCTTCAAAGTGAGAAAGTCAGACGTTACTGTCAGGCAACCTATCCTTTCAACCAGCCCTTTAAAGTGAGCAAGTCAGAGGTGATTTAGTCACACTATCCTAGCAAACAGCCTTAACTTCAAAGTGAGAGTCTGAGGTGAGAATCGGACACACTATCTTAGCAAAACGCGATGTAATGGACATGCGATATAATTGTATACTTATGCCGCTTCATTCCTATTGGTTGTACGTCAGAGTATGGCTAGCTGTGTGTAAAGAGATGGGGGAAACGTGACGTGATGGACCGATATCTCTATAACATAACTGGATGGACATACACATACACATTGCCAAGGACTAAAGCGTGACGTTCAGGTTTATCATCTGCTACACTGTGGGGGGGGGGGGGGACAGATTTAACGGTTTCTTTCAATGTTCTTATGCGAAAACATGTATCTGATGAATAAAAGTGTTATTGTTTGAAAATAGTGAAGTCTTAAACCACACTTTCCTGAAGAAACGTTTACTTTAAAGGATATACAATTCAGTTTTACAGGTAATACTGTACAAATACGAATACAATCATTAACATATTTAAATATGTATTTATCATCAATGTCGTTTACAGTCTGCCAAGACTACACTTATATTTAAAGTTGGTTATTAGTTTGTATATTGGTTTCAGAAACAATAGTAAATTGAAATTTCGATTCATATAATGAATAAGGTATCTTAAAACTTGATTACATTTGTTTAAATGCAAACTTTGTATCGTTACAATACATTCAAACTATTACTTAGGTTATAGGCTTGTATAAAGTATTATTATATTACAATTTTTTTTTAAAGTTGGCTCATATCTTGTATATTGTTTTCAGAAAAGATATTATGTTGAAAGTTTGATAACTATAATGAAAAAAGGTAGCTAAAAACTGTATTACATTTTTTGGAACTACATACTTTGTGTAGAAGTCTTACGTTAAAATGATAATTTAGGTGATAGGGTTGTAGGAAGTAAAGTATCTACTAAACCCTGATTTTAGTAATAATCCCAATCTGTAAGGCTTTATTTCGTACCAGAAAACTATCATATATTTTGGTAGGATAAACGACCATTTAAAACGGAACTAGAAATTTTCCTTCTGGAAGGTCTTTTATCCTAACTAAACGCAGCTATAGGGCAGGATTCTGGTACGAGATAAAGCTTTTCACGTGAGCTTCCTTAAAAAATCATATATATATATATATATTAGGCTACATCAACTTATTTAAAGAAAAAACTAACCAGTTTCAAACTTTGTTATGCTCTTCAAAGCTTTTACTAACATATGTATTTTATTTAACTAATCACACCTTGATGTATCTCATATATTCAATCAAATTAATGGACGATTTCAAAATGCCACATTGCCTTGTATGGGTTTAAGAGAGAAAGAGATACCCGAAAGTTTTCTTCTCTCTTACACAATGGTATGCAGACGACAGCTCAAAATTTCATCCCAGATGTCCATCCAGTTATATTATATCAATGTATTGACCTGCAATGTATTTGTACCAAAAATGCTGTTTAATGGACATGCGATGTAATGATGATCCCCCCTCATCAGTTATTTGAGTTACGAAATAACTTACCATCGCAAGGTTGTGGGACTACTAAAGATTAAAAAATTTCAAGCTATTAGCAATAAATATATTTTAAAATTGAGGTCTGGTAGATGGTTAGTTGATTTTTATGTTCTTTGGTGAACCAAGATTTTCCTCTTTTTTCAACATGCTTAAGTAAATGTGTATTTTTATCTATGTTCTTTGGTAGAATGTGAAGCCCTTTTTTACACGCTCTCAACACCTCGTAGAGAAAATATTGGGATCGTCTAAAAAATTGAACTCGATATTTTGATAAATGTCGACGTTTCATGACCCCTTGAAACCCAAAATGTGGTTTTCGCAATGCGGTCTATCTGTCCGTCTGTCTGTATGTACCTCGATCTAGACCCAAGACTATTTAACTATTGGGCATAAACTTGGTATCTGGGGTTTTCACATGGTCCCCCTGAGGTGGTTTTGGAATTGGATATCCAACCATAAAATTAAGGGTAGTTTACTGAAGGTCAAAAAAAGAAAAAGTTGATTTTCTCGAAATTTGCTATGAGATTTTGATTAAATTAATTATAGAGACATTGTTAATAATCATAAACAATATTATAGTTTTCATTTTCTCTTTAAAATGACTTTGAGGGTACTTTTTATTAGGAAAAGTTTCCTATTTTCATCATTTCAATGCCTTTTTGGAAATATGAAATAACTTATCATTTTAATATTGTAGTACTATTAAAAATAAAAATATTTAATTCTGAATATTTTTTATAAAACTAATTATTTCTGAACTAAAAGCAAATAAATATATAAATATATATATATATATATATATAAACTTTATAATGCAGGTCTTTGAAAATTAATTTGTTCTAATGCTCTTTGGTGGACAAAGTTGTTTCTCTTTGCTCAATTTTTCTGTAACATTGTTTCTCAGTGGCGCAGGAACTAGGGGGTACGGGGATAAATTTTCCCCCCCCCCCCAAAAAATTGAGGGAGGTAAAAAGTATCATTTTTACCCTCCCAAAATAATATAGTAAAACTTTTAGATAATGTAAACATCTTATTGAGGCAAAATACAATGTTCACACTATGTTGGCATAATAAAAATTGTTTGTATATTTTTCTATTGTTTGACGAGTATTATTAATCCTATACTTCATTTTCATTCCTCTATGTTATATCTTTGAATAGTGCTCCTTTTATCTAGGTTTTCTATGCCTCGAAATTGAATTGTTTGTTGTTTTGTTTTGTGATTTTGATTGTTATTGTTGAGGTTTAGTTCTTTTTGTTTGGTTTTTTTCATATCTTACATTAACCTTCCCCACTCTTGGAGGCAACAAGACCATACCTGGACCACTATATGTTTATTGTTTTCCCGCCAAGTGTCGCTGGCGTGGTGTTTTTTAGCTTTGTTGATTTAATTGTGCCGTGCACGGAGACTCGATCAAGACAGAAGTGATAAGGTTCCGTGAACCTTCACCCAGAAGTAGTCTAGTTTTTTATTCGTGTGTGTTGTTGAAGAGGACTTCGCCAGGACATTGCCAGTCATACCACATAAAGTGAAGATGAGTTGCCTCTATCCATTTCCTTTCCACCATACAGTCCATTTGTCCGTGTTCGTAACACTGGTCCTCCAGAGGCTTCTTTCGTTTTCATTCAATTGTAAGTTATACTACACAAAAATAAAATGTGCTTGGAGCATACACTGAAGAGATTTTGAAAACTCTGATAGTGATACCAGCTACATTAGCTACTGCAGAAAGAAGTTTTTCAATGCTTGGATGAATTAAAAACTATCTTCGCTCCACGATCAAGCAATGTAGACTAAATCACCTGAGAGGCTCAACAAAATTGAAATTGCAAAACTGGCTAGTTAGTGGTTTTATAGCTAGTAACAAATATAGGACAAAGATGTATGGAAATCTACTTTAATTAAATATTAAATTAATAAAAGGAAGAGCCTTATGTTGTTGAGCCTATCGAACAACTTTCAACAAAACAATTTGCTGATTTATTTAAGCACATTGACAGTGCAATTAGAATCATTGAAGAGAATGGCCATTACATGGATAGAAGCACCAACGTTGCCAGAGAGATCCAGAGTTCTTTGACTTGCTACAAATAACTATATAGAGAGGGAAAATGCTACCCGTCAGTTGAGAAATACCATTTCATCAAAGAAATTGAAAATCGTCAGTCTAAATACCCAGGGCCTTCACAACAGCAAAAGATTACCATTCCAGGACCTTCAAGAAAGCAGGAGCGTACTGACCAAAGGTCTTCCAAAGAGCTAAAGCCTACCATCCCAGGGCCTTTAAGAAACCAAGAGCCTACCATCCCAGGGCATTCAAAAGAGCAAGATCTTACCATCCCAGGACCTTCTAGAAAGCAGGAGCGGATCGTCCAAGAGTCTTTCGAAGAACTAAAGCCTACCATCCAAGGGTCTTCAAGAGAGCAAAATCCTACCATCCCAGGGCCGTCAAGAGAGCAAGAGCTTACCATCCCAGGACCTTCAAGAAAGCAGGAGCGTATTGTCCAAGGGTCTTTTGAAGAGCTAAAGCCTATCATCCAAAGGTCTTCACGAGAGTAAGAGCCTACCGTCCCAGGGCCTTCAAGAGAGCAAAAGCTTACCATCCAAGGGCCGTCAAGAGAGCAAGAGCTTACCGTCCAAGGGCCGTCAAGAGAGGAAGACCTTACTGTCCAAGGGCCGTCAAGAGAGCAAAAGCTTACCATCCAAGGGCCGTCAAGAGAGCAAGAGCTTACCATCCAAGGGCCGTCAAGAGAACAAGAGCTTACCATCCAAGGGCCTTCAAGAGAGCAAGAGCCTACTGTCCAAGGGCCTTCCAAATAGCAAGAGTCTACGGTCTCAGGTTCTTCAAGAGATCAAGATTCTACCGTCCCAGGACCTTCAAGAGAGCAAGAGCTTACCGTCCAAGGGTCTTCTGAAGAGACAAAAGCCTATCATCCAAGGGCCTTCATGAAAGAAAGAGCCTACCATCCTAGGGCCCTCATGCCAGCAAGAGCTTACCGTCCCAGGGCCTTCAAAAATCCAAGAACCTACCATCCCAGGGCGTTCAAGAGAGCAAGAGCTTACCATCCAAGACCTTCAAGAGATCAAGAGCTTCCCGTCCAAGGGCCATCAAGAGAGAAAGAGCCTACCCTCAAGAGCAAGATAGTGATAATCCAGATTTGCCAAATCCCGTTATTTTATCATGCGATTGAAAATTAACAGTAAGCGTACCTGTAGCATTGTATTAATTAGATACATTGATTAAAAATTGTGTTTGTTTACAAATTTCAGGGGATTGAGGATTGACAATGGGCGTAGGCTACCTAATGCATTGTACTAGTTATATAAATTTAAAAAATGACATTCATTTACAAGTTTTAGGTTTTTATTTCCTTTGGAGTAATCCCTATATCACTCATGTTAAAATCATTTCACTTGCATTTTCATGTTACGCAATTATTTATCAGAACCAATCACTCGCGTAGTGTGAGGGACAGCTGTATTACATTTTCCTATTCTTTTTTTTAATCTCAAAAATGTTATCCCCTATAAGAGCACAGGGTTAATTTTACCCCCCCAAATAAAAACGTTCCTGCACCACTGTTGTTTCTACCTAGTTTCTAATGCCGCAGAGTAGGTAAATAACATTATTTCGTTTCACAAATCTTACGAGTTTTTAGTAAAGTGTCTGTTTTAAGATAAAAGCGGGAGAAAGTCTGTGTGGTGAACCGTATTATTTATTTCAATTATTTTTTACAACAATATAATATATTTTTCTCTTTACATATATCTCAGAAAATTTAGGCTAGTTACTATTAAATAATACTAATGAGAATTTTTAGTAGAAACATTTGAAAAAAGTTAAAGCTGATACTAAAACTATATAAATTTACCATTAAAGCTATTGGAAAATACTACACAAATTAATCATTGGAAATGCTACACAAATAAACTATTGGAAAAGACTAAACAAATAAACTGTTAGGCAGTATTAGACTAATTAATCTTCAATAGAATACATAAAATTATATTGATTTAAATAGTAAACTATTTAACGAGACCTAATAGTAACAATGTCAATAGATTTAAATCTATTTTTGGTAAAATACTTCATAAGTAGTCCTAAAATACTATTTATTTTAGTAATTAACTATCTTGATTTACATTTGACAATTAACTTTAGTTTTTATTTTACTATTGAAATTACAGTAATATCTAAAAATATTATTGATTTCAATAGTAAATTATTAAAAATAATTATTTACTATTGAACATGTCGGAAGTTTTTCTTTTTGCTACAAACAATTCAATATTAATTCCTAGAAAAAAAGGTATTAAAATTCAATATTTACTCTAAAATACTATTACTCTCTAATAGTAATTGAAAAATACTATTGGCGCTCTGCTTTCTATAGATATTTTCCCAAGTCATCTTACGAGATTTAAGTAAATGTAGGCCTATCTATTCTAAGGTAAGGGAACGAGAAAATTATTTCAGATCCTTGCACCTATTCTGTTTCTTAGCTTTTGGCTATAACTGTGTGTAGAATTTTTATAATATAAACTACAATAGGTCATAAACCTAATTTATTGAAACGGTCCAATAATACAAATATATAAACACAACTATAAGTTATATTATATACAACTTAAATGGCACTGATTTACTGTAAGAATGGACATCAGAAAGGTTTTGTTTTACTACCGAACACTACTGTGAGTTCTTTCAGATGTATACCCATAACTACTAAAGTCAGGGTGTACCCTCTTATACTCCTATCAGTTATTTTAAAACGACTGTCCCCAAAAATGCCAAGAAAATCAATACTCACGTTAATCTTTATACCAGTAATCAAATCAAGTCAAAGGACGCATACTTCCAATAAATTTCAAACCACAATTAAATATTTCACAAAGTAAGTTGCACTTTGAAGAATGGAGAAGAGTGTACAGGCTCTGATAAATCATTAAGGGTGTACACTAACATTGGAACCCTCCCGCAAACCACGATGACCTCCCAAAGGGATGTGTCACCGATATAAGTGTGTGTTTGAGAGTACGGACACTTGACCAAAGGCAAGAAGGTCAGAACATCCCTGGTTTATGTTGACACTAAGAAGCTACTGGGGGCCTCTAAAAAGGCGAGTGTTCGGACGTAATGGGCTGCTGGTCAGGACGTCCTTAACTGAGATACGACCCCGGGGGTTTTACGGGGTTGGGGGAGTTGATCGTCCTTTTTGGGATACTCTTGTTGTAGATTCCAGCTTCGATCTCTTGTTGAAACGTGTGAGTGAGATGGTTTTTAGTTGGGATAGAGGGAGAGGATAGAAGCTGAAAGATGTGTTCTTACTTCTTGAAATAATGGTGTGCACTGTTCAATTTTTCTATGTTGTTGTTTTTTAACGTAGAGTCTATTTGCTCTTTAAAAGCACTATGAAGGGGTGGTTTCATTAATATTTTCTAGAGAGAGGAATTAATGTCATCTCACTTTTAAGTGTGTGGGGTGAAATAGAGTACGTGAAAGTCTAGACGTATAAAAGTATAGAAAACCCAATGAGTCTTCAGTTCCGAAATCAGATATATATGGCAATGAACATTACTAACAGGTTCAAGAAACTATATAAAAATAGATATATTTGAGTAAATTCTACTTATTCTCAAACAAATTATAATTGTAGATAAGAAAATAACCTATACAAATTGTTTCACTTGACTCACATCAATGATTATAAGTTCTACGGTGTTAGTATCTCAAAAGACTAAATTGGGGGTATTGAAAAAATTGAGGTTAGAATCTCGGTCGAGTAAAAATGGGATGGATTTACAAATGTGATTTATCACTGTTACTGCCCATAACCCCTATTTCCCCCTATTATGTGGGAAGAATTTCTATAAACTTCTTATCTCATACCTTATTTTGTAATTGAGCATTTAATAGCCTTGTTTATCGACGTAATAATTTTATTTTAAAGATTTGCCAGCTTAAAAATTACTTTAATGACTTTCTCCAATAAATGGTTTGACACAATAGTACATAATTTTTCATTTAGTCTATTCTACCTTGTAACAAAATTTTCAAAACTATGATTTTAGCAAACTACATTAAGCTATCCTCAGAAAACAGATAGCCTATTTTGTAGCTCATATATAAAATTCTAGCAATATTGCTATAGAAACTTTTAAAAAAAACCAGTCATCAGTAATCTCCCTTAAATGAATTTTTCTCTTATTAAGTATAAAGTTCTATTTATTTTGTAATTACTTTCCCAGATACATAATCTACACAATAATTAGAAGGGTATTTCAGTAAAATCTAAAAATTTTAGAAATAAGCCATCAGTCCTAACTATTTTAAAAAAATATTTCCAAAAAATTATAAATGGTTATTTATGGTGAGAAAAAATCCTCAGATATCTAGTTTTATCACAACGTTGTGCCCAATTTATATATAAAAAAAGGGTTCAACCATACTGTCCTCAATAAAACTACCCTTAAGTTTTGATCTAGAATTAAAATCAGTATTTATCCTTGAGGTATCTAACATCTATTAAAATTCAAACGAAAAAAGAACTGTTTTGGATGTCGCTTTATGGACAGACATACCACAGGTAGAGGAACAGACTAAATAATTGTAAGACACGATATTTTTAATTAGCAGATAATTTAAACATCAAGCTCTATTATGACCTCTAGGTTGAGAATTCTTGTGATTGTAATATTGTTTCTATATAAGAAAATAAAAACAACTTTTATGCAAATGTTACTATCATAACTATTGATTTGATCTCTGAACTCCGACATTTCGCACAAACATTGTGGAAAGTTAACTACTTTTATGATTTCATGATTTTTTGATAAAAGTTTTTTAATCATGTGAAGACATGTTGATACCATTTCCATTTATTTTGATCTTAAACATATTTTTAAATAACAAATCCATTATTAAATAGCACGGGATTTCCTTACATCTGCAACGCGTCTCAGCGCTCCGGAAATATCCCAGTCTAGCTAACTTCTTCAAATCCGAATTGTATGTCACGTGGTACAAGGAATTAGGTTTGAAATAAACTGAATTGATGGTGGGAGTTGAAGTTTGAAGTTTGAATCTTGGCTGGGTGGTCTACACATATGATTTATCACTCTGGTTTTCTCTTATTTTATCCCTGCTAATGGTAGTATATATTCTCTAAATAAGCCTTTCTATCCTTACCTTTGAAATTAGTCTGTATGCATAACGTGTAATTTATAGTTAAATATAACACATTATTGGTCCCTCATAATCATATCAATGGTTCCCAAAGGATGTCATGCTAATAATCTGCAGTCCTCGAGTTTATTATTTTCTGCCATTGACAATTATATTAACATATACTGTATTACTATTACTATATGATAAAGTAGTTTTTTAAATGTATGTCTAAGTTTATAAATGTATATTTATAAGATCTAAAGACATACTTTTAGGGAAATAAAGTTAAATAAAAGCTTTATTATTTTAATTTTGTTTGTATTGGTGTATTGATTGGCTTATAGGTGTCTACGTAAGGCTGATCATGACATTTTTACTCGATCAAACAAAACGTTATCTTCAAATTAGTAGAAGAAAGGATGATTAGTCTTTGCTACGGTATGTTATATAATTTAGATCACCCAAAATTATAATTTATAACTATTTTGTACGAGAAATCTTGTTTACAGATGTGCCCTTCATTTACTTTGTAAGTTAGCACGCCTACTCCTCGTTATTCCACTATGGTTGGTTTAGCTTAGAACAATGGTCAGCCACCAATCGATCGCGTGCGTGGTAAAACTACGTTTTTAGCATTGAGTCTTACTACCCATTTGGGTTTTACGATTGCTCATGCACTAGTAATGCTAGTGGTTTTAGGGATGAAGAAGGTTATATTTAGAGGAATTATACCCTCATTTGCATGGAAAACTATTTTGGAAAAAACACTCTTAGTACACCCAACCAAGATTCTAACCTCAATCTCCCCGTCATCATCAGTCTATCCTACTACGAGAGTAGCGCGTTAGACCATACTGCCCCTGAAACGGGTTACGTTGAAGTTTAAAGTATATATTTGCTTCATCTGAACTTGCAAATATATCGACTGTTACGGGAAACTATCCCCTTCTTTAGTTTTGGCCAAGACAGTGAGGTTGGCGGTACATTCCTGAATCCAAGTAGTGTGAGTTATGACCTTGAATCTGTGACAATCATGGTACTGTGTGTCTTGTAGGGGCTTACGTGAATGTAGAATAAAGCCATGTGGCATGCAGTGCGTGTAGTAGTTTCATACAAAACTGAGGTGTGTAGAAAGATAGTTTATTATTGAAGTGTTGTAATCTAGTTATTGTATATTTATTTTGTGTGTTTCCTAGTGGATGTGCTTTCAGACAATTAGATATTTATTATTATTGTCTTTATATTTTTGTGCGTGTGTACTATCTGGTAGATAGTGCGGCTGAATGGCTCTCTTCATTATTATAAGCTATTTGTGACGGTATTTATTTATTTAGAGGAATGGCTAGTTCACCTTTATTTTCGTTCAAATTTAGCGGGAATAAGGATGAGTCGTTTGAAGACTGGATTTTTACTTTCGAGCTCATGGCCGCAGCCAACGGGTGGAGGGAGGAGTCATATTCTTTATTTTGGGGGACTATATCTTACTGGGTCAACGCAAACCAACCACCGCTCTCTCACAACTAAGGACAGAAAGTAATGTGAAAAATTGTGTTCCAAGTTGAAGGTTGTTTTTAAAATACTTCTACTTCTAGATTTAAATAAATCGGCGTTTGTTTCACGTTGCCGCCAGACTAATGATCGTTTAACAACAGCCGTAAATGACCTGCAGCGCTAAGGAATGGAAGATTACCTGTAGTTTATTCCAGAATCTCGTGATGAATTTGTTAGTGACCAACTTATTCAGTGCATAGAAGACAGCATTGTGCCGGGATCCCGCCAAATCTGTAGTATATCATGTAAGTCATGGTGAAATGATGGAGGCAGTGATGAAAATTGTGTGTGCTGTTCCAGCTGAACATGTAGTTTCCACCACTATCCCTGTGGCAGAGATGAATATAGCACCTGTATTGTTTTATCGTAGCAATCGATTCAAGAGGCAGCTATGGTAGCACTTAATGTAGTTTTAGCAAAGATAAGACTCCACGCAACGTTTCTGCTTAGTCGCCACAAACAGCCTGATCATGCGCGTCAATTATTTAAGTTCATTTAATTGTAAATATCGCGGTCATTGAAAGGATGAGTGCCGGGAAAAGAAACGTGACTCCATAAATTGATTCACATGAGTTCAATCAGGACCACGATGCTTTAGACTTAGAATGTGATTTCAGCGGGAATGTACGGTAACATTTTTGGGAAGATCACAGTCATCGATGTAATTTTTTTTTTCCTTCCTACATATGCCTCACATCAGGCACTCGAAATTTCTACGATAAATAATCCAGTTGCGTTTTACGCATTTGGAGCTGGTGTCTCCATTATACTATATCTCCTCATTTATTCTGCAGCCACTGTATTCATAATACTAGAATACTTGTGGGAACTCATTCAGAGTCCAGAGGATCAAATTGTTTAATAAAATATCTCAATTCATGATGTAAATGGACGTCAGTTATCAGTTTTAGGCTGGGCAGCCCTGCCTGTTATATTCGGTTATACTACTTACACACAGAAATTTCTTGTAATTAAAGGTAATTAATAGCCTTTTCTTTTAGGCTTGGCATTAATATTGGTGCATAATTGTGACATAAATACTTGTCAGAACCTTATCAATATAAATAGCTTTTAAGTTCCATGCAACTCTTTTAAGTCTCCAAACTCAATGAAATCCGTATTTCAAATATATAAGTCTCACGCTAAAAATGCAGAAACTATCATCGTTCCTACCAAAGTGAACTGTTTGTATTACTGGAAAGAATAGTGGCTTCATAATTAGAAGAGTTGGATAGTTTCTTGTAGCAACCAAACACGGCCCTACCAATGCCTGCATTTTGTTCACAACTCACAAGAATAGGGTACCTTACCGACTTCTAAATACACCACTTTAACCTATTGATTTGTATAAGACGGCATCAATGTGCATTTTTGAAACCTACCTGATGAAGAGAAATGTTTTTATGTTTACTTATCTATAGTTACACAAACAAAAAATTGTCAAGGAGCTGTATTGTTCAACTTTATCCAAGCTAAGTGTTTTTAGGATACATGTGTGGAATATTAGCTTTATTAAATGAGTTTGCGGAAATTGTGGCACAAGATGACTCTGAGTGTGGCTGTACAAGCCTCACATATTATTGAGTTAATACAGGTTGAGCTAGACCAGTAGAGCAACATCCGCATATCATTACGTATAAACGTTGGGAATACATTCGTAAGGATATCTGTGAAATTAATAAACAAGATAAGGTGAATCCCTTTACCTCACTATGGGCATCACCCATAGTCCTTCAATGAAAGAAAGATGGTGGCGTGCATTTCTTTTGTGACTACAGAAAGCTCAATGAACTGACTGTGAAAATGCCTATTTATTGCCACATATAAATTATATACTTAAGGGTTTATCAGAAGCAACGTTATTCTCATCGGTCGACATTGAAGCCACCTAATAATCAAGTGTGGAGAGCACCAGAAGATCGTCCTAAACCAGCGTTCATGACATAGGATGGCCTCTAAGAATTTAACATAATGAGCTATGATCTATGTAATGTGCAGGCTACTTTCCAACATCTAATGTATTTGATGTTATAGTGTATTAAGTGGAAAACCTACATACCCACGTACCTGGATGATGTGGCATTTTGGAGCCGGTATGAGAAACAACATGTGGAAGGTTTTCGTGGAGTTTCTTTTTACATGGATACGCGATTCTGGCCTCAAACTGAAACCTCAGATATTATTACATTTCAAAATGATGCTGATCTAAGAAAACACTGCCTTTTGCGACTAGCTATTAATCAAAAATACCCTCGCTTATTATGTTTTATTATAGTACCTTAGTATAATAGTATAATGGTTTAATAGCATTATAGGGTTTTAATAAATTAATTAATAAAAGTAAAAATTAACAATTTAATTTGAAATGTTAAACTTTATTCATTCTATTTTTCTTTATTGATAGGAGAGGGCATAAGCACTTGAGGAAAGATTAAATTTGATAAAAGAAGAATGATGGGGGAAATCTTTAATTATATTAGAGTAACAATGAGTAAAGGCGGGACCTGCGATGATTTTGCAAGTTGATCGGTTACCTAAAGGTTGCTGACATCTGACCTAGACGATGGGGTCATAGTGTAGTTACGTTAAAGAATACTGTTATCTTTCACAGTAAACTGTGTGTACATACATACACTAATATAAGTTTATTAATATATTTTACGTCTTTTACATAGTTTAAATGAGTACAATTTTTAGTTAATATATTATCTATAAACTGACATGTTGTCAAAATATTAATAAGCCTACATTATGATTGTTCATATTTTAAATTTTATACATGGGTCTGTTAATAGAGAATTAACACAATATATTTACTCAAATCCAATATATGTGTATATATATATATATATATATATATATATATATATATATATATATATGCAGGCGCGGATCCAGAAAATTTTCATAGGGGGGTCAAGCTAATTATAAATAACATAATTACTAATAATGTAAGCTTATTATTTAAGTAAAATAAGAATATTTTAGAACGTTTGAAAATGCATTATAGAAATGTGATAGTTTTTTTTGTCTGATCAATTTCTCAGCGTAGTCACCTAAATAACTCTAGAAATCCACAAAAATTAAAATTATATAATGTCAATAGCAAGTATCTTTTTAAAGCAACAGTAATTACTACTACTACTACTACTACTACTACTACTGCTGCTACTACTACTACTACTACTAATAATAATAATAATTAATAATAATAACTATAAAACCTATACAAAACATTGTTCAAACGTACCTCATATTTTATAAATGCATTAATTGCATTTTCCTCTTATTCTTTTGAGCAAATTTCTCCAAAACTTCATCAGGATGAACTTCTATGCTTCGATGAATATTTAACATGGCCAAACCATTTAATCGTTCCTCATCCATATTTGACCTTAAGTATGTCTTTAACCTTCTTAGGGTAGAAAATGATCTCTCACTAGTGCAAGTAGTCACGGGAAGAACAGACAAAATGTGGAGAAGAACTTTAATGTTTGGGTAAAAACCATCTGAAGCATGCATTAAGCTGTCAACCGCACTAGATGGACACTCTGCCTTAGATTTATGTTTCCAGCGTTGTTGCCACAAGTCAATCTCTCCACGAAGTTCTGACGGAGTCCCAGGAAGGTCATTAGCATATGTTTGAGCTGCTTGTAATAAAATTTCATTGTCTTGGTTAGCAAATGCTGGTATTAAACCGTATAATGTGATAATATTATCATGTCCAGTTGATGAAAATCTAGTTAACAGTTCAGAAATAAGATAGTCCACAAATGGCAGGTAGACATTTAGTCTATAATATTCCTCAGGACTATATGCAGCAACATTTGGCCTATGAGTTTGTGTTCGAAAGGTCCTTGGTATAGTGATGTCAATTTCATGTTTTACAGCCAAATTCACCGATTCATTATAGACTTCTGTATATTTATTAGGGTTATTCCGATAATCTTTCAATGTCTCTAAAACATTTGCTACCATATTATAGCAGTTTTTCAGGTCTAACGAAGGGTTTTGAAGCTGACGAGACAACGTGACTGTTAGAATGAAGATAAATGAAACAATATGCAGAGTTATAATAAAGTCAAACCTGAGAACTGAGGTGAGTAAAAGTGCTGACTTTGATGATGGTGCTTCCGCATCAAATACTTGTAGGAAACATACAACTGCATCAAAAACATGTAAGAATTGTAAAAATGCATCGTGTCGTTCTACCCAACGCGTCTCACAAAGCGTTTTGAGTTTGCACTTTGTTTCTTCAGGATATTGTTCATGTATTTTTGCTTTCATTAAATCTGTTCGTTTACTGGATTCTCTTACTTCATTTGTTACGTTACTGACCACAGCAATAGCGTTCCTTACACTTGTTAAAGAACATGCTTTAGAAATGGACAGATTTAGTTTGTGAGAAGCACAGTGCATATATATAGCAAGAGGCTGCTTTTCCCTAATACGAGCTTGCACACCTTTGATTTTACCAGACATGTTAGACCCTCCATCGTACCCTTGACCACGCAGGTTTTCAATTTTAAGTCCCAAATTGTTTAATTTTTCAAGAAGTAAGTTTGTGAGAGCCTCACCGCTGAGATTTCTCGCTTCCACAAAACCTAAGAATTCTTCTCGAATTTTAAGTGAAACTTTGTCCAGAAATCTAACACAAAGACTCATCTGTTCAACTGTTCCAACATCCGTTTTTCATCTGCTAGTACCGAAAAAAATTGCCCTGCTTTAATGGACTTAACAATTCTACTAAGGATAACTTCTCCACAAGCTTCAATTAATTCGTTCTGAGTTGTTTTACTAATAAACGTTGCATTTTTGGGTGCTGTTTTTATGTGATTTTTTAAATCACTATCACCGGCATCAATACGGAGTCTTAAAAGTGCTCGGAAGTTTCCCTCATTTTCTGTGCTATCGTTTTCGCTAAGCTCTCCATCATCACGATGACCTCTTAGGGGAAAGTTTTGTCGGCCACATAGTATAACTGTCTTTATCATGGGTATCAAACGTGCTCGATTTTCTTCAATTCTTTTTTTCACTTCACAATTTAGTCTGACTTCAACTGATTGTGTCCTGTTTTCAAATGTATTCTTAAATTCAGAACATCTTATAATTGCTGTTTTATGATATTCATTGGAGGCGTGTCCGCAAAGCATTTCATTTCCTTTTTTGTAGTTTAGAAACGGAGTCCGTACAAAGCTTCCGAGAGATATTCTACTCCTACCTCCTTCCTTTGATCCAAAAAGTACACATGCAATACAATAAGCGCCATTGTCCTTAGCACTGTACGTCAACCAAACAAACTTGTCCAGCCATGATCTTTGAAAATGTCTAATACCTCCTGACTGAACAACATTAGGGAACTTGTAGCTTAGTGGTGGAGTCCACGGTTCTACTAGCATGTGGTATTTTAAGTCATCGGAAATAGTTTCAGCTCCAACAAAGTTGCCAATATCAAATTTTTCTGGTCCTACACTTTCTATAGAGATTTTAGTATTTGAATTAAATCCACTGGTTGAGGGTGAGTCACAAACTAAGTTCACTGACGCACTATTTTCAATTAAATCCACAGTTTCGTTTCCTGTTGATTCAGGATTTTTTTTCTTGAAAAAACAAAATAAATCCGTCTGTCCCTTTCTTTTTGACATTATAATATCAATACTTGCATTCAAATCACATAACTAGCAAAGACAATAATTTAACACAAAATTGAATAGCAGGAGGAAGTATCACAGTCACAGTATCACAATGACAATAGGCAGTAGCACAATAACCATAAAAAACAAAACATAAATACCACACTCACAGTTTACTAAGAGTAAAGAAAACCATCATAGGTCATTATAATCACAAATAGACTGAAATATTTATAAATTACACTTTATTGCACATAAGCATTAACAAAACGAAACACACACGTAAAATGTTCCTCGTCTAAGGCCACTCGAACGAATCGTTCCGGTATTCTAAAAGTAAATATTTCCAGCTACCTCTGACTGGTTTGAAACAGATTAGCGTACTTTTCACTGGAAGGGGGTATGTCTTTCTAAAAATAGCACACTCCACCCCTCTTTAACTCGGTCCACTACTTGTGTTGAAGACAGGTGTATGAGGTGAACAGCCTGCACTAGGAATTCAGTAGGGGTGTGCAAATCTTCGAAATGTCAAAGTCAAAGTTGAAGCCTAAGTCACCTTCGATTCGACGTCGTCACTTCGACAACCACCTTAGCATCTTGAGAAGTTTTGAAGATAAAATAAAACCTCTATAAATAACGAAAATATTTGAAAATCACTAATTACTACCCATTTAAATAAATTATAATAATCACATAACAGCAATAAAAAGTATTTTAACACTAACTTGATATTGAATTATATCTACCTATAACGCAAGCAGGAATAAACTCAGATATGTCAGCATAAAAATAATATAATATAGTGTGTTTTTTCCCTACTAAACTTTCTCTTTATTTAGAAGTATTATTAGATAATTTAAAAATTAATAATAGTGTTATTTGATAAAAAAAACTGTATTTGGTTTCAGCTTCAACCTTTCTTGGCATGCTTCAATCTTTGCTTCACCTGAGACTAAAAGAACATTCGCACATCCCTAGGAAAGATAAAAACTTGTATGATTTAATTTTTTAGTATTTTATTTCTAAATATACATTTTTTAAATTAATTTTCTAAACACCACAGGGGGGTCAGCTGACCCTTTGACCCCCCCCTGTATCCGCGCCTGTGTATATGCGTGTGTGTGTGTAGGGGGTGGGGGGATGTGTTTCAATATTTACGTGTAGTTTTTTAGTTAAAACCTAAACAAAAAAACTTTGGGGACTCCTGTGTTTGAATAAATCATTAATAACCCTCGTGTTAACCAATCAATACAAAAAAGGATCTAGTTTTGAACAAACAAGGCTGCCTCGTGTTTTTGAAGTTAAAAAGATACCCTAAAGGTCTAAAATCCCAGCACTAGAATCACACCCCGCCATCTCTATCGATTGCGTCTGGCGTTGAAGAACTATCTCATGAACTCCAATGTCTGACTGTTGCAAACAGTTGTCAAATGAAACGTTTAGCAATTTAAATGAAGTCCATTAGAAGCTGAAAAGGCTTGCTAGGAAGTGTTGGGGAGAGGAGAGATTGTCTGGATGATATAAGCAGCAGTGTAAAGGGGAGTGGGATTGGGGAGGGAGATAAACCCTTGCTCGGTGTTGGGAGAGGGTGTTGTTTTGATCCACTTGGATGGTTTTATTAGGAAGAGTTATGAGGATTGTGTGGCTTGCCATATTCTTGAGAAGGATTTCTAAAACTTTTTAAATTAAAGCCTCACTTGAAAAATAAGAGTAGCCTAAATGTTAGTTATTTATCGCTGATAGAGACTCTTTTATGTTAAAGTTAAAACAATGATAAAGCACTCATATTTAATCGATTATTATCCTCTGATAGGAATGTAATAAATGTTGTTGAGTACTAGAATTAATTAAAGTTCCATGAACTACCTATAAAATGTTATATTTTATAATAATAATAAATATATTATAATTGTTTCACACTACTGGCAGTGATTTTATCAACATTTGTGGGTAGAGAGTGTCATATGGTCACCACAATAAATCCTTTGGCAGTTTATCTCAATTTTTTCTATAAAGTAGCTACTACTTATTTATTCAGGAATCACCACCTACAGAGCATTTTAATTAAATACATTCATTAATGTAGGCACTACAGTTCTTTTCATAATGGTGTTATTTTTAAAATAAATTATTACACATAGTAAAAATTAGTTCTTCATATAAAGGTTATTAAATAGTTTTTCATATTGTCAAACATCCATGATCATAGGTGAGTGAATAGTGTGTCTGTCTACTAAGCTATGGGATTCTAGGTTCGATGCCCATCATGGCCGAAAGAATTATCGTAAGTGAAATTATTGCAGATTTACCTTCTCAAAATGATGAATTGATGATTGTTGCGTCTTCTCTAGATTTAAATACTTCAAACTTTAATGAATAATAAAAATAATAATAATAGTAGGTAGTTGGTCAAACTTTATATTTTATTCTTTTCATATACATTGTTAATGTAAAGTAATTAATGTATGGGGCTGAAATTAAGTGTAACTATTCATGCGTATAAAGTGTAAAAAATTAAAAAAATTAATATGATATTAAAAAACACTATTTAATATATGTGTTTTACAGTGGTATATTTAGTCGTTTCTAGTATCATACATATAATATACTTTTTATACTCCAATGATTTGATTTTATCCTTTTTTTTTATGGTACCAGTCATTATTTAGAATTAATTTATTATTTTCATTCTAACTCTATTCGTTAATTTTACTAATGTATTTGAATGGGTCATTGCAAACATAGATTATAATGTTTAAAGCCAGTATTCTTAAGTAGTATTAACCCTACAAAATATGTACATAGCATGTAGCAAATTCAATTAAAATTTATAGTTAAATATTTAATAATGGGAAAATATCTAACATTGAATGAATAAACATTCAGTCTAAAGTGACGTTGGTAGGTATACAATTGTGTATGGACGTTTGTCACGTGAAATTATTGGAAAATTCACTTGTTCAACAGCTGACGTTATGTTTTCTTTCTCCACTGTTGCCAGTGCTGTGAAAACAAGTGAATGTCAGAGCACTCCAGATTTTTTAAAGTCAACTTTCCTAGAATCCTTTTAAAGGTCCGAGATTAAATGTTTGATTTAGACATACTAGCCGATATTAATATTACAGCCACCCTATAGATGTGGTTGTTTCTTTTGATTTTTAAAAGACTGACCTACATGCCGTATTATGTGACAGACCTCAAATTACATTTCGTTGGTTGATTTTGGGTTCCATTTTCATCATTTGTTATTTGCTTTGTCGCTTTTTGTGTTTTTTCTCTTGACCAAAGAACAACACATCGACTTGTGTTTACAAACTAACACGCCGCGCGAGAGACGTTCTCTAAAAGGCCACTATCAGGCAACGCTACATTTCTCCTCTTCACAGCACAATTAAAGTTAAACGCAAAGTTACGTTAAGGCAACGGTAATCCTCTCTGACGAGCCAGCGTACCTGACTTGGACTTCTCAATGCCATCCTTTCACTGTTTACATTTCTCTATGAAAGTTATGAAAATTAATGAAACGTAATTTAAAATTATCTTCCCCATGAGTTACATAAAAGTAATTCTACAGTTAAAAAAACACGCAAATATTTAATGTCATGAAATATCTTCGAAAATATATATAATTCATCAAAATATATGAAAATATGTTAAATTAAAACCGGAAATATAGCCCTAAAAACCTAATTAACCGACATTTAGCTTTTCACACTTCTAACTGGCAGGATGAAGATGTGTAATTACATAAAAATCCGAGCTCTTCTTCATGTTTATTTAATAATTAAATTTATTGTTTTTCTGTACTGATCGTAGAGACAACACTGACAAGCAGAATATAATATGCTCGGCCGAAACAAATGGACTAATATTTCCAACTAATGACACACTCAGCTTCAACACGGCTTCCTTACCTGTTTGATGTTGCTGGAATAGGCTGAGACATTTCTACGTTATATTTTTCACAAGATACCCCCTACCCCTAGTTCTGTTAAACTCCCTGCTATAGACTCAAAACATATTAGTAATTCTACCTGTCGCATGACCTTAAAAAGAGACACCGGATTGTTTCAGTTTTTAAATGTGATAAGATTATATGAACTTGTAACGACAACAAAAAAGTGTCACCAATATTAAATTATTTTGTCGTACCCATTATAAATATGCGGAGTGAAGCATGCCAGATTACAGGTTTAAAGCATTGGTCTTGATTTAAACGACACCAGCCTTAAGAGATCCGTCAACGTAAGTACTGAGAATTTTCACAGAATTTCTCAAATCCCAAGTTATTTAGAATGGGGTAGTAAACTATGGTTAGCACCAAAATGGAGATGAAGCATATCAGCATATCCTAATAGGATTAAAAACCAAGACATTCTAAGTATAATATGATTTTTAATTACAAATGATTGAATTATCTCATGTTTAACATTTAATGAGAAATTTCACAGTTTTTAGATGAAGTTAAAAGGTTATAAACATAATTCTAGTCTGCCTCAATTAAATTATTGAATAATTACAACAGTTTTTAGTTCATTGTTTATGTTGTGTGGATTTTTAGGTTTTTTTATGCTTCAGAGCTCTAGTCCTATATTAATCTCATTACTGTGAAGGTTTCAACCTTGAAGAAACCAGTGCCCTTAGAGCCCATGTAACGGCCAACTAACAGTAAAATTTGATTTAATATAACAATCGCACTGATAAACCTAGGTTTCTGCGTTTTTAATTTTGATGGCTGCAAAATTGCGATCAGTTTAATAAGATTTATCATTTAAATTAAATAGCTAGACTTCTATTTATTGAGCATTTTTATTAAAATAATAGGAAAAAATTTACTGATCTCAATTCCACTTTTTCATAAAGAATAATACATAAAACTGCCCTATGATGCAATGTCCTGGTTCAGCTGTATTACCATTCTAAATTAGGTACTGTCCGTGGAGTGATGAGGAAGTCTATCATTACGAAAATTACCCTGTGTCTACTTACTTTAAGGAATTATAAACTCAAAAGTTCACTAACGCACTCACAAAAGTACGCCAAACATATCTATATTAAGATAGATATATCCAGTCCATCTCCTTACTTCCGATCTCTTTAAGTTACATTACTAGTGTTATACTCCCATCTGTGCCTAGGTCTTCCCAATGATCTCTTCCCATTGGGCTTTCCAGTCAGTAACCTGAACATGGCTCTTGATCCTCCCATTCAGCTGCAGTCCTGCCAAAGTGATCTACAGCAATTTTTTTAAATTTATTGACATAATTATATTTGTTGTTCAAAATCTAATAAGGAAGAGTTGGACGTAAAGCTTTGTCTAAATTAAAGAACCCACCAAATGGATTTTATATATGTAGAAAAAATGCAAAACTCGTGTCCCATCAAGTATTTCAGTATCGCTTTGATTTAATTTTTTTAAATAGTTTAAAATATAAATATATCATTTTTACCTGTAATATTTATATTTTAAATCTAGGTTTGGATTCAATTTAAATAATATACAACTTAGGATAAAGAAAACCAGGATGATCAGTGAGTCGAAGGCTTTGTGTGTCCTATGTAGTATTATCCACATATTATGTATTGCCCCTGGAACATCGATGCTACTACAGTAGGATTATAAGCAGTTTACCAGCTAATGTTAAGACTTTAGGTTTAAGAGGCCAGTAAACTATGGCCACTACTACAAGCTATAGAAGTCAGCAGTGGCTGATTCAGGATAGGGGCTCGTGCCCTCCATGATTATTTTAAGAAAAACATACTGCAATCGTTCGATTCCCTCTATCTACAAAATAAAATCTATTGGTAACAGATGAAGATAGACTGGATGCAGCAAAACACAAAAATTTCCAGTTTTTTCATCCACTATAGAGTAACTTTATGGACAATTGAATTTATGGAGGGGTTCTTGACTCAGTAATCCGAAAAAGTCAGTATGCCAATGGAAGCCTAGAGATTTGTGTCTGTGTTTCCAAACATCGAGTACCTATTGAAAACTATTTGTGTCATACCATATAACACTTCAATAGCTGAGCGATTTTTTAGATCTTTAGATATAATTAAAATATTAGAAAATACCTTAAGAGATTCTATCTGCTCTACTTGTTCTGAGAGCCCACTTAACAAATTATCATAACACTCTTTTGCTTGACCTACTTGTCAAAGGTCCACGGTGTGACCAACTTCTTCCCTCTTAAACTGGTGCTGGAAGTGGCCCTACTGAGAGAGCTGAGGTCACCACGCGCTTGGCTTGTGTGGTATCATATCGCCAAAACCAAAAGAAGTTCGCCTTGCTCAATCTAAAAAGCCATGGGATCCACGGATCAACCAAATAATGGTTTCTGAGTCTTTCATTGGGTAGAGAAAATAAAACAATCACCGGTTTTTGTGTCCCCAATTGGATACAATGGGAAATTGGGAAAACTATATACACTTGGAATTATTTTTATTTTCTGCGATGGACTTACACTGTAAAATCAGTTGCCAAGGCCGACTATCGACTATGCGTATATACTTGGAGAAACTTAACGTGAACGTTTATGAGGAGGATGCAAGATTTCCAGAACCAATGTCTGAGGATCATTGTGGAAACTCTTGGTACGTTTGCAACGTGACTCTGCACCAGTATTTGGAGATGCCCACCATTAAAAACCACTTCTGGAAGCTTACGCAGTCCTTCTATTACAGGCTTCCTGGTTTCACCATTTCTCATATCCAGGGGCTTAGTAACTACATCTCAACCTTGGTGGGTGCCACCAACGTCTCTAAGCCCCACTTGGATAACCGAGATGTGTAAAACAGTGATCAAAGGGAGGCTCTCACCCCATAGAGTAGCCCCTCATAGAGTGTATACCCACACGTATCTCTAGAAACACTTATTCGGTCTGCCACTTTATTTTTTCCCTCACTAAATTAATAGGTATTCCCCTTGTTACAGAACCTTCTCAAAATGCAACAACCCGTACCTCAGCACAGTCAAGAACATGGTATTACCAATTTGTCTGTACATATCACATTTGTTATCATGCTCCCTTCAGGGAGATATAAAGCCTGCTATTCTGCTTCCACGTTGACGTTTATTTGCTGCGCTGCAAGCAGCAACGACTCAAGCGTTAACGCAAGGACCTCAAAGACCCTCGTCACCATCCCTAACTTATCTACGAAAGGGTAGCCAGTATATAAGAAACGCCTGGCTGACTTCTCGTCAGACTCGGATGACCGGGCTACACATTTCTCGCGTTTTATCAGCAGTTGCGAGTTCATGACCGTTGAGGGAATATCTTCAGAATCAGAACTCTCGTTGAAATATTATGAGTTGAGCCAGGGGTTGGATGATGAGTCCGATCAGTTTTAGGCCATAAGACCCCTCCGAAGGGAGAAGGCCGACAAAATCCAATAGCTACTGGGGTAGTCCTAACAATTTAAGTGGTAGCTCTGGTGACGCGAGTGAAAGGAATAGTGACCCAGGCCTGGGTTCACCTGTGTTGGGCCAAGGTGGGAGATGGCGGGAACCAAAAGGTAACAAAGTAGGCTGCTCCTCACCCCAACTTGGTACAAGTGACTCTAGTCCAGCTTGAAAACCAAAGGATAAGACCTCCCCTCCAATAATCTTCTGGGATTGGAAGGACTACTCAAAGGTTGCTAGAGCCATCCAGTTAAAGTTTCGCGGTCCATGGTGACAGTGAGGCAGCTGGTAAATTGAATATGTCCTCTAGTACGACTCGGGGAAAGCTTACTTCACATTCCAAGTGCTCTTGTCTAGCTTGGGGATCAAGCATTGGTCCAACGATCTGGGACTGGAATGATTTGGCCAGGGTCATGGTGAAGAATCCTGACTCACACAAACCTGACGAGATCCAGAAGGAGCTAGTGGAGATAGGACTTCCCATAAAACTGTCACCCAGATGAAATCACAGTGAAAATGAAACCAGTAGAATGGAGAGAGGAAATGGTTACAGTGCTTTGCTGTAGATTTGACTCATAAGGTGTATATTGCGAAACTTTAACATCATAGGGTAAAAATTCAAGTTACCCAGTGGCCCAGTTAAATTTAAGACCTTCTTCTGGTTCAGCTATGTGCCGAATGATTGCCATGCAAATGCGAGGTTGTGTTCTGTGGTGTAGACCATAAGAGGAGTGGGTGCCAAAAGGAGAGAAAATCTTCCCATAAGGGCCTTCACTGCTCAGGAAACTCCTCCTAGGCTTGGTGGGGCTACCTGACATACGTGATCTTATGAATGGCAGGGACGACAAGAATATCCAAGACCCAAAAGGGAAAACCAATTGCTTAGGTGCCCATGACCGCTCCCCCATCCCTAAATCCTCGCTCAACGCACCTAGCCCCAGCCCTTCGCACCACCACCCCAGCCCCATTTCACCCTTCCAACCCAATATTTCTACTCTCTTTCCCTCCTCTTCACCTATATTTCCACTCCAGAAGATGAAGCTGCAAAGTTCTATACTTGCATTGAGATGTTTAAAGGGATTTTGGGACTGAATCCATGGGACTTTTCTTCGAGTCTCTTGAGGAAGGACCAGGAATTTCCGAGAAGTAGCCATGGCCACTTGGTCATGGAGCATATCATCTGCTAGCTTGTCTCACATGGAAGCACACCTAGATAGAGGACCGCCAGTGCTAAAGTATCCCACGATCGCACTCTAGAACGCCAACGATATAATGAGGAAGCGCGCCAAGCATGACAGTTTCCTGGCTAGGCTTTATATTGTTCTAATGCTGTTGGAAGAACCACACTTGCTTCCCACAAAGAGGTTATTGTTGGCAGAATTCATCTGTAGTTGGAGTGACCAAGTGAGGGATGTGGCTAAAGATGGGACGGCCATACTGGTCTGAAGAGGCCTCAACCATCAGGCAATCTTTCCTCTTCCCCTTCAGCACATGGAAGCATTGGTTATCCCATCCCAGCGCATTTCATCTCCAACTAATTCCCTACTCATCGTAGTCTCAACTGGGCCTCAGGAGCGTATATGGATGCGGTGCTACCAAGTACCACGCCTGTTTAAATTGGTGGGGATTACAGCGCAAAGTTGTCCTGGGGCATTAGGATAATGGAAATAGGCAGCTAATTTCTCCATGACTTCATAAATCAAAATTATCTGCTAGTCCATAGCACCCCCTTCCCAACCCATTACTCTTACAGTAAGTTATTGACTTTGTTGTCACCAGATGAATCAGAAGGTGATTGGTACTGAAGTAAATAGGAGATCAAAGCTCAGACAAAAATTCCATTCTTGTAAACCTGGGACATGTGGTTTCGTTTATCTACCTCATCGAGAATTAATAACGGTGTGGAGTTCAAAATCTCTGTCATCAAGGGGGTACTCGATGCTTAAATACGTAGGCACCGTCTTAAGAGAATTCCACAGGCTTCTTTGACCAATCATATCCTTAGTTATGTTCGTGAGAAAAATTGGATGAGGAATGCTTGACAAACTTTGAGAGACTCGGTGGACAGGGCCTACTGGAACCGTAAAGTACATGCGTTTTGCAAGATGGTCTAAGACTTTCGGAAGGATGTATAGAGGAAGACATTGATAGCCTGTGCTTACAGGACGGGCTCTTGTGACAAATGACGAGGAACTTATTGCGGATTCTCGAACCAAGACTGCCTATTGTAGGATAGAGCCTGGTGGCTATTTCCAAGCAGAAGAAGACAAATTTTCTCGCTGAGATCTTTTAAGTGCAATTCATACCAACTGACGAGCCAACATATCCGGTGCATATAACGCACGTGACACAAATCTTCAGTGCAGTCTCTTACAAAACCTTAGATGAACAAGAACCGATGGACGTAACATAAATGGCATGGGCATTAGCCGCTCTAAGATTAAACAAAACCCCCGGACCGGGAGGCATCAGAAACGCCAACCTAAGAAACCTGCCCTCTGAGGCGATGAAATTCTTCGTGAAATAATTTAGCACCATCTTGATCCTGAGCTAACTCCCTCTGTTCTGAAAGCACTCCAACTTCCTCTTTTTTACATACTGGGTAAGGACCAAGCCCTAGCTTCATATTACCTAGTGATCAACTTGCTTGACTGTTTGGGCAAAGTGTTCGAAAAACTATTACTGACAAGCATGTTCAGAAGGAGGCATGCTTGGGGACGAGCAGTTCAACTTATGGATTAGACACGCAATGTCCCACCAGCTTGTCTACCTGGTCAATCAGGTCACAAAGAACTTCAAAATCAAAAGGCTGACCAGTGCTATTTTCCTTGAAGTGGCAAAAGCTTTCGACCATGCCTGGCAGAAATGACTCCTTTTAAAACTGGTTTCCCAAGACCTTTCCTTTTACCAAGCTAAGATTGTAGGCCTATAATACCATACCTTCTCCACAACCTTTGGGAACTCAACATTCCAAGTCAGAAGCATGGGCTGGAGTGCTTCAGGGTTTCCTCATGGGCCCTCACCTATTCAGTTTGTATGTGACCAAAATTCCGAAATTCCCAGACACACAGTTGGCAGTTCTGCGGACGACACAGCTCTAATAGTGGAGTTATGGAGGGGGCCTCTGATAGAGAGTAGACTCTAGACTCACCTGGTGCATTTGGAGGGATGTATAACCACTTGGAGGCAGTGCTCTTCACGTAGAAGAGAAAATACTAGATGCTGGATCTTCTCCAGGTGTTCGGAGACCAGATCAGATAGGCTGTACTTACGTTGGACATAAAACTGACCTGGAGAATACATTTTACTGAATGACTTACCAAGGTTTGGCAAAGGCTGGATGGCTTAGGCCCACTGCTAAACAGGTGTAGCAGTGCCCTGTTCACGAAGAATCGACTGACATTATACAAGCAGTTTCTAAGGCTGATTCTTGATTATGCATTCCATTCTTGTGGCCACTTGGCATACACGTATATGAGGAGGATGCAGACTTTCCATAACCAATGTTGGAGCATAGTTGGGGACGCCCCCTGGTACGTTTGCAACGTGACTCTGGTCCAGGACTTGGAGATGCCCACTATCTAAGACTACTTTCGGAAGCTTGTGCAGGCATTCTACGGTAGGCTTACCGGTACTACTAATACTTTTATCCGTGGGTTTGGGAACATAGTCAATGACCCTGGCCCTGCTTGGATAAGCATAAGTTTAAAATGTAGTCAGTGGAAGGTTCTCACTCAGCCCCTCATGGAGTAGTTTTCTCCACACGTAGTTCCAAAAACCCATATCTTGTTTGCAATTTTCACAACCCATACTAATTAAAATAAATGTTGTTACCTTGTTTCAAAAACCCTCACAAAATTTGACAACCTGCATACAATTCAGTCAACATCATGTTGTGACCATTTGGTCAGTACATTATGGAATTTGTTCTCATGCTCTATTTCAGGGAGCATTATAGCATGGCAATATTAGTCTGCGTCTATTTACTGCCCTCCATTATGTATTTGTCCTTAAAATTGTCTATTGTATGTGGATCTGGCTTTTATATGTTCTTCTGACAATTTTAAGCTTCTCCATAGCTATAAATTTATTATATACATCTTTGTCTTGTCCCTTTTGACTAAGTCATAGGAAGTTGGTCTTCTCTCATTAATGTTGTGCCATAAATATATATGTAAATACAGGCTTGTATATTTATGACATTATTTTTGTGGTTTTTATGAGGCTAATCATCTGCTGAAGCTTCTTTCCTAGTGTTGTTACTAATATTTTATATACATTTAAATATTCTATATCTCTTATGGATAATAAAACATACATATTCATTTGTTTATCCGCTTAATGGGATCCATCCATGGTTTTCCGAAACTACTGCATCGAGTCTTTGTTGTGCCTTTCTCGTGGCAAGTTCCATTGTAATATCTTCTTTCATTACTTACTGAGTATTTATCTCTGTTGAATATAATTTGAATTGCTTAAATTATCTGCGATTTTCCGCTTACCTATTTTTATATTCTATGGTAAATAGTGGGACTAGCGCTATCAAGTAACAATATATTAACAGAAAACATCTGCAAAAACTTAAATTAGACTGTATGTATACTTTGATCTTTTCTCATCTATAAGAACTGTATATTACCTGCTTTGGTGACCATGTGGTCTAACGCGTCACTCTGATGCTAGACTAGACTTCCGTTGATAGGGAAATTGGAGTTTGAATTTGTCTTGTAAACTGAAGTTGGTTTTCCAAAATGGTTTTCCACACTCTCACCACGCAAATGCTGGTATATATTATCTTAACCAGACCGTCCTAATCCCTAGCTCATTAGCGTTATTAGTCCATATGCTTATAGCTTTAACAGGTAGTAAGACACGATGCTATAAAATATTATTTTTTAAATATTAAGTTTGGTAATAACTTATTATAAAACCAATTTTTTATACATTTTATAATCAGATAATTATTTATCAATCTACTTACAAATGCTTTTATACAACCAACCTTATACACTAAAAAAATCCTTTAGGGATTAATCGATTTTTTTTAGAAGGATGTTAGGTAACATTATTATTTGTATACTTTTTTTAGATCCACTACTTTCAAGTCGGTAAACGTCAGTAATTCCTTGAAAGTGAGCTTAAGGTTCAGCTAGGCTAATCCTCTCTTAAAAGCAAGATACACAGGTAAATTTTATTCCTCCCTTGTAAACAATACACTTGTAAACTCTAATTCTCCCTTGTTGAGAAACTATATGGCTACACATTTTTCACCACTTGTAATCAAGCTTTAAAGGGCTAACTGTGACAGATATATCGTGTTTGAACTCTGGTTGCTTATGATAACGGTTCTTTCCCTAAATGGTTTCCTACTCTTCCTTAACACAAATGTGGGAACATTTTCTCTAAATTTATACTTTCCTCAACCATACTCTAATATCCTAATTAATGTATACATATATAGCCTAAGTGACTTCTAAGAAGCAGTGAAGAAAAAATCAATATATTAAGCCAGGAATTTAACACGGGACCCATAATTTAGAAGTTGAACTGATATAAGGGTTAAAACCTCTATTAATTTATCATGACAGGGGGGACTTGTCACACAGCTGAGTTCACATATTAACTACTTACTTATAGCCTTGTCTATACCCTGGCTAGTTTGGATTCGCACTTTCATAAAATGCAAGAGCAGGATGTTCTGAGGGTGATCTTTTCCTAAATATTTCACCGTACTTATTTCACGCAAATAATGTTATATTTCATCTAAATTCAACCTTCCTCGTTCCTACACCATTATCGTGGATAAAAAGCATATAGTCTTGATGTTACAAAAACGGTGGGGAAAAAATGCTGCTCTCTATTTTTGGTAAAGATTTGTATCGACCTCTTCACTATTCAGGACACATCAGCTGGTAATGAATGAGTGCAACCCTATGTTTGTTCCCAGGTTTCCTAAACGCCAACCTGGCGCCTCACCTGAAAGCGAGGGTAGCCAACTACGGGTTGATGGACCAGATAGCGGCGCTTCACTGGGTGCAGCAGAACATAGCTCTGTTCGGTGGGGATGCTGGAAACGTGACGCTCTTTGGGCATGGCACGGGTGCGGCCTGTATCAACTTCCTTATGACGTCACCCACCGTCATGCCAGGTGAGAGAGAAACAGAGAGACAACAAGAGGAATTTTAATTTTCTAAAACTATAAATTATTAAGTGGGTCTTACGATTATGTCAGTCCCCATATTGTCCATCTTTCTTTCTGTCCCTGTGGCTACAGCCGAAATGGTTTAATGGTTTTGGATAAAACTTGATATTCCAATTTTGAACGTTTTTTTTTTTAATTGGTTCTATAATCCCTAAAATTAAGGGCAGATTTCTCTGGGTATTGATTTTAGAAATTCAAAATTTTTGGTCATGGCTATATTTATTATATTCTTAAAATTGAAAAATGACACCTTGACACGGGGTCCACTCCCGTGTCCAGGTGTCATTTTTAAATTTTCAGAATATGATATCTAGATGGAGAACTACTCACTAAAAAACATAAATAATAGCTTTCGCTATTTTATTATTATATTTACTATGATAAAAATTAATATATGGTGTGTTTTATATGACCAATTTTACTCTATATTTGTTTTTGCTACACAAAATTCCTCTGAGTATATCTTATTGACGATTGATTTTTAATTTTATTTTTGAAAAATAAACAACTATGAAAAAAATGGAATGAATGTACTAAGCATTTGTCTTTCAATAAAACATTTTAGGACTTAATTATGAAACTTTTGTCGCAAACTATAAAAGGTTGTCTGTCCCCAATTACTTTTTATTACTACGTTCAATTCCTAGGCTCCTAAAAAATAATAAAAGGACTAGGAATTGTAAGGGTTTGCTTAGAAAAACCAGTGGGCAAGTGGATTAAAAGTCAAGTTTATCAAGTCAATTTGCTGGTAGAAAGAATATCAGGATTCGGATCTCATGTGGGTTTAATTAACATAGCTTTTACTTCCATAGTAGACAAGACTGTTGGTTTGTCTGCGTGACCACCATGGTTGATGTGATTAGATTCAGTTTATCAATTTGGGTAGAGTAATGGATATGGAATAATATCTAAACTCAGCATTATAAATTATAAAGTTATGAAATAAAAGATTTGGGAAAATCGAGATCGAAAGAGAAAGAAAGATTAGAAAGTAGCAAATTAAAATTAATGAATAGTAAACCAACAAGATCTATAGAGTTCTGGTTTAGATAGAGAATAAAATTAAAATAGTAGCCTATTGGATAATAAAAGTGGAGGGAAAATCTTGGAAGAAGGGAGGAATGCATTATAGAAACATAAATAAAAAGAAATTAGAAATACGACAAATTAGTATAGGGAAAATATTGATAGTAAAACACATTTAAGGGAGAGTGAGGAAAATATAGAAATTGAACTGAATGGTGGATAGGTGGAATAGAATTGGTGTGGTAGAAAGTAAGAATGTGGTAGAAAACAAGAGCTATGAGAAGAATGAGAGAGTATTGATGAATGAAAGAGGATAGTGGAAAAATAAATCAGAATAAGTGATAGAACAAACATCGAATGTCTAAAAGGATGAAAGTGGATACGAAATAGGATGGATACAAGAATAGGAAAAAGCTGATAGAGTGGAAGGATCTGAAATTGAATCATACATATAGCCCAAACGGATCTTAAGAAGCGGTAGGTAGGGAAAACTGGTCTTGTTCCCTCTATATTACAAATTGAAGTCTAATTTACGTAAACTATAATATATCATAAGGTTATTCATATTTATACATCTAGTGAGTCTAATTAATTTAATATTTAGAAACACACAAATAATGGCTTGTTTATATGATAATTATTTTAGGTTAAGGGTATTACTTATACCCTTTAGTCTCGCTTGGAGCTCCCATTTATAGCGATGATTACGTTTATCAGAAATAGCTTTAGATGTCTAGGCTCATTACGTTTGCTTGAGAATTGCCTCCTTAACACAAGTGTTATATTTATTAACCTCTAATTTACTGCGCTCATACTAACGTGAACATTCAGACTCGAAGACAAATTAAGTCAACAAGATTCTTCTCACATCTTCGCACGCAAAGCTTCTAATTTCATTATTCCTTAATTTCAACACGCATCATAAAGCCAACAACAACTCTAGGGTTCCTGAATTAAAACCCTCTTCCCCCGCCCTCTCAAAAGTCATGAGGAATGTCTCCTACATTATTGCAGGCAAAAGGGAGAGTTGGTTAACCATATCAAACGTGGGAGTAATTAAAAGGCGGTATGAACCAAATTTGGCAATGTATCAGTTTACTACGTAATATATATATATATATATATATATAATATATATCATATATATATATATATATATATATCCCCTTTACGTCCTATTAAACGATTGGGCCCCTAAGCACTTAATAACAATATAAGGGTAGGGATGAGTAAAGTAGAATTATGTACTTACGTCTGCATGGAGGTGAGTGGGAAATACTTTGATAAAAACTACCCTCAAAATACCTGATTTGTATATTTAACTTGGAATTCCTGTCACCAGTAAGCTACATAGATAGATGTGCCAAACACTTAGTGCGCATGATTAATATAACGTGTTTAATGGTATTTGTTCATTTTAATAGTCTAACTGACCTTTTAGTATAACACCATCATCCAATTTAAAATTAAATCATTGCAAATAAGATAAGTTTAGAGACTAAGCCGATGTTCAAAGAAAATATATTTACTCCCACCCTTTAAAAAAGTTGTAATTTTCTGTTTTTGGAGTTGATGCCATTTTTCTCCTGTCCGTGGATAAGGCAGATGTCTCTTCAGGAAAGTCACACGCGCCTATAAAAGAGAAGCCAAGAAGAACACATTAGTAGAAGCCACACTTAAATAACCATTAGAAGGAGAGGGGGAGTGTTTTGGGTGTGCTGGCTGTCAGGGAGAGGGGTGAAACACACGAATGGCTGACGGGGAGAGGACAACTTTCTATGGTTGGCTTCCCCAGTCGGTGATGGGAAAGAGAGAACGAAATAACGAGAGATTCACACGGGGAAATAAAGAGAAAGAGAGAGAAAATTAGGCTCATTTTAAAAGAACGGGGTGTAAAACTGCTGTTCGAGACTAAGAGAAAGACGAATAAAGTGTTAATTGGGCAATATTTTTGTATTATAATATGATTCTTGTCAGAAGAAACTTTTATAAATACTAATATTTTTGCAGTCAACATGTCACTCTCATATTATTATTTCGGTGATGGGGAGATTGGGGTTTAAGTCCTGCTCAGGTGTACTAAAGGGGAATTTAAAAAAAAAAATTCCAACCTCCATCCACGTATATGTAAGTACATTTTATCTTAAACCAAATCTTCTTTTATCCTATTTCATAAGCGTAATTAATGTATACGTATAGGCTGAACTAATAGTAAGAGGCAAGTGCTTTTACAGATCTTACATCAACATTTTTGTTGGTCAATGTAAATCAAATATTGCTTCAATACATACATATAGCTTAATTTTCTTTGAATGGTGACCTCAACATTAATTTCTTGAATATATCTGAAGGGTGTCCTGGAATTTACTAAAATCTTTTTCATCAAATGCCACTCTGCTCATGTTCATAACAGATATTCAACAACTGGTCATATCACTAAATGACGACTATTATACTCTATGTTTATATTGAAGCAAAATTTTATTTATTTTTTCCAAAATTTTTTTGCTATAAAAACTTTTTAAAAAACTGTCTTTTTCTTGCATACCAAACATCCCCACCTTAACTCATTAATAAATGAAAATTGTTAACGTCACTTTAATAGCTGTCAAATAACGTTTCCTATTGTTCAAACTGTATTCAAGAAAGTTTTTTTTCATCCACTTAGATATTCAGAGAACAGTTATCAACTATTTAAGAAATACAAAGTTATGTTTTGTACCACGTCTTATATTCTAATATTTACACTGGATTGTTAATGTAGGTAAATTATGAACTGTAACTCTCAACAAGAGTGGAAAAGATTTTGAAACCATTTAGGAAAACAAATCTTCAGTACATCGCCTGGGATTCAAATCTTCTAATCACCAATAACATATTATAATGCGAAGTGACGTCTTAAATCACGTGACCATATATATAGGTAATAGACTATATCAGAGCAACCATGATGTGTGACGATGATTTTATCTTTTTATCTGATTTTTACTACCCGTCCTATATGTTCACATACTTACACTAATCGAGTGGAAATAAGTAAGGTGGAATCTTGATGAACTGTATCTGAATTCGCTTGGCGGGACAGTGGAAAACTATTTAGTAAAATAAAAAACTCAGGTAAACCCGGCTTGGAATGGAACTTTCACCTCCCCCTCATTGTCAATCCAGTTTCTTGAGAGAAGAGTGACGGCTTGGACCATTTAGCCACCGATATACTACATTTATCAAATAAAGAGTTTTTTTCAAAATATGAGAGAAAATGTGTTCAGGGTGGTGATAGGGAGCTGTCTCCTCCATCTTGGTGAATGAGAAGACTTAGCCCGCTTCGGTGTCCGCGTGGTCTAAGTCGCTACTCTCATGTTGGACCAGACTGGCTAAGATAGGGTGATCGGGGTTCAATAACAGTCAGGTGCACTAAGGGTGATTTTTTCTCTATAGTTTTCCACTCTCCCTTCACGCAAATTTGGGTGAATCTCCTTTAAATTAAGCCTTCTTAATCCCTAACCCATTAGTGTAATTAGTGCATAAGCGTATAACACGAACGGGTAATAAGATACGTGCTAAAAAAATTTAAAATGAGATATGGTGTGTGTGTTTGTGTGTGTGGAGAGAGAGAGAGATTATTTATGAAATTGAGGGGATGAGAGAGAGAAATATAAACAAAGAGAGAGAGAGAGAGTGAACGTAGGTAGAACCGAGTCGGACAGACGGAAGGCCTAGTTCACGCAGATGCGTTAAGCTATAGAAGCAGTTTTCCTTTTTTCCGAAGTTGTAAAGAAGAATGCAATAGTTTACCCTGCAAGTTTTGGCGTTCCTGGTTAGGAGTGGCGAGGGTGGGAGATGGCAACATATGGTAATTAAAGAGAGACAGAGGAAGTTGTGCGTTGAGTACGGAAGAGTAAGTTTCTTCGTTGGGGGAACAGATGGTTTGTCGCCCGAGAGGCGCTGTGTGACAAACGACGCCCAGTGACGGCCTTCTCTTCAATTAGAGATTACGACCTTGCGCTTGTTAATGTAGATTGTAGACTAATACCCCTCCTTCAATAGTGGTATCGTAGTTTTGGGTTTTAGCGCCGTCTATTTTGTTCGTTGGAGGGTAGAATTTTTACCATTTTGAGTAAAGACTATTTATAATTACAAATGTGATATATTTTCTTTCTTTTTTTTTCATCGTGCCTTTTCCATCTTGTTTACATTCATTTTAGTTACGCTAATAGAAAAAAGAGGATACAATTATAAAGTTTATTAAATCTACCTAACTTACATGGAGAGATAATGGGAAACCGTTTAGTGAGAGCCACCCTTGGAATATGCTGCCTGGATTTGAACCTCAATCTCACTGTTTCTGGAATACCAAACCAAAAGAGAGTCACGTGCCAATGATGTGGGCTCTAGTAAAATTAATAACTAGTAGAAAATATACACTTTCTTCATTTATTAAAAAAAATTCCTACAACCCACATATTTTCATTACTAAGGTAAAGAATATGAGGGTATAATTTAAATAAATGTACCTGCATTCTAAATAAAGGAAGAGTTAGAAACAATTTAGTAAAAATACCACCTCGACATTGACTGATGGAATTCAAACCCGGGCCTCCTTGTTAATTCTAGGCCAAAATTAACGTTACTGACGCCTTTTTCCACGTGCCAACTGGTAATGAATTTAAGGACGGTTCAATTTTGGATGGCTGTAAAAATATTTTAGAAATATTTCTAGAAATTCCATCACATATTGCGTCTTTGTTAAAGTTCATTGATATAATATTGATTTAAATGGCTTTGTGATTCCTTAAACTACTAATTTATTTTATATGCGTATTATATGCATTCTATTAAATTTAATTCCAGCTGTCTACTAAATTCAATTAATTAAAATTTTATTTACCAAACACACAGACCAGTCACACAGAATGAATGCACACAGTAATTATTACTGACTGAACAAATGACATTATGCAAACAAAGTGTTGACTAAACGAGTTCAATATTAATAATCATTACAAATTGATGCAATCTCATATTGATATAGCATGGTTGATAAATCGAGATTTTATAAAACACAAAATATTATTACTCTTATTCAATGACATGGTTCCCAAATGTGGCTCGCTGGTCATCTGTGCCCAAGGTATATTTTATATTTCATTATAGATTTTTCTGAGAAAAAGTGCTATAGTGTTCGTGGTTGTTATTTGAAAGAATCAGAAGTAATACAATAGTGTATGCCCATTAATTTTGTTTTCATAAATAATGTTTAAATAATATAGAGTGATAATTGTACACTACAAAGGGAATCCCTTGGATATCAAAAGATGTACTTTAAACACGTTCTAGATCTTTTAATACTTGTTTACCAATTTCTTTAAATTTAAGATTTTATTTATTTATAATTAAAAAAATTCAAATTACTTTCCTAAAATCAAAGATGTGTGATTGGGGCACTGTATGTTTAGTTGAACATTGGAGTGAGGCCCTTTTTTTTAACTCAAGCAGTTGACAGTCCATCCAATCTGTCTGTACATCTTTTGTTCATGATTACTACCAAATACATTTACCAATAATTAACGAATTTGGAGGGAACATTCTTTGAACCCAGGCAAAACTCGAATTTATTTTGATTTCTTATCCATCATGTTTTTCAAGATGACGGCTGCTCATCCCAAGGGAATTGTATTTAAAATACGAATCAATTTATTAAGACCTTCTGTAGTTTAATACTACATATTATCCTACATATTATATATTGTGAGATAGATTTCTTCAACCGTGTGAACATTGGTAATTATTTATGAATATAAGGTATAATCATATAGTATTAATTGCTTTTCCTTGCTCGATCATCACTGTAAAATATTAACTTCAAATTCAACAAGAAATCTTAAGATTGTAATAACGAGAAGAACATTGAGGGAGCAACTTCTATGTTTCACAATCCTAATATTTAAAACTTACTTGCTTTGCTTGGATACCTTAAGGCAGAGGTGGGTAACGAATTTATCGATGTAGCCACAGATGTGGCAAATGAGAAGTAAATTCACCCAACGTGTAAAGAGTGAGTAATTAGGTTGCTTAATCGAACTTTTAAAACGACACAAACCATTTGAACAATTTTATTCATACCATGTACATTTTGACAACAAGTTACAACTGCCTCACACCAAACAATTAAAAATTTTCAAATTGAAAATCTATGATAATTTAGTGTGAAATTTAACGATCTCTATGTCTGAAGGCAGCGATGAAACTAAATGTTGGGAAAGAGAGTGTAGGGAAGTATTGGATTTAGTGTGTTACGTCACTGTCTTATTCAAAAACAGAACTTTTCCAACTATTTGCAGAAAATATCAAGTTACAGCCAGCACACGCCATCAGGAAAAAGTTAATTTTACTGTGAGAGCTGGCAAACTCATATTCACCACTTGTGGCGTTTGGATGTGGGGCTGCCCACCCCAGCTTTCAGGCACTAGGAACTAACAAGTTTATTGCCGCACTTACATAAGTACGCCAACTATCTCTATCTTGAGACAGTTCCATCCAGCACTCATTACACCCTATCCTTATCTTCAGATAGTTCTATCCAGTACACTCCACTACATCCTATCTCCTTCAGGTCGATTCTAATTTTATCCTCCCATCTACGTCTAGGTCTTTTCAATGGTTTCTTGTTATTGGGTTTGCCAGTCAATACCTTGAACACGGAACTATATTATTTCCTTCGAGCTGTATGTTCTGCTACGCGAGATTTGATTACTCTAACTAAACACTAAAAACTTTAGTTATTCTGGTCTAGATGTTATTTGGAAGACGCAATTTGGTCTGGGATGTGGTTTTGTAGGGACCTTAGGCACGTAACCTTTTACAGGAGCACAAGCTATGTGACACTGTTAAAGGACCCTATATATAATACTATATACCCAACTCAACAATTCATATAATATATTACTTCTGGCACATATATTACAACCAATTTGATTGCATCTTACTTACTACCCGTGTGAATATCCATATTTAATCACACTAATGTTGTAGTGATATAAGAGCTTAGAGAAAATGTACCCGCATTTTCATGAAGGAAGATTTGGGAAACATTACAAGAAAATACATCTATAGCTCTCGGACGGGATTTGAGCCATCCCTTCCTCATTATCGTTCAACCCTAACAGGTGAGCTTTACACTGAAATTTGCGTAGCCACCAATGTGGTTTAGGGCCTGAGTTAATAGCTAAAGGGTTGACTAAAGGTTTTTCCTGTCACTCTAAGCTAGAAACCCAAGTGAAATTAATCAAAACATTTTAATTCATTTCACATAAGAAATATAATATTACTCATTTACATTCTGACAGTATTAATAATGTTTTTATTAAACCAGTTTTTCTGTCAACAATATACCTCACTCCTTTTATGCTCTAATCTTTAATATAATCTTAAGATTTCTCTTTGGAGATCAAGTTGAAATATATCCTGTAATTTCTTCTTGAAATTTAAGTTGATGGTTTTGACTGGTGATCAAGTTAGAGAGAACACAAATTAGTAATATATATGTAGCGTTTTAAATCTGCTGTTTAACACGTACTCTCAAAATACCTTAAAAATGTTTAACTCGATGAATACAAGAACCAATATATTCTAATAATGTGTGGCAGATATTAACTCACGGTGAATTTATGTTACCGGGAAACGCCCAAACTTTAGTAAAATGCCCCAGCTGACTCTTTATGGTGAAACAACAGAATTACATCTCACTCGAAGGCCCCACTTTGATGAAATGGTGGAGCTATTTCTCTTTGTTCTCCACGCAGTCTTCGAGTTATTCGGCACAATTTTTCAACCTACCTCCCCCACTTCTTTGTCCTGGTGGAAACCCTCCCAGAGTACGTCAGTTTTGTGTGTATATAACCGTCAATCCTCGCTTCACATTTTGTATTACATTTTACCAATTCGACGGAGGAACAACTTCGACGTTAATCTACATCGGCGAACAAGCTACTGGTGACTACGATGTGTGAGGGAGTTGGTCTCTCCCCCTCTACGCAGATGAAGCCTCGTCTGAGACTATGATTATTTAAAAGTTAGAATCTTCGTTAAAGTCATGGTCTCTTTATTTAACTATGTCCATAAGACATAGTTTTTTGTGTCAGAATGTCTGACTTTTTTTCATGCCCATAAGGCATAGTTTCTATGTATAGAGTTATTACTCCTTATCTATGTCCATATGACATGTTATGTTTGCCAGAGTAACTGACCTGTTTTTCTATGCCCATGAGGCATAGTTTTGATGTTTAGAATTCTTACTCCTGATCTATGTCCAGATGACAATGTTATGTTTGTCAGAGTAACTGATTTTTTTTCTTTGCCCATAAGGCATAGTTTTGATCGTTAGGGTTCTTACTTGTTTTCTATGTCCATATGATATAGTATTAAATGTCAGAGTGTCTGACGTTTTTCTATGCTCATAAGGCATTGTTTTGAGTGATGGGCCTAATGCTCTATGTATCTTGGTTCATAAGACATTATTTAGTATGTCAGTGTTTCTGACTTCTTTTTCTATGTCCTTAAGACATAGTTTTATATACTAGGGACTAGCCATGACTCCCTAACTGTATGGCCATGTTTATAATAACTTAATGGTAGAAATCAAGTTATCTAACGCTTTGTTCAATGAACTAATTAGGTCTGTGAAAGATAGCAGTCACTATTGTTTCTTTTTAGTAAACCTTTTTACGGTACGCAACCTGTGGGAACACTACAAGTTCGTAGTAGTGGCCTGCGGGATAGTGCTTAGTCTCCGGCCCCCTTCATGCGCAGTTTGTATAAGTTATATATATTTAGTGTTTGCACTAGTTATTGTGTGCCCAAGATTGGATGGAAGTATAAACATACTATTGAATGTCAAAGCAGTACTAATTAGGAATAGACCAGCCATAGTAACGTTACAGTCTAAATTCCTGGTAGATCGCCATTTACTATTTGTAAAATGATAGTTCCTCCTCAAGGAGATTAATTTTTGTATTTCATTAACTCTCAATGGAGTTAACTCTTGCGAGCAAGCTAATTTAACTACCATCTCAGTATCTCTTTAAATTAGGACCTACCAGAATTTATTTAACTATAATTAATGTATTTGCTTTTCAAGTCTAAGTCTAATAGTCGTGAGGCTAGATAGATTTCTATATTGTAGCCTAACTAATACATGCTTTCTATTATATTTTGTCACCTTGTTCAGGCTCTTAGCATATGTGCTTTAGTACTAAATTTATTTATTTATTTATTTAGCACCGTGTCTTACTATCCGTTCGGGTTATACGCTTAAGTACTAATTACGCTAATGGATTAGGAATTAGGAAGGTTGAATTCATAGGAAGTGAACCCGCATTTGCGTGGAGGGAGAGTGGAAAACCATTTAGGAAAAACCACCCCAGTTCACCCGACCGAGATTCGAACCTCGATCACCCCATCTCCAGCAGTCGGGCTCAACACGACTAGCGCGTTAGCCAACTACGCCACCGAGGCGGGTTAGTACTAAATTGAAGCGTTACTAGACTCATTACTAGTCTCAACATTAGACTCAACTTAGTTTTTGTTGATTCCTAGTTCCCAGTTGGGATGTAAGCGTCTGTGGTAAGTGATTTTTTGTAAATAAGCAAAGGACTGTTTAATCTAATACCTATTTGAATCTTATGTAATTCTATTAACTTGTTTAAATTTAAATAAACTGATTTGTCATATTTGTATATTTATCTTATGCCTGCACCTTCCAAACCTTCCTTATTTAACTTTGTTTGTAAATGTAATCTGCACTTTTTCTGTTAGACATAAGGAGCGACGTTTATATTAATTGGTACACTATAATCATAGAGAATATTCGTTGTTCACGTGGTCAGTCTTGGTCATGTTTTGTCAGTTTTGCAATAGGTGTAAAAATGTGTACGTCACTTGGCCTAGATTACAATAATGTCTTTATTTGCCAGATTTAATTAAATTGCTCCACGCATTTAGCAGTTTCATTAAACAAATTGATAGACGAGATTTTAGAGTGTGGAGTTAAAAAAAACCTTGCAACGCTCAATCAGTAAGTTATAAAATTTCAATTATTGCCATCAAATTGAACAGCGTTTGAGTTGACACGTTTCTACATTAAGTCTTATAAACGCACTTGTAAGTTAAAGTGTGTGTAGATAAGACCATGCTGAAGCTGAGTAATGGCTGCAAGAGACAAATGTCAAGGATGCAAGAATGTGCGGGGATAGAGAGAGGAGAAGCTGAAGGGGACGATAACTAATGACCATTAACTGCTTCCATTCCTGCCCTCTGGATAGGACCAAGCAGGAAAACATGGCCAGGAATGATATTACAAGCATTTGTCGAGTTTATAAATGAGTGGCGCGTATCTGAACACCGTGGCCCTCTCATTTCAGTCTGCATTAATAATGTTAATACCACAAATATCCCTCGCCCCGTGGCCTGGTTGAAGGGGACGGCTAAATCTCAGCAACACTATAGTTCATTACTTACATATATCAACACCGCTCTCTAATACTAAATAAAATGGCTTAATTTTAGGAAAAATGGACAGCGAGTTGAAGTAAATACCCTCGCATTTCTTATAAAGAGAAGTCCTTAGGAAAAATAAGTAAAAGATCCTTTCAGAAGATACGGTTGGTTAAGTTTCAAACCCAGAATCAAAATTAATATTTTTTAATATTTGTCATGATCATAGTGTAATTTTACAAAAAACTTCTTAAACGAAAAAAAACAATCAAATGCAAATCCCGCGATGCTCACGACAAATATTCAAGAACAGTCGAGATTATTTTATGTAGAAAATTAAACAAAATATATTATATATATTAAGATTTTTTTTATGTAAACACCTTTAATATGGACCTTAACTGGCCTACCTTTCAAGCCTACGTTAAGATTTCTTATTTAAAAGAACAAACTAAGAACTATTAACTAAAATATAGTTCACCAGCATGAATGTTTAAAAACGGGAAACAATCCTCAAAGCACCCAGCAAGAATCAAGCTCTGGCCTCATCAATCAAATATAGACTCTCTATCCCACACCTAATTATAATGATGATCGGTGAGTACGTAGAATAAACGTCAAGCTAATCTTGTCCGGTTTTTCGGTGGCAGGGAGGTCTGAGTCCCATGGTGATGTATATGAAAGGTTTTTTTTCATAAATGTTTTTTCTCTAAATAGACATAAGTTTTCACCTAGAATGTTTTCTAAAGCTTTTTCCTACGAACTCTTATAATAGTAGAAGTAGAAAAAGAGCTTCAGAGAGTATTCCTACCGTGAATGATTACAATGTAACTTTAATCCAATTCTATCTAATAATCTCTACCCCCGTGATTTAGATAAATGTGAGTATCATGAATGAGTATTAAGACGCGGTGGAAATAAGTTTATATCTTTCAAAGTTGATTGATTATATAGAGTGTATTGAATAGGGAATATTAAGTCTTTCATAAATATTGATGAATCCAGCTTTAATCTGAGAGGTCGTTCGTTTGATACTGAGTGGTGATGATAGCGTAAGTAGTGGTGGGAAAACTAGCTGTAGTGTAGTAAATGTTAGTCTCTCCGCCATTTCGTTTGTTTCTATGGTAACAAGGGACGCCTCGAACATCATCGTTACCATAGAAACACAGTCAGTCACAATGTAGGCAAAAGGGGTTGAAGCGTTACTTAAATTAAAGGGCATAGAAGGGCAGAAAGAGAATAAGTGAAAGGATTGGGAGATGAACTTAGCTAAACGTAGGTATAAAATAGTAAAACAAGCCGATGTAATACAAAGGGGTTAGGGAAGAAATAAACATATCAGAGAAAAATAGTGGGAAATAAAAATAGCTACTATTGAAAATTATTATTATTTGTTATCAAACTTGTAAACTATTAGTAGTTAAACCAATTTTCCCTTTCGATACTTTATTTTTTGTTTGCTATCTCACACCAAGTTAATTGAGAATAATTGTACTTATTTAAGATGAGCCTTGATTGACGTTATGGTATACCACTCGCACTTTGTTGTGTGTGCTGGTGAATAGATCACAATTATGGCAGTGATCAAAGTCGCTCACTTTTGAGACCAAGTCACTGTCGCAAAGCAGTAGCCGGGAGGTGAGGCCTACATAATATATACAAGAGAGAATATTAAATGGTTGGAGTTCTAGTCGTGGCAGCCAGGTCGCAAGTATGGCCGGAACATTCATATTCAGTGGGATATAAATTCTAAATAGCATTTTAGTTAGCAAATCTGCCACATTACTTACTAGCACTTGTAATCGGCTATATTGGTTTTCTTATCGATAAAGAGAAAGTATGGGAACTTTCTATTTCCAAGCAACTGACGAGGAATAAGAGAGCGTAAATAGCCAACAATACCCGCAAAGGATCAATTCGTGGAGTTGAAATACAAAACAAACAGAAACAACTGATAGTTTGCAGTAACTTTATGTGTTTCAACTCCATAAAATAAGAGGTGTAATAACGTTCAAGCGTTCCTGGTAAAACCCCGGGTATTTACAGAACTAGGTGCATCAGGCTCTGTACAATACATTAAAAAATAATTTACCATCGATTACAAAAAACTTAGCAATTCAAAAACCTAAAAATTTTATCTCAGTTTGTAGTGGTTCAAAGGATTCTGGGTTAGATTCCAGGCTTGGCCGAAGGATGTATCATCATTAAAATGTGTGTTTCCCCTTTAAAAATCATGAATTATTAACGACCCGGGGTCGGGTACTGTATATGCTCTAGGTTTGATCTAGAAAATCTGTGTACTGATATAATACTCTGTTCATAAAGGTCACGTTTAATACCGAAAAATGAAATAAAAGCTCCAAAAAACTAACTTCCAGCCTGGGTGTGCCAAGTTTTTTTTTACAAGATAGCTCCCAATACTTTGTTTGACAAAAATGGTACATTTCATCTCAAATAATTTTTCCTTTCTCATCTCAAGTAACTCGAAGGATTACCTTTAATATTAAACAGGACTTACATCGTTTAGTACTCAATTTTAAGCACACGTTTGAAGAGATGTATAACTTACATTATTACTAAACTTAATTATTATTGTCATAATATACATTATTATGATAATGTTAACTAAACCTACTTAAGGAATTGAAAAAACCGTTTAGCTCCTCGTTTATAGGAAGGTTCCAGATTTTTATGACACTTTTTTTTTACATTACAGACACTGCTCATGAATACTTAAGTTCTGGTCATGTACCCCTTGTTGTGTGCATGTCAATTTTGGTATTTTTGATCATTTTGGATTTGTAGGTCAAATTATTTTGGTTTACGTCATTATTGAGTTATTTATAGACATATTTATGTTTAGTAAGTATATTTTTAGATCAATCATTGTTTTGTAATTGGATTAATACTCTAAAATATTTTTGTTTTCCTGATGAAAATAAAATTTAGGCTTCAAATTACTTTAGTGCATTTTTACTTTCATGTCTGGATAATAAACATTCTTGGTGATACAATACTAATATTATTTAAAGGGATGATTGGGAAGGAGTTACTATTGCTTCTCAAGCAGATATTAGTTCATCAATGTTCATATTTAGTAGAATGCAAGAGTTTAATTGTTAAAGTGATTTTATTTCGTACTCGTTTGTATTTTTTTGGTTTACATTATTTGTAACGTTCATGTTTGGTTTAGGAAGATGCATACATTACGAGTCTTTATTCACATTTTCGGGTATTTACTATATATGATATACTAATCTAAGAGTTTTCATTTAGTATAAATAGTAACTATGTACAGAAGAGCAGGATTAGACTATGATGTCGGTAGCCTAAGGATGTAGATGTCTTGTACAAGAATCCACATTCAGTCAGTATTATGACTACTCAGCCCTTATAGGTATGGTAATCTAGTGTTGACAGACTTCCTGGTTTTTCAAAATTGTCCCGTATTTTAGATGATAGTCCAAGTGTCTTGAAAGACCACATCGGGACACATGATTGTCCCTTTTTTTTTGTAAATTTACTCCGCTATCGGTAATGAAGGAAGCCTATTAACATTATTTTGGTCAGGTTGGTATACATAAGTATAACAAATTCGGGAAACTTCGTTTAATTTTAGTCATTACATTATCTTTAGAATTTGTATATATTACATCATTGTGAGAGTTTGAGTGTTAGTGTAATGCCAGGGTATATTTGTTTTGTGGTTCTGAAATTTATTTATATATTAATTTTAATATACACTGTTAAAGTCTAACACGCCAAAAAAACAATGAAAGCTTCTACAAAATAAATGTAGTGAATTTAATTTTATATATTAAAAAGTAAGATTTGATACAGAGGCATTTTGCAAGCACTTGCAATTCAAATTTTAGTGTTGGTAATGGCATTTTCCGATATTAAAGAGCATGTAGTAACTAAAAACATAAATCTAAAGTTGACTGTCAATAAATGTGACCACAATTTTTTCGTAAAACGTGGCGGTAATGATGGAGATAAGTTTATTTCTACCGAATTATGCTTTGCTTACCACATTGTAAACCATCATCAATCTTTTCCATATACTGACTGCGGTAACAAACTAATACCAATAGTTTTTAGGGATTTAAAAACCGCAATTAAATGTATTCCTAACCAGAACCAAAGCTAAAAAATGGGTCATCAAAGTCCTAAAACCTCATTCAATAGTTTCAATTATCAAAGCGATTTCAATTTGCTCATATTATAGCATTAGTACGGACGCCAATTACCACAAAGAAGAAAAAAATATTCACAATAGTTGTTCAATATTTTACAAATAGCGGAATTATATTAACCCATGGAAATTTAAATAGTGAAACATTTGACATCATCTCAATCTCTTATATTTAGATATAAAGGAATCTGAAAATCAATTCCCAAAAATATATAGCTTTTTGTGGTGACAATGCGAATATCAATTGTGGTGGAAAAGGAAGAAGATTTAGAAAAATAAACTATGTGTTAACAAAGTTAAATGATAAATTAAGTACTGGAATTGAAGGTATAGGTTGCACAGCACATATTTTAAACAACACCATGCAAACAGTGACAGATCAACTGTCAAATTTTATTCAAAATATTTCTACAGCTTTCACTGTACATAGTTAGAAGCACTGAACCATTGAAAGAGTTTTGTGAATTTGTGGAGCTAGAATATAAAGCACTTCTTTCGTATTCAAAAACAAGATGGAGAGGAGAGAACACCAAAAACATTTAAAAAAAAATTAACAGCCCCCTGAGTTCAGCAAAGTTTTAAGATAATTTTAAGAAAACATGATATCTTTGGATTAAACGAAAGTTTTAATATGTATAAAGATGAAACAATTAAATTTTATGGAACTTTTGTTGACTATTTAACTGTATTATTACCTTAAAGATAGAATATATATTTAAAGGATATGTTTCTTTTCAACAAAATAAGTAATGTTTCAACCATAATGGAAGAAGAAACAAATAAAGAACTGATTGGAATTAATAAGTCAGCCGCAGAGAAAAGGAGCGTCATTTTCTCAAAAATAGAAACGCAATTCCAGGAAATATATTTGGATATTTTTAAAATGCATCAATATTATTTGTAATTCCTGGTCACAATGGGAACGTTGAGCGTATATTCTCTCTAGTGGGGATACAATATTCAGAAAAAAGAAATCGACTCATACCGGAAACATTTGAGGGGATATTACAATGTCTTGTCAATTTTGATTCAAATTGATGCGCAATTTAAGAATACAATCTCAAAAGAATAGGACTTTGATGAAGGAGACAAAATATAATCGCAAATTGGTATAATATTTTAACATTTGCTTACATTTTTAATTTTTCTCGACACCTCGGAAAGAAAGTATTGTGATCGTCAAAAAATTCTAATTAGAGATTTTGATAAATGTTGAAGTTTCATGACCCCCTGAAAACAAAATGTGGCTTTCGAAATGATGTCTGTCTGTCGGTCCATCTGTCTTTCTGTCTGTCTGTCTGTCTATCTGTACCTTGGGCTGGAACTGAAAATGTTTTACCGATTGGGCTAACACTTGGTATCTAGGGCTTTCATAAGGTCTCTCCGAGGTCTTTTTAGAATTAAATGTCTAACCCTAAAATTAAGGGTAGTTTACTGAAGGGCAAAAAGAGAAAAAATTGATTTTCTCAAAATTCGCTCCAACGATTAAATTTTATATCTCAACACTTTTCATTATAATAAACAAGATGGAAATTCTCATTTTATCATGAAAATGACTTTAAGGGTACCTTAAATAAAATCAACTTTCCAATTTATTTCATTTCTCCGCAACTATTTGAGATGTGAAATAATTTATCATTATAATACTGTACTACTTTAAAAAATAAATATTTTATTTGAAACATATTTTTATAAAACCAATAATTTCTGAATTATAAACATATGTATATATTCTGAAAATTGAAAAATGACACCTGGACACGGGAATCGAACTCTGGCTATTAATTCTTAATATGTACAAATATATATTCATTCATTAATTCAGGTCTTTGGAAATTATTTTGATTGTTATGCTCTTTGGTGGACAAAGATATTTCTCTTTGATCAATTTTTCTGTAACAATGTTCATAGTTCCTTATTACCATAGAGTAAGTAAATAACAGTGTATATTATTTCATTTATGATCTTCATAGTAATGTTTTTACAACAATATACAAACATATTATTTTGTTTCACAAATCTTAAGAATTTTTAATAAATTTCTAGCCTATTTTAAGATCAATGCAGGAGCCAGTCTGTACTGTGCACCGTACCATTTATTTTTAATTGGTAAAAGGCATTTATTTTTGTAGTAAATTTGAAATAAAATTGTAATACATAATTTTTTTCCTCGTTTTTCCTAGCAAAAATCTGCCAACCTTATGCTATCCCTTTTTTGTAATAGGCCTACATATATCCCCTCTTGAAGGATCGAGCTTCTCGCCGATTGGCCAGGAAGGCAAAGCGATTATTGAGGAGACTACCTTAAAGTAGACGCTTATTGAAGACAAGGAAATACTAAATCTTTAGAGCAGGACCAGGGCTTAGTGCATGCATAGTGCATAGCTAATAGTGAATAGTGCATAGCAATCAGTGCATAATTCATAGTAATTATACAACGGCTTTTAAAGAAATTGAGTGATTAAAGTATTATTGAAATAAATTGTCTTTTTTTTCATAAAAGCTGTCCTAGCCTCTTTGAATTATTTAGAGTGGTTCCCAACCTTTACTCACTGGCGTACCCCTTGGCAGCTAATTTCCATAAATTTTGCCCTTTATATTAGCAAAATGTTAAGTTAATAAGATATTAGTAGTTATTTCGGATTTATTTGTTGCAACTGAAAATAGATTGGTTGGGTTAGGTTAGGTTAGGTTAGGTTAGGTATAAAGAATACTATAAATAACCATAAGAGACATAAGTTTTTGAATGAAGAGAATAGTACAAGGTGTGCATGATGGTTAACAAAAATAAACCTTTTCGATGAGGCAGAAAATTCAAATTTTCTAGAAATGTAGAAGGATTACTTAAATAGCAAAATAATTTTTTAATATTAACTATTTATAAAGGGGGTGAAATGGGGCTTTTCTAAACCAGCAAAATTATAAGAATGAACTACTTTTCAGTGTGGTGGAAGATTTCAATTTTCCGGATGTGTATTAGATGCACCCCCAAACACCTGTTAAGTTATGATACTTGAATTTCAAAATGAAGAGACAGTAAAAAAAAATAATGAAGGTTCTCTCAAGATTCCTAAAACTAGTGTAATTTTTTTCGTAGTAGTTAGACATGTAAGTCAATATACTTTCCCGGAGGGCCAAATGACGCCTGAATATATCGAATTTGAAAATTTAAGCATGGTAAATGGAATAGCTTGAAATTGTTACTACTATTATAGAACTCAAAATTTCTTTACGGGTTTGCTTTTGGCCCCTTTTTGCTTTTTAATTTTTTCTCATATTAATTGAACATTTTAGCCTGTTAATTCTTTTTCTCTTATTACTTACCCTTTATTAAATTAAAAATTGATTCAATTGAATTTTTAACCTTTTTGGCCTTTTTGACTTTTTAATCCGTTAACTCTAAAATATTTCCCCCAAGCCAAGTTGGCTACCTCATCTAAAAGGAAATAGTGGAAATAGTAATTAAAATGGTAAAATGATAAAAGGTAAAAATAATTTGCACGCGTCTACTACTGTTCGTTAATACGCTGGTAAAAAAGTAAAATGTACCCAGGGTTAAAAATGAAAATCAGGGAAATAGAGGTAAGAGGGTAAAAAGGTAAAAATTGCAAAAAGGGAGAGCTACCAAAATAGATGAAAATGTTCAAAGGATAAAAAGCAAAAATTGTTTTGTTAGGTTAAAGTTTTAAAGAGGCAACTAGTTCATAAAGGATAAAAATGATAAAAGGGGCTAAATAAAATTGGTAAAAGTGCAAAATAATTTACTATAATAACTTTCTTACTTCCTTACACCGTTTGCCCTTCTTACATCTTTTTACTTTTTTCTCCTTAGTACCCTTTTTTTTAACTTTCAAGCCTTTTAATTCTTTTTACCCCTTTTACTATTTTTTAATTTTCTTAGTTTATTTTTACCATTTTTAAACTGTCACAATTTTTTCCCTAAATTTTCTCCAGGGAAAAGCTGGGTACTTATTCTAGTATTTTAATATATATTTAAGAAGGAATGTTATTAGAATGTTAATTAAGAGTTGATAATGAATGGAGTTTATTGAGAATAGTTTCAATATATTTGAATTAATGTGATGCTTAAGATATCTTATCGGGCACACATAGGGTGTGTACAAATTCACTCAATTAATCTTAAAACCGCTATTCATTATTAAAAAAAATAAGCATAAAATGTAAAACAAAGAACAAATGTTTAGTTTGAGAGTCAGGCGACCTTTTCAAAGGGGGCGGCACATATCGCGCACAATATGGTTTAATTACTATCAATGTAGCAAGTACACAATCAAGCCCATTAACGAACAAGTGTATGCAGATGCTCCAAATATTGCGAACTCGTAGCAAAATGGTGGCACTCTGCTTCTACAACCGTCAATGTTGAAATGGATACAGTAAATCATAATGCGACGCATTCCACCTGTTTCGGAATGAACAGTCGGCTTTTTAAAATCTACTACAAGCATGGACGACATTGTTGTGCTAGGAGAAAATTAATAAATATCTCACTTTGCATGCTGTGCCTTTAATTACCTCACCCGTAAGTGATGGTCTGTAGCCTTACCTAAGTTGACGATTTCCCCTTGTTTGAAACTAAACACCACATAATCTGACTTTATTACATTTTAGGCTTGTGTTGTATCAAGTAAACAGTCTCTGAAGAAGAACTGCGTAAATTTGTATAGGCCTACACTATGTATATTCCAAACAAGGAGCTTGGGTTAAACTCGTTCTACTTTCTCGCTACCCTACAGGCAGATAAGGTGTTAACACCCCTCTCTCCAACCTTTACTTACGACCACAGATAACTTAAAGGAAGGGGGAGGGTTGCAAGCTACATACATACAGAAAGGGAAATTAAATTCAAGATTAAATAACAATACCATAAACGGTTTATTCAAAGCAAAAACAAAGCAGAGTTCTTTACATGGTCTCAATGATCGTACTGAGTTCTGTGGAAAATCATAATAGAAATAAACAATCATTTCGCGCAGTTAACTAGAGAGAAACTTCCTTCATACTTGAAATATATCTAACAATCAGATGGGCTAGTCTTGAAGATACAAATTAACCCATAGTGTTGATACGAGTACATTTAATAAACTAGTAAAGTTTATAAAAGGGCCTTATGGGCCTTATTACATTGTTCCAAAGAGGTCTAATTTACTACAACCAATACAGACTTCAACAAATCTAATAATAAATATAAAGTATTTTTACTAAACATTTTAAAATACGTGAGAGTTTGGCTAACAACATCCCCTCGGGACTATCTGACCTAGACTCAATGTTTAAAGACTTACATTTACTTGCGATCTCAAAGTAAATAAACTATTATAAACAAAGCCTAGCGAAACATTTGAACAATGTTCTACTATAAAATTAATCACTAATTTAATTTTATCTGTAAAAAATTTACGTTACAAAGTTAAATTTAATATATATTCATTATACAAAAGAAATCAAAACAATAATTAGCAACACTATTTCAAAATGAAATATTTATAAACGTTTCCAACACAAAATTATCTAATAGTTTCGGTTATCTAAAAGATCAAGATAAACAGCTGACTCTAGCGCCCAAGTGGTGACAGACACAAAAATAGAGTCTCATATCAAAGTTTAAAGTTCTGGTAAAGAAAATTACTGTGCAGAATAATCACAACTTCTAACAAGGCTTACACAAAAAGTTAAAGTTTTAATTTAAGAGTTCAATATATACGTTGCCATAGTTTACGTCCGTAGTTTATCAAGGTTTGTCCCGACATAGTCCTGGTCCTAGGACTATGTTCCTCCATCAGTGTCGATCGAATAGTCATCTTTACAATACGTGTTCATCAATTTAAATAGGGTTTTTTCAAAGCCGGAAAACATGGTGGGGGAAAGAACAAATTTGTCGGTGGCGTTGTTCTAGAAGCAATGGAACGTCGTGTAGCTATGTTGTCGTTGCCTCATCCTTCTTCTGGAACCGTCCTTCTGCCATCGGATGTTGTTTCTGTAGTAGATGATTCTGCCATCAGAGGGAAGGTGGGTAGTATTCCACTGGAAAATGTTAGTTTGGCCCGGTCTCCTTCAGTGATACTTTGATCCAGCTGGCGTGGACTTCGACTGTAGGGATCTCGTGGCTCGCGTAGTAAAATCCCCAGGTGTTGCTCGTCTAGGTGGTTGCTCTAACCACAAGAAAGATTTGGTGAGTACAGAAACAGAGTATTCTACCATTCTATTTTGTTGATAATGATTAGAATTGTCTATTACATTGTACCAATTTACAAGAACTACAATAGAGAAGTGTACTATTGTAGGGATTAGATTATTTCGAGAATATTATTTGGAGTGGGTAGTATGAATCAGAGGTGAGTTATATGTGAGGTTTGAATGGGGGCGAGTCCTATTGTAACCCAATGTTACAAAGGTATTGTGATCGTCAAGAAAAATTCGAACTCGAGACTTTGATGAATGTTGACATTTCATGATACCCCAAATCCGAAAAAGTGGTTTTAGCAATGTTTTTCGTCTGTCTGAACCTCAGGCTATAGCCTAAACTCTTTCAACGATTAGGCTAAAACTTGGTATTTAGGGTTTTTACAAGGTTGCCCCGAGTGGTTTTGGAATTGGATATCTAACTATAAAATTAAGGATAGTTTCGTTAAAGGTGAAAAGAGAAAAAATTGGTTTTATCAAAATCGCCTACAACAGTTTTGATTAAATATCATTTCTAGGCTTTGACTAACATTTTAAACAAAATGGATACTCTTACCTGTTCATCAAAATGAATTTAAGGGTTCCGTAATGATGCATAAATTCTAATTTTTAATTATATTTCCGTATGTCTTTGAGATATGAAATTACGTACAGTTGCATATATGTAGATATAATATAGAATAAAAATATTTACTTGAAACATATTTTTATACAGCCATTAGTTTCCAAGCTATACACAAATATAAATATTTTTTTAACTTTTCGAAAACCTAAGGTAAAGTATTACGAGCGTCAAAAAAATTTAACCCGAGATGTTGATGGATGTTGACGTTTCACGACCCTCCGAACCCTAAAAAGTGGTTTTTGCGATGCCATCTGTCTGTGTTTCTGTCAAACCCTAAGATTAAGTGTAGTTTATTAAAGGGTGAAAAGAGATAGAATCGATTTTCTCAAAATCGGCTTTAACGATTTTGATTAAATCTCATTTCCAAGCATTTATTAATATCACAATTAAAATGGATGACCTCAATTTTTCATCAAAGTGACTAAGTATCTGACGCTTAAATTATAATCTTTTATCATAGCTCTGTAACTCTTCAAGATATTAAATTACGTATTGTTGCAAATATGTGGGTCTATTTATATTAAAAATCTTTTATTTGAAACATATTTTTATAAAACTAATAATTTTCAAGCTATAGTGAATTATATATATATATTTAGCTTTTCTAACAGTAAAGATGAGGTATTGCGACCGTAAAAAAATATATCAAACCTGATATGTTAACTGATGTCGACGTTTCATGAATCCCTGAACATTAAATTAAGAGTATTTTAATAAAGAGCTATAGGGGAAAAAATTATTAAACTCTAAATCAGCTCTGACGACTTAATTATTTAACATACTAAATAACTTATCGTCATTAAACTGTAGTACTATTAAAAATAAATAAAGTTTTAAATGAAATTTATCTTTATAAAATCAATAATTTTTGAGATATTGACAAATATAATACAATTTTGTGAACTTTAGTTGTACAGCGATACTACTCAAGTTATAACATAATAATTCTCTAGGGCCATAGATTAAGTAAATAAGTAAGTCTCTCAAAATATTGATGTTATTTATCCTTTAACCATTTCCATCTGTTCTACAGGCTATTGTTAGAATAAATAGTCTATAATTTTATTTAAAATATGCTGCTGGTAAAATGTAGAAGGGGCAAAAGTGAGTACACTACATAACCCTCTCTAATTACTCAAAACCACTAGTGTAAGCTACTTATAGACTGACCCATCTGTCTGGGCGGACGTGGAATTTCCTAGATACGTCTGTATAGAGCAGAAGCTCTTAACATTTTAGATAGAATGACCCCTGCATCTGAAAAAAATGTTTAGGAGTCTTCATAAAAATTTCTACACCAAAATTTAAAACTTCAATAGTGACAATTAAATTTTATAAGTATAAATGTATAAAACGAACTCAAACCATCACATGTTCTAGCTGTGCCTTTGGCAAATTCCTTTATTCAAATTTGAAAAAAAAAATAGGAATTATAATTACTGTTGCTATTTAATAATGTGAAAAAAAATAAAGAAGACCAAGGAATTGCCTGTATATAATTATTTGATGATAATGTGGAAGGTTACTCAAGTGAAAGCCAGAATTTTTGCGATATTCAATACCAAAAACCATCTATGAATCTATTTTGTTTGCCATTTTTTTCATTACATACGCCTAGCAAAATTTTCTATTATAGTAAGTACTCCCAACAGTTGTAGAATATAGAATATGAGTATAATGGCATTTAACCAGAAACATTTTAAATGAAGAATAAAAATTAATGTTTAAAATGTTTAAAAGAAAATAAAGGTTTAAATTTTTCACTATACAAATTAACTATGACAAGTATTCAAGAATTGTTGATAATAATCTGTGTATAAAATTAAATTAAACGCTTTGGCTGGGTTTATGAAATATTTAATTTGTTTCAGAAGAGAGGGTTTATTTTCATCTTAGCTTAGTAGCCTTTCTAACTATTTTATTTTTACATTAATTACTGTTTCCAGCCTATGGCCTGTGGTCATTTTTTTTATTCAAGCCAAATATTATCCATTACCGGCTTTGCTAGGCCTTTCGTAGCTTTATATGCCTTATAATCTAATTTAAGACTAGGACGGACACAACATCCAGTCCCCACCGTTAATTTATCATTGTGAGAGGGTAGAACCACATTTCACCAATGATAAATTTTTCAGTCATATCGGGAATCGATCCCGGAACCTTTATCTCAATTGACAGAGACGCTAAGGACTGAGCTAAGGTATCGGCTCGTACGGGTTTACACATACTCTAATTACGCTGATGGAGTAATGATGATTAAAATAACATCTTATAAGGAGTTAACCCATACCTACGTAGAGGTAGAATGGTAATAAAACTAAAGAAAGATCACCCTCGATACACCCAGCCGGGATTTTAAACCTGATCTCCCCGTCTTTGGCAATTCAATCTGACATGAGAGTGATGTGTTAAGCCTTGTGGCCATAGATGTTGTTGTTTTTGTTAAAAAGTTTCAAAAATACTGACCTTAACTTACATTCTCTTTCCCCCAACTTAAAAATAAATCACAGCCCAAAGCGTCGCGCGTTGTTCAAAAAGAACGTGAATGAAGTTGTACAAGCGGCAGCCGACCGTCATCCACATTTATTACTTACTAATATTTTAAATACATTTGACAACATCAAAAGCTTTCGTGTACAGTCATAGTTATAGTTTACCCAAACTACTAATAATTTGAACGATTGATTACTTTCCATAATTTGAAAGACGTTAGCATAGAAAAGGAACTTCTACATTTAATCTTGGAACATTTGAAGTTAATAATTCAGAAATAAATAGTAGGACACAATCATACAAACGTTCTCATTTTGTGTATTAAATATTTGAGGAAAATTTCCAAAATGGGTTTTCAGTACACACACTTAAGTAAGATTTTCTCATAAAAACCAACATCCTTTTAATCACAGTAGCCCCTCATAATAATATAAATTTTAAATCTATCCAATGCAGATAGAGAGATGGTATTGCGAAAACAACATTTTTTGGTTTAAAGGGAACTCGATTTTTTTGATGATCATAATACTTCCTATCTCCGAGGGGTCGCGAGAAAATAAAATTAAAGAGACTAACCGATAACCGATAACCTATATTGCTCTTTAGATTTGAGATTGGTATTGATACTTGGAGATCAAAATAGCTAGAAAAAAACTATATTAAACAATCCACTATATATACCATTATTTATAGCGTTTAAGAAGTCTGTCTCGCCAAATATACCAACATAAAAATAATATATATGCTTGAGGTGCTGAATACTTTCATGTTTCCCTAAATACGCATACCAAGTTTCAGCATTTAGGTTAACTAGCCTTAGAGTTATCGCACCTACAGGCACAAGCATACACATACCCTAATTTATGTATATGGCTTAAAGAACGTTAGTACTCATGTATATTAGTAATGAGCTCACACATTAAGTAACTATGTGAAGTTTTATAATCAGGGAAAAAGCTTGTGACTAATACAATAAGTACTTTAGGATATTTGAAGAAACATTATCGGATATCACAGATGCATTTATTTTTCTTGAAATAATTGGTTAAGAAATCCCGTTGAATCTAGCTCAAGGCACTTCTTTAAATTAAAATAATTTTCTTTCAACTAAATTAAGTTGAGACTAAGAATAGAAGTTTGATCCTTAGGGTTATGGTATAGGCCTCCGATATATTTAATTTGTTTAGTTTTGCTCAAATTAGTTACTTAGAATATAGGGGCTCTCTGCATGGATGATACAAGTGGTAGGTCTGGGGTGGGGTGGGGAGAGGGGAAGGTAGGGAGGGGGTCTGGGACCGCCATCGAACTTGTTCGTAATAATATGTTTGGCTATGCCTAAAGGGATCCCAAACTTGGTCTGTTTCCTGGTCGAGACTTCAGAGAAGGGAACGAGTCCTCTCAACTTGGCCCTTGCGAGGAACTTTTTGGCAAGATAAAGGAGGGAACGAGGGGGGTGGACTGCTAGGAACAACGGAGATAGGGGAATACTTTCAAGAAAGAGACGGAGGAAAAACATGGAAGGGAGGGTATAAATTGTTTGTAGAAACTTTCAAATCTATTTTTTACCCTTGTACCCATTAGAAAACAAAAGCTACCCCATCTCCAAACCCCCTTTACTCTTTTCCAACCTCTTCCCCCAACCAGCATTTTCCAGCCCATTCCAATTCCTTTTGCCAGCTCCTCAATTCACCACCGTCAACCTTCCCCTTTCGTTTTGTTGTATTTTGGCAAACTCTCGTTATAGTTTTCATGTTTGGTCTTTTGCCTAACATCTGCAACTCAAAATGAGGAGTTGGGGGAGTTTTTTTTTTCATCTCTTCCTCACTACCCATATTACTCCAAAAGCTATTTGTTGGGGTGGGGATGGAGGGGTTTTTAACTTCTGTTTTGCATGCGCAACTGCTTTTATTTTGTTTTTATAAACAACGACCAAACTTTGTATCGTGATTACCTTAGTAAGGTTAAGAAGAAGAAGAAACAACTCTGGAATTTGAAATATGTTTTGATGTATCAAAGAGAATTACATAGCCATAAATAAAGGTTATATAACTTGTAGCTTAATAGTATTAACAATTCTTTGAGCTAACAGTATGTATTCATATTTAATTAGTATTCTAGTAAATTGAAAAGTATATAAATAGAATTTATAATTATTTAAATATTTAAAAAATACCCACATCAGTGGGCATTTCATAGGTCTCTTATTATTTGTTCTCGGGGGATTAGATATCGCTACTCAATTCTCTTTCTGGGGCGCATTTCCCTAAATTATTTTTCAATTTCCATCCACACAATTTCGGGTACATTCCTTTTATTCCATACCATCCACATCCTCACACGATTTTTATAAATATGCGGATAGCATTTTTGGGTAGCAAAATGGTTTTCTGGGGTAAAAGGGGAGGGATTAAACAATGTTTTTGTTTATAAACACTCCCAAAAATTGTATTTCTACGTGGGATTTTTAAAAATATTGTATATATTTTGAGTTTAAGCTTAAAATTAGAGTTGTTCAAAAAATAAGGTTAGTTTCATTAAAAAGAATAAGAATCTTAAATAAACTTTGTATGATATAATTACTCTCCCTCTAAAGTATTATTGTTTATGCTATTTCCCCCACTAGATATAATTATGTTAGTCAAATTAATTTAAACTACTTATCTTTTGTATACAGTTCAATATTAATTGTACTTATTAATTATTTAAAATAGTTAAATTAATGATAAATACATCAAAAAATCCTTAAAAAGTTGATTTAAAACTTATCTATAGTAGTTTCATTCTAGTAATCGAGTCTGAAATATTTTATTCAATTTAAAAATCCACTTTACCAAGGTTTTCTATATTAATAAGACTGTACGTACATACAAACTTCCATTTAAATTGAGAATTATCACATTTTTCCATAGCTTTATTGTACATTGAATTTATCGAATAAGCAATTTGCTAAAAGAACCACTTTACGAGATATTTTAAATTAATTTAACAAACATATCTGGTTTCCTATCTAATTAAAACATTCATTTTTTAAAAGTTTTCATCTTTAAAATAAAACATTTTGTAATTATTTTAAAATTTTCTACATCAATATTATGATAAAAGTGCCGCTGAACTCGATAATGTAGCTCTTATAATTCTGTTTGCGCCTCTGTAATTTTGTCTGTACTCGGGATTACAGTCAGAACGGTTGAATAAGTTTAGTTCAAATTTTGTGTTTAAAAGTTCTTCATCTAGGTAAAATCACCTTTTTTATTCTTATATCACAATTGTTAGGGGTAGTTAGCAAATTACTTTATTTTTGAAGATTAGAAGTTGTTCAAAAATTGTACTAACAATTTGGTTTCAAATGAGTACATATTTAGGAAAGTTTTACATGATAATCCTCTATAATTTTTTTCTCAAATAAAGAGATTTAAGAGCTATTTATTGATTATTGTTTTTGTAATGTAAAACTTATATGATAATTTTGTTCAAAATAAATATCTGAATAAATATAGACCTGAAGAAATAGCTGTCATATGATTATAAAGCTAAGTTTAGGGAAAATTGTTTAATGATAGTGTACTAATAAACCTTTAAAATGTATTTCTATTCACACTAGATTGTATGAAAAGGTTTGTTAAATTGTTTCGTAGCATCAATTTATCTTAATATTTTCAAAATTTAAATATTTTACTTGAGTCTAATGTTTCTAAAATATGGAAAAACCATACAGATTTTACCAGGGGCCCACAGCTTTGCTATGGTACTTGACTAAGTATATATCCCATTTGACTTGTTGGCACGTTAAATGCTGATACATGCTTCCTTAAAGAATTAGGTGGTGCCATTTTTGAGTGAATTCCATGGTAGCTCGTTATTTCCCAAATTGTTGGTGACCTGGTGGTCTAGGGGTAAGGTGTCGGACTTCTGTGTTGGGGGTCCGGGGTTCAATCCTCGGTCCGGCACAGATTAATCTGAATGCCAAACCCTTCCTTCACCTCTGACAAGAAGTGTATTAATCACTTGTGAATGTGTGGAGTGCCAGGCCTCCACCATGGTTCGGATTCCACGTTAAGCTGTAGGTCCTCTATTTCATCTCACAATCACCCTACCATCACACATTAACGTAAGTGCGTATAACCCGAACGGGTAGTAAGACGCGGTGCTAATAATAATAATATTTCCCAATTCTGGTGGTCCCCTGCATAATCTAGTGCCGAGATATCTATTTGTTAGAGCAACACATATTACCACCCATTGAGATTGTAATAATTAATTATATTAATAAAATGCGGATACGTACAAAAGAGATTGAGTGGACAGAGAATGGAAACATTTATAAGGAAATAAAAGAACCTGCTAAGATTTTGACTAAGGTTTGTTTGATTTAATACACCAAGATAAATTCTATTTTATCATATATTGTTTCAAATTAAATCTGACATTTCGGTGGCTGGATGGTTTGAAAAGATACCCTCGTATTAGTCTAGACGGCTGATGATGAGGGGATTGGTGTTCGAATACTGGTCGGGTGTGCTGAGGGTAGTTTTATAAAATGGTTTTACATTCTTCCTCCACAAAAACGTGGGTACATTTACTCTAAATTCAACTTTACTCATCCATAACACATTAGCATAATTAATACATATGTGTTTAACCTGAAAAGTAAGACGCGGTACTAAAAATAATATTGGAAAATAATTTTAAAATAGGTTTCTAGATTTTTTTCTCAATATTTCTATCAATTGAGATAGTGATATCGCAATAAAATACACCTGTATAGGTTTAGTAAGAAAACGGTAGGAACAGTGACTTGAGTTACTAAAAATTATTTTATATATTCATACGTAAAAACTAAAACTTGTGATGTGCAAGTATCACTTTCTATAAATAGGTCTACTAATTGTTTTGTGCTCCACTTCTTGCTACTGCTAGTTCGAGTCTTCCACATATATAAATTAATTATACAGGGATGGAGAAGGTACAACTAACAGGAAATGTATCCACATTTCATGGCTATAGATAAAATGGGAAACCATTTAGGGAAAAACTCAGGAAACCTGCATTCAATCGGGATTTGAACTCAAATCTATCCATATCAAACTATTCTATTGCGAGATGATGCCTTAGCCCATCCGACCAGTGATGCGAGTAGACAAATACTATTAATAACTAGAATTCCAATAAAATATGAAAGAGTATTGAAATTATTGTGTTAAAAAAGTTTTAATTTTATATAATGTCCTTCTTACCACGTTATAACTAACCGATATTTTGACCTCTTTTGACATTTGATGTGTTACTAAAATACATTCTGTATTCATCAGCCCAGAACAAATGTTATTTAATTTTAATAAAAGGAAGTTGAATTCATATCACTTTTTAAACTAACAAGTTATATTCGTAAAGTGAAGGATCATGGAACTATTTTGAGTAGCACATCAACTGCTAGAATAGGCCAACGCTATCGTTAACGAACAGTTATAGAGATCACTTCATCTCCTTTGAAAAATACATTCACAAATGTAATTTAAAATGTTAAACACTCCATGGAATCAGCCCTAAATAGAGATATAATGAATGAGAGGTCGCCGTCTGCTGGCGAAGTTAGCGCCAACTTCTGCGGATAGAGGGTTTCATGTGGTCAATACAATGAATTCTACAATAATTATTGTTCTATTAACTACTCTTTGAATTCTTATGTTCATCGCATCCACTACTTCTTCAGGATTTACGCATTTTTCATACCAATGGGGTAGAGAGGAAGAAGGGTGAATTTAGAGTAAATCCACCCGATTTCTCTTAAAGAGAGAGAGAGATATATAGAGTGGGGGGAGGGAACTGAGAAAATATCACCCGAAATACACTGGAGCTCTAAGCCTGGCCTTCTCGTTGCCAGCAAACCAGATTAGATGGTATTGACGTTTAGTCCCCTTTCCACCAATTAAGATTTCCATGAAAATTAAATTTTACTTATTTGGGGGATTGATTAGACTCGTTCTGAACTGAATGATTAAAGTATCACAGAAACTACTTAGAAAGTAACTTAGTTAAAGATCAAATACAATATCTAGTCTTAAGGTAGTTAACTCACTCACGTGAAAGTGGAAACCCACATGTTAACAATAATAATAATTTTTTACATTCAGGGAATTGAAATAAAGGTTTTTAAAATTTTTTGAAACATAAAAAAAATCATATGTAGTAAGGAGCGTAATTTAAATATAAGTTGAGTATTAGATTTTCAAAAGTAATGTATTAAGCTATAAATTTGTTTAATAATATTAATATAAATCTAGCAAAAGATGATATTGAACATATTATAAAACGGTAGTTAAATTTGTTTAATAATATTAATGTAAATCCTACAAAAGATTATATTGAAAATATTATAAAACGGTAGTGACACAATAAAATAACTTACACAATTACAATAATTGTATGTTATTTTACTGTGTCATTAACGTTTTATAATCTGTTTAGTTTCATAATTTTTTAGAGTTTATATTAATATTATTTAAAAACTATTTAACTTGTAATTTACAAACATTACTTTTGAAAATTTAAGTTTTATACCTACAGTATATAAAGATGTTTAGCTAATCAGGCTAACATGCTACTGACTGAGCTGAGATTGTGAACAAAATGAATCCCTTGACCAGTGTATATATATATATCTATATAAGTGCGTGTTTCTGTGATGATCACTGTTGGTTCATGTGTATCTCTTAGGTCTATTCCATCGCGCCATCCTTCTGTCAGGGTCCTCCCTGAGCAGCTGGGCACTCGTCGAGGATCCAGTCAGCTACGCGGTACGTCTCGCCCGTCAGGTCAACTGCTCCATACCCGAGGACCTATACCGTGACCACGAGAACATTGTCGACTGTCTCAGGGACGTCCCACTGGATGACCTCCTCCAGGCGGATGTCACCGCACCCACCTACCTCAGCGCCTTCGGACCCAGCGTCGACGGAGTCGTCATCAAGAAGAACCTTCAGAAGGAGCTGCTCACGTACTTCCACCCGGACATCCAGAGTTTCACGTCGACCTCTAGCAACGGGAACGGTAACATGAAGAGGAGTGGTGACGCAACGCTGGCGGCGATGGCGAACAGTGCCGGTGGGAACCGTTATGACCTTTTGTTCGGGGTGGTGACGAGTGAGGCGCTGTGGAGATTCTCTTCCGTGGACGTTCAAGTGGGCTTCGAAGGGGAGAGGAGGGACAAGATAATCAGGACTTACGTTCGTAACGCTTACACGTACCATTTGTCAGAGATCTTCCACACTGCCGTTAACGAGTACACGGACTGGGAACGCACGGTGCAACACCCCATCAACATGAGAGATGCAACCGTAGCAGCGCTCAGTGACGCGGAGTTCGTGGCCCCACTGGTGCAAACTGGGGACCTTCTCAGTTACCGGGTGACATCGAGCCCCGGGGGAGGCTCTACGAGGTCCTATTTCTACGTGTTTGACTACCAGACGAAGGAAGGAGACTACCCTCAGGTCAGTGAGTCAAAAACGATCATTTATAGTTAAATTAGTATTACTTGGTTGGGGCTGTAGTTGCTTACCTTTAGATTATCTAGCCACTGATCCAACCTACTTCCATTGTCACCAACAAGACAACAGATCTAGCCGCTGATATAACTACTGTTACAACCATTGTTCTAACCACTGATCTAACTACTTCCATTGTCACCAACAAGACAACAGATCTAGCCGCTGATATAACTACTGTTACAACCACTGATTTAACTACTGCCATAGCTTATATAAATGAGAAAGTGTCGTCACTCTATAAGCTTACACGGGTCAGCCACTTGAAGCTCTCGCTTCAAATTGGCCGGCTGCCAACTGAACAATACAATAATTTAGAATACCATAACGCAGTTAAATAGATAGGTTACACTAAACTACTTTGTTATTAGTAGGCTAAATTTATTTTAACCACGCAAACTACTAAAAACATTGTTTTAAACCAAAAATGTATATTATTAGTAAAACCATAGCTGAGAGATGTATCTGTAATCTATCGTAATACGAGCAATTTTATACCTAGATTTTATTTGTAATTTATGGTAAAAATAATAATAGCAGGCTACTAATAGTATTGACAGTTGTGTATTCCAGTAATATTTAATATATTTACTATTATTTTTATAGTTATTATGGTATTTAAATTATTTGATGTATTAGTAATAATTAATGGTATTTCTTTACCTATTCAACCCACGTACTTTTTTCTTACTATAACAGCCGTGTTATAGCATAAGTGTAGTGATATAATAATTCCTAATTTTTTGCAATACCCTTTGGTGAGTATGAACGTATATTTACGTTCATTTTGTTATGGCTTCCTAGGAGTATGCACGTAAATATAAGTTTTCATGTTTGTCTAAATTAGTATGGCCGTAAATAAACGTTCAATCATGTTTATGCTCTGCTGCTATCTATGTTATGTTAAAGAAACTATTTCTAGACATTTACTAGTTTATATATTTGCAAATAGATGGCTCTACTGTCTGTAACACAATAATTAGTTTCTATTATTGTTAGTGTAGAAAACTGGGGATGTTTTCCTTTCATAGATGTCGTAGCTGTGCGTGCGGGCTATCACAAACAATTGGTTGACGAAATCGATGTTTATTTTAGAAGTTGTAAGGGTTTTAACTTGATTTATTTATGACAGTTTTTTTGCTGTGTCATTGTTTATAAATTTAGTGGCTGACTATGAACATTTATGTTTATACCTTAGTTTCTATTACTGTTTTATTTATGAAGGCAAACTTACACATTTATAAATAAAGGTAGTTGCCGCGTGAATGTGTATAAACCTATTATAGTTTTATATTGTTGTATTTACCATGGCATCTTCGCGCAAAAGACGAATGCTCACAGAAAAAGAGTTGAATGAAATAATTTCAAATTGGGAATCTGCGAGTGATATGAGTGACATAAATGACAGTGATGACGGAGTTTCATCTAGTTCATCTGAGCAGGAACCTGAACATGAAGTTGATGCCGATAACAATATGACACAAATACAGGTGAGAGCAGATGTTCAGCCAACAATGCAAGACACATTTCGGTGGCAAAATAATGCCAGTTTTCATCCGAATAATTTACAGTTTGATGACAATAATGCTGGAATTTCGTCACTTTGTGAGCTACCAGACAATCCTAGTGAAAGTGACTTATTCAAACTTATGTTTGATAGTGATCTGGTCCAACACATAGTAGACGAGTCAGACAAATATCACTCATACGTCACAGAGAATTTTGAAGTGAAAGAAAAATCAAAACTAAAACTATGGGTAAAACCACCCGTTTCTGAACTCTATACTTTTCTTGCAGTAATAATTCTGATGCCCCACACAGCTAAACACCGTGTGAAAGATTACTGGTCCACAGACCCTCTTCTGTCCACCCCCGTATTTGGAAAAATATTTTCACAGGACCGTTTCTTACTTTTGCTTCGAATGTTACATTTCTCTGATAGTTACAATCAGCCAGCTGGTGATCGTCTGTACAAAATCAGTACAGACCTTGAAACTACAAGAATGAAACTCAAAACTATTTTCAAACCACATCAAAATGTATGCATTGACGAAAGTATAATGGTATGAACGGGTCGTTTGGTCTTCAAACAATATGTTCCATCCAAGCGACACAGATTTGGTATAAAATTGTTTGTCTTGTGTGATTGTACAACAGGATTTATTTTAGACTTTCTGGTGTATACAGGAGCCGAAACAAACATCAAAAAAATGGATGCGCTTGGTATTTCTGGCTCTATTATTACTACCCTTCTGGAGCCGTACTTAGGCCAAGGACACATACTATATTGCGATAATTGGTACTCCAGTCCAAAATTATTCGAATATCTCCTGAGCAAACAAACTGGGGCATGTGGAACAGTGAGGCAGAACAGGAAAGAGATGCCTAAGTTTCCACAAAAAATGAAGAAGGGGGAGTGTGATGTATTCCACACAGGAAATATTCTTGCAGAGAAATGGCATGACAAGAGAGATGTGTGCATGTTGACTACAGTGCATTCTCACCAATGGGCTGAAACAAGTAAAGTAGATCGAGTATCAGGTGAACTCATCAAGAAGCCACTCTCTGTAATTGAGTACAACAAAAACATGGGAGTTGTTGACAAAGCTGATATGCAAATAAGTTTTGTTGACAGTACCAGAAAGTTAGTAAAGTGGTACAAGAAGCTATTTTTCTATATATTGGATATGATTATTTTGAATGCACATATCCTATACTGTCTAAAAACCGGAAAGAAAATCAAGCATCTTGAGTTTAGGCTAAATGTTGTTCGACAGTTACTAGAAGAATTCAGTCCTACTCGGGTTCCCTCTAAAGGTGGCAGACGCTCGGCAAATCTCACACCAAACCCACTTCGACTAACTGCAAGACATTTTCCATCCCCAGTGCCAGGAACAGCAGCGAAGCGCAAGCCACAGAGACAGTGTTATGTCTGCAAACACACAGCTAAAATACAGCCAAAGCGGAAAGACACTATGTGGATGTGTGTGGAATGTGATGTTGGACTTTGCATCCATCCATGCTTCACCACATTTCACACAAAAACCAATTTTTAAACTCTTTGAATTGTATTTGAAATGGTAACTTTTTTTCTAGGTATTATTTTAAAAATTTTTATAAACACTATAGAAACTGCAATATGTAATTTTAAAATTTTATGCAAAAATAAAAATAATTTTAATTTTCACCAAAAACCTCACTCCACAGGGATTAGGTACTATATTAAAACTATACTCATATAGGTATTTCTTTACCTATTCAACCCACGTACTTTTTTCTTACTATAACAGCCGTGTTATAGCATAAGTTTAGTGATATAATAATTCCTAATTTTTTGCAATAACTTATATTAACTACACATTATATTATATTTTATTCTTTTGTTTCATAAAACAATACTTTATGATTTTTTCGTAAACATAAATGTTAAAATGAGGCTTGTACTAGTTTGCTCACATCTATTATTTAGTATTATTACGAATTACTTTGTAAAATTTAAGAAAAAAAAAACCATTATTAAGCAATGAATTCCCATAAACAAGTTATAACTATTACAAAATTGGCAGATTATATATATTTTTAATTGAAATTTATACTTACGTATAATTGTAGTTTTAAGAATTGGTAGCCTTTGAAAACTTTCTGACTGATTTAGCAAGTTTTGCAACACTTAGCATCTTCCTCATTTCTTTTGCGGCGAAAAAGAAACGGCACTTGATGTAACGGTAAACAAGTTTAGGGGGATGGTCCATTAAATGCTGATAACTGCATCCTATTCCCTTCAATGCAATTGGTATCTGATCATTTCCTTCAATACACTCATAGAAAACATCTTCCCACAAACTTTCCTGTGATTTTAAATCATTGCTGATAACGTTTTGAATTTACAGACATATTTGTACAAGATATTTCGATGAATAAATTAAAGAAGCGTCACTACGGGAAGGTCCATAATCGATTCTCTTTCTTGAAGCAATTCTCCAAAACAGAAAGTGCTTCTTTATTTATTTCACAAGAACACTTTATAATTTGAAGTAGTTTTCGTAAATGACGTTGTGAAGGAAGCGGGAGATGTCATTTTTTTTGACAGTGTCATAAATATTTTGGAGATTTAATATTCAATAAGACACTTTCTAAAAGAAATCCGTTGTTGACTCATTTCTTTCCTGCTTTTACATTGTGATTTTGTAATCATTGTGTTTGTGGACATTTATTTTTTATTCAAGTGATTCAATTTTGAATTCATAATTTGTGGTTCCTGTCCCCATACCAGCGCTAGTTTATGGCAATAAATTATTGGTTACGTCATCAAGAAGAAAATCAGAACTGGTGGACGCTGGCCTAGCCAATTTTGGGACATCTGATGTTAGTTTTTTGGGAGGATTCTTTTTTTTTATATCTTTACTAAAATACTTTTGCAAGTTAGGAAAAATATGTGGGATAGTACTGAGTCTCAAACGCCAATTTGATCGAGGAAGGTTCATCTTTTCTCCATTGATTAAAAGATTGACACATTTTACAAGGAAATCTTCAGAAAAATGTAAGTCACAAACCCGAGATTTCAAACATAGGTCCTAACTGTCTATCTCTTCTTGGGATTGATCGCTCCCAATATGCAGAGTCGCTCTTGTCTCCAAGAGGTTGAAAATAATGTATTTTAAAGATTTGTCATAGCCTGATTAGAATCTCGGTTTGAAACACATTGGCATAGTTGAAGCATATACTACGTAATGAAATAATAAAAAACTAATTTACTTACATAGACTGAATATTTAATTACTAAAATAATAACAAACAAAAAGAACAACCTTGAATTTAAAAACAGAGGTTTCAATCATAAAAACGCAACGAATGAATGTGTAACAAACAAAATAATACATCAATCTCACTCTCTCTTATATACTATATGCCCGTACTGAAAGAATACAATACCCGGCCAGTTCGGTTACAGCGCCCAAGTTTCTCGAATCCTCCGCATCGCCACAATCTGCATTATATATAAAGGTAAGTGTCCACACTTTCTTATTTCTATACGACATACTACTGGCAATATCATTAACATAACTACAGATCTAGTCACTGTTATAACTACTGTTATAACCACTGAACCAGTGACTTCACTAACCTCTGCACTAACCCCTTATACAAACCCTGCTATAACTACTGTTATAACCACTGAACGAGTAGCTCCACTAATTTATGTTCTAACCCCTTGTATAACTCTTGCTATAACTACTGTTATAACCACTTAACCAGTAACTCCACTAACTTATGTTCTAACCCCTTATATAACTCTTGCTATAACTACTGTTATAACCACTGAACCAGTGACTTCACTAACCTCTGCACTAACCCCTTATATAACTCTTTCTATAACTACTCTTATAACCACTGAACCAGTGACTTCACTAACCTCTGCACTAACCCCTTATATATCTCTTGCTATAACTACTGTTATAACCACTGAACTAGTGACTTCACTAACCTCTGCACTAACCCCTTATATAACTCTTGCTATAACTAGTGTTATAACCACTGAACCAGTAACTCCAATAACCTATGTTCTAGACCCTTGTACAACTCTTGCTATACTACTGTTATAACTACTGAACCAGTGACTTCACTAACCTCTGCATTAACCCCTTATATAACTCTTGCTATAGCTATTGTTACAACCACTGAACCAGTGACTTCACTAACCTCTGCACTAACCTCTTATATAGCCACTGTTCAGGTACTGTTTTGCTACTGCTATACACTGTTACAAGAATTGATGTAATCAATTAATCACTGATTTAACCACTTATTTAACCACAGTAGTATAAGCATTGCTCTAGAAACTGATCTGGCCACTGATATAACTGTTCTATATATATATAACAACTGGTAAAACCTCTACACACAAACTCTACCACGGTACTAACCGATATATATATATATATTTTTTAATTGAATCAATTAAAAAGTGGTTTATACACTGTGTTATAGTAAAAATTAAACATTTAAATTAATATTAAGGTATTTGCAAGTTTTTCAGGTTAAATCAAATAACGTATATTTTTTTTTATTTAAAAAATGTAATCCACCTAAATAGTTGAGATTATGGTTCGAATTTCTAATGAAATTCAATCGAATCCAAATAAGGGATCTAGTTAAATATGAAATTTGGAATACGATAAGAATATTTCAAATACTCATATTCCGAATCTCGAAAATAACACGAATTCTATCGAGATTCAGGCTCAATTTAGAATTTTCGAAGCTTCGCACGGTCCTAAATAATAATATTTCAGCAAAAGTGAGAATCAAACTTGGGCTCTTTAACTAAGTAGATAGTTACGTTACTTACTGAACTAATGAATCTGTCTTTTTACGTGGATATTGTCTCAAGATATGTAACTAGCCTCTCCTCAAAAGTGAAGATTCATAGCTTTTGGTTACTAATTAGGGAGGTAATCAATTCCCTTTTGCCTTGTCCTTTAGAACCGCAGAGATCTCGTGTACTATCAATTACAAAAGCGATTATGAACTTTGCATTTGTTTCTCATAGCCCATCTTTCCTCTCCTTATCAACGTTGCTAAGGAAATATTCTATAGGAAGGAAGCCGGAATTGGCAATAAATAATCGCCCATTATACTAAACAATTGTAAAAGAGCACTTCCTGTGTTTTGTTAAAGTCGTGAGCAAGAACTAAGGAAGCTGCTTGAAATATTTTGTTTTGCTTTCATGGCAAAATTAGCCAGTGAATATATTATAATTAATACATTTGACATAATAGTTATTAATGATTTATTTAGTGGGTAAATACAAGGCCATAGCCAGCCAATTATTTCAGGGGGTTTGGTGGGCACATCCCCCAATTTACGAAGGCTGGACAAAATTCTAAATGATAAACAGTTCTAGAAACTATCTGAAATGTTTTTCAGGGCAGCATAACCTCCTAACTGCTGGAGGGTAGAAAAAATTATAAATATCAATCACCTCTAGAAGTTCTCTGAACTGTATTTTATTGCAACATAACCCCCTAAATGTAGGAGGCTAGAAAAAATGTAATACAAACACCACTGAAGCTTATGAGTTTTATCAAACACCACTATTTGATTTTATGGTAACGCTAATTTTATTTTTATGTGAATTTTTGAACTATAAATAAAGCCATATATTTTTTTAAATTAAATTTTGGGGTGGGGGTTGAACCCCCAACCTCCCCTGCTACGTCCTTGGGTTAAGATGAGATACGTAGTTTAAGGGAAGTGTACCTATATTTAGCCTGATATAAATTGTCCATAGCCGTAAATCCCTTGGTATATAGTTCATAAGTGATCTAGTCCACGTTTATAATATTTCTTTGTCCACAGACTCCTAATTCATAGTCCGTCCAGGTATATAGTTAGTAAGAGATCGAATCTACAGTAATATTTTTTATGTTCATAGGTTGGTTTTTTTAGCATCGCCTCTTACTACATATTATCGGGTTATACGCTTAAATTACTAACTAAGCTAATGGGTTAGGAATTAGGAAGGTTGAATTTAGAGGATTGGCGTGGAGGCAGAGTGAAAACAATTTAGGAAAAACCATCCCCATTTCACCCGACCGAGATTCTAACCTCGATCTTCCCGTCCTCGGAAGTCTAGCTCAACCCAAAACTAGCGCGTTAGCTAACTACGCCACCAAAACGAGTCTCTTCATAAGTCCCAATCCAAAGTTCTTAGTCCGTAAGAGATCGATTCCACTGTAACAAATTCCTCCGTCCACAGATTCCTTGATCAATAAAGTTGGATCAACTTTTACTTTCTAAGGCTGATGGCTACGGAGAATCAATCAATTGCAGACCAATAAATGCACAGCGATGTGAGAATGGATATAAATCATAAATTAAATTAAAGACAACAGTCATCATTATCTAAATCTATCTGACTTTATTAACATTTAATTAAAAACTTCATTAATTAAAAAAATATTTATTTTAACTCAAAACGCTATATCAAATATAAGATTATTATTAAAGTGTTGGTTGTGTTAATGGAATTTAACAAAATAGTTTTATTTTTACAATTACATTTAGTAAAGCATTATACTTCCCCGTTAATAGACATGATATCATGTGATTAAGGATAAAAGTGTGTGAACGAAACTAATAATCAAGAAGTCCACTATCCACCGAAGAAACATTAAGATTTTTTTTGGTCTCTGTTCCATGTTTCTGAAAATGCTCTTCAATGTTCCAGTAAGTTGTAACTCACTACTTCTTGTTTCTAATCACAGAAATTAAAAGTGGATGGTAGTTCAGTTTTTTCCGTTAGAGCCGGTATCTTGGCCGCAACCAAAATTTACGTTTTATTATTTATTTTCTTAACACTCAAAATAATATAAGATCCCGCTGCTAGTGGAACAAGGTAGTCTTCATTATCATCGTACCACAAGTTGACTGAATAATTTGACTCAGTGGAGTCAGATTGTTCCCGCAACAATGCGAAACTTAAATAACCAAACACCAAACAGAAATGTTCCTCAAGTTTAGTTTCTCCAGTGGAGACAAAAAATCTATGCTTGTTGACATAGGTACCTAAATTTTGAAGCAAATAGCAACATATAATAACAAATAGTTTCTCAATGTCCCTTCGGTGCATACTTACCTTAAGGTGGGGATTTAGGGAAGTGAGAAAAGGCCAGTTTTTTTTCCCAGTTTTTACTGAAAAACTTTTTTTGGCCAAAATAAAAAAAAATATTGCTTCAAAATAAGCTTAGAGTTTAATTTTATTCAAATGGTGACCTCAATAGTTCTTGAATATCAATCAAGAGTTTCCTGGAATTTAATGACAACTTTTTCTCCTAGTTTAAAAAGTTTTTCATCTAATAACCTTATGCTTATGACATTTATTCATCAACTGTCGATATCCCCGTGTGAATGAAATTAAATTATATTTTTGTACTAAACAATAATTTTTAATTCAGTCAAAAAAAGTGTTGCTATAAAAATTCCAAAACATTATTCTTTTCTAACGTGCTCTACATCCCTACACTAAGAAATTTAGTTTTGGTTGAAAGTTGTAAGAATGTGTTCAATTTAAACGAGACCTTAGCGTGGAATGAAGATGGGAAAATACCTTTTATAGATCACGTGTGGACAAAGCACCCCCTGTGCACATAGACCTATACATTAATGACAATCTGGTATATAGTGAGATTAACACTTTAGAGCATGTGTGAAGGTATGGAGTGTTGGTGAGAAAACGGTGTCTATTTAATGGGTTTAATTTGGAATATAGGGGAACTCGATTTAGGGTCCATAACTTTGCAGATTTTACTGCTAAGATTTTTGTTTTGGCCCAAATGCATGAATAATTGGTTCAGTTTGTACACGTTTAGCTTTATTTACTATACATAGCTTTTTGTCCCCACGTCTCGCTACCCGTTCAGGTTTTACGCATATGAACTAATTAGTTTAATGTACTAGGAATGTGGTAGGTTGGATTTAGAGAAAGTTTAAATGGATTTGAGAGGACAGAATGTAAAGTTATATAGAAAAAGCCCCTTCAGTACAACCAATAATAATCGAACCCTGATCTCCCCACCATCGTCAGTCCAATCTATTGTGATTATGCACTAGATCATGCGGCCACCGAAGTGGGTGCAGCGCATAGTAATATAAACCGTTCTTTAATACTTAGTTGTAATTAGTAATCATCGCAGTACTTGACTGGAACTTTCTCAAATAACGAGTAACGAGAGAAAATACCTCATCAAACTACGCAATGTCCACTACATATATTCAAAGACTGTTGAAATTATTTGTAAGAAATTAAACTAATTATTTTATTCTGAAGAAAAATTCGAATTATTTGAACCAATTATTTTATCATAAAAAATTAAAAGTCATTCATTCTCTCTTTACTCACACCTCAAAGTGGGACTTTATTCGGGTTACAATAATTGCATCTAAATAGTAATTAACTTAAAGAAGAATAACAAAGAATAATTGTTTACATCACAATTTTATTTTAACTAAGTGCACAGCAATATGGTCTGTGATGATAGATTAATACAAAAACCAATTTCACTTCTAAAGCATATATTACAGCCCAATTCACTACGGCACTATTTTTACACTTAATGCTTTAGAGAGATAGTACTGAAATAGCGTGGGAAACTATTACGAAATAACCAGCGAACAAGCTACTAGGAATGCTACACTTTATCATGGTTATTGCCTTCATCCTGGTTTTGTGTATAGTTAATCTCACCAAACAAGATAGAATTTGTTTAAGAAAATGTTGTGTATGCATATGTTTAAAATATGATTGTTTTTAATTATGTGTGTGTGTATATAATGGTTTTATAGGTCTAGTTTTGTAGATGGTTTTTAAAGATATATCATTTGAACCAAAACCACATGTTCCTAAATGATAGTCTTACATTGTGACAAAATTATATTTTTAATCTTGAAGGTTTTTTTTGTAAATATACTTTCTATGAAATGATCTACAAATTAAGCTACTTGATTTAGTCATGAAAATGGCTAGTAAAAATATACCTGCAAGGATTTAGATAAAACGTTCCATGGAATTATATATCAAATTATAATAGGTAGCAAGAAAATGCTTATTTTAAAATGCAAATTTATTTTAGCCAAACGCAGATAGTAGAGTTAGTGTTTATACTATTCAGCGGAAGAGGGAATAATAATAAGATAATCAAGAGGCCTCATAGCGTGAACTACTAATTTACATTCATCTCTTTTTATTTAGTAACCTTAAATGTTTTATCTAGCTGTTGAAAATAGTAGACAAGTTTAATAAAAATAGGAAAAACTCTACACACTTAACGATAATACAGAACCAATTGTTGAATTTATTTTAATTCACAACCCAAAATCGGACTCCAATATATAAAATATGTCGATTGGTTGGTCAATGTGTTGGATAATAAATCATTGACATAAATATAGTTGATTGTTAGTAGATCAATTTATTTTTTCCACTGATAAGTCGTTAACATTGCTAGCTTATATTTCTTAAGTACGTCAAGTTAAGATGCAATCCTCCTCACAAATCAGCCTTGAATTCTTTAGGTAGCCAATACTCTTATAAACTTTTAACTATAAAAACTATTACCTTCACTCCAAACCACACATACGTTTTCATGATAGTTACTTTTTTCTCCAAGATTATTATTATTATTATTATTATTATTATTATTATTATTATTATTATTATTATTATTATTATTATTATTATTATTATTATTATTATTAGCACCACGTCTTACTACCCGTTCGGGTTATACGCACTTACGCTAATGTGTAATGGTAGGGTGATTGCGAGATGAAATGTAGGACCTACAGTTTAACGTGGAATCCGAACCACGGTGGAGGCCTGGCATTCCTCACATTCACAAGTTGTGATTAATACACGTCTTGTCAGAGGTGAAGGAAGGGTTTGGCAATCAGATAAATCTGTGCCGGGACCGAGGTTTGAATCCCGGACCCTCAGCACAGAAATCTGACACCTTACCCCTAGACCACCAGATCACCCTTTTTCTCCAAGAGTCAGAATAACTGTTCGTCCAGATAGAAACAAATTACTTGTACATAATCAAGTATGGAAACATGACTAGAGTGAATGTGACATACCTTGACGTCATGTGGAGGCTACATCGTTATTAGCACACCTTTGACTTATAGAAGATTCAGAGGAAATAGTTGGTTACATCAAAAAATTCCTATATAAAGTCACAAAAACAGAGTTTGAAATGATCAAATAATAAGAACCCAGTCATCACTTCTAAAGTCTACACACTCTTTCATTAATGAAAGTTCACAGACGTACGCGCCCATACCTTCATGGTGTAAGAATGTAACATTCCTATCGACAAGACTAAGTCTTCAAAGTTTGGACACTTCCAAGGGGCTATGGTAGATAGAAGGTGCGCCCCCCTCAAACCTTCATCTGAAATTTGAGATGAAGGGGTGTAGAGGTTTTACCAAAGGTGAGGGTAACCGCTTAAGTATTCGAGGAATCCCAGCAATGTTGCAACTGGTTCACACCACTCTAGACTCGAGGTTAACACGTGGCCCTTGGTTCACACCACTATAGACTCGAGATTAACACGTGGCACCTGGTTCACACCACTCTAGACTCGAGGTTAGCATGTGGCACTTGGTTCATACTACTCTAGACTCGAGGTTAGCATGTGGCCCCTGGTTCACACCACTATAGATTCGAGATTAACACGTGGCACCTGGTTCACACCACTCTAGACTCGAGGTTAGCATGTGGCACTTGGTTCATACTACTCTAGACTCGAGGTTAGCATGTGGCACCTGGTTCACACCACTCTAGACTCGAGGTTAACACGTGGCCCCTGGTTCACACCACTCTAGACTCGAGGTTAACACGTGGCACCTGGTTCACACCACTCTAGACTCGAGGTTAACACGTGGCACCTTGTTCACACCACTCTAGACTCGAGGTTAGCATGTTGCAACTGGTTCACACCACTTTAGACTAGAGGTTAGCATGTTGCAACTGGTTCACACCACTCTAGACTCGAGGTTAGCATGTTGCAACTGGTTCACACCACTCTGGACTCGAGGTTAGCATGTTGCAACTGGTTCACACCACTCTATACTCGAGGTTAGCATGTTGCAACTTGTTAACACCACTCTAGACTCGAGGTTAGCATGTTGCAACTGGTTCACACCACTATATACTCGAGGTTAGCATGTTGCAACTGGTTCACATCACTCTAGACTCGAGGTTAGCATGTTGCAACTGGTTCACACCACTCTAGACTCGAGGTTAGCATGTTGCAACTGGTTCACACCACTCTATACTCGAGGTTAGCATGTTGCAACTGGTTCACACCACTCTAGACTCGAGGTTAGCATGTTGCAACTGGTTCACACCACTCTATACTCGAGGTTAGCATGTTGCAACTTGTTAACACCACTCTAGACTCGAAGTTAGCATGTTGCAACTGGTTCACACCACTCTAGACTCGAGGTTAGCATGTTGCAACTGGTTCACACCACACTATACTCAAGGTTAGCATGTTGCAACTGGTTCACACTACTCTATACTCGAGGTTAGCATTTTGCAACTGGTTCACACCACTCTATACTCGAGGTTAGCATGTTGCAACTTGTTAACACCACTCTAGACTCGAGGTTAGCATGTTGCAACTGGTTCACACCACTCTAGACTCGAGGTTAGCATGTTGCAACTGGTTAACACCACTCTAAACTCGAGGTTAGCAGGTGGCACCTGCTACAGTCCTTCACTTTTAATATATCATCAGAGGTTTCCACTTAAAAAAGTTGTATATCTTAATTTCATACCAAAGCTATGTTTAAATATCTTAAGATTACCGGATGCATATTAAAATGCCCCATTTTAGAAATCTATCTTGACCTGTTAGGATTTTTACTAATTCATTACGTGTTTTTTAGTTACACTACTCGTTTGGGCTATCCTCAAATTAACACTAAATGGTCAGGGATGAAGAACTATTAAATATGATACAATACTCCCAGATTGTCGCTGAGGAAGATTGCGAAACTATTTTCAAAAATATACTTTCGAAAATCCAGCCAACATTCAGGTGCCAACATTACCATCGCTGGTAATTAAGAAAATAAGGGACTGACATATATTTGTCTGCATGTCAACCAAGGTTTTGTTTACCACGCTTGACTACCCTGAATACGCAAATAAAATAATTGTGCTAATTAGTTAGAGAATAGGAATATTGAATTTAGAGGAAGTGTACATATATTGGCGCCGAATAAAAGGGGAAAACCTTTTTGGTGAAATCACTATAATTAGGGCTGACCAGGATTCGAGCTCTAATATCCACGTCTTCAGCAGTTCACTTAGACCATTCGAACACCGAAATGGGTCAGTAATGCTGTTTACATCGTAATGCTGTAATATATAAGTGAGTGTTGAATTATTTATAATATGTGTCTATTTTGTTGTTAATACATGTGTTCTCTCTTGATTAACAAATCTTGCTCCTAAAATTAATGTTATTGGGGGCCTTTTTTTGTATTTTAATTGTTATATAAAAATCTGTCATATTTAGTAAATTTTAAGGACTAATTAGTCAAAGTTCAATAAACCTTGATGAATCAATTGAAGTTCTTTTCATAGCGATGAAAATTTTTAGGTAGATCCCAAACATTTTTTTTTATTCTATCAAAAGGAACAAACGAAATTATAAACAAATAATGTTAAACTATATTTTACGTCCTTTTTCAAAGAGATGCGTTAAACAAAGGTTATTTAGAAGAAATATGCCTATATTAACATGCTAAAAGTTAAAGAAAGCCAATGTCATACATCATTTTCATGAAAAAACCTAAGAAAATATGATGGAAACCATCTTAATCAAATAGGCCAGTGGTTCTCATACTTCTTAGTCACATGGACCCTCTAACCAGGGAACAGCTGATTAGCGAATTCCTCGATATAGGATAAATGATAAAAAAAATATAGTGAAAAATGTATAGTAAATAATAAGGATAAATTAGTCATTAATTCTGTTATGGATATATTTTTTTAGTTTAAAATAATTAAAGTATAAATGGGAATATAATAAATATCGGTATTATATTTGCACATATTTAGTAATAATAATTTTTCTTAGTAAATATTAAAATAACTAAGATGAAAATTAAAAGAAAACATATTATGTTTCATATTTGTAAATTTATAATCCCTGATTATTTATGTGAGGAATGGAATTGAAGTCTGATTCAACACTAAGAAGATTTTATTTCATATTTTTGATTCCGCAAAGATAAGAAACGGCTTGTTTGTACAAATAAGTGTTTGGAAAAGATATAAAATCATTTATTGCATTTTATGAAATTCTTTATGTTGGATGACGAGAAAACTAAATTAAAATTAAATGTTCAAATGATCCTCTCAAAAATACAGGAAATAGGGGCGTGGCCAACTCCCCCACTCTTCTGCCTCATTTTCTGCCTGGACTTTAATATGGGAAGGCATAGCCATTGTTTTTAGTCTATATTAGTGATTTACACTGTAGCATCGGATGGTCAATAAAATACACAACTGCTATATCGATGGTTGAACCTTACCCCATTTGTCCGTGATTGGAGGCGACGTGGAAGAGCGACCTAACTTCTGCTATGCACACCTTCCTTCACCCGAGAGAAAAAGTATACTGACGGAGCGAATTGAACGGCGATTTTGCGAACCCCACATGTGGGCTGGACATGCGCAATTATAGTTATTCTCTTCTAGATTGCGCCAGAAAAGAACCACCGGTCTCCCGAGGCACGAAGAAATGCGCATAACATTGTTCCTTGATATTCTAGAATCTTTCCCCTCTTGCTTACCCTTCATGCCCCTCCTCTTTTGTTGTATCTGTATATATATTTGTGTCTGTCCCAATGTTCGACACAATTGGGACAGAGCTGGTTTAGGACTAGTACAAGCTTCGGCTTTCTGCTTTTGAAAATGTAAGAACCCAAATTCAATCTCGGCTAATTTAACATCTTTTTTTATATATTTTCTTTATTATTTCAAAATTCCTTTTTGGCTTAATATTTTCAGTTATCTTAAAAAAATTAAATTTAAATAGAAGTCTGGCAATTAACTTGTAATGGCGTCTTGTCACCGGTTGAGGTGTAATGGTTTATTTGTATTAATTACGGTGGAACTCTAAATTAATTATTGATTCATATTGTGGTATTGGACTTATAAGCCTATGTTGTCTTTTTACAACGCGCCAGGGCGAAATGGGTGTAGTCACGATTTATAATTTATACAAATTGTTATGTTAGGGGAACTATTGACATTTACTGTTATGTTTATATTAAATAGTCTTGTTGATATAATACTTAGATTTCTTGGGGTTATTTCGCAACCTATTAATGTTTTCATCTTGAGAAATATTTACCTTTTAGACTTGAGAGTCAATGTTGTCGCAATACAACACGCCAGCGCTGATTGAACCAAATCAGGATTGATAGGGTAAATAATTATTAGACCGATTGTATTGTCCATATTTACTATTATTCTATTATATATATATATAACCGTACATTCTTTGTTTACTGGTAAAGAAAATATTACTCTAATTGTAACTTTATTGTTGGCAGAATATCATTTCTGCCCAGACCCGTTATAGCGGGCTAATTTTCAATGTTAAAGTCCAAAGCACTTGTACATAATGTACATATAATTGTTATAACAACAATAATTAGTACTTATTTGAATTGTTAAACTTCGGATTGTCCTATCCAAAATAAATATTGGTTCAACATGACTAATTCTTTTATTTTTAACTACTATATACCATCACATGTCCTAGGTTTTTTTGGTTGTTTAATGTAATGTATCTAATATTTTTCAGTGGTTAGGAAGGGTGACGCATTTTAAGGCTCTCTAGTGATAGACGACTCCCATATATTTTGATACTCTCAGTAACAGGTGGGAGTGGCGGGATTAGACGCGTAATGTTTCTCTATGGAACATTTCTAGTCTTGAACTCATGTGCACTCACTCTTGTTATTGTTATTTAACCTTTTGTATTTTCCTTGTATTATTTTGTGGCCTCCTCACCTGAGGACGCTACAAGAAAAGCTGCGCCACTCTGCTTTTTTTCAGAGTGAAGGCACCTTGTGAGTTTTATTTGTTAATTGTCTTTGAAATTGTTTCATGAATCACTCCCGCCATGGACACCACCACCTCTGGAGGCGTAATCAGCACAAGAACTGATGTATACCGGCTCAGTAGCTCCGATCTTCGCCAGGAGCTCAAGAGAAGAGATATTCAATTCCCCCCCGACGCTCCTATGGCCGTGTTGCGGTCATTGCTGTCCGAGAACATTATTAGTAAGTCCAGCGATCCTTTTAATTTAGAACCTCGTGATGACGTTAGCCATCCTTCCCTTGAAGATAAGGAACAGGAAAAAATAGAAGCTGTAAGGATAGAGGGAGGTAGTGGGCTCCCGATCCCCCCTAGTGTTCCCGCCGCTAGTTTAGTGTTATCTAATTCACTTGCCAAAACTCAAAGTATTGTAGCTAGCGAGCGTGTAAAACTATGGCCGATTTGCGATGGGTTATCGTCCTCTGATTTATTTAACTTTCTGTTAGAGGTGGACAGGATTTGGAAATTGAGACTTGTAGGAGATTTGGAGTTACTCACGCTATGCGTTGGCAAGACGTCAGGGTTTTTGGCGCATCTAATCACTGAATGCATCCAACTAGGTCTCCCCTGGGTTAGAGTGAAAAGTCGAATATTAGAGTCTCTAATATCTAAGAGAGAGAAGGATACTCTATGTAATCGAATGGTTCGGCGCTTCCAACTTCCACACGAACCCTTTAGATTATTTATTTTGGCCATTTCAGAGGCTATTGGGGTGTTAGATCTCAAAATGCCGGAGGAAGAGGTAGTTGAAATCATTCTGGAAAATGTGTCCCCCCTGACGAGAAGGCATTTTGTGTTTTTGAATAAGCCTTCTACCCTTTCTGAGCTTTACTCATTAGCTTCTTGTATTGAGGGTTCTCTGGTAGCCGAGAGGGAGTATTTGCACGAGTTCCCTACACAGGTGTCCCGTAACTTTAAACAGGAAAGGTCCCCCCCATTTTCAACTATAACCCGGCCTACTGAGGGAGCCAGTTCTAGTTCTGCTGTGAGGGAAGTAGGCGCGATAAGGGCAAGGAGACCTTTTGATATCACTCGCGTCCGATGTTACCGTTGCCGCCAATTAGGGCATCTTCAGAGGGATTGTAATGGGGGAAACGCGTAACGCGTGGTGTTAGCAAGGGGACCACCGCGCGTACGATTCCAAAACATTCTAGCCCCCTTCCCCCCATCATTAAGTTTTCTATCAGATCGGTGTCGGGCTCTGCCTTACTTGATACCGGCTCATGTGGTTCATTTATTAGTAATAATTTTGTGGATATCTTAAAGAAAAATGGGAAGATATCGGTGGAAAAAACTGGTATTAGGACCTTTGTTTTGGGTAATGGTAATCTCTTAAGAGTTAGCGAGAGAGTAGTCTTGTCCATAAAAATTATGGGGTTTTCGTGGAAGAGAAGCTTGTTTTGTGTTCCATTGCTTCCCTTTGACATTATTTTGGGGAACGACTTCCTGTGGGGAACTGGGGCCGTTATTAGTCTGGCGAGAAGGGATTTAAGTTTTGAGTTCTCACCCAGAGTTAGAATCCCCTTTTGTAAAGATTGTATTGTTCCTAGCTTATGTTCGTTCGGAATTGGGGAAGAAGCCATTAGGGAGCTGATTTCTAAATTTTCTGACGTCATTACTAGCAGGTGGGGTAGGTGTGAGGTCCTACCGTACGAAATTGTAATGACTGACAATATCCCCATAAGATCTGGTCCTTACTCGTGCGCTCCTCCCAAGATGAAAATCTTCCGGAAATTGATTGATGACTTGGAATCAAAAGGGGTAATACGCCCCTCTAACTCACCATTTGCTAGTCCCGCGTTCATCATACCCAAAAAAGGGGAGGGATATAGGTTAATTGTAGATTACAGGAAGGTCAATAAGAAAATCCTGTTCGACCCATACCCGATGCCGAGCATTGAGTCGGCATTCCAGCATCTCGGTAGAGCTAGAATATTTAGTCTGATTGACCTCAATGCGAGTTTTTTACAATGTGCCTTGACAGAATCGTCAAAAAAGTTTACCGCCTTTGTCACTCCCTGGAGACAATACGAATTTAATTGTGTTCCCCTTGGGTGTAGCATTGGGGGACAAGCCTTAAGTCGCGTATTAGATCTTGTTTTTTCTGACATTAAATTTGAGTATGTATTTAACTACTTGGATGACATATGTGTGTACAGCAATACTTTAGAGGAACATTTGGTGCATTTGGAGGAAGTTTTGACTAGGCTGCGGCGAGTAGGACTAACCGTGAATCCCGACAAGGTTACTTGGGCTAAACCCTCCATCAAATACCTGGGGTACGTCATTTCAGAGGGGAATCTTCTTATTGATCCCGAAAGGATCAGTCCCATTATTAATTTTGCTCCCCCCTCTAATCTTAAGGGAGTTATGCGTTTTGTGGGCATGTGCGCCTATTACGCCAGGTTTGTCCCGTCCTTCTCGGAGATTACTGCCCCCCTTAATGCCTTAAAAAGAAAAGGAGTGGCCTTTAGTTGGGGTGAAGAGCAGGCACGAGCTTTTAACCTGTTAAAGGAGAAGCTAATCTCTCCGGAGGTTTTGAGAATGCCGGATTTTTCTCTCCCCTTCCTCCTCCACGTAGACGCGTCTTCTGTGGCGCTTGGGGCTGTATTGTCTCAGAGGTCATCGGAGGGAGTCCGACCGGTAGCTTTTGCTAGTCGAACTCTCACCGATGCTGAGAGGCGATATAGCACCTATGAAAAGGAATGCCTTGCCTGCGTCACGGGCATTGAGCGTTTCGCTGACTACCTCGAACAGAGGGAGTTTGAGCTGTACACGGATAACCAGGCCCTTGCGTGGATGCTGAACCACCCCAAGCAACTAGGGAAAGTGGGGAGATGGGTGTGGAGGTTATCTAGGTTCAAGTTCTCCACTAATCATGTATCCGGTAAACATAACGTAGTAGCTGATGCCTTATCCCGCATGGCCGAGGAAAAGTGTCCCATTGGTTCTCTCGAGGTGGCTCCCGCCTCCTGCGTCATTAGATCCATTCCTGAATCCTTTGTGGCAATCGGGGATCACCAAAATAGTGATCCGTGGTGTATTGATATCATGAGTAAATTATCTAGAGGAGAAAAGGTAGGGTCATATTCTGTATTTAATGGGCTATTAGTTGTGACTAATTCGAAAGGGAAGAATAGGAAAGTGGTTGTACCGGGTGCGGTCAGACCAATGCTACTTAGATATTTTCATGATTCTGCCTTTGGTGGTCATCTTGGAGTTTTAAAAACCGTACGGAAAATTTCTAATGAGTTCTTTTGGCCAGGTTTATACAACGATGTAAAAGCGTGGGTTGGCAAGTGTGAGAGCTGTCAGAAAGCTAAACCAACCCAAAATTCCAGAGTTGGGTTTCATTCGGCCGGTGTTGCCCAACGTCCCTGGGATAAAGTCTTCATCGATTATATTGGGCCAATCACCCGTTCTACTCTTGGCAATTCATGTATTCTTATATTAGTTGACGCCTTTTCCAAGTTTGTAGTGCTCATTCCCTTGCGCAATATGAAGGCGACCACTACCGTTAACGCCCTCTGCAGACGAGTTTGGAATCTTTTTGGGGCACCTCGTGTCGTGGTTAGTGACAATGGGCCTTGTTTCCGTTCTCTTGGTTTTAAGAATATGTGCTTTAACTGGGGGATTAAGCACGTGACTACCAGCCCCTACCACCCGGGACCCAATCAGGTGGAAAGATTTAACCGCAATTTGGTAATAGCGCTTACTATTTATCACTGTGAGGCACAGCATAAGTGGGATCAGGATTTAGACTTCTTAAATTTAGCATTTAATTCTGCCTTCCATGAGTCCATAGGCTGTTCGCCAGCCTCTATCCTTCTTGGTCGGGAATTAAACCACCCCCTCTTAGCGATTTGGAACGTTGATTCGCTGTTAGAGAATTCCGATGATTCCTCCCATAAGGAGAGATGTCGGCGTGCCCTGGATCATCTAAAAAGGGCTCAAAAAAGGGTGGCTAACGCCTATAATAAGGGTAGACTCCCCGTCCCTTATATTGTAGGGGATTGTGTGTTATGTAAGGAATTCCCCTTGAGCTCCTCGGCAGATAGAAGATCGGCGAAGCTGTGCCAGAGATGGAGTGGCCCATGGACCATTGATAAGTTTTTAACCCCCGTGACCGTCTATCTTAAGAGTGTGAAAGATGCGTCTATGTGTAGACGAGCTCATGTCAGTCATTTAAAGAAAGCCTGAGCCCAATTGTCCCTAGTGACATGGTGTGGTATAAATATTTAAAAAAAAAAAAAAAAAAAAAAAAAATATTTTGTAAATGTTTTTTAGTCTTTTGTGTCGACGATATCTTGATTTAGATTTGCAATACCAAATTCCCTGGGCCCAGGGCAAAGAACTTGAAAAGGTATTAAGAGGAATATTGGTGAAATGTGCCGGACACGTGTATGCTTGATCAAGAAGTATCTACGTGAAAGTGACGAGTGCGCGCCTAATGAACCAGTGCGCCATGTGACCATAGACTGGCTGCGGCATATGATGGCTAGTTTGTTAAAAACTTTATATATATATATATATTTTTTTTGACGTTGGATATAGGTCCTATTAGTTAGGAGTGTAAATTTTTTTGGTCAGTTTACTGCTTATGTTTTTTGTTTGTTGTACAGCCCAGAGGAGTCCTGTCATCTCCTTCTTCTCCCTCCCCTTCCCTTGTCTTGGTGCGCATGCCTCGTGGGTAGATCCTGAAGAGGCGAGCGTGGTGTGGGAAAGACTATGGTGACGGCTCTCGAGTCAACGGTCGGCAGGAACAGTTTGGAGCTCCCACTGCTATTGTGTGCAGTAGAACGTCCCGGCGTAAAGAGCGGTGCCGAATCCCAGCGGCAGCCCAGGGCGGATCAACCCATCCGATCTACAAGGACTCGAAAAACAAAAAAAAATGATCTGATGCCAAGGATGAGAAAGATCATATACGATGGGGAAATCCTGGAGAACAACTTCCCGAGTACACCGTTGCTGCCCCATGGGATGTTCCAAAGGTCGAGTAGAAGAATGTGACAACCTTCTCCCTCCTCCCTGTCAACCCTGAAAGGGGGGGAGATTTGTAGCATCGGATGGTCAATAAAATACACAACTGCTATATCGATGGTTGAACCTTACCCCATTTGTCCGTGATTGGAGGCGACGTGGAAGAGCGACCTAACTTCTGCTATGCACACCTTCCTTCACCCGAGAGAAAAAGTATACTGACGGAGCGAATTGAACGGCGATTTTGCGAACCCCACATGTGGGCTGGACATGCGCAATTATAGTTATTCTCTTCTAGATTGCGCCAGAAAAGAACCACCGGTCTCCCGAGGCACGAAGAAATGCGCATAACATTGTTCCTTGATATTCTAGAATCTTTCCCCTCTTGCTTACCCTTCATGCCCCTCCTCTTTTGTTGTATCTGTATATATATTTGTGTCTGTCCCAATGTTCGACACAATTGGGACAGAGCTGGTTTAGGACTAGTACAAGCTTCGGCTTTCTGCTTTTGAAAATGTAAGAACCCAAATTCAATCTCGGCTAATTTAACATCTTTTTTTATATATTTTCTTTATTATTTCAAAATTCCTTTTTGGCTTAATATTTTCAGTTATCTTAAAAAAATTAAATTTAAATAGAAGTCTGGCAATTAACTTGTAATGGCGTCTTGTCACCGGTTGAGGTGTAATGGTTTATTTGTATTAATTACGGTGGAACTCTAAATTAATTATTGATTCATATTGTGGTATTGGACTTATAAGCCTATGTTGTCTTTTTACAACGCGCCAGGGCGAAATGGGTGTAGTCACGATTTATAATTTATACAAATTGTTATGTTAGGGGAACTATTGACATTTACTGTTATGTTTATATTAAATAGTCTTGTTGATATAATACTTAGATTTCTTGGGGTTATTTCGCAACCTATTAATGTTTTCATCTTGAGAAATATTTACCTTTTAGACTTGAGAGTCAATGTTGTCGCAATACAACACGCCAGCGCTGATTGAACCAAATCAGGATTGATAGGGTAAATAATTATTAGACCGATTGTATTGTCCATATTTACTATTATTCTATTATATATATATATAACCGTACATTCTTTGTTTACTGGTAAAGAAAATATTACTCTAATTGTAACTTTATTGTTGGCAGAATATCATTTCTGCCCAGACCCGTTATAGCGGGCTAATTTTCAATGTTAAAGTCCAAAGCACTTGTACATAATGTACATATAATTGTTATAAACAACAATAATTAGTACTTATTTGAATTGTTAAACTTCGGATTGTCCTATCCAAAATAAATATTGGTTCAACATGACTAATTCTTTTATTTTTAACTACTATATACCATCACATGTCCTAGGTTTTTTTTGGTTGTTTAATGTAATGTATCTAATATTTTTCAGTGGTTAGGAAGGGTGACGCATTTTAAGGCTCTCTAGTGATAGACGACTCCCATATATTTTGATACTCTCAGTAACAGGTGGGAGTGGCGGGATTAGACACGTAATGTTTCTCTATGGAACATTTCTAGTCTTGAACTCATGTGCACTCACTCTTGTTATTGTTATTTAACCTTTTGTATTTTCCTTGTATTATTTTGTGGCCTCCTCACCTGAGGACGCTACAACACTTTTATAAAAAAAATCTAAAAAAATAATCGTACGTCGTGGACCCTTTGGATGAGCCTCATGGTCCCCTGGGGATCCACAGATCCCACTTAGAGAATCACTGAAATAAACCATATAAAGTATGAATTTATGTTGTGTTTACTCGTTTTGGAGATAAGTGAAGTGTATGAAAAGAAGCTAGCCTAGAAGCACGTTAGTCTAGAATATCTATTAGCAAATACTACTATTACTACTACTACTACTACTACTACTACTACTACTACTAATAATAATAATAATAATAATAATAATAATAATTTAAGTTTAAATTTTTATTATTTATAGTGCAGGCCAACAGTTGCAATGAAAAGTACACAAGTACCATACAAGCTCGCAAGTATAATAACAAAATAAACTAAACAATAATAACTACATAATGATACATACTGATAAACAACTACAAAAATTAGGAGATAGTTTTTAATGATAGATAATAAAAATATTAAATAAATAACTTGAGAGTAGTAAAAGCATAAGTATTTAAAAAGGATGACAATAATAAAAAATAAATCAGAATAAATTAGTTTAAATATTCGAGGCAGAGCCTTTATAGCATAAATTACTTATAAGGGGGTTGCTTAAATAACACTGAGTTTAGCTTTTCTTTTATATAAAAGTCGAGTTCAAATAATAATAATAATCATTCCATTGTGTCAACCTGCAATCGAGATAAACCGATCATGCGGCCGCCGTCTTTTAGTGCCAAATTCTGTGGATATAGTGTGTAATGTGATCAGCACAACGAACTCTCCAACCATTAATATCAGTTTTCTAGACCCAAGCAACTACTATTTCATTCAAGTAGCTACTCATTTGTCCTCCCAAGGCTGAGATAACTTGCTTCCAGACCCACTGTTTCTTAGAAAATCTGGAAGTGCCAGGAATCGAACCCAGTACCTCGGGATCTGTAACCAGGAACTTTGACCACTATATACAGAGGCAAACAAATAATAATAATATAATAATAATAATAATAATAATAATAATAATAATAATAATAATAATTAATAATAGTAATGGCTGTCAAACTCGATTCTTCGATACCCTCGATTCTTACTGGGATCGAAAGAATCGAGAATCATTCTTAATATTACTATTCTCGCTACTCGATTCTAAGTTCTCAATAAAACTGGCAACTAAACAAAACGGCAACATTTAAAGCAGAAAATAATCGATTATCTCTCATATTAATTTAGTTGCTGTTTCGCTTAAATACGGGCAAATTATAAATATACCATAATGGGCCGAATATAGTACGATCCTAACTATAATACTCCCCTAAAATTTTGAGGTTTTCTACATGAAAAATAAATGGTCTACCTGACAACATGACAGTACTAAGAGGTAAAAATTTAACAAACTTGACACCATTTTACTTTCTGCTAACTTATAAATAGAAAAAGTATGGTGATCTTAAAAAAAAATCTAGCTCGAAATGTTGATGAATATCGAAGTTTCATGACCCCTCAAAATCCGGAAAAATTCATTTTGAATTTCCGTTTGTCGGTCTGTCTGTAACTCCAACTAGATCCTAAATTATTTTACCAATCGGGCTAAAACTTTGTGTCTAGGGTTTTCGTAGGTTTTCCCCAAGGGGTTTTTGGAATAGGATATCCAACCATAAAATTAAGGGATGTTTACTGAAAGGCAAAAAGGCAACAAGAGTAAAAGTCGATTTTCTCAAAATCGGCTCTAACGATTTTGATGAATTTTCATTTCAAAACATTTATAAATTATTCAAACAAAATTACTACTCTCAATATTTCGGCAAAATGGCTTTAAGGGCTCCGGTCTGATGCGTAAATTCTCATTTTTACCTTTTTGCTATCTTACAGATGGAGAAAGTATTGTGATCATCAATAAAATCAAACTCGAGATTTTGATGAATCTCGACGATTCATCCGAAAAAGTTGTTTTTGAATTTCCGTCTGTCTGTAACTCCAACTAGATCCTAAATTATTTTACCAATCGGGCTAAAACATGGTATCTAAGGTTTTCATAGGGTTTTCTCGAGAGGTTTTTGGAATTGGATATCCAACCCTAAAATTAAAGATATTTTAATTAAGGGAAAAAAGAGAGATAGTCGATTTTCTCGAAATCGGCTCTAAATATTTTGTTTAAACTTCATTTCAAAATTTTTTAAATATTCTAAAGATAATGACTACCCTCAATATTTTAAATAAAATAAATATGAGTACTAACAATTTACTGATTTGCGGAACAAGAAATACCTAATTGCTAGCGCATAAGAGTATTAACACGAAGCCAGATATAAATAAATGTAACAATGTGTTTGTCATTTGTAATAATGTATTTATGTTTTTTTGTTTATTAAAGCTACAGACTATATGTTTACAAATCAATACCTGATGTAAGCTATTAAGTTTTCATATAAATACATACCGAAGGTTTATATTTATTAAAATACACTCTCTTCCGGTGTATTATCTAACCAACAGCTCATAAATGAATGTCTACGCGTTGAAAATAAAAATTAACATACACATTTTAATCTGTTTAATCGCAGACACTCCAGAAAAAGCTACACCAGAATAAGAAAAATATAGCTTTAAAAGAATTAAAAGACAAAATTTTAAAAACTTACAAATAATCCACCAAATAAAAGAAATTCAATAAAGATTAAAATAACACCCGTGAAGAGGAATATATTTTTTTGAAGATGGCTCAAAATACAAGAGTCAAACATATCGTCTTTTCTGCAGGAAGGAATATGGTGAAAGACTTGAAGAGTTGTTGCAGTGTGGGGTTTATAAAATGTCCATCCATTGACGGGGTATTAAAAAATATAAATTTCACATGCATAGGCTGTGTCTCTAATGAATAAGATGAATTTGGTGATTCACAACCATTGTTGCAACCTGTCCCTTCTGGTGTTGCAACACGCCCATTAAAAGGCAACTTGCAACATATGCAGTCTTTGATTCAAAATAATTTTGCTAAACTAAATAAGAACGTATAATCAAACATACACTTTTAAAACACTCCTGGAAATGTTATATTTTATACCTGTATAAAATAAAAAAGGACTTATTGAAAAAAAATAAGTGAAAAGGTGTTGTAACATGTCCGGTCTCACCTACCAAACCTCAAATGAATTGCCATAAAGGGTTTAAATTTTGTATAGCTTGATACATGTTTAATACTAAAATTGTTAATCTGTCACACGCGGATAAAATATGGCAAGTGCGTGTTCCATAAGACCTGCATTACCTTCTAAGAGTGGAACAGTCTCTATAATACTCAACTTGGTTGTAAATTGTCACTCAGATATGTTAATCCAGATCTATATCCGAACCCATTAAAAATTAAAATTCCAAGACTTATGTTGTCAAACACATACTAAAGTGTAAAACATATCCAAAAAGTGCTTGTACATGCCTGATTACGTCACATAGTATTGAAAAAGTTTTTACTCTCCTAAGTATACGAAATGCAACAATTTAATATAATAACTTTTTTTTAAATGAACTGGATGCAATTTTCACAATAGAAGTAAAAGTTTGGGTGCTCTGAGGAACTCAAATTATACCTCCCCTACTCTCGGAAACCCCCAAGACCAATGGAATTGTAGGGTGTTGGGGGAAGGGGTTGGTGGGAGGGGTTTTTGGAGGTATGTGAAATGCAGAAAAGTACCGTCAAAATTCACAGGAGTATAAAACACAATGATGACAAGGGAAAAGGAAAGGAAAGTTGAGGCATGTCTGCAGCAGACTAGGATTAGGGGGTGGGGGAGAAAAAGGGTGAAGTGAAAGTGGAAAAATGGTGAAATATCATGGAGCTAGAAGAGTATATATCCGTCCTACATGAAAATGTCTTAATACAACATTTCCCAATGACTGTGTTGCTAAAGTAGGTGCTCTTTAGGATACACCATATTGAAAATACAAACATATATTTCCCGGACAACATTAATAGCATAATATATATATATATAATTATTAGATCCAGGATAATTAGATATTTAAAAACGTTAAATATGCATACACCTATGCCTTTAAAAGTACCAAAACAATGCTCTAACGAATATGCTTAAGAAATACAACTATACCTTTGTCAAATACACCCTGCGTTAACTAAAATTTCCTTAAAATCTCAAAGCAAATAATCTAAAACTGTATTTATAAATATTTGATAAGGAGGTCTTTAAAATAATTTTTGTAAGAAATGAAATTTCATTTAATCTAAGCTATAATGTCTCTAATATATTTATATAAATTATGTAAATACAGTTTGATGAATAAATTAAAAATATACTAATAATAATGTATGATATAAAATAAATACTTTAAAGCTTAGTAAAATATTACAGATATCTCGTGATGGTTTCTTTGAAAATGTAATATTTGGCAAAATATATCGAAATTAATAAGTTGTGATGTGATTTGAAAAATGTAATTCATTATTATTCGTGTGGTATATTTCTATTTAGTTTTAAGGTGGAAGGGGGCATTTAAATTCAAATAGTCTCTATGCACGCACTATCATAAGGAATCTTAAATAAAATCACTCAAGGAACACAAGTTGTAAAAATATTTGTGAATGTGAGGTTAAGGGCTTTCAAAATAGGGAATTAGTAAAAATTTGTTCTAATAATCTAAATAAATGTACTTAATATATAAATGTAATATCAATATTATATCTTAAATGCTAATTGATTTCTCATCAAAACGATATAAAGAAAAATTGTTTGAATATGATACAATTTGAATAAGAAAATATATAATAAAATTGTATTTATTATTTAGACAGTGCAAAATTATGTACTCACAAGTCATTATTCTTCTATAATTATCATTTTGTAAAATATGAAATATAACCTTTCAAGTATTTAGAAAATAGATTTTAGAAAATTTTCTAAATATTAATTTATGTTCTAAATATGTTTTAAATTACTTTAAAACTAAAATTGCATAATCATGTAACTATAACCCAATTTTTTTGCTTAAGTTATAGCAGCTCAAATCAAGTATAGGCCTACATTCTAATTAGTATTTAATTGAAGCGTAGAATAAAAATATTACATAGATGAAATATCAACGCCATAAGAACTTTATATTTTATTCTATTAATTTAAAGTGAAAGCTGCATATCACATCACTGGTTGTAGGAAAGTAGTTTTAGTAACTATTGTGTCATATACTATTATTGTTTGGTCTCAATTTCAAAATTATATATTATTTATTATAAATAGAGATTGTGTTTTTCCAATAAAATCAAATTTCTTAAATTTAAAATGTATTTTATTTTATAAAGCAATTGGGCTATTAGAATATAAATTTATATGTGGTTCTTCTAAACAAAATTAATTATATCATTGTATAATATTATTTATGACAATAGCATAATATATTCTTAGCTAAAATAATAATGATGATAATAATAATAATAATAATAATAATAATAATAATAATAATGCACTAATCAATGATCACGTGGTAAAATACTGGGCATCCAGTGATGGAGGGACAAGATTTGAATCCTGATAGGTTGCGCTGAGAGGAATTCTCACTTTTCATGTTGGTTTGCTAATTGTATCTACACACTAATGAAGTTAATAACCTTTATATTGATCGTAATAATAAGAAAGTTCCTCTTTCGCTCAAACATAAGTACAGTTCAAAGTCAATTATTATTTTTAAAACTTTTTCGAGTGTGTATTTAAACTCTTGGATGTCATGCTTACATTTTTCAGTTAATGCTTAAATTATAAACAAGCATTTTGATGAGAAAATTAGTAATATTATCTAGAGGATGCTCAATATTTGTTCAAATATTTAAAACACTGGTAGGTTTTCCATAGCTTAATGTTATCAGGAAAGCAAATGGTAATAAAGTGACAGCGATATCCTTTAATTAGAATGTTAAATCGATATGTTTTTATGAGACGATAAGCTAATATAGGCTTACTGTGGAATGCACTACGTACTACTACTCATTTGTGCTATCTGAATTTAACAAAAATAAAGAGGTAGGGAAGGCTCAAGATGAATTGAGAGTATAGGCCTATATACCCATTTGCATGGAGGGAATAAGAGACACCATATCACAAAAAACACTTTAATACACTCATTTGAGATATAAAGCATTACCTTTTCATCATTGGCAAAATAAACAAAACAATATTTACGATGTTTTTGTATGGAATGTACTATTCATAAATCACGTGACTTTAAAATAAGATTTAGTGATTTTGGCGTGATCTAAAAACTAGGTCTATATAAATTATTTAGTCTTCGCGTCAAATAGCTCTTTCGGGCTATACACATATGAACTAATTATGATAATGTGATAGGGATGAGTAAGGTTGAATTTAATGGAAGTATACCCGCCTTTGCCTAGAAGGAAAGTGCAAAATAATTTAGTAAATAGTATCTTCACTATACCTGACCAGAATTCAAGCCCTGAAATCCCCGTGTTCGAAAATCCATTCTTTTGCGATATTTACGCCTTATACTATTCTACCGCCAAAGCAATTAAAATACTAATAGACTTTCTCTTAGCTCAACTACCATGCAGAATTTAAAATAACATATTTTACCTACTTAGCTTAGGGTTCCAAGTTTGGTTCCTAGCATGGTCAAAGAATGTGTATTGGATGAAGTTGGCACTTTACCTTTCAAGGTTATGAATTAATGATAGGAACTGGGTGTTTTGATTGTGATATAATTATGTCGTTTTATAAGTAATGAGCTAAAAACTTTAATAATAAAGTGTCCGTTAAATACCACAAGTTAAAAAAATGTTCTTGAGATAAAAGTTCTAGTCCAATAGTCTAACTTTTGTATGTACAGTGCGTTTAAAGTTATGTTTAGTTCACGCATTATATTTTAAGTAACAAATATATTTAAAAAAAAAGTAAAATAACACTTAAACACCCATGTCAAAACGATTGTTAGAGTTAAATAAATGGTAGTCTTAGTTAGTCTGACTGAAGTAAATAACTGGACGGGTTACCATTTTGTTAAAGAATTTTTTATACATCCTAGCTGCATACACTTTTAAAATGTTAATGTGCATTTCTAATTTCACTAAGCCTGGTCCAGATTCCACCCCAACTTCCCAATCAGCGGCAAACTAGATTATATGAATCAAGATCTGTTCGCCGTTCCCACCGATTGGTATACTAAAACAAGGTTACGAGGGGCTTAATTCAAGGGCTAGTTATTAATTAGTAAGGTAGCTTAGAGAAAGCGCACCCTCATACACATGAAGGGGTGTTAAAACTATAAAAATAACTTGCGGGAAACAATCCTGAGTGTGCTTAGGAGAGATTTGAACATTGACCTCCCAGTCAAGTAAATATATTTTATTTTGAAACTGATGCTTTTAAATTATGTGGCAACAGCTGTTGTAGTCATTTTATTGTTTAATTTCAAGGGTAAGGATTAGTAAGAGAATTTATGGGAAAATGTAGCAGCATTTGAATGGCTAGAAATGGATAAATTAATGAGAGAATCAGATAATGATAAAATATCTTCCTGTGCATCAGGAAAGCACCTGAATCCCACTGGCCACAAAGTCTAATGTATTATATCTCGTGGCTACATGTAGTGGTAGCATCAGTGGATCGGGTTTTACTCTAACTAGTGGACTATAAAAATAGCACTAAGTATTTTGAAACTTTTTATCCCACTTTACCCATCTAGTCTTACTACCTGTCTTGACTATAGTCATTTTAATTCTGCCTATAAGGGTCAGGATAAGGAAGGCATAGTTAAAAAGAAATATAACCTCATTTGCGTATAGGGAGAGTGGGAAACCATTTAGTAAAACTGACACTTAATACATCCCGCTGATATTGAGCTCTTGATCAGTGACCAGCCAGACGATAATAATCTGACTATTGCCACTGATGCAAGTCTTAGGACTTAAACCGTTTATGTGTTCATCTACTCGATTAAGAAGGGGATGAAGAAGAGATCTGGAGAAAGGAAAGACTTTAAGGGAGGATTGCGAGGGGGTTTAAGAAGATCCGGAAAAGTTCAGGACAAAGAAATGTTGAGGAACACCGTCATTCCTCACCCCACCCTACCAAGAAGAAACATCAAATGTTAATGGAGGGAAAATGAGATAGCTGAAAGAAATGAGGGGTAATATAGCAAGCCCCACCACGTGAGCACCTCTCTTCTCGACAAAAGGGGGGGGGGGAGTTGGTGGGGAGGATGGGAGTATGATAAATAATGCCAAATTTGAGGTCGTTAATGTTGATGTGGCAAGAAGAAGAAATGTTTTGCAAGAAAGAGTCATTATTTACCTAAGATCTGTGTTACTAATAAAGTTATAAAGGTAATAAATGGTAACGTTAGTGATGAGAAAAAATAATCATAATATAAACTTTTATTCTTGAAGTGTTTCACGCCCTCATCGGTCTAACGCGTCACTCTAGTGTTAGAGAAATGGATTTCCGGTGACGAGCTGATTAAGCTAGTGTTACCTAGAGAAGCTATCACTGTTTCTTCCCGCAGATGTGAGTACATTTCCTCTAAAACTCAACCTTATTCATATCTAATTCAATAGCTTAGTTGATGTATGCGTATAGCCCTAATGGATTCCAATACGTGGCGGAAAATGAAATGTTTTTAAGATATCGACCAAAGGATTTATCTTCACATTACGATCATATTATATGTCTATGTAGATTTATTTTCTGTTTTTGAGTGAGTAATTTATTAGATAAACTTAATTTCCTTACCTTATCTAATAAAAATAATATTTGAGATAAATTTAAAATAAAAACAAGCATTAATATTTAGTGTAATCTAATTTTTACTTAAAAAGTCAAAATATAAGAAAATAGAAAGATCATATTTTTTAAATTCATTTAGTCCTATCCAAGCTCACGTTGGAAAAGATTTCAAACATCGTCTGATCTGATTGGTCGGTGACACAGAGGTCAGGGCTCAAGTCATGGCCATACATATTGAGGGTGTTTTCCCTAAATTTCTCCCCAATTTTCTTACGTAAATATGCGGGTATGTTTCTTTTAAATTATATATTTCTCTTCCTTATCCCATTAGTGTGAACCAGTTTTTAAGCCTGTCTAAGACAGACTGATTTGACGTAAACTGAGTATGCTATGTCAGAGGTCGGTAGAAAATCCTATCCACTGATACCTTATTCATCGCTGAAAGTTTGTATTAGTTTAGAAAAAGGGATGTTTTAAATAGTATAAATTAGTGTAAAGTAAATAAGTAAATCTTGATAAGTAAATTGGTCGATAGCTCGGACGGATATGAGACATACTGCCAAAATATAGCATTATTATTATACTCGATTGTCCGTATTTTCTTCAAACTCAACAATTTTTTATTTTTTTTTACATTTTATACACATTTATTTCTAGGATAGTCTTACTTAAAGGTTAATTTTTCTTAATTTCATTTAAATAACAAGAACGATTGTAAGTGAATGTGACACGTATGTTTAGCATCAAAAGTTTGTTTATAGTTATTGAATCAACATTTGTTCTATTTCCTTACCATTCCAACAATTTAACACAGTCTGTGGTGCATCTCATTAGTAATCTATGGGTTCCAGGTTCGAATATCTATCATTGGGGATATCAATTAATTTCATTTCATTTAGAACCGCGTCTTAGTACCCACTCGGGTTATACGTTTAAGTACTAATTACGCTAATAAGTTAGGATCTGGGAAGGTTGAATATAGAGGAAGTGAACCCACTTTGCTTGGAGGGAGTGTGGGAACACAATTTATTAAAACCTCCTTCTGTTTCACCCGACCGAGATTCGAAACTCAATCTCCCCGTACTGGCAGTCGAGCACAACACGAAACTAGCGCGTTAGCTAGTTACGACACCGAGATGGGTATTGGGGATATTAAGGTAACAACTTCAAAGGTAATTAATTGACGCTTTAGGACTTTATTTGGTGATTTATTTTATTAGTAAGCATTATACAAGAACTATAAATGGGGAGGTTGGTCTAGAACAAGTACACCTGAGGTAAAAAGCCTTTTTGTGGTAAATAAAATTATTAAATCTCGTTAGTAAAAGTTTAGTTTCGGTAAAAAAAATCAGTTAATTTTATTTTAAAGTAATAACTAATTAGTTCTATCGTAAGTTTTACGGTGTAACAAATAAAACATTTCTTCTAACAATTGTATTGTACATACCATACAAATCAACAATATAATTTCAAAACTCTATAGTTTAGTGTGCTTTAGCGTGGTTTCTTGGTATTATGTAAATATAATGATCACAATATGGCCGATATAATTACCTGTTTAAACACATTGTCTACTTATTCTTTGGTTGAGGGAATACATTTCCAAGACTAAGGGAACTTTTTTTGGTTATTAGAATGTTTTCATCGTTAATTCGCATGTAAATCTACAAAAGGATCATAATATTCATTTTAAAGTTATTCAGAAATATTATATTGAACTTTAAAAACGTGTATCATAAAAAAACACATGACACGAAATTCCAGTGTCTTCATATTGAGGGGATGTTAAACACAATGATATGTCACGTTTGGAAAAATACACCCTCAAGTGCTCCCTGAGGAAGTTCGGACCTCGTCCATAACTGGCCACATGGTATATTACAATCGTGTTGGCTTAAGCTGCGTGGCCACACAGTGACTTTGTTTTATATATATATATATATATTAAAATGTAAAGTAAGTTGGAAAGGTGAGTGCTGATATTATAAATTGACTTAGAAAGTAACCATTAAATGCTAAAAAATACTTAATATATATACACACATAAATACTCAAATACACATACAAGTATAAAATACACATTGGTATTTATGTTAATACACATAAATAAACAAACACACAAAAAAATAAGCTAAATGCCACATACATAGGTCTATGCAAATACACACATAGTTAAGAAGATACACACACATATATACATACACCACAAACACAAATGCGCAAACAAACAAACATATACGAAAATACATGCAGATATACGTAAACACACACACAAATAAGCAAAAACGCACATAATATGAATACATACATCAACAAACATTAATACGCAAAAATACACACAAAAATGCAAACACACACAAAAAAAACAGCCCACATAAACCCATATAAATAATCAAACAAACACATTAAATAGGCATGAACTTACATACATACAACAACACACACAAAACACATATAAATATGCATATACAAACATAAATTACAAAACGCACACATACATAAGCAAATATATACATAGCTATGAAAAAACCGCACTCACATAAGCAAACACACATTTACACACGCAAACACGTGTATATATATGCACAAATATATACAAAACACACACAAACATATATACGCAAACACCTACACGTATACATACTCACACGCAAACACACATGCAAATACACTGGCATACAAATGCACAAAACACACACATACATATTCAGACAAACACACATGCTTACATAAGCATACACTCACACATATTATTTCATGAAACTGTACACACATGCGTTCATCCTGACGTGTACAAACACACTTTCATACAATTATACACCCCACTACTAATATTTACCAATAATTCTGAAACCTTACTGTACCAGAAGGATTTCTGATATCTCTTAAAACACAGTAAAAGAAGCGTGAAATTGGCATTCGATGTTCTCCCCCATTTAACCGTAAGTTTAGAAGGCTCAGGTGTTCTGTGGCTGTCTGGCCGACACTCCCTTACCCCTTACCCTACTTTATACCCTCCTAAACCCTTTAGGGACGCGATGCCAGTGGAATGGAACATCGTTGGTTGGAGGGGTAAGGGATGGGAATTGGTTTTTGGGGTAGGAGGAGAGGAGATCGACTGAGGGCTTATCACGGATAACTGAAGTAAGGATACCATTTTTTATTTTACGTAGAGCTTATTACTACTACCCATTCACCCAAACATGTATTCAGTATTGGGTTAGAGATGATGAATATTTAATTCAGAAGAACGGTGACCTGGTGGTCTAGGGGTAAGGTGTCAGACTTCTGTGCTGAGGGTCCGGGGTTCAAACCTCGGTCCTGGCACAGATTTATCTGATTGCCGAACCCTTCCTTCACCTCTGACAAGACGTGTATTAATCACAACTTGTGAATGTGTGGAGTGCCAGGCCTCCACCGTGGTTCGGATTCCACGTTAAACTGTAGGTCCTCCATTTCATCTCGCAATCACCCTACCATTACACATTAGCGTAAGTGCGTACAACCCGAACGGGTAGTAAGACGCGGTGCTAATAATAATAATAATAATTTAAAAGAAGTTTACCCGCATTTTATTGGAGAGAGAGTGAGAAATAATTAAATAAAAACACTTAAGTGCACCTGACTGGCGTTCGAGCCAAAATTTCACAATCATCGACAATCAACTCTATTGCGATAGTGATGTACTAGATCAATCTTGTGTTCACGTCCCTTAAGATATAATTTATCGTCAACTTTGTACCCCCTATTGAAACTAGACACCCAGATAAGAGACATATAGGAATGAGAAGGAGAAAAAGAATAAAAGGCAATTCCAGATCGCACGTCCTGACGTCCGGGTTTATTGGGGCTTACCCTAAATCTGGTCCTGACTATTCTGTGTGTATTAATGGAATAATGTATAATTGTTTTCAAATCCTTACGTAGCCACCAAGACTTCTTTGTGTACCCTCAAAGGGTTCGTGTACCCCAGGTTGAATACCACTGCACTATAACTTGCCCCAGAGCTGAATGTTAGATTACAAGTCCTCAGTCCACTTATTTAACTTTGGTTGGTACTATAATTATTTTATATGTAAATAGGGTGTTTAACGCGCATTTTCTCAACCAATTGATTATTATACAAGCACACGACTTACATGTTAACTTAACTACAGAGCATACACTGCCCCTAGTGTCATGGCTGTGAGCTCATCTGATTAAACGGGGTTAGCTCCAAATTAACTAATTACTCTACATTTTTGGCTTTGATGGGAATCGATTCTGGAGACCTGAGTCTATAGAAAGACGCACTGCCGAGTGAGATATGGTGGTTTGCTAGACTCCGGTTGTTACTGGTGAAGTTATTTAAGCCCACTATTTGTTCAGGGATTCGTTTGGCTCTACAAATATTAAGTGTCTAGGCTCTATGACTGATTAATTAGTGTAAGGCTTAGTGATTTAAGTTAAGCTCGAATTTATGCTATGTGATATCGGTCGTATTTATTTAAAAAAAGTTTGAATTTCTTACTTTTATAGAGATATTGTTTTGTTACTTGTTGTGTTGTTATTGTTTTTTGTCCACCATGTTTTACTATCCGTTCGGTCTATCCACATATATTAAATATCTGTCAAATGCTCTAATATTGCATCTAAATAAGTCAAGGTTATATATTTTTACTGTAGTAACTATATTTAATATAAACCTTGAACATTATGAAAAAAATTTATATATATATATTGTTTCACATATATAAAAACAATATATCTAATTACTAGATAGTAAACATAACTAATTGTGTAATTCATAGTCAATCTTATAGAGAAAAAATAATCTAGAATGATCATAAATTATTCACCACAATATAAGCCTTAATAAAGTCGTTAATTTTGGAGCTATCTTCTAAAGTATGCAATAGTTTTCGAAATAAAAAATTAGCTTCAGTAATTACTGCAAAATAACTTAAGATAGTTCTTAAATTAATTTATGGAGAGTCTTTTTATAAGAATATTGAAACAACTAATTCCTAATAATGTATTTAGAATTGAGTACGGCCACAAAAAGAGCTTCACATTGATACAAATTATTAGAAATACAAAAGCCAATTAAACTTAAAGGTATTTGAAATAAAATATTCCCCATACATCAATATCTTGACAACCTTTAACAATGGAATATAATACTCAGGCACACACAAACAATAAGGCCTTAAATAAAGCATGAAACATTGAGTGGAAAAATACATTTCATTATATTTATATGGTAATAATAATAATGATGATAATCACAATATAATAATAATAATTGATTAATAATCACAATAATACAAACGTATGAGTAAATGTTGGTAATATTATTAAATATTACTATATTAACACATTAATGTTGATATTAAAATGTGTAGAAAATTAAACTAAGTGTTTCAATGAATCACTGTTCTTTTTATTTTGATCAAGCTTTAAAAAATATTAAAAACAAAAGAAAAAAATTGGCCTTAATTTGCGCTCCCATCCATTCCGTCTTAAAGAAAAAAAACAATAAAAATCATAAAAGGAAGTAGAAAGTTCAATTTTAAAGAAAAAGAGAACACAATAAACAATAAATATAGTTATAAATAAGTACATAATATCTATAAGAGGGAAATATCTCTTTAATTTTTAAAACATAAATATTTTAATGTATGGAAAAATATACAGGCGAGAGGAATAGAAACAAATAATATATTTTAGATTGTTGCTATTATCCTCTTGTGCTTTCTCCCAAATAGAAAATTATAGTATTTAAATACTATAATCGTTTAAGCATTTTGAACTTAAAGATAAATTGAAAAGTAATTGGATTTGATTCTTTTTTGAGTACTAAGTTAATTATTATTCTTATTATTTAGTAATACGAATTAACACTTAGCTACTGGATTTAAGGAGGTTCTGGGGGCGATGATATAAACAATAACCATAAAATCATTCAATTTGAAAGGTTGGAAAATCATTTTCGTGGAAACACTCCTTGGAACTCCTTAGTGTACTTAGCTAGGAATCAAACTTACTTTTAATATAGTTTGATCATTCCTAATAACTAATTCATTCTAGTTTCTTTAATAAAATAAATGTTTAATGTAACATTTCTTAACACCTCGATTTTAAAATAACATAAATAATTTGGTCCCATTATTTGCTCCACAAAGTACAACAGTTTCAGAGAGCTTCTGTGACCTCAAGGAAAAGGAAGCGCATGGTTATAACTCTTAATAAGAACTGTACCCTAAGAGGATTTGCATCTGCACTGGCAGTCTTATGTCATAATATACTGGATTGCTGGTGACAGGGGGATTGAACCTCAAATCTTGATTAGGCCAATTAAGTAACATTTTTTTACATTTGTTTCGTCCCCTCTCAACGCTAATCAAGGTACATTTTCTTTTAGAAGAACAGACTTTATGTTTAAAGTTTCCAATATACAAATCTTTTAACCTCAAGGCTTAAGATAGGGACGTAAAGGACGTGAGGAACGGTAAATGTGGTGTGTGTTTTTTCTTCAGATTTTATATAAAATTTGGTCAAAATAAATCAAATAATTCTTCAGTAGAAACATAAGTGTTTAATTTGTATCCCATGGCAATCTAAACAGTTCTTTAATATCTGTCAAGTGTGTTTTGGAATTTAATTTTACTTTTTCACTTCATTTAAAAAGTTTATCATCCAATGATGCTATGCCCATGACAAATTTTCAACAACTTTTGATATCATCATGTCATAAAAATTAAACTCTATGTTTGTACTGAAATAATATTTTATTAATTCTGTCAAAAATAAAAACTGCACACAAACATGGCCTTTTCTCACATTCCCTATACATTGACTTCCATCCTAGAACCCAAACTATTCAGTAGTTCTTTGCTTTCCTGTCATGCAGGATACAGTCCTGGTTTCTTCTTTCCATGGACTGAGAAACATTGTAACGAAGCAAAACCCAAATTTAAATTGGAAGAGGTGTTATTCGAAACACGTTAGTCCTCGGTCACACACACACACCACCCACGCACAAATACACACACCCACTGCTTTCGGTTTCAACCCTTTCCAAACCCCCTCTTAGATGAACAAACAACGGTTTAATTCATTGCCCCGATACCATCTCGAAGCCTTGTCGAGCAGTTATAACAAGTGATTTATTGCAGTAGTGGTACTAGTTACTGTTGAAATATTCTTCAATATTATCTTTGTTTGTATAAATGTATGCTTTTTCTGCATTCACATTTGATTAGCAGTTAAATACTTATAAAACATTTCAACATCTGGTTAATAATCTCTACAAAAACAATGACTTTTTTAAAGTATATTTTCTACTTCATTCTTCTTACGCCCCTATGACTGCTTTTCTACGTGCCAGAATTTACTTCCGATACAATAACTATAGCCCGTACAATTTGGGTACTAAATTTAAAGCTCTTCTAGTCTGGCTGACCGATGAAAAGAAGTCAAAGCTACTAATGGAGTTTTTTTTTCCTAAAGTAATTACCACTCTTTTCACGTAAATGTGAGTACATTTCTAATAAATCCTACGTTACTAATGCCAACCCTATTAGTATTGTTAATGGGTAAGGCCAAGGAAGGTCGTAAGATGTGGTTAGGAAAACCAATAAAACTACGGGTAGCTTAGAGTTATTGACAAATTCTCTCAGAAGGGTCAGCCACGTTTTGGCAAGATTATAATATTGGAGAGAAGATGATTTGTTACTATGCACCGAATCTTACCACCCGTCCAGGCTACGCATATATTTTCATTAATAGATCAGGAAGAAATATGATAGAGCCTATTTCATGTACTCTTTAGGAATGTAACAGATTTCCCTCAACCTATAAAAAGATCAATGAGCATATTATTTATGGAATACTTTGCATGTGCCAACTGGAACAAAGTAATGAACCTTCATATTGCTTGCGCTGTTGCAGCGAATGGGGGCAGTCCATGGGGAGGAGCTACCCTACGTGTTTGGGGCACCCCTGGTGGATGGTTTCAACCATTTTCCAAGGAACTACACCAAGGCTGAAGTGGGTTTGTCAGAAGCATTCCTCGTCTACTTCAGCAATTTCGTCAGAACCGGGTAAGTAATCCATGTATTAGTTTTATAATTATGCGTCTAATTAAGTTAACGTCCGAAGTCTTAATTCAGTTGGTATCGCGTCTAATTACTCAATTGAGGGTTGTTTGTTAAATTCAAAAATAGTCGAAAAACTTTGATATTTTATAAAAATATGTAAAAATAAATTGACACCCCACTTGGGTGATTAAGAGAAACGGAAAAATATATCGACAGCTCTAACGAGAGTGAGTTAGTATGATATAAAACATTGATGATCCCCTCCCCTTACCCCACCTTTCCTCAGTTATGAATTTGTTGTTTTATAATTAAGCTAGTTTGTATGTTATGTAAATATAATTAGTCGGTTCATAGAGGGTTAGATAACTAGCCTAAATCACAATATAAGAAAAATTATCCAGCCCACATGGTGAGTACAAATAATGATTATTGATGTGGAGCTGTAGGGAACTCGAGAAAAGGCCAATGTTTTTGAAGTTTTAATAGCAAAACATTTTGTTGAGCAAAATAAATAAAATATTGATTCAGTACAAACATAAGGTTTAATTTTCTTCACATGGTGTTATTAAGTCATGAGCATAGCAGTATTGAGATTAATAATAAGGAAAGAAAACGTTAAATATTAAATTAGTTATAATTTTATGATTTCTGTGTATAAAAACTCCACATCCAGTAGTCAATTAATGATTAGATAAGTTTATAATAGTATAAAAATTGCTAATTTTATTGAATATAAATGAGTAGTAAAGAGAATATTAAAGTTTACAATATATAAAAAGCGAAATAAATTATAAAGTCATATTTGAAATGGTAATTAGAAATAGATAAAAAGTAATATTATAAATTATAAAACATAAATTTATGATTTTATGAATAATCTTATATTGATGGATAGGTTTGAAAGTCAAAAGTTTTTAATAAATGATATTAAATGCAAAATTAATATTTTAAATTGTTAAGAGAATTTGTAATTTAACAAATTTGTAATTACATTTAAAATAGATTAAATAATCTTCAATAAAATTGTTAATTGTTACTATTATCAACATCTTTAATAATTACTTGAACACTTGATGTGAAGTATTTACACGAAACCTCAAGTTGTTATTAAATTAATATTTAAAGTTTTCTTTCTTTATATCATATTAATCCTAAATTTATCCCTGCCAACAAAGCCATGAATATTAGTAAAAATAGCAGCTTAAGATGAAACACCTTTCCATTGAAGATAAATATTTAGATTGAATTCCATTACACCCTTGACCTATATTCAAGAAATATTGAGGTCATAGAGTGAAGAAAATTAAGCTCTGTGTTTGTTTGATGTATTTCGATCAAAACATATTTTGTATACAAACTACAATAACATTTATCTGTGGTCGATTTACCTATATCCTCACCTAAATACTTTAAATGCAATAACTTTTTCACAGAATAGCTAACATGTCAATTTGATAGCGAAAAAAATGTGAATAAAATAAAATTGGTTTGCATTTGTTTGTTATTGATTAATTGAGTATTACCGACCAATCAGACGACACTCATTTATGATGGAAAAAATTAAGTTACGTTATATGTACGAGTTAATTTCATATAATTAAATAACATTAATTTAGAGGACAATCATACTATCAAGGGTAGTATATCGTCCTAAGGCGTTATATATGTGATGAATTTGTTCTACATAATAGGATATTTGGGATTTGAAACACAGACAGATATTCTAAGGATGATTTTACATATGTTATTTCAAAGTGGTTTTTAGTTTATCTCAATAATTCTCTAGATACATCTCTATAATATGCCTCTTATTTAATAGTGAGTGTGTGTCTCTATTTAAAGATTAAAAAAATAGCCACACTTGTAATAAAATGTTCTTATTTATCAAACACCTATATAGAATACATATATAGATAGGCCTATACATACAAACACAATACTTTATAAAAACTATGCAGATACAAAGAGTCCTACACGAGTTTAAATTTCGAATCAAATCCCATTCTTAGCCTATAAATTCGAATCTATACCGAACTAAATATTATGCTTTAGAAACTTTTCGATTTGAATCCAAATATAATATTATTTCATAGTAGAGATTTTTCGAATCAAACTTTAATATTTTGAAATTAATTATTTCAAATCAAAAACAAATCAAATATGTGGACCAATATGTATATTAGGCAAGCCCAATAAATAAATTAAGACTAAAAAGCTGAGTTCAGACACTGTTCTGTTGAAATAAAATGTAAGTGTTGGTCGGCCACATGCCCTACATAAAATATTTTGATTAAATTGTTAGTTACATTTTAATAACGAATTGAGATTAATTTCTATATAAGGCTAAATTAATAGAAAATTTGACACTTAGATTTGAATTTTAAATTACATTCAATCGAATACGAATCGGGGATGTATTTGGATTTGAAATTTGAAAATAAATTCGATTTTCTTAACTATTTAGATTTGGAACTCTGAATTGAGTCGGAATCATAGTTACCAAAAATACTGGAGTTAAGAAAGACTTTGAAAGTTTGTGTGGACTTTATATCAACCTCTTCACACACATCCATCATCTATATCTTTAATACAAAATTGTATATTCTTGTCAGAACCAATATCAACCTATTATCTGAGTTTATATTGACATATGAAGACTTTAATAGAAATGTGTTGACCTGAAGATGTGCAACCGCTATTCGATCACAGCAAAATTTTACCAGAAGTCTGAAAGGTCATCTCTTCCACCCCACACTGACGAATCTCTGGAACCGCTAAGGCTATGAGGCCCATCTTCAGTTGGGGGGTATTCCTTAAAACCTTATCTGAAAAAAAATCTCCCTTCTATTCCTTCTAGCATCCCTTTACTCCAGACGCATCTAGGAAAAATTTTCCCCACTTATTTACAGCCCCCCTACACCCCAAACTCATCTCTGGAACGGCTGGGGCTAGGAGATCCATCTTAGGTTGGGGGGATACCTGTCACTAAATTAATGGGACTAGGCGGCGAACATAATATTTTGCCATCAGACCAAATTGTAGCAAATAATGTTGTCCATACTGACGTCTTCTAAAACAATTTATGAATATAAATGCCTCATTTATATGTGTTAATGTTTCCATTCTTAAATAAAATGTCTATAAAACTAAAAATTTACATCCCTTTTTATTTTATTGATTTGAAAAAAATATTTGTTTTCTTTAACTTAGATAATATTTTGATAAAAAATTAAATTATTTTCTATTTTTACCTAAGTATTGCGTGATTTGCGCTTGGGTCTGCTTGTTTATATTAGTACACTAAATCAATATTTTATCTAAGTTGATGGCACGTTTGCTTACTGAGCCAGAGATCATTGGTTCAATACGTGAAAAAAATTATATAAATAGGTAATTTGTGGGTTCAACACTGATAAATTAAAAATCGTGAAACTTAGTTTAGGGTTTTTTCTTTAGCTAAGTAGGTTTATAAGCTGTTTTCTGATGTAATCACTTGGCTCATAAAATAAGCGTTAAATTACCCTAATAAATAAATTGTACAGCAGAATTGTACATACTTTCTTATATAATAAATCTTATTTATAGCTAAAATGAGTAATACATTGAAAAATTGGTTTTCAGTAAAGTCATCTTAAATTAATTTTTTTTAGAAAGAAGGAAATGTATTATTTTTATAATCAAATGACACACCCTCAAGATAAACATATTGAACAAAATTATTAGCTCCATATTATTTAAAAGATTTGAAATTATTTAAAATAAGCCACCAGTAAACTACTCTCTAATATTTCTTCTGTTTTGTTAATTTTTTTGAGAAAAATGAACTTACATTCTGTTTTTTGTCGTTAAAAATAATCGCTAGAGGTTTAGTTTGAGCTGAATCTTGAACCATTTAGGAGAAATTACAATTTTTCAATGTCAGTAATTTTTCTCTAAAATATAAATGTACAGTAAATGTAAAAGTCTTCTTATAAATATATTTTGTACAAAGTAAGTGAAGCCAATTTCCAAAAATCTCAGGTTTTTAAAGAAAAGCTATTAAAAGACTGGCCGTAATCAAATGTTCCTTACAAAAAAATTATACACTATTATTTATAATGTAACACACACTACAAATATTATATTTGAACAAATTTTTCAAAGTAATTTTTCAAAAATATATTAAAATTTTCATAAAGCTCTTATGACAACAGGGCTACAATCCAAATCATGATTTTGCTTTGATATACTGTACAACACCATGATATCTTTATATTAAGTTTGAAAGAAATCTATAGAAATATTTCTGATGTAGGCTTAGGAAAAGACAAACACACACACACAGAAAAATAAGCTAAACATAACTGTAAGACATTGGTTTTGATTTCGGGCTCACATAAAACCTCAAGATCCCTTTGCATACAAAGGAATAAAATATTAATGACTTCAATGCTTTTTATATTTAACTTAGATATGAGTAAATTAAAAATCATACACGTAATTTTCTTATTTTTTTATAGCAAAATAAATTTATATTTGGTTTTTAAATTATTTTCCAAAAATTATTAATAATGTTATATCAATTGGTATTTACACATTTTTGTTTTTAATTCCACCCATTGGCCATTACGATATGTATGATATGCGTGACTGAACTAGTGTTTGTCGAACACTCTAAAGAAAACAACCAACATAAAAGCAACCCTAGTAACTTCTCAATTAAAAAAAAAGGGGGGGGAGGTATATTGTAGTGTTCGGGAAAACGCTCTCTTGTAAGTCATCCAACTTACTATTTAATAATCCTCTTAACCACCGTCCCATCATCTTTAGATTAGTTGTACCTTCGTGAAGGGACGTCTCTATCTATATCTGTGTTGTTTTTTGTTTGCTCGCATGGTTGGTAGGCCAACCAGTCTATGTCCTCTATACTGTTCCATCCGCGTTGTATGGAAAGTGGTGCGTTGCGGCGCAAGAGCTAGTAAAGGGGGATTTGGGGGTGAGGGTTAATGAATATGCATGAGGGTTTGCAAGGCGCCCGGACGCACATGCATGTAGCCTGGACTCTTCCTTCCCCTACCCCCTTCTTCCATACACTCCCTATGCTCCATACTCCCACCCCTTCAGCTCGACTGTGTCCGGAGTTTAGATCAGACCTTTCCACTTTACTCTCAACGAAACAAGAGGTAGGGAGTGGTTTCATGGGTAAGGAAGTGATGGGGGTGGGGATAGAAATTACCATCCCTTTCCCCCCTTCGTTGTAGTCTCCCATCGTGGACAGATTGTACTGATCATGTATCTCTTTCTCTCTCTTTGAAAATGGTAACACCAATATTTCATAAAACAGGCAAGGCTGTTCGAACAATTTGCCATGGCACAATGTCACTTTTAAAACACTCCTTTTTTTTTAACTTTATGTTTTAGATTTTTTTTGTTAGCCAGAGGGGAGATTTACTTTACGATTTTTTTTCATGTGCAAACGCACTATTGAATAGTGAATATTTTTTATTTTAAGATTTTTTTATGGAGAGAAAGGGGTTAAACACAGGTTCATCATTAAATTAAATAAACCTGAATATTCAATGTTTAATCAACCTAAATTCAGATTTTGAGGCCATGAACCATATATTATTAAATATTTACCAATAACCTAGGGTTTGTTTGAACCAATAATAACATTAATTCAAATATATATCTAAAAATGGCATTGGAAAAGGGAGTAAAAAGGAGTATATTTGATTTCATTTCAGTACCCTACTAATATAAAGTACCACAAAAATTGCTTAGCGAAGAATATTTTATAAAAACTCCTCCATAGGTGTGTAACGTTTATCGGCATAAACCTTACAAGAATTGAAGATTAAGTCGTGCTAATGAACACTATTCCAACAACACCAAAAGAAATAAACATTGGAATCTACTCACCAAACGCCCCATTCACCGTATGATGTCTCACCGGCCGATCCTCCCCCCCCCCCCCCCACCCCTCACGAGCACTACATCCTCGCCGAAGTGTTGATTTAAAACTGAAACGAGTGAAGGCCTGTTGAACTGGACGCGGAGCCGCCCAATGCATCCTGGGAATATAGTGACGTGGAAGTGACCACGTGAGGAAGAAAGCATGTTCTAGTCGCTTCTCCAGACTTGTAGTATGTTCTTTTCCGTGAATTATCACCCTTCCCTCTGGTCCGTGTCTGTGTTCTTCTTGTTCTGCTTTCCCCTTTTGTTCCCCCCCTCTCAGAGAATAATCGTTTATATACTGGTGCTATTCATGTTAAACTTCACTTCTTGATTCAACTGTGTCGAGAAACACATACTGGGATAGGATTAGACTAAGGTACAAATTCCCTTTTTGGCTATTATACTTCAAAATTCCCGTTTGGACTCTCGATATTAATTTAATTTAATATATACAATCATGGACTGAATTTATGGATTGTTTTGTAAAAGTAAATAAAGTCCCCTCTGGACGCGAGTATTTTTGCCATGATTAATTTAAATGATTAATAATATAAATTTGCAGTTAATTCCTTTTTACTTTCTCTCTATCTTACAGGTAGAGAAAGTATAGTGATCGTCAAAAAAATCGAACTCGAGATTTTGATGAATTTTGACGTATCATGACTCTCTGAATCCGAAAAAGTGGTTTTTGAATTTCCGTCTGTCTGTCTATCTGTACCTCCAACTAGAGCCTAAACTATTTTACCGATTGAGCTGAAACTTGATATCTAGGGTTTTCATAGGGTTGCCCCGAGGGATTTTAGGAATTGGATATCTACCCCTAAAATTAAGGGTAGTTTACTGAAGGAAAAAAAGAGAAAAAGTCGATTTTCTCAAAATCGGCTCTAACGATTTTGATTAAATTTTATTTATGAACATTAATAAATATTCCAAACCAAATGGCTACCCTCAATATTTCGGCAAAATGGCTTTAAGGGCTCCGTTCTGATGCGTAAATTAACAATTTTTATAATAGCTCCGAAACTATTTGAGATATGAAATAACTTAGCATTACAAATATGTATATATATTTATAATACAAATATTTTATTCGAAACATATTTTTATAAAATCAATAATTTTCAATCTATACGCAATTATATATATATTTTTAACTTTTTGGACATTAAAGCTTAAGTATTGCGATCGTAAAAAAAACTAACCTGAAATGTTGATGGATTTCGACGTCTCATGACCCCCCGAACCCTAAAAAATAGTCTTTGCAATGCAGTCTGTCTGTGTGTCTATAAAAACTAAAAATTAAGGGTAGTTTACTAAAGGGTGAAAAGAGAAAAATTTGGTTTTCTCAAAATCTGCTTAAACGATTTTGATTAAAATTCGTATCTAGGCGTTGATTAAGATTATAAATAAACTGGCTATTTTCATTTTCCGATGAAAATTATTTTTAGGGTACCTTACAGAAGCGTTAATTTCCGTATCTCCACAACTATTTGAGAAACTAAACAACTTATCATTGCAAAATTGTGGGACTATTATAAATAAAAAACTTTTATTTGACATATATTTTTATAAAAGCAACAGTTTCTGAGATATTTGCAAATATATTAATACAATTTTGTGAGCTTTAGTTGTAAACATATACTACTTAAGTCTTAACGCAATAATTCTCCAATGCCATAGAGTAATTAAATATAAGTATCTAAAAAAGTATGCTATTTTTCCTTAAAGCTCTTAGGAGAACTGTTTGCATAGCAATGATATATCTCCATTTTAGACTCAATAGTCAATATTTACATTTTTTATTGGTCAAAATGTATAAATGAATAATTAAATATCAATGCGATGACTTGAAGATCTGCAACGCCTTATAAAATGTTAAAACTTTAACCAGAAATCGAAATTTTAATACGAAGTGTTGACCCTTGTGGAAGACATTAAACTGTTTGAAATGCTCTTAGGTGGACAAAGATGCGCCTCTTTTCTCATTGATTCTATATCATTGTATATTATTTTATGCGAGTTCTTATGTGGAGTGGTGTTCAGAAATCTTACGAGTTTATAGAAATAGAGAGAAAGTCTGTGCGGTGCGCCGTACCATTTATTTTGAGTAATAGTGGTTTACGTAGGAAAGGTATACTCGGCTCGGCATGAGAAACCACTTAGAGGCATGTTGTATATTTACAGGAATCTTCTTTATAGCCCATCTGGCTCAATAAATGATATTCACAGTAGACGAACGTAACTTTTGTATGTCATTGCAAGGCCACGCATGGCGTGTTGCCTATGAAAGGTGAAATATCTCATTGCCCTTCCGGCTGTGTAATTTTGTATTTACTGACTTATAATTTAATTGTAGACTGTCTCTTTTTGCGCGATAGGTAATTTTGATGGACGGGAGACGTTTGTAAATGTGATATTTTCCAGTTAATTGTTATATAAGTATTCCATTTGTTGTATTTTTAACTATTGCCCTGTAGCATGTATTCGAATTTGAACACGTGTCATGATGACAACTTTAGTAGTGTGGGCATAACCCAATTTTTATATATATATTCATCTATTTTTCTTATGATTATTGTTCCTAATATATATATATATATATATTTACTAATATTAATTGTAATATTTCACAATAAATATATGTTAACCTCATGCAAATATTTTTCTTTAACTTAGAGTAGACAAATAAGTTAGATAGGCCTTCTCGTCCTCTACCCCGTGTTACTCTATATATCTTTCAGCTAATGATAACTGGGGAGAGTTCATGGAGAATCAAAATGTTGTATAGGCCAGAGAGAGAGGCCTATACGTCATATGTTGTCCTATCGGCTCCACTGCAATTATCATTCGTTGTATTCTTTTTTTACCTTTATATTAAACTTGTATTTGTGCACCAGCCTTTATCTACGAGAGGATAAGGATGGTGGTACAGGTGCTGCCTTAAATAAGGACACATATCTTATGACTCTGGAACAAAGTCGATCCTGAATAGCTCAGAGGCTGAGCAATGGTCCACTAATTCAAAGGTTCGGTGTTCAATTTTTATACCAAGACATGGATATTCATCAAATATTTGTATTATGATTTAGAGCAATATACTGTCTAATTATTTAAGATTATTAAATCATGAATATTTATTAATATCGTTGATACTGGCACTGGTGGCCACGTGGGCTAAGGCATAAACCTTATTTGGCCTTATTTCCCAAAGGCGGAGAGATAAGGTTTAGAATTATGTTAGTGTGTACTGAAGGTTATTTTAAATGAATGGCTCCCTCCTCTCTTACATTCAGTTGTAGGTAGATATTATCCTAATTGTACCTTTCTCATTCAGTTAGTGTGAATAGGTGGGTATCCTGGATGGGTAGTAAGACGTGAGATGCACAAAAACAAGCTTACACTACTTTAAAATAATCGTGTTAATGTTTAAAGTTCACAAAACAAATTATGTCTAAAAGCTGTGATTTGATAAAATGAGGTTCAGTGCTTAGGGGTCGTCCATAAACCACGTAACGCTTTGAGGTGGGGAGAAGGGAGAGGTTACCTCTAATGTCTACATGCTGTTACATGGGAGGAGGGTGGGGTACATCAAAGTGTAATGTAACACAGGTCTTAAACTCAAATTCTAATGTTGAAAAACAATATTATTGTTCATGTTTTCACCTTTGATAAACATAATTATGGATAACTTCCGAACATCTGTGGCGTTGAAAATGCAAGTATAGCACTTACTTTTTGTTTATCAATATTTCGAATTCGCTTAGGTGGCATTGTCTGCCCGAAACTATGAACGACAAGCACAGTCGAAAAAACACATATTTTCATGCGGATGACAGTGATATGTTTATACTCACGGTACTTGTTTAGATTTGTCCGAACTACAGACCCCCTCACGTGATTTTAGTTGGATAGCAGCTGTCAGTCGAGGTGGCCTTAATTTATAAGTATATTTGAGTTTGAGTATAATTTAAATGCCTACTCCACATACTTTAACATAGGCCGTGAATAAACACTTGTGTTTGTACAGAAACAAAAATATTTTTTCAAAAAGAGGAGACTTGTTCATAGCTTGCGTATACAAAGCGATATTAAGAAAAAATAGTGGAAGTCTCAAAAAGATGTTGTAGTGACATGGAAAGAAGCAAAAGTACAGAATTTATCTCAAAGCACGTTTGAGGAGTCCATCAATAGGGTTATTTCTTCATACCAGCAGCATTTTATGAAAAGTAAAACTTCAAATATCAATAATTATTCACAAAAGGTAGGTGTATTTAAGCCTATACCTTTTACCTTCTGATAAATCTAATGTGGCTTTTATATAAATGCAACTATTATACATATGTTATGGTGGCTGCTTTGTCTAAATAATCATTCTGTCAGTAGATTAGACGGCAGATGTTGGGGAAATGGGGTTCGAATACCAATCAGGTCTATTGAGTGTTACTTTTCCTACATGGTTTCCCACTCACCCTCTATGCAAATGCTGGTAAATTTTCTTTAAAAATGTACCATTTTAGTATACATTTTTAGGATTATATAGTCTAATTGTAGTTATTCTAATTATTTTTTATTATATTTATCTAATGGAGTATAAATGAGGAAGGTAGAATTCTAGAGGTAATCTACCCTCATTAACGTGTAGAGATATTATAAAACAATTTAGGAAAAGCCACTCTGAGTATACCTGACAGGTATTTGAACCCCAATCTCTGCTTCATTGGCCATCTAGTCATTTTCAAGAGTGAAGCCAGGATCGAGGATTGATGTTAGAACGAAACATAAGTCTAGGTATTGATAAGTTAGTTAAAGTAAAGTTGTAGATTAATCCAATATTAATTTATAAAAGTAGTATACTTAGAGTTCTTTAAACAGCTCTCTCTCTATATGATGATAATATGACTATAATAAAAAGTGCACAATATTAAGAAAGATGTCTTCCCCCAGCGTCAAGCTTCTAATGTAGACACTTCAACATCACCATCTAGCGAGCGCTACTATAGAAAAGGGCCATCCTAGTCAGCACATAGTAGTGCCATTTGGCTCTTACTCATATCGCAAACCTGACATCCATAACATAAATATAGCAGAGGTTTATTCTCATGAACCTGAAGAATTTGAATTCAACGTCTTTATGTCTGTACTTGTCTGTCTTATCTGTTTGTATGTAAGCTATCCATAAATAATAATACTCTCTGATATCATTTATGTTCAGGATTTAAAATGAATTTTAAGAAGTATTAATTCTGAATCCCTCCTTTAGTATCACAAATATTCCCTATGAAATAATGACATTCATTCTTGGTGAGAAAAGTTTTACTTAACACGGGGGGGGGGGGGGGGGGCGGGGGGTTGGCTAAATGTCTACATGGTGTAACATGGGGAGAGGGGAGGGCTAAAAAGGTTGGAAAAAAGCGTTACGTGGTTTATGGACGACCCCTATATCAGATGCTCAAAGGCAGGGACTCTCAAACTTCTTAGATCAAAGGTGTCCCTGCACTAGTAAAAATACATTGTGGAGAAACTTATTAAAAATTTTTACACTAATATTATTAACATGCTATAGCCAAAGTCAAATTTTACGAGTATAAAACAAACGGTAAACAACGCATTTTCTGGCGATACCTTTGGCAAATGTCCTTTATTTGTATTTAAAAAATTGGCAATCATAATTACTGATAATATTTAATATTGTGTAAAACATATAAATAATATTATAAAATTGCCTCCCGGAGCCTGAGATGACTATGGGGAGCCCAAGTCTCAACGGGGAACACGTTGAAAAACGAAAGCCATTGAGGAAGTTTATCTAGATTCCACTCGGTAGCCTTTCATTCTTTCTCCAAGCTAATCCTTATCCTTTTGGATCTATTAATACAAGTCGTTGACAGCTTTTATTGACAAAAAGAAGAATAGAGTGAAGTACTGAAATAAAAAAGTACTCTAGATTAAGGGCTTCCCTCCCCCCTCCCCCCACTAAACCAGACTCTTCCCTCTTTCCCCTCTGTTCTTTAAACACACATCTCATAGAGCTGTCATCATAGACGTCAACACCAGGGGTCCAATTACAACCCCATCAATCTTGTTAATGGTCAGCCCTCAGGTTTCTCCCTGTCCCCTTCCCCTTTCTACTTGGCACAACTTCCGGTCACTTATTGTTTGATATGAAGGGCAGGACTTATGATATGAATTGTTGCTCGACCACGTGACCGAGTAGTTTGGAATGCCGCTATCTAGGATTGATACCATTTAGTGCTTAAAATAATGTAGACTACTAAATGTACAGTTCTATTTTAAGATAAAGAACCTTTTAGAAAAGACATACCACTTTACTACAAGATTATGATGGTTATTCTATAGGTATTGATAACTATTTTATATCAAAAGTGACCGTTGAGGCGCCACATGACTCGAGGTATTAATACGAGTAGATCTAGTAACTTTTGTAACTGTACTATTAAAATCGGAATATATTAGTTGAATCTATCATGGATGTATCTATAGATATCCTCAACAGTATTGCCAATTTGAGGGAAAGATTAACTGTGTATGAAACTGGTGATATAGATAGTAAATAATATTTATGTCATAGTTTTAGGTAATATTATGAAATAAAGTTATAATTAGACAAAACAACCCATATACAGTGACACTAAATAATATTCGTTTTGGAATGGATGTTAAACATAATAAATTAACCATAGGATGTTTCTATACATATAAAATTTATTATTTCTGATATACCTTTCTCACCTTATAATCAATTAATAAAATTAGTACTTTATTGGACACAATCTATATTTAAATTATTACATTATTAATTAATTATTATTGTGGTTATGATTAATTATGAAATGTATAACACTATCTACGTATTGTTTCATCCATCACCTTAACTCAGACGATACTGTGTCTGCTTAAAGAGCTAACGGTCCCGGGTTCTATTCCTTGCATGGCCGAAACATTTATCATTGGTGAAATATGGGTTTACCATATCACATTGATAAATTAACGACCGGTGGCGGGATGTTGTGCCTGTCTTAGTTTTAAGTTAAACTATAAAACAGATGAAGCTACGACAGGCCTAGCAAGCTGATATTGGAAAATATACTGTATGACTTGAATTCAAAACTTATCCCAGGCCACAGGCTGGAAACAGTAATGAATGTAAATATCTACAAATTGTTTGATGTTCGTGGATGCGGATGAAAGGAAGATGAAGGCAAGCACTGTACGCCTAATTCTATTGTATAGCGTATTGCGTATAGATCTGTGCGCATTGATTTATTTATTTTTTGCATAATAGATAAATACATTTTTAATAATGTAAAAAATGAAATTGAGTAGTGTAAGTAAAGGTGGTTCCCATGCATTGCACCTGTTACCGGACCTAGTTAGAGTACCTGGTGGGCCTGGTAATCGTCTATCTAATTTCCCTAACAATCGACCTTGAAATAGTCCCCTTAGAAGAGTTAATATGTTCTATAATATAATATAAGTGTTTGTTTAGTTTTCAATAAATCATTTATATATTTGATAAAGGAAATAAACCTCAACCCTTTTAATATCCTTACTTTTCAACACTTACATTAACTACGTATGGGTGTAAAATAAATGGTACTAATATAAATATTAATTTAAGAGGTGTGAAATAGTCTCACTAACCTAAAGAAACCATATGAAATCTTATGACAGTCATAATTTTGTTTGATTCTTAGTATTACAAAAAACTGATTATTGATTAGATTAAGGTTTACACTTTCACAGTGATACATTATTGGCCTGGAAAGGGGGATGTTTCTTACTTCATTGCTAAGTTATGTGGTAAGTCATGCCCTTATATAATCATTATGTTCAGATATTGAATATTAAGTACTCTGATATTTTAAAGCTTTACCCCTCTATCGCCCAGAGTCAGATTCATTACGTTGTGCTTTCACGGTTCAAATGGCTATAAGTTTCCAACGTGACATTTTCTACGTGAGAATGAGCGTTATAAATTGATTTGACTGTTTTACGGTCAATGTGATAAATATTTTGTATTGAATACACAATTATAGCAGCTTTAGGGGTGCGTGAAGTCCACTTTTCCCTATTTGAAATAAAACTGAATAGAATATAAAATAATTTTGAAGCCAAATTGAAGTTGGTATTCTATTTTATTAAATAATTTATGTAAAAATAAGAAATAGTTTGAATACTTATATAGTTGTATACAATAAATATAATTTAGAAAATGGTTTACAGCAAAAAATGTAAAATTTTAAGATTATGCTAATAAATCAACTTATAAATACAGTATGTTATTAAGTTAATTAAATTTTTATAATAAAAAACACATTAAATTGTAAGGCTCATAACAGCACAGAATAACACAAATTTATATTGATGAAAGTAGTATGGCACTTGTATGTATATATATTTATTTATATCTGCCCAGAGAATTTTTAGAACTTCTCAATGATCTAGAAAGCTGAAATTTGTTTGAACTGTAGAGGAACCACCCAAGAGATACGCAAAACTTTCAAACTTCAAAACGGATAAGAAATAAAAATGACAAAAGATAAGGAAGTGATTTTTTTAATAATTATTTTAATTCGTTGACATGTTATTTGCACTTCAAAAGCAAGACAAACTATAAAATAAATTCCGATATCAATTACAAAGATATCTAGCAGATTATAATACAATAAGCCGTTTTCATAGTTTTACTTGCTGTTTCGTATTCATTATTATAAGTTAAAAAGTGTTTCTTAGGCAAATAAAAACCACGCATGTAAAGTGCAACATGTTTATTTAGTTTAGGCTTACACTTATATACATTTTTTATTTATACAAATTAATGACTACTTTAATTAAAATGCATCTTGAAAAGTGAAGATTGTTGAATGATACATTGAAATCAAGAAGCTGTTTAGGGTGACCTGGTGGTCTAGGGGTAAGGTGTCAGACTTCCGTGCTGGGGGTCCAGGTTTCAATCCTCGGTCCCGGCACGGATTTATCTGAATGCCAAACCCTTCCTTCACCTCTGACAATCTGTGTATTAATCACAACTTGTGAATGTGAGGAATGCCAGGCCTCCACCGTGGTTCGGATTCCACGTTAAACTGTAGGTCCTCCATTTCATCTCATAATCACCCTACCATTGCACATTAGCGTAAGTGCGTATAACCCGAACGGGTAGTAAGACGCGGTGCTAATAATAATAATAAGAAGAAGAAGCTGTTTAATGCCCTATACTCCCAGGCATAAATTTGCCTTCATTAATGTATTTGGTTCATCGACCGAACCTAAGAAGCTTATAGACTTACTTTGACACCTGCTTTGCTTGGAAACCCAATAATCACACTCACTCCCTGATATTTTTACTATGAGAATATGTATCTACGAGTGGTACAACATATACTGACCATACAAGGCAGACAGTGGGAGGACTTTAAATAAAGGAAGCCTCCACATCATCTTCTGGAATTCATCACTGTTATGTCTGACATGAACAAGGAAGAAAGAATTTTCAGCAATATGTATTTGATGATGTTTTATCCACTCTTAAAACATAAAGACACTTTTTTTTACAGAGCATAAGATTAGATGTGCTTATCAATTGAGGGCTCTTTTTTAAGGATTAATCTCATAATCAACAAGTTTTAGACAGGCCTAAAAATTATTGAAACATAAATTTGTATTTTGACCATCAATATTTTTACCAAACTTACCTCGTAATTTTACTAAAAGGATTTATTTAAACATATCTAAGCCTAAGATTTCAAATCCTCGCATATATTAAGTTTTTATTTCGAGTATATTTGATGGTATTAACTAATCAGATGACATAATATAATATATAGTTATACTGAGTACATTTTGAGATCACAATAATTTCTTATAATTTATATAACCTTACGTCAAATGTTACTTATTTCATCCACACTAACGGAAACAATTGCAAATGCATCAGTCTCGTATTGTCTGGTTTATTGGTGGCAAGGATGTTTGGGTTCAAATCCAAGACAGCTCTACTGGTGTGGTTTTTACTGAATATTTAAATGTTGAAACATAATACTTGGACACGGAAATTGAATCCGCTACCATATGTTTAATGTGCCACTACATACTAAATCAAAGTCTCTTGTTCCATTCCCGCGTCTAGCTGTGATTTCCCAGCATATTTTCAAATAAAGTAAAATCCGCACCAAATGCTAATCTTATATTATTAAAAACACGTTTATATACTTTTAATGGATATATAAAATGTATTCACACTTAACGGGATTCAACACAAAGCTTTAGTAATTTTTCAGAAAACCAACTGACTCATCAGTGCCTCATGAATCACTCCCCCATCTTATAGCAACATTTTAAGCCTATAATTTTTCACGTGAATAAGCAAAGATTAAAAAAATATATAGTATATACATTAGTGTAAAATTATTTCTCTTATGCTGTTTTATATTAATAATAACACATATTGGTTATTCGTCACAAATGTGTCTCTTGGAGCTAAACATAGTTCTATTAAAAATGTAGTCCCCTTTAAACACTATGTCCAATTACTAACGCACTATTAATAAATACACAGTGCCTAAGAACCATCCAGTAACTATGCAAAAGTCATAAATCATTATCACCAAATACTTTAATCGAGTCAGTAGCAAAACTAGTAGTTACTTTACAATCTTTCCTATGTATTGTTTTTATATTTAAATGCTCATTAATTCTAATAATAGAATGATTTATTAAATTGTACATATTATTTCTATATATCTATGTATTATTATTAATTAAATCTAAATAAAATATAAGAAAACTTAGGTTATATTTTATATTTCGTACAATATCTAATAGTTTCATTTAAACAATTTAATAATATATATTAGTGTAAGTTAGTGTGTTTGACACTTAACAGGGAGGCTTAGCTTCTATCCCCACATCGGAGGACAAGGGGACTAAATACCAAGCTTATCTAGGGGGGTGTTAAGCGTTTAATTGATGGTCAACCGTTTTAAAGTTGGTATTTACCAAATACACTTTCAAAGAAATGCGGGTCTATTTTCTCTAAGACCATCTCTCACGCTCCTACTTTATTAGTGTGCGTATAGCCTTGACCAATAATAAGAGTGAGGCAATAAAAAATCAACTTAAGTGTTTTGTATCATCAACAGGGTTCCCCATCTTGTGTTCTTGCTAGTACTGGTGCATTTTATCATGATTCACTCTTCTCATTTTGGCTCCTTGATTAACATGTCTTAATTTGATAAAAGTCATTAAACCTACTTGCACAAAATGTTATTAACATAGTTGATTATTTATCCAATCTAGGTGATTTTAGTAAACTAAATAATATGTGAACCTTGGTACATCATTTAGTATTTGTATGAGTAATTTATGGACTGATAAACTGTATCTATTCGTATAGAAGCACTACAGTAGAACAAAATAATCTCTTCTAAAGTGTTTTATCTTCTTTAAATATATTCACACCAATTTAATGTATCGTTTGTGCTCAACGAAAGTATTTTGTTCGAATTTGATTCACTTGTATACATTTTGTATCTTGCATAGTAAATGTTATTAGTTAAATATTCTACTCACTAATCAGGCCAAAATTATTAATGTGAAAATAACGACAAATTTGCCATCATGATTTTATACTTGTTTATTCTAGTTTATATAATTAACTAACGGGCTATTAGTTGTTGATTAAACTTTTAAAAATAAGTAATTTAGGTTCTATAAAGTATTAATTTAAATCAAACTAATAATCTAGGAAAATCTATTCTAATACAAACTAGACTACAGATCCTTTGAGTAGATGATTTACTTATTTTGTTAATGTATATATTACGTTCAGCACTAGTTTATTAACGGCCTAACTTATGGACCCGCATTAGGGAGGTTGTTTCATAGGAAGTGCATTCTATTAAAACTGGAAGAGGAAATTTATAGACTGCATGCAGGGAATTTCTTCAAGATTTGAACTATTACCTCCTCTACATCACTAATCTAATTTTTGGAAGGATATTCATTTTATACACACCGTTTAATTTATTGATAAATGACACAATAGTGCTTGAAACCAAATATGGTTTCTTCTTGTAAAATTCATTATTATATTTACAGGATGTTTTTAAATGCTCAAACCATTTTCTGTTACAGCAAAAAGTTTTTAGAAAAATAAATTTTCAATTTGTATTTCACTAAAAAAGAGTGTGTATAAACATTTTGAGTTGAATCAAGGATCCAATTAATGTTTTATAGACTAATTAGGAGTTTTATCGTAAAACAATTAGCTTATAAAATATTTTAAAATTGTATTGTATGTTCGTGTACATCACGAGTTTCACATAGCAGAATAAATCAAACATTCATTCAATATAACCAAAATTATCATTAAAAAAACTTAAAAAAATATCTTTGTATGTTTCACTGTGGTTTGCCAAACGGTGCTTTTATAAAAACTCGTGGGCACACGATATAGCATTTATAAATCAGTCATATTTAGATTTTTTATTTTAGAATTATGACAGGCTTACACTAACCTTCTCTCATTCATCATTCAAACGTGTACATCTGGATGAAAAACATCTACCTTCTCACTCCTTTGCCTAAATATAAATATACCTGGGATCTATTTTGTGTTATGCTATTTGTAGTTAAACTGTATTTTTGTATACTTAACCACCACGCTGGTAACAGCAGGTAGGACATCGTCAAGGGGAAGCTTGAGCGGGGGTGGAGGATCGTGATTTAGTAAAAAAAAAAGTAGCAACAGGTTGTAAAACAAGCCGTTAAAGATTTATATCGAATAATTTATTATATTAAATACATTAACTTTATTTTTACATCATATTTTACTACTAATCTGGAAGAATAAAATGTTTACCCATGTCACCCATGAGATAGTGATTTTTTTTTAAAAAGTATTTAACTTGCACTTTCTGAACTAACTGAATAATCATCACACGAGTATTTCTATGAGCGAAAGCAAAAGGGTGTACACATTTTACCGGGAAAGCTATTTCCAGATACCTTTCAGAGTTCTTTTACATGCCACAATCAACATGAGACCGACGGCTTTACTTCCTCTTTGAAGGAAGTTATGATACGGATTTTTATCACCCAAGAAAAAAAATCGTCGATCTCAGATGGGTCTGAACCCATGAACATCAGGTCTTGAGTCGAGCACTTTACCCCAAGATCACTGAGATTGAAGAGATATTAATGATGAAGGTATAATTCTGAGTAAATGTCCCAACTATTGAGGGAATGTACAATGGGAAAACATTTATGAAAATAAATGGTACGAAACTCCGCACGGACATTCTCACTCTTTTGTTTAAAATGGAGATATTTACACAAAGCTCTTAATATATACAAAACGAAATGATATAAACTAGCAAACCAAAGCATAAATTGCACTATATTTATGTAAAACATTTTTTAAATCCCGGTATTAAATTTTATAATTTTATTTTCTATGAATTAATGTCCTCATTTGTATATTTGGACCGATAAAAAAAGATCAACATTGGATCTATCTTCGGTCCCACCACATATTTATCTGATTTCCAAAACCTTCCTTCAACTCTGAACTGGTCGGCTCTCAAACCTTAACCACTAAGTCATTGATGATCCAATATATTGCAATCGTGATGTGCGACCGCTGATACGAGTTTATATTTACCTTAACTTTCACGTTTTAACATAGACCGAATTAACTGATGATAAGATTATATTTTAAACTTTAAATTGTTTATGCTTCTCTTACAAGCATAGATAAAGCGTATTTGTCTAAAAATAATAACTGAATACAGGAATTATTCCTAGGACCTTAGGTTGTTTTTTTGATGCTCTTCCCACTAAGCTACTCTGGATCGTCACCCATTCAGAGTCATACGTATAGCACGAAGCAGGTTTGCTGGTGACAGGGAAGTCAGGATTCGAGTTCCCGGCAAAGGGTACTAAAGTGTTTATTCCCTTAGACTATTTCCCTATTTTTCTCTTAACAAATATAGGTACATTAATAAAACTACCATCCTTATCTCACAGTCCTTAGTGTACATATTTGGGTGTTCACTTGATAGTACAAGATGGCTGCAAGACAGCTCATAATCCCCTGAACCTTCTAGAGATGTTAATCGTTCCATACAACATTAATTTTATGCAGGACATATTTATAAATTACTGTAGCTACTAGTAATGTCATGACTCTTAGCTCATGTATTTCTGACACCAGCTTTCCAACAGTTTCCCAAAGTTCCAGGCTTTTAGCCATTATTAGAATAGCGTGAAATATTTAGAGAAGTGATCACGAGAGATCAAGCTAATGGCCCCTTACCCTAATAGGTATAGGATATCAGGTTTAACTCACACATATAGCAGTTATTTTAGATGCCATCGGGTTTCAAAAGGAGTCTCTTTAGACCAATGGTGTTAAACCAGGGGTACGCAAGGTCATCTTAGGTGGTACGTAGAGTGTAATATTATAGCATTACAAACAAATCTTATTACATATAGCCACGTATACATTATCAAATATAGAACTAAACACAAGTTTCGACCAGTAGATTACCGTGTTTTGAATGCGACCAAACTTATTTAAAATAAAAAATCGAATCCCTTCTCAATGGTATAAATTGAGACCCTTATTGCAGTATGTGGACGTCAGAATCCAGATAATAGTATGATATATAAACAAATCAAAACAGATTAGTAATTACTTCTATATACCACGTCTTACTGCCTGCATAGACTATTACGTTGAGTTATTACTAGAGAACTATGAATGAGGAAAGTAGAGTTATGATGAAATGTACTTTCATTATATTGGTGATAAAGCGATAAAAATATGTTTAGATAAAACACCCTCAGTCTACCCCTCCAGGTTCCAAACCATCGCATTTCCTTCACCGGCCAACCAGAAAGCGAATTTAAAATCTAGTTCTCGATCCCACCAATGTGGGATATTAATTATTACTTGTCCAGAGGGACAGCCTAAATATAATATAGAGAGAAATACTATTAGAGACGTTAGGATGGGGAAGAAGAGAAGGCTGTGTGCTGAGATCCCACTTCTGTCGACCAAGGGTATGTAGAATTACGCAAATACTGCTCTGCCGATAAGGACATTGGCTTTAAAATCTAATTTGGGTGTGATCAGGCTGACCATTCCTAAATTATTTCCCACCCCCCAGCCACGCAAATATCGGTACACTTCTTATAAATTATCCTTCCTCATCCCTAGGCCATTATTGTAAATACTCGTAAAGCACAAAAGGCTACTAAAACCCGCTGTACAAAAAAATAAAGGGTACAATGTACCACACAGACTTTATTAATCCGTTGCCTAAAAATTATTATATTTACTCAAAACTCTTAAGATATAAGTGGAAATAAATAAAATACACTGTTGCAGTAACACTCCACCAAAGATCATCAAAGAAATAATATAAATTCATACGCACATATTCAGAAAAGATTAACATCCTGTTTCACCAAAGAGTATAGCAATCAATTTTTAAGATATCAATTCAAAAATATATATTTCAAAAATTACATATCTTAGAAACTATTGGTTTTATGAAAAATAAATTCCAAATAAAAGTATTTATTTTTAATACTAGGCGTTGCAATGTTAATTTATCTCGTATCTCAAATAATTATAGAGATATTATCACAATTGGAAGTTCCTACTATTGTAAAGTGGCTCGATTACATTTTCATGGTGAAGTGAGAATTTCCATTGTATTTTTAATTTTAAATATTACATGGACAGGAAATTTAACAAAAATTCGTTAGAGCAGATTTTGAGAAACCAAATCTTTATTTTTTTATTCTTCAGTAAACCATCCTTATTCTTAAGGTTGAATATATGATAGCAAAAATTCCTCTGTAGAACCTTATGAAAACCCTAGATACCAAGTTTTACCACAATCTATACAATGTTTTCTAGTCTAGGCCCAGTAACAGACATACAGACAGACAGGATTGCGAAAACATTCTCTCGGGTTCAAGGGGTCATTAAATAACGACATCCATCAAAATTTCTTGTTTGATTTGTTTTAAATATCACAATATTTTCTCTACCAAGGGAGCGGGCGAAAGTAAAAAGGATGAGTTTGATATAAATAAATAGCGACAGGAAAGTGCGTCACCCCTCCACGCACACATGAGCACGATCTGTCGTGGGAACGTAATGTTATGTTTCTGTGTTAATAAATGCAACACGTCTGGGACACAGGTGTCCGGGTGCAGACGGTAGATTCACCCTCTTCCTCCCACCTGCTCCACTGCCTTCATCCCTCCCACACCCTGATAAACGGCGTTGGGAAATGTTGACCTTTTGTAGTGACCCCGTGAAGGTGGGAAGCTTGTAGTTACGTCACACCTTAAACACACCTACTAGAAGAACTAGAGGGATAACAGAAGTCTCACTTGATGGTTTAATGCCTATAATTACTCTTTCAAGGTCAAGATTTCTTCATAATGTGTTGAAAAGTCAAATTAAATTAAATAAATTAAGCGAAAATTTACAATCATGTATTTTTATCTTCTTTAAAACCGTCAAAGAGAGGGGAAGTATTGTAATCGTAGAATATTGAGCTAGAGGTTTTGATAAATGGCGAATTTTCATGGGTTTATAAACCCGTAAAAGTAATTTTAATGAGACTTTATGTCTATTTGTCTGTCTATATCTCTAACTAAGGTTCCTCAGATGACTTTTTGGAATTAGCTATCTAATACTAAAATTAAGGTAGTTTACTTAAGGGAGACAAGTGAAGAAAATTCTTCTCAAAATAATCTTTAACGATTTTAATTAAAATTCTTATCCAAGCAGTGTTTAATAGACATAAAATGGCGCAGCTTATTTTCTCATTAAAATTAATTTGAAGGTACTTTACATTCCAAGAAATATCCAATCTAGATCATACCTCCACAGCCCTTTGAGATACAAAATTAAGTAACATTGTAAAATTGTAGCACTCTTAAAATTATAAAACTTTAATCTGAAAAAATATTTTATAGAATCAGTGTTTTTCGAGCTATTGTAAAATAAGTATTTTTAAATAGATCTTTGGAAAATGGGGAGTTGTAAGTGCAACGTAACATTTGGAAATATTTAAAAACTTCAAAAATTCATAATAATTAATTAACTTTTATGTTGAAGATAAATATTATATTTTATGTGATTATACAGGGGTTTGAATCCCTTTCCAAACACATTTACAAATAATATATTAACTAAATATTTTTTTTTATATGGTTGGGATCCAGTATAATCGTGGTTTGAGAGAACGTTTAGAAAATACAATTACTAATACTTATTTATTTGTAATCACATTTAAAGATATAGAAATATCATCTTTATTTTTCTATCGGCATTGATACATGAAATATATGATTCTACCTATGAATACATCAATGTATAACTTAGAAAGTGGTAACTTTAAGAATATAGCTTCCCATCGTGTTCTTACGAATATTAGAAATGATGTTTAAAGGGTAATCGTGCTTTTTATGTGTTTTTTTAATTTCACATATAAAAAGAATGTTGTAATAGTGAAGATTGAAAACCTCAATATTATAATAAATCTTAATCTAAGTCAAAAAGATCTTACCAAAATCCCCTCTGTATCAGTTTTATGATGGATTTCGTTCAAACAAGGCCTATGTTTAGATGGTCTTGCCTCGTGGTTGAATCTTGGTCTGGATTCTAGCTCTCAAGTACGCGTAGTTGACTGAAGACTTAGATTTAAATATTATAAATGTTTAGAAAACAGTTTTAATCATTGTTTCAAAATAAATATTTTGGGTGTGCTTTACATTATAAGTAACTCATACTGAAAGAAAAATTAGTTTAAAAGTAGTTTCATGATAGCCTAATTTTGAAAAAAAAATTCCGAAGAATAAAAGATTATATTTGGAATGGTGTCCGATATTATTCATGTATACCAATATATGTAAGTATTTCCCAAATTGGATAATGCACCCCCCATCACTAACACAAAGTTGAAAATCTGTTTTATTAATTCACACTTTCTGATAGATTTGTTCATCTTGACTCTTATGAAAGAAAACGAGTGTGTCCGCTTTCGTAATCTAGTGATTAAGCTGCTGACCTTCAAGGAATAAATACTAACAGATTTAGTAAATTACACACATTCATTTTATGGTAATTTTAAATTGCGTAGACTTTTAGCTATGCTAGAAAAGTGTATTCTATTAAAAAAGAAATTAGATATCTCACTCAACTATGGTGTTCAAACTTAATTAATTTTGTTCTAACTGACGTATTTCAAAGGAAAACTATTTTACATATTGAAGAATCATATATCACACCAGTTTATCTATTTTACAGCCTTCTTTCTGGCCAATAAGTGTCCAAACCTATCAAATACTGTATGATTTTGGGAAGGAAGCATATTTTGCATTAAAATGGATTCAATCTTTTGAAAAGCAAAAAAAGAGGGAGGCAAAACTCATAGATAAGCTAAAGAGGGAAAAAGTGTAAAAAATTTGAAATCTCAGGTTTAATGGGATAAAACTAGTTAAATACAAATCACGTTAGTTAGAAGTACAAATATCTTCAAATTATGTTTTAACTATTGATATTATTATTATTATTATTATTTATTATTATTATTATTATTATTATTATTATTATTATTATTATTATTATTAAATATCACTTTGGTTTATTACTATTTGCTTATACACCTTACATAAATGAATGCACAAAGCTCTGGTGAGTTATTAAAGTTAAGTATTGATAGATAAAATGATAGAAATTTGATTTCCTTCGTAAGTGTCATGATTATTATCTGTTCCTTTAAGAATTATAGTGATTATCATATATCCAATAAGAAGTATATAAATTACCATCTGTTTCCTTAAGAAGTATAAAGATTATTTAATATTCCAATAATAATTATATTGATTATTAGATATTTCCCTTAGAATTATCATGATTATCATGTATTCCCTTATGAAGTATAATCATTATAATCTGTGTCCTTAAAAAGTATAATGATTAGCATATATTTCCTTTAGAAGTATTAATATTATCATTTGTTCCCTTAAGATGTATGATGATATTTCATCTGTTTCCTTAAGAAGTATAATGATTAACATATATTTCTTTTAGAAATATCGTGATTATCATTTGTTCTAGTCAGAATTATAATAATATATTATCATATGTTTCCTTCTGAAGTATAATGCTGAGGATCTTCTTTCCTAAAGGAGTATAATGTTCTGGTCTGTTTCAGCAACCCCAATGAGCCACAGAAGCAAGACCAAGTGTTGCCTGGTTCCAAGGAGAAGAACAGGTTCAGGAACATTGTCTGGGATGAATATGACAGCGTACATCAGAAATATCTAGAGATAAGTAAGTCAAGCTTTAGAATTATTTACATGGAGCTCGCTATCACACTATGATGATGTTTTTTTTATAAACTAATAGGAATCCCGCAAGGCGTTGCCTGTGAACCACGTGATATAAAATTATATAAGTCCCCCCTCCCCCCCCCCACACACACACACAAATTGTTTAAAATTAAGATTGATTTTGTACACTTCTTTTTCCGAGGAGGATGCGGCATATTTTTTTCACAGTTATCTCTGAAATGTTATTCTATACCAGATAAAAATATTTTCTTCAAAAATTTGTAAAAAAATAGCCTAGTTAAAAAGCTAATTAAAAATAAAAAAAATCCAGCTTTGAGGTGCATTTGGACTCCCTTCCTTCCACATATGTTAAAAAAATAATATCTCTGCGTGCCGTAGATTTGGCTGGCCATCGCACACAAACACACATACACACAGAAAAACACTTCATTTTATTATTATAGAAGAAGAGATAAATAAATTAAAGAAACTAATTTTAATGATTTAATTGTTTTACTCTCTTTCATACGACCCAACAATCACTATAACTATCATTTCCTATCAGCAACTAAATTTATTACACAGTACAGGACTTTTAAACGTATTTTTTTTATACTATCTACGTTTCACAATATGTATTTTTTAATTTTATTATATGTATACCTAGTAAGCAAGTGCATGTTTTGAACAAATATATTCATTAGATTCTAAAAGCTACAATATAAATATAATTATATACTTTATTTAAACATTGTTCTTCATATTTATACTTTATTTTATTTTAAATGTTTATATGAAAAACTATAAAAAAATATTCAAATGTGAATGATAAACTTTATAATTTTCTAATATTATAATTTCAAAAAATTTTATATTATTAAACTAATACATACCTAGTGGTTATTTAAATTTTCACGCTTAAGAATATGTTGCATTTATTTATTGTTACTAATGCCTTTTTAATTGAATAAAATAATGCTTCAATGAATTTTTTTTTCCTTAATCAATACCAACATTGTTTCAATATTTATTATTTTAGTGGATTTTTGATCTTATTCAATACCTATATTTTTTCAACATTTATTGTTAATAGATATTATTTAATCATGACTGTGAAAACTTTCTTCATATATATGTATAAGAAAATATAAATATAGAAATCTAAGTGTTTGGCTCACACCTTTTATAGAATTTGTATAGACTGGCACTAAATACCTTAGAGGCCTTTAGTTGATTTTATAATAATTCTATAATGTATTTTAAAGACAATAATGTAGATTTATACGCAACATATCCAACCATGGAAAATATTTGAATGATTTTATTAATATTTAAATGAAATATACAGTTATTTTTAATTCCTCTCATTCATTTAATTTATAAATAAATCACAATATTCTTATAAATGTATATTAAATTATTACTTTATTAATTTAAGCATGGGGGTTTCTATATTATTTTTAGTAGGAATGTAACATATATTATGTGAAAATTAATATTTATATTTACATTTTACGTACCCCACGTTTTAATATCTGTTCTGGCTATTTGAATATTTACATTAATGAGGAAGGGGGGTTAAGATATAATTTAGGAAAATAACATCTTATTACACCCAGATGCGATTCTAATCCCACCTTCTTATCACTGGCAAACCAGACAAGGCTCGGCTGACGATTTTGTCCAGGTGGTCATTAGTGTGAGTGATATTAAATAGTTTTAAAAATAATATTATTCTAAGGCTCCTTTAAAAAAATCCCTCCCATGGTTTCACAAAGAAAAAAAAAATTGGTCAAGATGGTTATTAGTCTTATATAGTGAAGCTTCTAAGGAATGTGGGAATAAATGTGAATATCATGAAGCTTCTATATTACAATACATATCAGCTCAACGTGCTATTAAATTTCTAATTTGAATCCATTGAAAGAATCAGAATATTTTGTAAGCTTTTGCTTCCTAAAAAGATTTTCTAAAAAATATAATATATTCATAATACTCATCTTGGATATATTTAATTGCATTGGTTGGAGCGGAGTTTTCTACGATATTTTGTTGGAACGAAAAATTATCTTTTATTTTGAGGATAAAGACTTTTTTGTATTGCGTTATTAAAAACCTTATATGAAGAATATCTAAGTTTCTCAATCTTCTTTTGTAAATTTATAATCAAAATACATTTTTAATAGTATTTTTACGGCTGTAGCATAAATATAGTGACTTTTTTCACTGTTGATCACTGTATTTATTTATTCATTTTTATCTTGTATACGCTTGAATAGAAATGTCACTGTAAGAAACATTTATTTTAACTCCAATTAACTACTAAAATTATTTTAAAATATTCTTACACCAAACCTCTCATTGTTCTGCTATCGATTATTTTAAGGCTTAAGAAAAACGTTGTGACATTTTGTAAATTTTGGCTGTCATATAAATGAAGTGTCTGAAGTGCTACTTAAATAGTTATACCTATATAGTTGAACGTTAAGCTCGTATTACTACAAATCTTAGATCAGTTTCGAATTGAGGTCGAGTGTATGAGGAAGATGTTTCCTAAATGGTCTGCAACTTTCTCTCAACGCAAATGAAGGTAAACCTCCTCTTATTTCGTCATTACTCCGCAATACACCATTTGGATAAATATGTGAATAGCCAATATGGATATTAAGACATGGGCTGTAGAATCAGAGGGTTCCTTTTCCTGCCAATATTTCTGAATAAATGACTAAATTTACTGGCATAACAAAGCCAAGCTCACATAATTTAACCCTGATGGTAGGAATAAGTAAGCCTGCACTTGTTTTGTCCTGAACATATGACATATTAATTTATTGTCCTATCTCACAAGCTACGCGATAGTTTAATGAAGAAATGTTATATCGTGACGAATAAGTATAAGCAGACCGCTTATAAACTTTATATGGCTCGTGGGTTGTTACCAATGCAAGTAAGGTGTGTTGAGACTGTACATATAAACTTGGGTTGCTACCAATGCAAGCAATGTTTGTTTAGACTGTATATATAAACTTGGTTGGCTCGTGGGTTGCTACCAATTCAAGCAATGTTTGTTGAGACTGTACATATAAACTTGGGTTGCTACCAATTCAAGCAATGTTTGTTGAGACTGTACATATAAACTTGGTTGGCTCGTGGGTTGCTACCAATGCAAGCAATGTTTGTTGAGACTGTACATGTAAACTTGGTTGGCTCGTGGGTTGCTACCAATGCAAGTAAGGTTTGTTGAGACTGTACATATAAACTTGGTTGGCTCGTGGGTTGCTACCAATGCAAGCAATGTTTGTTTAGACTGTACATATAAACTTGGTTGGCTCATGGGTTGCTACCAATTCAAGCAATGTTTGTTGAGACTGTACATATAAACTTGGGTTGCTACCAATTCAAGCAATGTTTGTTGAGACTGTACATATAAACTTGGTTGGCTCGTGGGTTGCTACCAATGCAAGCAAGGTTTGTTGAGACTGTACATATAAACTTGGTTGGCTCGTGGGTTGCTACCAATGCAAGCAATGTTTGTTGAGACTGTACATATAAACTTGGTTGGCTTGTGGGTTGCTACCAATCCAAGTAAGGTTTGTTGAGACTGTACATATAAACTTGGTTGGCTCGTGGGTTGCTACCAATTGAAGCAATGTTTGTTGAGACTGTACATATAAACTTGGGTTGCTACCAATTCAAGCAATGTTTGTTGAGACTGTACATATAAACTTGGTTGGCTCGTGGGTTGCTACCAATGCAAGCAAGGTTTGTTGAGACTGTACATATAAACTTGGTTGGCTCGTGGGTTGCTACCAATGCAAGCAATGTTTGTTGAGACTGTACATATAAACTTGGTTGGCTTGTGGGTTGCTACCAATGCAAGTAAGGTTTGTTGAGACTGTACATATAAACTTGGTTGGCTCGTGGGTTGTTACCAATGCAAGCAATGTTTGTCGAGACTGTACATATAAACTTGGTTGGCTCGTGGGTTGTTACCAATGCAATAAAGGTTTGTTGAGACTGTACATATAAACTTGGTTAGCTCGTGGGTTGTTACCAATGCAATCAAGGTTTGTTGAGACTGTACATATAAACTTGGTTGGCTCGTGGGTTGTTACCAATGCAAGCAATGTTTTTCGAGACTGTATATATAAACTTTTCCCTCACTCTTACTTTTCATATGACTATCTATACACAAATAATTTATTGAACTTTGGGCTTTAAAGGTAAAGTGTAATACAGAATGGTATGATATAGTTTCCTGTGGTGCAATTCATAAGACAAGGTCAACTTTAATCCGTCAAGATAACTTGATAACTTTCATTGTTGATGAAGTGTACTGTACATGGTTCTAGAAATAAGATATAATAGTATATTCTATCTTCCATGTTTAACTTACTATTCCTTGATAAATATATGTAAGTTTTTTTTGTTTATTAAGTCGTATTGCATCGTATGGACCAAGGGACTTAGGTTTTTCTCTTCATGTCTATATATATATTTTTTTTAAGCACAACGTATCTTTGTTCAGGTTATCCTATATATTATTCATGTTGTCAACATCGCTTTTTCTCAACTAATACAAATTCTACTGCGCTGAATAAGGTATCAGTAGATAGTTTTTTTTACCGAATTCTGAAATAGCATACTCAGTAAACATTAAAACACAATATTGTTTGTTTGAAATTCAAGTTAAAAGAAAAATCTAAAAAAAAATTGTATCAATTACCAAATATAAACTCTCTTTGCTATTTTGTGTATACACTTCGCTGAGTATTTAATTTCAACAACCCATCAAAATATTAAAAAAATTTGGGGGGGATGGGGGGTAGGTTTGATGTGCGAAAGTTTCGCAAGGGTTTACTGGTATGCATATAAAATAATAATTATTCTAATGGGGTAGAGATCAGGAAGGAATCATCTTAGAAGTTATTTACCCACATTAGCAAGGAAGTAGAAATGTACACCATTTAGGAAACACCACAATCAGAAGGCCCAACCAGGATTCAAACCCCGATTTCCTCGTATTCCATAGGCCAATCTACAACGATAGTGGGCGCCTTAGACCAATCGTCCACTGACGCGGGTTCTTTGTGTCTAGAGTTTCATCTGAAGGCTAGAAGACTACTGGAACAAGAATAATTGTTAGAAAAAGTAAAGAGACAAAATGAGCCTTTAATCTAGATTAATCGGATGATTGCCTTCTTTTTGTCCGGCTTCTACTGCTTGCTTATCCATCCTTCCTCTACATACCCACCTTCCAATCTTTCTACTGTTATCCAAGGGAGGTACAGTCAGTCCCAATATCTGTTCATGTTTCATGATTAGCTATCGGGGAGTTTGAGAATTTCACTATTGCTGTACTAGAAATTTATTGTAAATCTGTGATATCTGTCACATTTTGGGATGCCAAACTCTATTTATTAATGTTCATGATTCTTACTTGTATCGGGATAATTTTTTGTGATTTGGGCAAACACTTCAAACCAATTTGGAGAATATTTGACAGTAACTACTAAATCATTACCCACTGTAAACAGTCCCAAATCAAAGAGATTAATTTGGTGAGTCTTGTGATGCTAAATGACGAAAGAACGTATAAAAACGAAAATAATTCAAACACGCCAATGTATATAAAACTATGGACAAATTACGTAGCCTCATAGCAAAGGCTTTATTATACACAGACCACGAAAATGTTAATGTATAACATGAGCACACTGCATTAAATATAGGCATCTATTGGTCATATGGAGAATCAATATGAATGATTTAAACTTATTGGTTTAAATTGCTCGCTAAATAGTTCGTTTGGAAAAATTAAAGTTGGGACAAAGAATTTTTTTCATTTTCATTTCCATTTTTAATTGTTGTACATTAACCTTTATTTAACCTCAACAAAACTTTTAATATATTTTGTGTATTGTGGTATGTTCCATAAACAATTAAAAATATGAATTTTGAATACAGAATTAGTCTATGCAAGCTTGATCATTGTTACTGGTCGCGATAATCACAAGAAAATTACTAAACAATCTAGCCAGGACCCTTGTCCCTCTATATTCCTCCTCTATAGTAAAAGGGGGAGGGGTGATGAACCTACTCCCCTAACAGTTCCGGTACCTAGGCCTAGAAAGGACACAGCACACAGACTATCAGCCATTAATTTATCAATATGAAAGGGGAAACTAATATTTCACCAATGATAGATTTTTCTCGGCTACGCCAAGAACTGAACCCGTGACCCTTAACTTAGTAGACAAGCTTGTTACCGACTGAGCAGAAAACCAGGGAGTGCAATGTACCTACCACCTCCCCGATTCTGATAAAAACGCGTTTGAATGATTCATGATGAATGATGAATGACAGCTTGCAACAATAACTGGCAATTTACTACTATATCCGAATGAGATATAAAGTTAAAAATCTTTACTTAATATTGAGGATTGACTGAAAAATCTATACATGCAATTTTGGGAAACAGGGCATATGAAACCATGTACCTATTTTCCGGAGAGATCCTCAATTAGTGATCTATACTTTTTACTTTCTCTCTATCTTACAGGTAGAGAAAGTATGGTGATCGTCAAAAAAATCAAACTCGAGATTTTGATGAATTTTGACGTTTCATGACTTCCTGAATCCAAAAAAGTGGTTTTTGAATTTCCGTCTGTCTGTCTGTCTGTCTGTCTGTCTGTCTGTACTTCCAACTAGAGCCTAAACTATTTTACCGATTGAGCTGAAACTTGATATCTAGGGTTTTCATAGGGTTGCCCCGAGGGGTTTTTGGAATTGGATATCTACCCCTAGAATTAAGGGTAGTTTACTGAAGGGAAAAAAACAGAAAAAGTCAATTTTCTCAAAATCGGCTCTAACGATTTTGAGTAAATTTCATTTATAAACATTAATAAATATTAAAAACAAAATGGCTACCCTCAATATATCAGCAAAATGGCTTTAAGGGCGCCGGTCTGATGCGTCAATTAACATTTTTTATAATAGCTCCAAAACTATTTGAGATATGAAATTACTTAGCATTACAAAAATGTATATATATTTATAATACAGATGTTTTATCCGAAACATATTTTTATAAAATCAATAACTTTCAATCTATACGCAATTATATGAATTTTTTTTAACTTTTTGGACATTAAAGCTTAAGTATTGCGACCGTAAAAAAAAACTAACCGGAAATGTTGATGGATGTCAACGTCTCATGACCCCCACAACCCTAAAAAATAGTCTTTCCAATGCCGTCTCTCTGTGTGTCTATAAAAACTTCAAATTAAGGGTAGTTTACTGAAGGGCGAAAAGAGATAAATTTGGTTTTCTCAAAATCTACTCAAACGATTTTGATTAAAATTCGTATCTAGGCGTTGATTAAGATTATAAATAAACTGGCTATTTTCATTTTTCTATGAAAATGATTTTTAGGGTACATTACAGAAGCGTTAATTTCCGTATCTCCACAACTATTGGAGAAACTAAACAACTTATCATTGCAAAATTGTAGGACTATTAGAAATAAAAAACTTTAATTGACATATATTTTTATAAAAGCTACAGTTTCTGAGATATTTGCAAATATATTAATACAATTTTGTGAGCTTTAGTTGTAAACATAAACTACTTAAGTCTTAACGCAATAATTCTCCAATGCCATAGAGTAATTAAATATAAGTATCTAAAAAAGTATGTTATTTTCCCTTAAATCTCTTAGGAGAAATGTTTGCATAGCAATGATCTATCTCCATTTTAGACTCAATAGTCAATATTTACATTTTTTATTGGTCAAAATGTATAAATGAATAATTAAATATCAATGTGATGACTTGAAGATCTGCAACACCTTATAAAATGTTAAAATTTTTAACCAGAATCGAAATTTTAATATGAAGTGTTGACCCTTGTGGAAGACATTAAACTGTTTGAAATGCTCTTAGGTGGACAAAGATGCGCCTCTTTTCTCATTGATTCTATATCATTGTATATTATTTTATGCGTGTTCTTATGTGGAGTGGTGATGATACAATGTACATTATTCCGTTCAGAAATCTTACGAGTTTATAGAAAGAGAGAGAAAGTCTGTGCGGTGCGCCGTACCATTTATTTTTGTTTAGAACTAATTCTTACTACTAGTCCAGGATATTGTCATATGTACTAATTAAAATAATATGTTAGGGATAAGGAAGGTAGAATTTATAGAAAGTTTACCCACATTTGTGTGGAGCGAGAGTAGGAAATAATTGAAGAAAAACCACCTCAGTACACCCAACTGGGACTGAACCACAATCTTCCTGTCATTGGCAGCCTAGAATATTGCGAGAGTAGTGCCTTAAACCATGTGTTTACCGAAGTAGGTGGGTTAGCTAGCTATTACTTCTGAAACAGATATTTATATCTCTATATTTTATTTAGTAGAATAGAAGTGTTTAGTTGTTAAAGGCTTTTAATAAATTTATATTGTAAAGCCCGTGTTTTATTTAGTCGTGTGCATTTATAACAACTCTTTGTTCATAATTTTTGGTCTTTTTTTGAAAATTTGAAGTCGTTACTTAGAGTTTTTTGGTTTGTTAGTATTTTTAAATCATCAAAATCCTGTCACTAGTGATTAGGATATTTAGTTCACCTGCTCACTGAGCACTGTATAAATTGTTGAAGTATTATTTTTTGATAAATATCACCAAAATAAGATTATTGGCTTGTATTTAGACATTAATTTTATTTTTAAAACCATCTATTTAGTTTTAGCCTTTGGTATGTACGTCTGCAATGTCCATGAGTGGGTTTTTTTTTTTACTTATAAAGATGAGTTAATGAAGGGCTATAGGTGTTTAAGGGGTGTAAACTCTAGCAGGCGATGAACTACTTCAAAGTCAGTTCACTAATGAGTGGTGAGCCGACCATGAAATAATGTGATATCTTTCCTTCCACCCACCACTCTTATCCCTATACCTGCTTGAATTTGAGGAGCAGGGGTGGATAAAAGGGTGTGTCACATAAGAGACCATAAATCTACCATTTATTTTAATATCATTGGTTATAATGTTATTATAACTATAATTTTAATTAATATTATTACATATTATACTATCTTGTCCTATTATAGTTTATCATGTGTTTTTTTTATTGCTGCTTCTAACTACTCCGTCTGGGCTATACGCTTTCAATTGCAGTTACATTTCTTGGAAAGTCTTTTAGAAAATACAGACACATTTTTTTGTGGCTAAAGCTCGCATTTTAGCACTTTGTTTATGTTATTTAATATTTTACAGCTGAATATCACGTGTCTAGACACACGTAAAAATATTTGTAGTAGCCTTTTAGTTGTTAGGTAAGGCTCTTATTATGAAAAGTGAACTATACATTAAGGGGTTAAGGATATGTGAGGTATAAATTAATGTTAATATAACTGAATTTACATGGAGGAAGAAAATTTAGAAAAAAAACTGTGGCTATCACTTGAATCCTGACATCCGCATCGTCGTAAAAACCAGACTACACCAGCTTGATTCTTGGTCCACGTTTATTATCAGACTGCTCACTGAGATAAAGGTTCTAGGGATGATTTCTGGAATGGCCGGAAATTTTATAATTTTGTGAAGTTGGCGCTTACCACTTCAGAGTGATACATTGACTGTAACTAGACTCGAAACCATGTCGGCTCTATAGTAAGCAAGCCTTATGTCGTGTTATGATTTAACTACCTAGTTTAGATATTTCATATAACATGCTCCTTGTGAAAAATTTAAAAACATTGTTTTTGTGTCTAGGATAGCACTCGGCTAATCTCGGTTAAACTCGGATGGACTTGGCTTATAGTAAATTAAAGTGAATTTGTAAATTATTTATAAAGTTACAATTTGATAGTACAAAAGATGAGTTAAGCTCTTTACTATAAGAGCGGTCACACAGGTGATGTATTTACTCTTTGAATTAAAAAAAAATCTTTAATTTTAGTACAAATAACTAACTCTACTGATCTCTACTGTTCTTTTTTTTTACTTGGTCTATCCTTATACCTGAAAAACTAAACCATTCTCGTGACAGATTGATTTTTTATTTTTCTGCAAAAATTAAAAAATACATTTTTATATTTTAATATACATAAATACATACATACCTAATCACGCCATTCCCCTAACGTCGATAAGGAGCTGTGCACATAGCTCAAAAAACAACTCCGTGCAAATTTCATCCTCACTAACTTGCTACGCGCATAAAAAGACATCCGCTAACACACTCGCTTTCGTGGCCAGCCTGTATATGACAGTAATAGCTTCGCAATGTAAATGAGGTCGACACGGAATGAATGTTTATTTGTCCAATCTATAGTTTTGTAGTGACCGTGTAATGGCGGCTTTATTGGTTACAATAATATAACTTCATTTATTTAAATTCTTATTTATCATTCACTTGCACCAATTCTTTAGCTAGTGTGTTAAATTAATTAACGAAATCATATAATTAAACTACTATTTATTATATAGGTTGGCTTCTAACATTTCACTCGATACACGTCACGCGTCGTGGTAAGTGTGAGACAGATTTAAGATCATTTCACAATATTAATTGATTTGTACGTGATGTAATCGAATTACTTTTGATTATCACGCCGGTTTTTCTATTCTACTAATTCGACCCGCGGCGAATACCCGCGCGGTTAACGCGAGGTTTTGATCAAAGATTCACAAACTTGACTCCCAAGAGTTGACCCAGGAGCGTCCTTGGCGCAAGCCCGGCGAGACAGGAGTAACCAGTCTCCTAATCGAATCAACTGATAAAACAAGGGAAGAAAGCCACCCCCCTTAACAGCTTTTAGGAAGCTATTGTTGTTTGGCGGCGACTCTCACAATATTCCTTAATACCTTGCTAGCAGTTTATTAACCTTGCCATCCCCGTTACTGCCTACAAGTTTGCTAAAAACATCTTATTTTCTAATATAATTGCAGCAAACTTTCTCCACAACTCTTTATTTTTGCATACTCCCATCTCTTCAACAACATACACACGACATACATGCTCTTATATTCTTAAATTTTTTAATGTTTCTTTTTTTCTCAAATTTGTCTACGTATTTAGTCCCATAGTTCATGGCCTACTCCTTCCTTTTCATCCACATACTTTACCTTCACATATTCCCTTCGTCACTCGATCCACACTCATCCTATCAACATCCACAAAACAACGTAAAACGCTTCTTTCACATTTACCTATTAGATTCCCTTTCAATAATATTATTATTAGCACCGCGTCTTACTACCCGTTCGGGTTATACGCACTTTCATTAATAAAATAACCAAAATATTGTTCGTGAATTATTATTTATAGTAAAAACATTTAAAGGCATTTCTTTATTGACAGTAAGGTCCTGTATAGAGGGAGAGGTGAAAACTCTAGAGAGAAAGAACACCGTCATAGCCCCCGGCCGGTATTAAAAAACAGACCTTTTCTTCACCAGCAAACCATACTAGATGAGCTCAACTATTTATTCTCATACCCACCTATGTAACTAAATTATAATCAACATTTAGTTATTTCTGTGATAAATATATCTATAGAGATTTCAATAACACATTCATGAAATTCCTAAAATAAATAAAGGCTTAAGCCCATGTAGATAATAAAATTCTACCACTTTTGATTAATTATATTTTACTAAACATTAATTAACATTTTTACTCTTTAAATATGATTTAATAGAAAGTAAAATTAGGTAATAATCCATAACAGTTGAGGTCAAATTTGGTAGCGCTCGACTTCGGGTATTAATCTCTTAGATAACCTACTTCACTCCCGGCACAGCCTAAAAAATATATATATATAATAAAAAAATAACATACATATATATCTATAAATTTATTTCATAGATCAAATACTAAAATGAACCATGATGATTGGGGGTTTTGCTTATAACCAATAAGTTAGGTAATATCTTTTAGGTTAAGTTGTAAACTGTTTACTAAAAGACTCCTGTTTAGAAAAGGCACCTCAAATACTCTATCCTACAAATTCAACAGCATCTTTTACTAACAAGTTCAGAACTCTTTTTCAAATAATAAAACTCACAATTTACTTCACTGCCTATAGTAAAATATTTTCTTTTCTACTATACAATAAAATATAGAAAATGGAAATTGTAACTAGTTTTTTTGTGCTTCGTGTTGGCTCTAAGAAGACAGATATTAAGTTATCAGAAAAGAGTAGAAAATGAAACTGCACAACTTATTGAATTCGGCTACATTCTTCACTCGAGTGCTTCTTCACTCCTACCCCTACCCCACTCAAAATACCTCTAACCACCAACCCATATCTTCCTCCAACACTTTTTTGGCTTTTCTTTCTTCACATCTTGTTACATTTCCTCTTCTTCTTTCGACTGTGTCTCTTCACATCAGTGTTCATGTGTGCCCATCTGCCCTGGGAAAGAAGAAAGTACCCCTACCTCACAGTGCCACCCCCTCCCCAAACACCCTCAATCCAACCCGTGCTCGACCACGCTAATAAAATCAATCCGTCAACTCCACTCCAACGTGGGATGTAGAAAATTGAAAGAAATAAAGAAGAGGATGTAAGGGGGTGAGGGGGGAAATGGGTAGGAAAGAAGAACTCTTGCGTCTAGTTTACCTCATAGGGGGGGGGGGGGGGTTAAGCGAAATATGTTCTAGTTTTGACGATTTCCTTGTAAATAGAATGTTACCCGCACCAGGGCTAATGTGCCCCAAAACGTAGACTTAACGATATATTGGATTACTGGTAACGGGTAGATCAAATTGGAATCATTATGGTTGCACTAAGGCGTAGATTTAAATTTGAAATTCTATATTTTATATTTATGGAGACAAAAATTATTATTTATAATTCTGATGACATTTTATAGCCATTTATTATCCAGAACTTTTGTTCTCTGTTATTAGCATAAAAAACATAATATTTAAATGAATTGTACGGAACTCCCACAGACTTTATAACTCCATTGTTTAAAATTGAGATATCAAAACTCGTATTATATATACGAAATGAAATCATATACACTAGTAAAACTGAGCCAAAATTGCGCTATAAATACGTAAAACATTTTTTGACTCCATGTTTTAAATTTTATAGATTTTTTTTTTTAGAATTTTAGTCCTCATTTGTATATTTGGACCAATAAAATTGATTGATATAGGGTCCACATAGGTCAACACTTCATATTAAAATTTCGACTTTCGGTTAAAATTTTTGACATTTTATTGGGGGGTTCACATCCTATGGATATCGCATTACTATTAAATTCCTCATTTATAGGTTTAAACCAATAAAAAAGGTAAATATTGACTATTGAGTCTAAAATGATAGAGGTAGATTTTTGTAAGAACACTTCCCCTAAGAGTTTAAAGGAAAAAGAAAAGAACTTTTGGAGATACTTACTTATTTACTTACTCTATGGAATTAGAGAATAGTAATTAGTATTGCGTTAAAACTTAAATAATATATTTGTACAACTATAGCTCACAAAATTATATTAATATATTTGCTCATAATCTCAGAAACTATTGGTTTTATACAAATTTATTTCAAATAAAAGTATTTATTTTTTAGAGTACTATAATTTTGCAGCGATAAGTTGTTTAGAATCTCAAATATTCAGAGGAAATACGGAAATTTCCGCTTTTATAGAGTACCCTAAAATACATTTTCATGGTAAAATGAATACAGCCATTTCATTTATAATCTTAATCAAAGCCTGGGTACGAGTTTTAATCAAAATCGTTGGAGCCGATTTTGAGAAATAGAATATTTCTCTTTTCATCCTTTAGTAAACTGCTCTTACTCTTAGGGTTGAACAGACACATGGACAAACGCGTTGCAAAAACCACTTTATAGGGTTCGGGTGGTCATGAAATGTCGACATCCATCAACATATCGGGTTTAATTTCTTTACGGTCGCAATACTCTAATTTAAGTGTTCAAAAAGTTTTAAAAATATATGTATTGGCGTATAGCATAATGACTGTTTCATAAAAATATAGTTCAAGTAAAATATGTTTATTATAAATATATCTACATGAATGCAATGATAAGTAATTTCATATTTCAAATACTTGGAGATATAATTAAAAATTAGAATTTACACATAAGACCGGAACCCTTATAGTCATTTTGACGAAAAATTAAGACTAGCCATTTGGTTCGTTGTATTGATCAAAGCTTAGAAATGAAATTTATTCAAAATTGTTAAAGCCGATTTGATAAATCGAATTTTTCTCTTTCCCCCTTTATTTAAGGGTTGAGTATTTTATTCCAAAAACCCCTCAGGGCAACCTTATGAAATCCCTAGATACCAAGTTAATCCAATCCAAGTTATCCCAATCGGTTAAATCATTTAAGCTCTACTCCGAAGTACAGACAGACAGACAAACGGAAATTCAGAAACCACTTTTTCGGATTCGGGGGGGTCATGAAACGTCAAAATTCATCAAAATCTTGAGTTCAATTATTTTTGACGATGACAATACTTTATATACGTGTAAGGTAGCGATAAATTTAAAATATATTGGATCAATATTATATAGCGACACTATTAAAATGAGTTTATAAGGAATATTAATATGTTAAAACATAAATAATATGACGTTAATATGACAAATAACGTCAGATTAATATATGCTTCACGTTATTAATGTTGCGTTTTAAATGATCTTAAGTCAAATACTTAAGCTTAGTTGTAAACGTGTTTACCTACTGAGTTAAAGTTACCGAGTACGATCTCTTGCGGCCAAAAAGTGTATCAATTGTTAAATGTTGCTTTCCCCTTTCAAATTGATGAGCTAGAGGTCAGGACTTGGTGTTTGGTCTGTTCTATATTTAAGTTGGCTTATTAATTGAAAGCCTTCTTTCATATAATCAGTTGGCTCATAGGAAGTGCCTTAAATACCTAAATTGAAATTACTAGATATTGTTTAGCTAGAGTCTATAAATTACAAATAAATATTTTTTTAAATATCATATTTGTAATGTTAAGAACGTAAAAAATCTAAATCAAAAATGTAGTAAATCACATTCCTTATTAATATTCACACTTGGTTTTTTTTGGGAGATTCCCATCCTCTCTCCAGGCTAATGCGAATTGCATTATAACCTGAGATTTCTTACATTTCAATTCAGTCAACAATAGATACTATCTTTAAAGTATGGATTTAAGAAAAATAAGTATAGTTACAGATGTTATTTGATTAGCGAAATCAAACTATTCCTAATTGCTAATCTCATTGTATTATCTAAAGGCGGCGCTACACAAGCGGCACTCGCCAATTGCCAAATATTCGTTTATTTGTGCTACTACTCACTGAGGGTAGTTTTCCCTACATTTTTTAACTCTCTCTTTCTACTCAAATGTGGGTATATTTCTTCTGAATTATATATTACTAATCCCCATCCCAATAGTTAAAATATGGTATAAACCTAATGGGTAAGGATACCCAAAGCACCAACAAATAATATAGCTCTATAAAATATTGAATGCTAGTATAGCGGCTTACGACAATTCAGGACTAGTTAAAGAAGAAATAAATATCTGACCTAAGTTTTTGCAGCTTAAATGTTTTTCTTTCATTTTAATTGAATCTCTCCCTTACCCTTTCATCGTCTTCTCATATACAAGTTGTATCTCGAACCGAGGAATCGCACCAAATAGCGGTTTTCCCCATTATTTACTCAAGAACAGAATAATGGGATCAATTTCATGGATCTTTCTTAATTTAGAATAATATTTTTTCAATGCTGTTGTATTTATTTAATGTGGTAAAATTATTTTACTCGTCTCATATCCAAGATTTTCTAAGGGAAATACAGAAAATAGAACTTTGATGTGACATCTCGTTCAAGTTGTATTATCTGCATAAATCAATTGGTGTGAGGCGTGCTCTTAAGACGCAAGCCTAATTTTCAAAGGATTTATTTCCACTTTCTTTTCAATTTTAGTGTCATTGTCTATAATTATATCACCCTCCGTAGATTGGCTAATTTTAATCCTGTAAAATATTTACATAATCATTTGTTATGATTTGACATAAAAGCTAAACCCATTATTAAAATTACTATATTTATATAATAATAAAAACCCATTTCCATAAATGTAAATTACAAGGGACGATTTTGACAATCATTAATTTTAAATGTTATGGGTCCAGAATTTTGTTAAAAATTAAAGATTTCAAAGAAGTCCTAAATTTCCTAGCAAACTCTGAGTCTTTTAGCTGTGTGAACATTGAATCATTTGTAAAATCATTATTTGACTACATCCTCATGGAAAGATTTATTTGTGAATGATTGGATATCGGTAAATAAAATAACTATCTTTGAATACAAATAATCACAGGTCCACTTTGAGTGGTAAGGTGCAACAAATAAATACAGTGGACTCACGATTATCCGACCCCTGCTTATCCGAGGCTCCGTGATAACTGTGTTATAACCTATAAATCCTACACGCTCCATATCATCCAGGTTTTTTTCGTATCTGAGGTAGGCTTCAACCCAATTACCTAGGTTAATCTCGATTCTACCGTAGATCGACTGGTGAGGAAGGGGTACCCACAGGGGGTGTCGTGATGCAAACTGCGTCATTGAAATTTTGGAAAAAAGGGGGGGGGGGTGTTACGAAAAATCTTGGGGCATGAAGAATTATAGCTACGTTACAATAAAAAATAAAATGTATGTAAAAAATTATGGTTTGTTAGTGAGTAATGGAATCAATCATTGAACTTTTTAATTAAAAAAATTTGTTGTAGGAACTCAAATATTCAGAGAGGACAAATCACGATCGCCGACACTTATTTAATTTCAAATGAGTATTTCTTTGCAAACTGTACCATTTTTAGCCTTATTCTATTTGTAGTAAAAATCGGGCAAGCCCGAATTGCGCCAGTAATTAAGGGATTTAAAAATGGGCAAGCCCGAATTGCGCCAGTAATTAAGGGATTTAAAAATGTTCACTTAGCCCGGACCCGAATTGCGCCAAGTCTAATTCAGGTGAACGAGGGGGGATGAAATAAACAAACACTAACGCAAACAAGCTCTAGCCACGTTTTGTCTTCCCTTCCTTAGATAAAAGAATGTAAAAACGCCCTAAGAGACCCCAACAAGATCTTTATTAGCTTTTCTGACATAAATCTGGCCAGTATTAACAAATTAACTTGGCAACGGTAACTGTACATATGTGTAATTGTTTTATTTTTGTTTGGGTTTTGTATGGACCGTGATATTAGCGATAATTATTGATATGGAAAGGATTTATAGTGAAAGAGGGAAATATCTGATTGTCTATAGTAATTATACGTATCAACAGGTGAATCAATTGAATTTGACGAGGGAAGAGAGGTGGAGATGCACTAAAAAGGACTGTAAGGCCAAAATATTCACACTTGATGGAGGAAATATTTTCTCGCGGATTTAAAATCAACACAACCACGAATCACTACTAGATCGAGAGTAGAACAAAAAATCCATCAGCAACGTAGTTAAGAGGAAAGCTGAGACGATTGACGTAAGGCCTTTAAAGTTGATCGACAAAGAAGTACCTACAGAGAAAAAACTATTAAAACATTGACCCGCAAGGACATGAAATGTTTCAGGAATAACAAACTGCCAAATTTGCCTAAATCTTCCGACGAAATTCAATTAGACTTAGATTCAATTGAATTAAATACTACTCTAAACGAAAACTTTTTGTTAAAAAACTAAAAAAAGAGAAGGAGGTTGTGATATTTTCTTGTAAAGACAAGAAAAAGAAGAGCTACATTGACGCTATGAAAATCCTAAAGGACGAGTGCGAGAAGAGACAACTTCACCTTAAACCTTTACACATTGTGATGGATTACAAGCAAAGCACTCCATGAGTGCATCGTGTCAAAATTTCCAAAACCAAGATAGTAGGCTGTCGATCTCATTTGGTGCAAGCATAGTAAGCGAAACAATTTTATTTTACAACTTTACATAAATATTGCTATAATTTTTGACTTGATTACTATACTTTTCACTGTTGATATATTTTTTTTTTTTGCATTACGTTTTACTACTTGTTTGAGTTATACCTTTATGTGCTAATTATAATATTGGGCTTTGGGATAAGATAGGTTGAATGTAGAGAAAGGAAATCCAAATTTGCCTGGAGGGAGAGTGGAAAACTGTTTAGGAAAAAAGTTCAGTTCACTCGACCAAGATTTGAACTCCAACTACCCAATCATTGGCTTAAGTAATTTGGTTCAAAGTGTATATCTGGGGAGTTTTTTAAATGATGAACAGAATTTTATAATTGATCTTAAAAAAAATTGAATAGTGGGCAGTTTACTAATGACTAATTTTAAAAGAATTTGAAATTTCTCAAAAATATCTTTAACAATTTTGATTAAAACATACATCTTGTGTATATTTAAGATGATAATTAATATTGTATATTTGGTTTTGGGGCAAAGTCCTATTAGGGGTAGTTTACTGATGACTAGTTTTAAATAATTCAAAATATTTTGAAATTATTTTTAACGATTTTGTTAATATATAGATTAACCTCTGTGAGGTATGTGACCCTCAAAAATCCTTTGTATGACTTGTTTTTTTTATTTATTTGTTATTATTATTATTGCTTACATTTAGCTATTTTTGACAATGTTTTTAATATGGAAATTTTACTGTGATGTTATAATGCTAGATTTTGTTTTATATGGTTAAATATAGCCAATACAATAATATTTTTTGACTTGTGTCCTTCTTACCGCCAGCCAAAGCATTAATATTTGTTTACATTCACAGTTGGCGCAATTCGGGTCCCGTCTTGGGAAGGGGGGTATTGGCGCAATTCGGGTCCGGTCTGGGGGGCACTTTTAAGCTCTTGGCGCAATTCGGGTCCAAGCTAAGTGGATTGGCGCAATTTGGGCGAGCCCTAAAAATCTAATTACAATGACATTTTCTTTGAACTTGAAATACCTTCTCTTGGGGGGGAATCATCAAGTTCAGGGAGAGGGTTGAGTAATCAAACTTTGGTAGGGGGGGGTTACACCTGGGTGAGGTATCATTTTAAAGGACTCATCGTGGTGTTTGGGGATGGAGGAGGGAGAGAATATACATTTAGCTTAGAATTAAACACCAAAAGCTTAAACATTTATATAAAGTAGATAGAAGACTGACTTTAAAGTAAACTTTAACTTTAAAGTCGAGTGAGTTCTCATTCTATATAACTATTAATAATAACTAGAGCTGGGCCGATCAGCTATTTTGCCGATTAGTCCGATGCCGATCATTTGTTGCCGATTAGGCCGATTACAGATGCCGATTATTTTTGTTTTCAATTTTTATAAGTGTATAAAGTAAAATGATCCTTAAAGCAAAAAAAGTTACTTTTACTAGTTTTATAATGTCCAATATAGTTTTGTTTTAATAACATTTAAATAGAAAATTTTAAAATGAAAAGGTTGTTTAATTATTATTTTATATTGTTATTGTTAGGACAAGTGAACTTGTCACTAAACAAAAACCACTCACAATAATGAATAGCAAATATACCGGTACATGTTAGATAATTAAAATATGATTTCACATTTATGATTAAATAGGCCTACTGACCCTTGCATTAGACAAAGAAAAATCATAATCAGCAAATTTAAATTTAATTTTAATGATAAAAAATAATCAAGGCACACATATTTTTGCACACAAGGAGAATAGTCTAACATCTATTTTGTTTTTAGATGAAATAGGAATTTTTACATCCAATGTCTATTAAAATATGGCTTCAATATTAAACAAATTTTAACGATCGTAATATTTTTGTGAATTGTGATTTAGATATATCATAACATAGGTTTTTGTGATTCTACAAAGCATTCCATTATAATTTAACTACTAAATATTAGTATCGTATATAAATAAGTGGTTTCTTTAAAAAAAGTATAATAAAAAGGCATCACCATTTTTAAACAATAATCCGATATTTTTATTAACAATTAAATAATCTTAATGAAAAATAACTTTGTATTAACTACATTTAAATAAAAACTACCTTTAGAAAATCGAATGAACAGTGAACGGGTAAAAATGAACGGATCATTGAACTGAACCAGATACAAAGAATCGTTCATTTAAAAAAACTATTTTGCACATCTCTACTTCAATATGATAAAATAAATAATAAATAACATAATGTGCAACGAAAGTTATTTTTCGTGTGTTTTTTTTAAGAAATACTTTAAAACTTATTTTAATTTACTTTTAACTATTAAAGAAAATGTAAAATTTAAATATTAATATATATTAATTAAATTAATATTGAAATATGAGCGAAACAAATTCCCTCTCAGTGGAAAGTTTTGTACTTGCATTAAAAGAAAAACGGTTTCCATTTAAAACAAAATGTACGCATGTTCGAGATTATTACGTCCGATGTTTCATTTTTTGGGCATCTTTAATAAATCGAAATAAAACAACACCAATCTGCTAATATTTTATTTTATGATTATTAGATTTGTTACTTGTGAGTATCTTTATTTCTAATAACGTGCATAAATTGGAAAAAGACCTATGGTAAATATATTTATTTTGATATATTTTGTTTGGAATGTTGGATGTGCTGTTTATTTCAAACCTAAGTCGCTAAGAACCAGCTAATTATTCATAGATCACATACGAGAGAGCAGAGATAAAATATTATTTTTTTAGGACATAAAATATTATTTTTTTAGGACTTAAAATATACCCACACATTTTGAATAATCGGCATAAATAATCGGAGACTCAAACACCGATCATCGGAATCACTGGTTATGCGATAATCGGCCGATGATCGGATTAATAATCGGCATCGGCCCAGCCCTAATAATAACAAGTTTTGAATACATTTTAGGGAGATAATATACAGCCATGACTGCAAGGATCCACAAATATGTTTATAAGCTCGCAATATGATATTTTATAATAAAATAATTACTATGTGTCGTGGGTATAAGGGATAGGTAATGATCACAACCTCTTTTAGTCAAGTTTTCCGGTGATGAAGAGATCGTGATTCGAGTCTCTGCCGAGTATACTAAGGGTATGGTTTCAACTATTATTATTTTTTAATTTTTTCAATAAAATGTGGGTACTTTATCTTTAAATTTTTACCTACCTCATTTCTATTAAATAAATTTAAATATGTGGTTAGCCCTTGAATGGTATTAAGACGCGGTTTTTTTTTTATATTGTTCAAACTACTGAATGAAATAGAAATAAATCTAAAAACCAATTATTCAATATGATTTTTTATAAATTACGTTTGTCAGTTTAATAATTGTCTTTTAATATTTATCTGCTGTCTTAAATTGTGTTTATTTAAAAATTTTGTAGAAAGTGCGTTTTAATACTAAATGAGATATTTAAGAAAGTTCTATGCCCCCTTTGAGAACCTTCTATTTGAATCCCTGTGGGGTCTAATATTTAACTCTTTCCGTTGTCCTTAAAATGAGAAATTGTAGAAATTATACTCTAAATAGTATATTTAGGGGTAATAGCCACTTTCATGTAAAGTTAAATAGTATTTTTAGGGATAATAACCCCTTTCATGTTAATTTAAATAATAATAATAAGATATTATTTAATAGAGTTCATAGATACTTTTGTATTCAACCTATTTAATACCCAATCGATGGGCATGCAGACCAAAAGTCTTGCTCATCTATTTTCGTTTGCTTGGGACGCGAAGATTTGGACTCAAATTCTGATTGAGTGGACTGACGGTAGAATTTCTTACAAATGGTTTCACTTTCTCTCCAAGAACAAATGTGGGTACATCAACTATTCATTATATTTTACTCATCCCTAATAAAATGCGCATAACCTTGTTGGCTTGAGGGGCGTAGTTTAGAAAGAAACTTTTTCTAAGAAGTTCAACTTGAAATAAATTGGTATTATTATTGTTATTATTATTATTATTATTATTATTATTATTATTATTATTATTATTATTGGTGACCTGGTGGTCTAGGAGATAGGTGTCGGACTTCTGTGTCAGGGGCCCGGGGTTCAATCCTCGGTCCAGGCACCGATTTATCTGATTGCTAAACCCTTCCTTCACCTCTGACAAGACGTATATTAATCACAACTTGTGAATGTGTGGAATGCCAGGCCTCCACCGTGGTTCGGATCCCACGTTAGGCTGTTGGTCCTCCATTTAATCTCACAATCACCCTACCAGTACACACTAGCGTAAGTGCGTACATCCTGAACGGTTAGTAAGATGAGGTGATAGTAATAATAATAATATTAATAATAATAATAAATTATATTATATTATTGTTATTATTATTATTATTATTATTATTATTATTATTATTATTATTATTATTATTATTATTATTATTATTATATTATTATTACTGCACAAAAATAAATGTTTGAATAAACGCAGATAACAGTGTGATTTAGTTTAACGATGCTAAGCAAATTAGGCTAGAGTAAGTATCCCTTTCAAGGTCACGTTTCCTCAGTTCCAATAAAGCACAAGAGCTTGTCCTCTTGATAGTTATTCCAGGGTAAATACTACCCCGATTCTCTAAGTTAAGTTATTCTCGGGTAAGCTGACCGGATTACTGCCAATTAATTAAAGGGTCAACGAGAATCTCCGTCTAACGGGACCTAGCCTTGAGCCCTGAGGGACCTTCTCTACCTTCAACCCTTAATAGTTTGAGCCAAACAGTAGCCTCCTGTTCAACGTCAGTCTTTAATACACCAGCCTTTGTTTAACAGGTGCATGAATTTACTATTCAAATTTGTCGGAGATATATAGTTATGGCCATTTAACGTGACAATAATTAAAAAAATCAGAGAAGGCTATATTTTATCGCGATGGTGTTTCAGCAGTAAGGAGCATATTTTCATTGGTTAGACACTAATTATTGATAGCAATACTTTGCATAAATGGTTTTCTTTTATCTCAATAGTATTCCAGTGGCACCCTTCCAACTTCAAAATTTTACACACCATGTGAAGATAACAGTTTGCAGAAACAGTTTTAATTTATCGTGACGGCAATATCAGCAGTACCCAGCCCATTTTAAATGTGTAACACATCAATTGAAATTAACACTTTGCAGAAACAGTTTTCTTTTGATGGTATTTCAGTAGTACATATTCAACTTTCATGCTTTACGCATCAAATGTAAATACAAAAATGCTTAATATTATCATAACAGAGTTCTATTGGTAATAATCCCATTTGCAAGTGAATTGAAGATAATATTTGGCAAAAATCTATTTAATTTTATCACATTGTTGGTCTAACCACTAAAATTGTGTTTGTCATAAGCACCATTTTTTATTATCTGTCAGGCCCGTCCTCAATTATCTGCACTGATGGGGCAATTATAAGGAAAATTATTATTTGAGAGTAAATGATTTAATTTCCTTGGGGGTATGGAAGAAAAGGAAACCTTAATTGGTTAAAGAATAACCTTACTACACCCGTTAGGGATATGGACATACAACTCCTTATCACGATTAGAAAATTATTGTTTATAATATTTTAACATCATTTTATTGAACTACAGTGAGTTTTAATGAAACGTATCACTTTATAATTTACCATTGCAGATAAATATTTCACTATGACGAACAATGTGTTTCACCTTTGGAACGACAGAGATCAACACTTTTTTTTTTTTAATTTAGGTTTTGTTTTGACGGGGTAGACAACTTTTGATAACAAAACCTTTTTTTAATACTTTTGTAATTGGAGGTAAAATATTAGGTTTTATATCTAAGGAAAGGCTTTTAAAAACGGTCAACTTATAAAAAAAACTACTTTGCTTAATACATTCTGAAAAATACTACGTTTAAAATGTCATAGGTTTCTAACAAATATGTGTTTAAATATAAATTGGGAATAGCTAATCATCAAGAAGAAATACCGTGAATAATATTAAATATATGGTCTTCAATAGGGAAACATTGACTACAAGATTTCTCTGTTAATCATTAGTAAACTTAATCAACTATAAAACAAGCGTCAGTAACTTTGTTATTATTGAATTTAAATACTTATTTTCTTAAGCAACACATCCAATATATTTTAATATCTATCTTTAATTGCTTTCACCATTTGTATTATTTAGTTTTTTAAAGTTCTTAAAATATTGACATTATTGTAAACATTGGTGTGCGCACCTAAATAGAAAACCAATTTCCCAAACATCATAAATTAAGCTAAGAATGATAATAGCTGGATTTAAAATTTGAGAACTATAGGGATAATATCGTGTTCACAGGTATGAAGCCTAAGATGAAGAACCATTTCCGAGCCCACCAGCTCTCTGTTTGGTTGCGGCTAATTCCAGAACTACACCGTGCTGGGATGGAAGATGTCGTTGTGCGTCACAACCTCTTCAGGAACCACAACGACGCTGGCCTCTACGATGGCGTCGTCCGCCCGGACCCGCTCTCCAGAGGCACCTCCTCCGCTTTCTACGAGGGTGGACCATTCTTCCGGAGGGGGCAGTGCCGACGTCTACTTTGGCCCTACTGGCATTCTTGGTGGCTCCCGTAGGAGGGGTGGTAGCAACGCGACCTTAGATGCCGCCGTCACGACGATGGACACCCTATTGACAACCTGCGTTACTGTAGTCGGGGGAAGCGGGCCGGGCGGGAGCTTCCAAGGCCAATCATCCACACAAACCGGTAACTCCACTGGTGATGCTCTAGCTGGCCTGGATTCCGTCGGGTACGCGGCGTACTCGACGGCCCTCAGCGTCACCATCGCCATCGGATGCTCCCTACTGATCCTGAACGTCCTCATCTTCGCCGGGGTGTACTACCAAAGGGACAAAACGCGTCTGGAGGTAAAATCCCTCCAACAGAACCAACAGCAAGGTAGGCACAACCCGACGGGCAGTTTCGACAGCCTGGGCAAGCACAGGGGGGGTGGGCACTACCATGTGGGTCAAATTCGGGCAGTGCAAGCGTCATCGTGGACGTGGAACAGGACACTTCTGCGATGATCCTGGCAGCGCAGTCGAACGTCGTGAGCTCCCCCTCTCACCACAACACGCTGACGAAACAGCACCTCGGTAGTAACATGATGACGAACCTCCTGAAGGCCCCCCTCCGTCACCGAACGTGATCGGGCAACAGCAGCAGACGCAAGGGCAGCAACAACATATCATTAGGAGTGAGAACGCTTTGATGTTGCAGAAAAACGTAAACCTGGCGAACAATATAGCGAACTTGCAGAACACGGAGCTACTGCAGCAGAACTTGAGTTCCGCGTCACCCCCCAATGGTTCGGCGACGCTGCACTTGTCAGTGCCTCGGCCCCCTCCCCCTCCGAGGAGTAAAAGTCCCCCCGAGTCTCAACCATTGTTACCACCCCATCACCACCCGTTGCACCCAGGCACACCCACGGGACAACACCCTAAAAGTGTTTTGAGACTGCCAACGGCGGCCATGGACGAGATGCGTGTTTGATCGTGTGACTGAAGACCCGTGTGAAAGCGTGTTGACAACATTTTATACTCGGGGGTGGGTTTGAAAGATATACTTCAAATTTCAATGTGAACTTTTTTAAAATTTTGGTGATTAATAAATTAAACAATATTTTTGTTCGATCATCTATTCAGATGTACAAAATATGTGATGCGTAATATTTCGTCAATTTTTTAATTTTTTGTGTTTAATTTGTATTGAACATAATTGTGATTTAAAATTTAATGTTATGTATGAAATTTTAATTAAAGAGAATTATAAAGTATTTATATGAATAAAAATTGGTTTAAAATCCATTTTAATTAAATTAAAAAAATATAAATATATTTAATAATGATGAGTTTATAATTAATAAAATAGAAATCAAAATCAAAAAATTACAATGATGCCTTCAGTAATCTTAATTTTGAGTTTATTATTATAAATTATAATCAAATTTTAAAATTCTAAATAGAAAATATTTGAGGTCACCATTATTTGAAGTAAATTTCTCTCAATGTAGGAAAATTCATAAACATTCAATGTTTAATAGTTATCAGTAACATAAATTGAGATAGTTCTTTAAATTTTATTATTTTAGTGAAAGTGGTAATATAAATTCATGTTTGTTGGACACTATAACATTATAAATATCTTGGAACTGAATAGTTATTTGTAAAAATGTGCTAGTTTCACTTTTGTAACATTTCAAAAAAGCGCTCAAACTAAAAAATATAAGGTCTTAAATCTTTTAGGTAAATATTTATATATTTTGCCTCCATTTTAAACCATGTTTTGAAATAACAACCACTGATTAAATTACATGGAATTTCTGGACTTCTGCGTCGCGTCGCAACCGAGTCTCCTTAAAGAAAAGAAAGATATAAAAAAGATTTTTCATAAATTAAACGTAGCCTTTCCAAAATTAACTTAAAATTTTAAATTACAAACCTTTTTAATTCAATCAAAAATAAAGGGTTCTATAAATGTTTAAAAATAATATTAAATAAATATGCTCAAAAGTAAATAATTGGATATGAATAGAAATTATTTCCTCACGTTTTAATTTTTGATTAAAATAGGTAATTTTTCTTTTTTTTCAGATTAAATCAATTACTATCACTATTATTATTCTTTATATCATACACATACGTGTGAAATTGTAAGTTTGTTTTTATTTAAATGATAAGTATTTCCATTAATTTTAGATAATTTTTAATACTTTTCAATTAGCTTAAGACATTTTACAAACCAAGTTTTTTTTAATTGGAAATGTTTTAGCTTGGTATTTTATGAAAAAAACCTTTTTTTAAATACTATTACTAATATTTGTTATTATTTTACTAAACAACCTTATATTATACAGTATATTCCAAAAAATATTCTATTTTTTAAATTGTTTACTTAACATTTCGTTTGATGTGAACATACATTTGTAAAACTATGTACAAGCTACAAGCCATTTTCGTTATTGTATTTATACTCCGCTTACCCTTAAAATGAATAGCCCTACCTTGGTTGATTACACTATGACACTATCTTATAAGATAAACCATAGTGAAATAACACAAGGTAAGCTTGCTACCTTACAGGGTAAACGAGGGTAGTCATGATTAGATTATTATTATTATATACTAACTGAATACATTATTTAAACTAATCAAAAAATCTAAAACTTGTATGTCATAATTTATGTAAAATACTTAGTTATTTAAGTAAAACTTTTTGTTGGACATGCTTAGTGTTTTATAATGAATTCGTGTTGTGAGCTATTGAATGGAAAACTGATGATATTATTGAAACCTAAGTGCTCAAAAGTTTGATAAATAATGTTTTAATTCATAGTGAAATAATATCTTCCCTTTCTTGATATAATGCTGGATGAAAAAAACAGACTTACATTTAGTGGTTGGATGATACTATCATGAGAATTGTTAACACTTATTAGTAAAGTGGTTTCGAAGTGTGCTACATTTCTAAAACTATTCGTTGTCCAGTGATTAGAAATACTTGAAATGAAGGTGTTATTTTTTTTCCTATCAAATTTGACGTTCTATCTTCAGTTTCCTCACGTAATTATAAATTGAGAAGAACTTCAAAAATTAAAACGTTTTATACACAACGTATGAAAGTGAACAGTCTTATGCTAAAAACTTTTAAAAAATGTTGTGTATCTATAAGTTTATATTGTGTGATATAAAAATTTAAAAACTACCTGTCGACTGATATATTTGTAAATAAAGGATGATGTGTGGCAACAAATATGTTTCACTTCCAGGAAAGGTGGGGTTCGATGTAGTGTTTACGTTTTGTTCGTGAGAGAATATTATGCCTTAATGGTGCTATACGTTCAATACTGTTTTTATCATTCAATTTTGGATAATGTAAATTACATTATTGTTACTGACTAATTTTTAATCACATATATGGATTAGTTTCATAAAGGAATTGGCAATCTATTCAATTGTGATACATTTCTCCAAACAAACAAAAATTACACTAACTTTCAAATTTAACAGTAAAGTTGAAAAATAAAAAAATATGTATTTGTTTGAAAATGGAACTAACGTAAAATTTATTAAAATATGTTATTGGTACATATTATGTTCTTTTCATTCTTAGTTACAGATGAATTAATAAAAAAATAGATTTTACAATGTCATTCGAATGTAATTAAATTTTTAATAAAATTTTAACATTAATTTTAGTGAAAGACTACAAAATTTAACTGACTTAGATTGATTATTTGTAATCGACAATCAATCTATTGTATTTTATTAATTATTATGTTGTAACTCAAAAATACACTTATTACAATTTTATTATAATAATTATTATTAAATACACCAAATATTACTATTCGCCCAGGCTATCTACCTATTTAAGCTAATAGGGGAGGGTTGAGGACGATATGAATAAGTGAAAAATATACACGTATTGGTGTGAAAGAATATTTTTGGAATCCAGCTAAACAAAAAAAATAAAAAATAATACCAACTGAGACTCTAATCCCAGTCTTCTCTTTACTTAACCCTATTAAAATTATGCCTCAGGCTGTACACCCACCGGTGTGAAAACCTAGGTATTATTTGGACTCAATAATCCTCGTCGAAATCTCACCAATCATAAAGATAACATGATTTTCATAAAGGATGTTTAACAATATCAAAATGTATATTTGAGTTTTCATTTATTTCCTTAATAACCAGCTCCCTTCGGGGGACCGGCAGACATAAAGTCAAACTCATTTAGTCTGCTGGTTAGCCAGTGACGGGTTGGTTGGGCTTCTGTTCTGGTCCGATGAATTTAGATTTTTTTTTCCCCACACAATTTCCTACTCTCTCCCACTAAAATGAAGAAATATTTTCTCTAAACTATTGTCCTATCTTTTTCGTCCATACCCTATTAGAGAAATAATTAAAAGCGCATAGTCTGGACGAGTATGGGAACGTAGAGTGAAAAAAAATATATACATCCAAAATTGAAATTATTATAAAAAAGTGTTTTGCGTGCATTTTAATTAATTATTGATAACATTATAATTTTATTATTGCTCGAACAGTTGACGTATTCCTTCCAAAGTAAAAATGTTATATAAATAAAAGTAACTATTTAAGTTTTAAAAAAAATCATAACTTTATGTGAATTATTGAATTTAAATAAAAAATACTTAATAAAAAATGAACCTATTGTAATGGACCTTGTTAAAGTCAATCTTTGTAGCATTTCAGTGTTTATTGAAAAGTTGTTACTAAGGTATGTTTGAATCAAATAACGCTGACACAAGAGGACTATTCATATGTAGTGATTGTTTCATGATGGGTAAAAAATTGTGAATATGTGAAAAAAAAATACAATTTTCGAAATATAATCATCTTTGCATATGTGTGAATTATTTCTTTCGGGATGGTGATCAAACTTATGTTGACGTAACGTAATGTAAAGATGACTTAACGTTAAGTGTATCCTCGTGTTTTTAAATGGAAAGCATCTTGATGCACTTAGCATAACGTTGACGTGAAGTTAACATTTGAGTAAGAGTAGTTAAAGGTAGAACTTTCAAGTTTATGAAGTGTACCGTGCTGCTTTCAGCCAATATAGCAGTGAGCTACGTCTACATTGGTGACCTTGACATTTCTCGAATATCTCTCAAAGGTGTCCTACAGTTTAATGACAACTTGTTCTCTTCGTTTAAAAAGTTTCTCGTCTAATGCTACTATGATCATGAGAGATATTCAAGAAATGTTAATATCACCACGCAAATCAAATAAAACTCTGTATTAAGGAAACATTTTATTATTTTTAGCAAAAAAAAAAATTTGCTATAAACACTTACCTTTTCTCGGGTTCCCAACATTCCAATCTTAATTGCTCGTGTATTATTTTAGTGAACATTTGGTTTCCAAGCAGTTCATATTAATTAGTTGTGTTTTTCTCCTAGTGTATACCTTACTTTATGAGATTATTCATACTGTACTATGTTTGTTAACGTTACATAAACGTTAAGTGAACGTTAGGTCACGTAAACCTACAGTTTATCTTGATCCCGACATTTTCCTCAATCCCAAGTGCGTTTAAAATATGTTATATTTAATGGTCAACATAATATATTGGCCACCTAATATATTATGATAGGCTATTGTTAATAACTAAGATTTAAATGGCTATGGGCTAAAGAAATGTAATATAGCTAATAATGTCAATACATTTACTAACAAGTGTAAATATTATCTAAATATCTAACAGTAGATTTTTAAATAAATTCTACATTGACTTATGTTGACTGAATATTTGATAAATAGTTGGATATTATATAAAATGCTATAAAAGTCTTAATTAAAAAATAGTAATTTTGGCAAGCCCAGAAATTGTATATTTTTATAGTAATTAAAAAACCTCGCAATATTGCGTTAAATATGGTTCAAGCATGCTCTAAAATAAAAATAAAAATCATAAATATTCAAATAATTGGTTAAATAATTAACAAACTTAATCTAATACGAGCACATATTTTTTTGTGTATCAGGCTTAAGTTAAAATCGAACCAGTGACCTTTGGCTTAGTACGTCAATGCTCTAACCACTCAGCTATCCAGGAGTCGTCCCGTGCAGCACGGATTCAGAGGGGGTCGAAGGGTCAGTTGAACCCCCTGTGAAAGTTAGAAGATTAATAAAAAAACAAATGAATGTTTAAATTTTAGAAAGAAAATACAACACAAATAAATTATAAAAATTTTTTGTTTTGTTACGCGCAGACACCTCCTAATCCGGGTCCACATGTGCGTTATTCGTCCACGTTTATTCAATTTTCGAACACGTGCGTTATTCGTCCACGTTTACTAAATGTTTGACATGACTCACGCAATTGTGGACCAAATATTCGTTTTCATGTAAGAATATTTGTCGTGTATAGCGAGTAACGAACATCGCTCCACATAGAGACTGGTAGACTACCAACATCAAAGAAGACTAATCATTTCCTGAGAGCAGTTTCATCTACGAATACCGAATATAGAGTATGTGTGGATGGCAGAAGTGGCGGAACTGTGGGGGACTCTGACCCCCTGGAAATAATTTGCCCCTTCCGGGACTTAACCCCTCTATAAATATTTAAATCCTCTGATATTATCTAATATGAAGCTAAAAACATTGCCTTAATTTAAACTCCAAATGACTTCTAATGAATTATATTGTAAAATTTGCCGGAGAGGACCGCTTTAAATAATTATTAGATAGAGTTATCTAACTGGCCAAAAATGTCAAGGGAGGAAAGCTCTAAATAGATTACAAGGTCATCCAAACTTCATAAATGTCTAGGGGAGGTAAACCCAAATAACTTCTAGATATATGTCATTTTGAACAATCTTCAGGCGAGACCACCTCAAACAGCCTGGTTTAGTAAAAAAATTAAATTTTAAAAAAATGCTATTGATGGAATATCACTTCAAAGATTATCTTCTAGAGGTATCTAACTAAAAAATTAAGGTGATGGACTATTCTAAATAGCTTCGAAGGGCATACAAATTTCAAAAATTTCTAGGCGAGGAACACTTTAAATGGTGGCTTATAATTTATAAAATAATCTAATTTTAAAAAATCAAGGAAAAGACCACTCATAGCTTCTAGAGTGAACCAGTTTTCCAATAAATTTTCAGAGGGAGGGCTACTATAAATAGTTTATAAAAACTATCGGATCTAAACAAATTGGAGAGGATGATCACGGTTTAAAACATACATAAGATCAAATATGAATGAGAAACTATTAAGTGGCTTTAAATAGAATTCTAGCATTGTAAGTAACTGTTATTTATAATTATGACCCCCCTATGAAAATGATCTGGATCCGTCCCTGGTTCCGTGCAAAGGGTCATTCTTCACTTTATATTTTAATGCAGTCTCTATAATGGACGTGCCGAAATCGTCGGCTACAAATGTGATTGATTTTAATTAAGATCATGAGCTATCAGATAACGCAGCCTTGACTTGAAGCTCATAGCTCAAACTATCTTAATTTGGGTTTTAACTATGGTCTATGTACGACGCATAGCTCAGGACAAATTAATTTGGTGTTTTACTGTGGTCTTAGCTACGATGCATAGAACAGACCACCTTAATTTGTTTTCTAAATGTGGTCTGAAGTAGGACGCATAGCACAAACCATCTTAAATTGGTGTTTTATTGTGGTCTGAGGTACGACGCAAAGCTCAGACCAACTTAATTTTGTGTTTTACTGTGGAAAGAGTGACGACGCATAGCTCAGACCGACTCGAAAGTGGCTGCGTTATCTGATAGCACGTGATCTTAATAAAATCACACATTTGTAGCTGACGATTTTCGCACGTCCATCATAGACTCTGCCTTAAAATATGAGTGAAGAATGACCCTTGGCATGGGACGATTCCTGGATAGTTCAGTGGTTGGAGCATTGGTGCATTAAGCCAAAGGCCCCGGGTTAAATTACCGTGTCCAGGTTTCATTTTCAATTTTAAGAATATGATATTTAGATGGAGTAATCCTCACTAAAACTATAAATAATAGCTTTGACTATTTGATTTTCGTGAATACAGACTAAACAACTACAACCAAAAACTACTTAAAATTGAAAAACCTTGGTAAACATTTATATATAAGATTATTTTTTTAAATAAAGCCATTTTATGTTTTTATATTGTGGTATCAGCATAACACTAATGTGTTATTATTTAGAGAGATTGCAATCGCGTTGGCTTAGAGTAAAAGAGGAAAACCACATCAGAAAACAGCTAGCTGAGATTAGGACCCCACATAATGAGACTGACACCTCGTCCACGCGCCTCCTAGTGTAGGTTATAGCATATCAAATTGATCTTAATTTCCAGTTGAACTGTCATACACAGTTCATATTTGTTTTTATTTGTAAGATGTGTTATAATCTATATGGGGACTTCAGCTTTACTGAAAGATAACAGCTCAGCCATTGACATGTACAGTACAAGTGTGATCTACCTTTCTCTTGTCTGAGGCTGACAACGCTGTATAACTCTAGTGTCATACTACTAGTGAAGTAAAACTGGAGCAAATAAGGTAGAAGAATAATTATTTTTCTCTTTTTGTTATTCGAAACTGCTCACTATTACCATGTAAAATATTATTTACTAAACGTACATTTTTGTCATACTCTCAGCATGACGTGCATAGTAATGTTTTCATACGTGACGTGGCTGTATATTTGTTGTAATGGTTTAGGATTTGATATTTTTAAATATGCTTTTGATTTTTTAATCTCGATCATGATTTGAATAAACTTGCACGCCTAAACTATTAACTACGATAGTTACAAGTTTAAACATTACAATTACTTTTATTTTGAAAGAACTATTATATTACATTTTATAACTATGAGAGAAGTCTGAAAATTAATTATTTCAATTCACGATAAAAATAAGAGGAGGTTTTAAAAAATGTCTTAAAGTGTGATGCTAATTATGAAACACCCACAACGCCTATCTGTGTTTTGAAACACCTACAATAAGTTTTGTATTAACAAATCATCCACAAGACTATGTGGTGTTTATTCTTAATCGTCCACAAGGCTATTAAATCTCTAAATAGTTCAGAATGCATTGATGTATTTGTATATCGTCCCCAAAGCGTTGTGGTATTTCTGAATCGACCACAAAGAATTATGATTGTTTGATAATAATCAGTAAGCGAAATAAATGTATAGTTTCGGTGTTTGGTATTTAATTGCATTCACATTGGGTCGTGGCTGGTTTTTTTTATCACTTTCTGCAGAGTGTTTTGGAAGTTTATTCATAAAATGTACAGTACATAAAACCATCGTCAATTCCTTACTTTTGCATGAATTCATATATAATTTATTTAATATAATCATTAATGTGTTTTCTAACAAGTTTTGGTTGTTTTAATTTGAGGTATTTAACATACTTTTTCAAAACCAGTGATGAATATATCATTATAACCTGGATGTTAGTTTGAATGAACTAAGGTTTATCCTTTTCAGTAGACTGAGTTGATTATTTCGGTGAATTTGGGGTTCCACTATCGTTTGCATGTAATGAGTATATTTTTACTACTCTCCTTGTACATAAATGTGGGTAAACTCTTGTTAATTCAATATTCTCATCCCTGACACACTATCCTAGCTAGTATATCCGTTCAGGTTGATACTTGTTCTAACAGAATACTATATACAAACTAACCATAATTCAATAACAAGCACAACACCTACTCTGGTCGTCAAGGACGTTGCCTACCTGGGATATCAGGCCGGTCAACATAGGATTTACTATGTTAGTGGATTTACGTTTTACTCGGCGAGTTTTAAACATATAAAGTTGTAACAAATACCATACATTCTTAAATAATTTAAAAAAAAACCTACAGTGTCACAAAATCAATATGTTTATCTTTGAGTAGATTTTTGTAAACTGTATTTTTTATATAAATCCCCCACAAATCAGGCTATTTGCTTGGTCCCAAGAATTGACTTTAGGATTCTTCCTGACAAGATGAAAATTAAAAATATCCTTAGAAGTATATGTCTATCTAAATAGGAAACAAGAAAAAATGTAAGATTTAAAAGAAAAGTCAATGTTTTTAAGGCGAAAATATTAAAATGACTGTGTAAATTTGTCAGAGGAAGAGGGAAAGTTTTATCAGCACACAGACAAGGCCCCTCTCAGGGTGAACTTATTTTCTTTCCTCTCTTTCTATTTTGTACTTGGCGTCTAAATGTAATAAGGCCTAGACTGCTTAGATGCATCAAGTTAAGTTGCAACCCACTCCACAAAGTAGCTTTGAAATCTCCAAGCAGGCAACGTCATTGATTAACTACTGTGAAAAGGGAAATAAATCATCACCAAAAAATAAAAGCTCCCTCTTTTCCCAGTGATAAGTTTTTCGGTCAAGCCCGCATCCTAAAGCTGAACATACAAACGCTCTAACGACTGAGCTTAGATGTTGGTCTATGATTAACATCCAGTGGAAAAGTAATTTCAGACAAACACTGTCATTTGCTAATTTCGGCACTATAGAAAACTCTGCTATGTAGAAACCCAACGTAGTTCATGTAGTTGCCACTGTACGCCCCATTTTACACACTGAGCCTTGATAAGGGAGGGAAGTGAAGTGAATGTATGATCATATTGTTGTTCTCTGAATGTTCAGAATAGTACGCGTCTAAGACACGCCCACTAATAATACAGTAAAGATAAATATTATTACATTTAATTTCTTAAGTAGGATTTTTAATGGCGGTGATATATAGTGTATATATGTTTTATTATAGGTTTTCGAAGCTTCATAATGATGAAGCTGACAGTAAAACCTCCTTCGCTTGAGCTTTGATGCCCACAACCTTTTCTTATTCGAGAAATATCATAGGATGAATGAGTATTTGATAGATTTAAAATATCTCACTAAATATGGCATGTTTAAACATATAATAATTTTTACAAAAGCAGTATTTTAACAGTGACTAGTGATTAATAACACCTATAACGTAATCATAGATCAATTACAACTGTCAGGATACAAGAATATAGTTATTTCTGTAGGCCTTATATTTACAGGGATACACTCTTTTTTTATTGCATGGCATATATGTCTGGGAGAAACATGGCATCAAGGTTCGATTGCCTTGTGTGTAGACCATTAGCTGCTCTGTTGGGAGAGAACGTTGCTCAGGGTACACCATAGGAGGTTGTCTACACGTCGTACCTGCCACAGAACGTTGCTCAGGGTACACCATAGGAGGTTGTCTACACGTCGTACCTGCCACAGAACCTTCATCAGGGTACACCATAGAGGTTGTCTACACGTCGTACCTGCCACAGAACGTTGCTCAGGGTACACCATAGGAGGTTGTATACACGTCGTACCTGCCACGAGAGGGTGTGACAAGTAGCAATTATGAAGTTGTGGAGCCAGTGTTAGTCCTAAAATAATCTAAGCCTATTTATCTAATTTCTGTTGACCATTTGGATCGTTCCCATTAAAGAAAATATACCCAAGATACAAGCCAGGAATCGAATCTGGGACCCATTGGCTTGTAGCCAGGTACACTGACTACTACATCATGGGGCCGGTTACCTAGTTGCACTTAGAAAATAATTAAAATAAATGGTACGGCACACCGCACAGACTTTCTTTCTCTTTCTATAAACTCGTAAGATTTCTGAACGGAATAATGTACATTGTATCATTACCACTCCACATAAGAACACGCATAAAATAATATACAATGATATATAATCAATGAGAAAAGAGGCGCATCTTTGTCCACCTAAGAGCATTTCAAACAGTTTAATGTCTTCCACAAGGGTCAACACTTCGTATTAAAATTTCGATTTCTGGTTAAAATTTTAACATTTTATATGGTGTTGCAGATCTTCAAGTCATCGCATTGATATTTAATTTTTCATTTATACATTTTGACCAATAAAAAATGTAAATATTGACTATTGAGTCTAAAATGGAGATAGATCATTGCTATGCAAACATTTCTCCTAAGAGATTTAAGGAAAAATAACATACTATTTTAGATACTTATATTTAATTACTCTATGGCATTGGAGAATTATTGCGTTAAGACTTAAGTAGTATATGTTTACAACTAAAGCTCACAAAATTGTATTAATATATTTGCAAATATCTCAGAAACTGTTGCTTTTATAAAAATGTATGTCAAATAAAAGTTTTTTATTACTAATAGTCCTACAATTTTGCAATGATAAGTTGTTATGTTTCTCAAATAGTTGTGGAGATACGGAAATTAACGCTTCTGTAAAGTACCCTAAAAATCATTTTCATAGGAAAATGAAAATAGCCAGTCTATTTATAATCTTAATCAACGCCTAGATACAAATTTTAATCAAAATCGTTTGAGCAGATTTTGATAAAACCAATTTTTTCTCTTTTCGCCCTTCAGTAAATTACCCTTAATTTTAAGTTTTTATAGATACACAGACAGACGGCATTGCAAAGACTATTTTTTAGGGTTCGGGGGGTCATGAGACGTTGACATCCATCAACATTTCAGGTTAGTTTTTTTCTTACGGTCGCAATACTTAAACTTTAATGTCCAAAAAGTTAAAAAAAAAAATCATATAATTGCGTATAGATTGAAAGTTATTGATTTTATAAAAATATGTTTCGGATAAAATATTTGTATTATAAATATATATACATATTTATAATGCTAAGTAATTTCATATCTAAATAGTTTCGGAGCTATTATAAAAAATGTTAATTTACGCATCAGACCGGAGCCCTTAAATCGATTTTGCCGAAATATTGAGAGTAGCCATTTTGTTTGTAATATTTATTAATGTTTATAAATGAAATTTAATCAAAATCGTTAGAGCCGATTTTGAGAAAATCGACTTTTTCTCTTTTTGCCCTTCAGTAAACTACCCTTAATTTTAAGTTTTAATAGACACACAGACAGACGGCATTGCAAAGACTATTTTTTAGGGTTCGGGGGGTCATGAGACGTCGACATCCATCAACATTTCAGGTTAGTTTTTTTTACGATCGCAATACTTAAGCTTTAATGTCCAAAAAGTTAAAAATATATATATAATTTTTTGTATAGATTGAAAATTATTGATTTTATAAAAATATGTTTCGGATAAAATATTTGTATTATAAATATATATACATATTTGTAATGCTAAGTAATTTCATATCTCTAATAGTTTCGGAGCTATTATAAAAAATGTTAATTTACGCATCAGACCGGAGCCCTTAAATCGATTTTGCCGAAATATTGAGAGTAGCCATTTTGTTTGTAATATTTATTAATATTCATAAATTAAATTTAATCAAAATCGTTAGAGCCGATTTTGAGAAAATCGACTTTTTCTCTTTTTTCCCTTCAGTAAACTACCCTTAATTTTAGGGGTAGATATCCAATTCCAAAAACCCCTCGGGGCAACCCTCTGAAAACCCTAGATATCAAGTTTCAGCTCAATCGGTAAAATAATTTAGGCTCTAGTTGGAGGTACAGACAGACAGACAGACAGACAGACGGAAATTCAAAAACCACTTTTTCGGATTCAGGAAGTCATGAAACGTCAAAATTCATCAAAATCTCGAGTTCGAATTTTTTGACGATCACAATACTTTCTCTACCTGTAAGATAGAGAGAAAGTAAAAATACAATTATTATATGTATATATAAATTATATATATATATATATATTAATCTTTAGCCTTGACTCTTCAAATTTGACTTTGCTTCCCATGTTTCAATCTTCGCTTCGACTTAGCACACCTATTTTTAATTAGCTCTAGCTTATGATCTAGGTGAGATTTTCTGCAATAAAGCTAGCTTGTTAGTAAACGGTGATTTATTATTTGTATATCAATGCCCACACCTTTGATCTCATGTTCAAAGACGAAGCTCACAATAAAGTGGATTACCCTTGCAAGGGAGGCCATGGTTGAGATCACAGGTAAATTACCTGTTTATTTTCTCCATATCTAACTTTACATTATGGTTTTATAATCACTACTCCAAGCTAACATAATAACACGCTCATAAAGATGTAATAATCACAATGTACTCTAACTCTCAGAACGTAGAGCTTGAGGTTCGAATCTCACCTGGGTGCTTTGGGCTGCATGATATTTATCACCACAGTCTAACCTTATCCTTTCCATGTCAATTAGGGTGCATTTCCTTTCAGTTATCCCCTACCTCTCTGCAAATTGGATGTAGGACCACATTTATAATAATAATATCTAGCACCGCGTCTTACTACCCGTTCGGATTACACGCTTAAGTACTAATTACTCTAATGGATTAGGAATTGGGAGGGTTGGATTTAGAGGAAGTGAACCCGCATTTGCGTGGAGGGAGAGTGGAAAACCATTTAGGAAAAACCACCCCCAGTTCACCCGACCGAGATTCGAACCTCGATCTCCCCGTCCTCGGCGGTCGAGCTCAACACGACTAGCGCGTTAGCCAACTACGCCACCGAGGCGGGTGACCACATTTATAATTTAAGTCTTGGGAATCAATCTTTCACTGTGCGAATAACAATAATCAGTTCATGTCGAATGGGGGAGTTGGTTTACGTCCTAATCTTGGCTTATATACAGGTTTTTTTTAATCTCCAAATGCTCAGCTCGAAAAGTATTAAGATACGAAAAATTTCCTGAATTAAAGTAAGTTGCGTGGATTATAAGAGGAAAGAGTACAGCACGATTAGTTTTGATTTGTTGGACGTTTTAAAGGCTATTCAAGACATTAATATCCCTGATAATTAATGTACTTATCTAATAACCAATAGAATTAAAATCTTAATAATTGTAAAACTGTACGTGTACATCTTTTCTAGACTCAAGTGTCAAAGTGACATAGCCAATATGAGAGACCGCGTGCACAATTGACTAGGTGGACTAAGCGATGATTATGATGAAGATAATGCAAAAATTAGAAAGTTATACCAGATGGTGCAGGTATCAATAACCAGTTAAAGGTCTGAATGCATGCCTAGCACCGTAAGGATAGAAATCATAGCAAACTTTCAGGTTGTTGACTAAGAAAAATAATTATGAAGTAGCTAATAATTTGGGTACACCAGAGCTAGCTAGGCTTATCTCTCCTATTTGACGGGTGTTCTACAAGTGCGTGACAGATGTGTTGTAATAATTTGGGTACACCAGAGCTAGCTAGGCTTATCTCCCCTATTTGACGGGTGTTCTACAGGCGCGTGACAGATGTGTTGTAATAATTTGGGAACACCAGAGCTAGCTAGGCTTATCTCCCCTATTTGACGGGTGTTCTACAAGCGCGTGACAGATGTGATGTAATAATTTGGGTACACCAGAGCTAGCTAGGCATATCTCCCCTATTTGACGGGGGTTCTACAAGCACGTGACAGATTTCATGTAATAATTTGGGTACATCAGAGCTAGCTAGGCATATCTCCCCTATTTGACGGGTGTTCTACAAGTGCGTGACAGATGTGTTGTAATAATTTGGGTACACCAGAGCTAGCTAGGCTTATCTCCCCTATTTGACGGGTGTTCTACAAGAGCGTGACAGATGTGATGTAATAATTTGGGTACACCAGAGCTAGCTAGGCATATCTCCCCTATTTGATGGGTGTTCTACAAGTGCGTGACAGATGTGATGTAATAATTTGGGTACACCAGAGCTAGCTAGGCATATCTCCCCTATTTGACGGGTGTTCTACAAGTGCGTGACAGATGTGATGTAATAATTTGGGTACACCAGAGCTAGCTAGGCATATCTCCCCTATTTGACGGGTGTTCTACAAGCGCGTGACAGATGTCATGTAATAATTTGGGTACACCAGAGCTAGCTAGGCATATCTCCCCTATTTGACGGGTGTTCTACAAGCGCGTGACAGATGTCATGTAATAATTTGGGTACACCAGAGCTAGCTAGGCATATCTCCCCTATTTGACGGGTGTTCTACAAGTGCGTGACAGATGTGATGTAATAATTTGGGTACACCAGAGCTAGCTAGGCATATCTCCCCTATTTGACGGGTGTTCTACAAGCGCGTGACAGATGTCATGTAATAATTTGGGTACACCAGAGCTAGCTAGGCATATCTCCCCTATTTGACGGGGTTCTACAAGCACGTGACAGATGTCATGTAATAATTTGGGTACATCAGAGCTAGCTAGGCTTACCTCCCCTATTTGACGGGTGTTCTACAAGCGCGTGACAGATGTGATGTAATAATTGGTATCTGTTACTGTGATAAATTGTCCACTAATATAAAGTGATTTGAGTGAAAGCTGTAACTGTTAATAGAAGAATTTCAGTTGAAATGGAGATTGTTTGTCTGAAGAAGTGTTTTTATAATGTATGCTTACATTGTTTGGTTTGTGATATTGAATCTTTATTGCTATATGGGGATATTCTATAAAATTCCTTTTGACGTGAGAGGGAAAGTGTGATTTTATAGTTTGCAGAGTAAAAACTAAATTAATTGTTTATTTATACAAAAACACATTAACAAAAATGTACATATATATCTACCACCACATACATATTCACCACCTCCCTTACATATAATACTCATTGCCTCATATATACGCTCACTCTCTCCCCCACACGCCTACTTTCTCATACACGCATACTCATTTCTTCACACATATACCCTCATTCATATATACTCACTCCTATATATGCTCACTTACACACACATACATACTCACTCACATACGCTCACATACACACCTCTTATAAACATACGCTCATACACACACGCCACACTAAGACCCACACAACACATTAATACTCACATCACACACTCAGACACACACCTGAGACCTAACGACCACTGCACCAGGATCAGTAGCTAAACATTAGAATGTTATTGAACATGTTCTCGGACCCGAATCGGTGAGTATGTGGAGTAAGTGTCAAACACATGGTCTGGTCTTACCGTGAAGGGAATTAGCAAGTTATTTCCTGCCAACAATATTGAGAATGATTTTTTATCATAATGTCTCGTAGTTTACCCCTAACAGATGCAGGTACACTTTTCTTTATCGCTACCTTATTCACCTCTACTAAATAGTGTGCTTAAATGGTTGACTAAACTGTTAGTAAGAGTAGGTTGAAAAAATAAATTCTCTAGATCAAACTTTTTAACCATAATTTGTATATTACTTATAATAAAAAATACCCATTTTTTCGTTGATGCACTTTTTCATCCTAATCTAGACAAGCCACCCAGTACAAAAAGACACGTTACCGTACACAAAACATCCTCGTATGTGATTCCAACCAAACCACCTAGTCTTTTTTTTATCTCACGTTATTCTCCCACCCCCTCTCCCCCATCTACTTTCACGTTTTTTTGTTAGTGTTTATTTTTATAGCACCTCCCGTGGCCAGCGCAGGAACCAATATGTATGCAAATGACGAAGACCGTAAAGCGAAAAGGGATGAATGATCCTTTTCTTCGCAAGGCCCTTCCTGTGGAGAAAGCTACCACATTCTAGACAATATTAACAACTGTTTTAAAATTCTTGGTGTATTTTTTTTATTAACTGCCACTATATCAAACCACAGAATATATTAGGTTGCTTGACGCTATATTTAAAAAATGAATTTATCAGCCAAGAATATGTGTTGATAAAATACAAACCAAACATATTGTTGCAAATTTAGTTTATTCTGTAGGTCGTGAAAATTATTTTCACGTTATTTATTGAGGTTCATAGTATGTAAAGAGTTTTGGATATTTCTTAGATTATTTATTGTTTTGTAATTGATTAGATAATGCGTATGTCATTAATCTGTTTATGGATTTCTTTTACATTCTCATTTAACGCTCAGTTATCATGTTTTTTTAACACTTATGCTTAACATATACTACCTCGGAGTAGTGTGAAGGTCGATAAAGGTGTCTTGTCTCGTCTGGAATGGTTTGCTAAATATGGAAGAGCTGAGATTCGAATACCAACCATAGCTACTTAGCTAGCTTACTCTAACTAATTCCCCACTCCCTATTCATGCAAATCCTGTGAGATTCCTCTATATTCTAACTTCCTTCTCCCCAACTTGTAGTTTAGTTTGTGAGTACCCGGGTACAGGTGTGATATATCTAAAATTATATATTATTTTCTCTTGATACGATGTAATTTTATTATTTACTGAAGGTGGTTCAGAGTACATTCTAGCCCGTCATATAAATACAAACTATAATTTATAAAATCAAAATTTTAAGGAGAAAATAAAGTGATATTTCAACTCGCAGGTGATTACATCTAGACTTAAATATTTAGTTGTATTTTCACTTATTCGTTTAAAAGGCTTTTATTTGGTAAATAAAAATCATACAGTTATTGTTGAACATTTGTATTTGATTTTATCATATATTTATCTTGAGGAAAAATTAAAACAATGACCTTTTCAATTTAAAAAGCATCTAAAGCTACACAATGGTAAAGGACATAATAATAATATAAATTAAACTTAATATTCATATGTTTGACAAGGCTTTAATTTATGAACAAATAATATTTCCATAAGTACGTGCAGTACATATAGAGTACCAAATTAAATGCATCTTGGGCGTAGTTTAAAAATTACTTTGAACACATATCATTTGACATGATTAGTAAGTTTAAATATTTAGGAAACTTTTTAACTAATATAAAGTTATCAAAGTGTAAACTTGGAAAAGAATACAGTCGGGATATGCATGCTATTACTCGGTCAGCAAGTTGTTCCCATCTCATCTGCAAAGGAATGTTAAACCCAGACTAGACGAAACAACAATATTACTGGTTGTTCTCTATGGGTGTTATACGTGGTCTTTACCTACATGATGAAAAAAAATATTGATAATGTTAAAACAAAGTGCTTATGAAGATGTTTGTTCAAAAAATAATATTGCAGTGGTGTTCGGGAAAAACGGGTATAAGTCTTAAAATTCACTTTTGAGAAAATACAGAGACAAAGTTTGTGACAAAACTGTAATTCCCAATTTTGTTCTTTTTAAAAACTAATGGAGTTAAATTATCCTTCACTGAATGCTTTTGAGTTATGTATGATATATTAACATATTTTAAATATGTTGATAATATTTGGTATATTTTTATTAAGTTCGAACAACTTATTCCCCTTTACCCAAACCTTATTATGACTTATCCCTTTTTACCCAAATTATCAATTACATAATTAACCCATAATATGAAACACTATAAATAATACAAAATATAATTAACTGTTCTAAATATTATTTATTAAAGAAATATTTAAGCAAGGCAATTTACTAAAAAGGTATTTGAACAAAATAATGATATGAAGCTTAAGTTAGTGATACATTAATAGTATTTAGATATTTTCTTTTCAAATACAAAGAAAAGTCGCATACCTAAAGAAATTATTTACCACATTTGTATAAGGCATAATATCTTACCACCCACTCTACTACCTCTTAGCTACGGCCACACTAGACTAAAAGCAAGGTGGGGGTAAACTAACATGAGAAATGTGACAAGGAAAGCAAGACATTGGCAACAATTAAATAACAATATGAATGTTTTATTCAAGATAACAACAGAAACAATAAATTACATGGCCTCAAAAATACATTGAAAGTATGTTGAAAATGATACAATTGTAATGCGCAGTTTCAATGTGTGAATGTTTGATCATATCAAACCATTTGATTAAGTCTAATAGGTCAGTCTTGAAGAGACAAAACACTACCAAACTACACTGTCAGTTCACAACAGTGAAATTTGACAACACAACCTTAAATGCTTGACTATTTAAACAAATCATTACTTTCAAAAATATCTAGACAGATATTTATTTGAATACAAAAAAAGAGCCTAATGGGCATCTTGAAATGGTCACCAAAGTGTCTGCTTCACTACATTGAATAGAGACAGTGTTAAAGAATTTAAATTAAATATCACACATATATTTATATGAACACGAGAGTTTGGCTTTCCGCATTAAGTCAAACTCCCGCAGGACTATTAAATTTCGACACAACGAAGGTCGTTAACAAGAAAATATGACAAACAAAATACTAGTTAAGCCACAAGTTAGTCCAATTAAATCATTTGTAAAATTATTTAGTCTAAATAAAACAACCAGCTAAACTTTACGTTAATTCAAACAACAATTAAATATGAATATCTTAAACAAAAAAAAAGGAGGGAGCTACATTTACTTAGTACAAAATTTTGTCAATTTAAATTAAATACTTTTAACAAAACAAGTTAATAAATGTGGCAATCTATGTGACTTCAGTGACACTAACGCCCAAGTGGCGGCAAAACGAAATAACTGTCTCATAATTAAATTTAGTATTAAAAAAACATTAAATAATATTTACGCTTATTCTGGTTTATTATAAAAATTTACATTACATTAATTCAAAATTGAACTAACCATAATTCAAGTCTATTAAATTAACATCGATTTAAAAAATTACACAATACGTCATCATCCTGTAACTCGTCCAAGTCCAGGACAGGACTTCTCCAGACGTCGTAGAATTTAAAGTTTAAGACATGACTTCTCTTGAAGGTGTTGAATAATAATATTCACTGAAATTAAAAACTGCAAGGTTTAAATAGTGTTTCTATTCGCTTAGGGTTGGAAGGGGGAGTGTTCACATTGGTCGTGGCTTCCAACGGTCATTTTTCAAAAATGCAGACGAGCATGTAGTCCTTGATCAGGCTTGGACTGGCGGGCTGTCTAGAACACATGGTGCAGCGGCGTTAGAGATTTGTTTGATTAGTGTTGGTGACGTACAGACATCACGCGATGAGTTGGTAGTTGGTTTCGTCTTGCACGCTGGACCCCAGGATTGTTTCATTTAGTTGTTGTCCTTGGCTAGTTCCTAAAGGATCAATTTGACCTGTCCGCTTGGAACCTCAGCTGTTGTCGTATGGCAACTCTATCTACCCTCTCGTTGACTTAGGACGTGAGGTGGTTTTCCATTCTTGAAGGTTGTTCTAGCCAGAAGAAATACAAGCGGTAAGTACATGAACATTTTGTGATTGTGGAGGAGTTTTATTCTTGATTAATATCGTTCATATTAAAGACTGAGTCTACATAGGACTACAATAGATACGCTTACTATTGGAGTAAGTTTATTACTATTGAGGTTTCATATGGAGTGGGTAGTATGACTCTTGAGGAAAACCTTTGCGTGACGCTTAAGATGAGAGGGTAGTATGATGTAACATGTTACAATGCTACAAATACAATATAATAATCTTTTTAAACATTTAAGATGATACGAATTCATAGGCACCTTCCTGAACACTAAATCACTCATCTTCATCGATTCTTTGTATTGTGTCAGGATGGAATCTATTGCTGTTGAGGTTGTTGGAAGATTTCTGTAAAAGAATAAAATTCACTTGGAATAAGTGGCAGCAGGTATAACAAACCTTTATTCTTTTGGCAAAAGTTTGATACAGGAGCCTGATATGAAAGACGAGGTTGTAGATTACGTGCCTGTCCTCTTCCTCGGACAGTCAGTATCTTGAAATCTGCTGACGTGTTAAATGTTTCCTTAAACAATATCACGCTTAATATCCTTGGTAAAATTTAACCATCTTATATTCTTCCAGATAATTCTTTCATCTCAGTATGTGGCCTTCTTCATTTGTAGGGCGTCTTTGAATAAGTCACAATATTTAAAGAAGTCGGTCTGATTCAATTGAATCTCATTGAAAGTATATTCAATCTTGTAAGACGCACAAGATGCATACTGTCATGAGGATGGTGAATTTTCATATTCATTTTTTCTTCTTTCTTCTCTCAATTTGGCAAGGTGTAATCACACTCCATGTTAGTGTGGCTTGGTTTTAAGAATGTGTGGCTCAATTTTTCAAATATGGATGGATGTTAACATATGCACAATTGACAGCAAATGAGAGTTTTTATTCTGGCTCCTGCATGTGTCATATTACATTATTATATAAAATAGCCGAAGCTGTTATTAATTTAAAGCGGAATTCACCATCTAGATATTATATTCTGAAAATTGAAAAATGACACCTGGACACGGGGATTGAAACCGGGACATTTGGCTTAGTACGCCAATGCTCTACAACTGAGCTATCCAGGTGTATTTTTCAATTTTCAGAATATATCTAGATGGTGAATTCCTCTCTAAAATTAATAACAGCTTCGGCTATTTGATTCTTAATATTATCCGTACAGTTATAATAATAATAATAATTGTACGAATGGCAGTAACAAGCCAACTACAGAGTCAAAGATGGCTGCGTTATCTGATGGCTCGTGAATAAAGCTAACGATTTCCACACGTCCATCATAGACTCTGCCTTAAAATATGAGTGAAGAATGACCCTGGGCACAGGACGACTCCTGGATAGTTCAGTGGTAGAGTCATTGGCATACTAAGACTAAGGTCCGGGGTTCGATTCCCGTGTCCAGGTGTTAATTTTCAATTTTCAGAACATAATTATATGCTTTACATGGGAAGGTATACTATAGAGAAATTTTGATACCCAATACAATCTGATTTACCCCCCTAGGAACACCAACTTCACTCCACATAAGGAACGGGGCCTTCCCTTCTTTACAGTAATGTACGCTCAGATTAAATGTCCATAGCTGTCACTTATAGAAAACAACATAACTGTTCAGCATTAGCTTTAGTAAACATTGTTGTAAGTTAAACGTGAAACAACCAATGATTGCAAGTTATTTGTATTGTGCTTTTGCAAGGCATTCTTAATTAATCAGACCATTATGTTAGAGCCACTTATACTTTGTTTTCTCCATATAGTTCTTGCGTTGTATATTTTAAATATAAATTGTAAAAAAAAAATTTACTAAATGAAGTATTACAACTTCTGCATGCATTCATTTATTCAAGCAGGAAAATGGTTGGTGAAATTGGGCAGTTCTATAACCTTGGAATCCAAATCATTAAATCCTTATCCAAGAAACTCTGAAAGTGAACCCCTAAAGAGTTTTTTTTTCAGATAAGATAATTATAAACCTGCATATTAATTTATTGCGAGTTTGATACCTTAGCCCATTTTACCTCTAGCTATGACAGATCTAAGACTAAGAAATTAGAAAGTTAAAATTTGGCATAGGCTTACATACGTAAGGTTACCTTAGGATGTTCACATCTGATGAATTTTATGTATATATATTATGTATATAAGCAACATACAATTCATGTAAGCATTTAAAATAACTATGATCTATATTCACACGAAATGGTTTCTTAGATAAGTAAGTTTAATACAAATTTCAGATATTTATTTTTACTAGTTGTGAAGATACCCGCACCGGTAGTGACGTGGTTTAAGGCATCAAATCTGTTATATATATATATATGTATATATATATAAAATATATATAATAAATCTGATTCTTTATACATATATACAAATATTATATATTTTTTATTCTTATATATAGTTTGATAAGCCCGTTCCCGGTAATAAAAATTATGAGGAAGGGACTGAACAGATTTTGACAAGCGATCACTCATTTTAGCGGTTAAGAGTCTAGGATATTGGGAAAAATAGTAGTTTTCCATGAAACTCCAATTTTCAAATATAATTTTCGCTTTTCATTTTTGTTTAATCACCATGGAAATTGTTATTGGCTGTATTATTTCAATGAACCTTCAATTAATTGCGTAAATATTTGCCAAATAAATGGAATATTCAATTAACTATTTTGCATAGTTTAACGTGTTTAATAAATGGGGGCAGATAATAGATTGATGCCTACATCTTTTACTTTATAATGATACTTTATTTACATTAATATTCAATCTGAAACTCATGAAAACTGATACGAGCTGAGGTACTTCATATTTTGTCTCCAGATTTTGAAAATATATCTGATACAACCCCGCAATAGCTGAAACAGAACGGCCTGGTCATAGTAGAGCAGACAACTCATCCCTTCTCACTCCAAGTCACTAGCTTTCTGTCCTTGAAACCCTAAATATGTCACCAGTAGTTTTGGCATGTTTTTTTCACCCTGACCCATCAACATCCCTCTTTAGGTATTGTCACCTGGCTCTCCACCGTTTTAAAGTAAGTTTAGCAAGTGCAACGATTCATGAAAGGATTCTTTTCAGTGTGGCTGAGTGTAATTGCATTTAATGTCTTTAGGGATGTGTGAAGTGTAATAATAGCAAAAAGAACATTTTTATTATTTTAAAAAATGGCCCCAAACAGATTAAAGATGGTAGAAGATATTAAAAGGCAAAAGTAATAAGTATTCCAAGACAATTAACGGTTTTACGAAGAAATTCAGAAAGCCCAAACCGCTAATAGTTTGGTGAAATGACTTCAAGCCTATATTATGTTATTTAAATTGAATAACTAACTTTCTTGAAAATTCTTTTGAAACCTTGAAACTCCAACTAAGCACGTCAATATCTTACCACTGAGCTATCTAGGACTAATCCTGTGTTAGGGTCATTTATCTCTCATATTTTAAGGGTTGGTCGTAAATGGATGTGTAAAATCGTTGGCCATTTAATAACAATCTGAAACACAATCCATCGTTGATCCTGGGTAGCTTTATGCTGCCGTTTGAACAATTTTTATTAATTTTAAATAGTTACTTGATTATAATTTGCAGTAAATATCTATTGTCTATAATATAATATTACAGCTATTAAGGAACCATGTCCTGCACACGTCTTTCACCAAATCTCTTTAAAGTATGACTGATACTGATCATTGTACAAATGCTGAGTAGTAGCTCACTGGTGAAGCTTTGGTGCGCCAAGCACAAGGGACTGGGCTCTATTACCATGTACTCTACAATAATAATTTTTCAACTATATTGAGAAAAAAATGAAGTGCGCCCTTGTGAATGGATTTATCTGTTCCAATATATTAATCTCTTGAATTGTTATAAATTTATTAAGGCCTTTATAACTAAAACTCCGTCAATGCAGAATTATTTCATCTCCTAATGGCTCTATTCTTCATAATATATTTTATGCTCCCAGATTTCAATTTTAAAGTTAAGATCATATTTAACTTGGAATTAACAAAATATATTTTAAATAAATGAATAGTCTAAGACGATGTAAGTCACTTATTAACTATTAAGCAAAAAAACTTAGAGATTATTTTAAGAATGGCTTTGAACAAAGAATACAGCGTGAGATGAAAACATATATTTAAGTTACGTTAGTATGTTTGTAAGATTGTTTATATGTTGAATACATAAAGATAGATTAATTTTTAGTTATATTGGTCATGAGATTAAATTTGTAGGTTAATTTATTAATATATAATGTTACTTTTTACCTTCTCGCACCTCTCTGGTTGAGAAAAAATAGTAATTGTCAGAAAAATCAAACTTGAGATTTTTTGGATGTCGACGATTCATGACCCCCTGAATCCGAAAATGTGTTTTTGAAATAATTTCAGTCTGTATCTCATAAACCGGGTAAGGACCCGGCCCTAACTTTGTCTTACCGACCGATCAGCTTGCTCGACTGTTTGGGCAAGTTGTTCGAGAGACTTCTACTGACGAGACTGACCCGACATGTTCGCGAGGCGGGCATCTTGGTGGACGAGCAGTTCGGCTTTCGGGCGGGACACGCAACGTCTCATCAACTTGTTCGGCTCGTGGAGCAGGTCACGAGGAACTTCAACATCAACAGGCTGACTGGTGCTGTCTTTCTCGACGTGGCAAAGGCCTTCGACCATGTTTGGCACGAAGGTCTCCTTTTCAAACTCCTCTCCTTGAACCTTCCCTTCTACCTAGTTAATATTGTTCAATCTTATCTATCCAACCGGACCTTCTCCACTACCTTTGGGAACGCCACATCCCAGGTCAGAAGCATCCGGGCTGGAGTGCCGCAGGGTTCCCTCGTAGGCCCGGTGCTCTTCAGTCTGTATGTGAACGACATTCCGAAATCCCCAGACACCAAGTTAGCACTGTATGCGGATGACACGGCTATAGTAGCGGAGTCGTGGCGAGGGCAGCTGGTGGAGAGGCGACTCCAGACGCACCTGACGCAGTTGGAGGGGTGGCTGACCACCTGGATAACGAGTATTAACGTGGATAAGAGTACAGCAGTGCTCTTCACATGGAAAAGAAAGTTCTACAGGCCGGCCCCACTCCGGCTGCTCGGAGAACAGATCAGATGGGCGGACAGTGCTAAGTACTTGGGACTTACGCTGGACACCAAGCTGACCTGGCGACTTCACTGCACCGAGAGACTGACCAAGGCGAAGCAAAGGCTGGGAATCCTAGGCTCACTGCTTAACAGGCGTAGCGCCCTGTCTACTAGGAATGGTCTGACACTGTACAAGCAGCTGCTCAGACCTATCCTCGACTATGCGTGTCCCGCTTGGGGCCACCTGGCGGACACGTATATGAGGAGGATGCAGGCATTCCAGAGCAAGTGTCTGAGGATCATTGTGGACGCACCTTGGTACGTTCGGAATGTGACTCTGCACCGAGACCTGGATATGCCTACCATCAAGGACCACTTCCGGAAGCTGGCGCAGTTCTTCTACGCCAGACTCCCCGGTGCCACCAATCCTCTTATCTAGGGGCTTGGGAATTACGTCATCGACCCTGGGGGTGCCACCGACGTCCCAAAGCCCTGCTCAGATAAGCGAGAAGTGACAAACGTGGTTTGGGAGGCTCTCACACAGCCCCCCATAGAGTAGTGTCTCCGCACGTAACTATATAAACCTCTTAGTCGGTTCCCAAAATTTTTCTTTTTCCCTAATAATATTAATTAATAATATGCTTTTTGTTTGTTTCAGTTAACTTCGCGAAATGCGATAACCCATCTGAGAATTTCCCGAAAACCACACGGTGTGACCAATTGGTCGGTACGTGTTGGAATTTGCTCCCGTGCACCCATTCAGGGTGCATTAGAGCATGCATTATGAGTCTGGAGTCTGGAGTCTGTATCTTTGAATAGAGACGAAACTATTACAATTATTGGGATAAAACTTGATATTATAGGGTTTTCCAAGGTTTCTCTGAGGTTTTTTTAAATAATTCATCCAACCCTAAAATTAATGGTAGTTATTTTTACTTAATGGTGGAAAGAGAAAAAATAAATGATATTAAACTTGACTCAATAAAAATTCGTATATATGTATTGTTTAGTATTAAAACCAAATGTAAGTTCTCATTTCCTCCTGAAAATAACTTTGAGGGTAATTTACACTCAAGGTGTTACCCAAGCTCTAGGAATAGAGGGGCACAAATACAAATAATAGAAAGCAAAGTTCTCGACAGATAAGTTAAATGCAAAATTAAATAGGAGTGCGCAGTAAGAGTAAGTATTAATGCGAAGAAACTGGGTACGGAAAACGTGCACAGCAATACCAACAAAACACGATCCTCCTTCATTAAAAAAATGTGAGATATACTGTACTAATTTAATAAATTAGTAAAACCAGATGGGATGTGCCTGAGTAGTTTGTATATCCTAAACTAGGGATAACGTAACCTAACAGAATTCAAAAGACGGCAAATAGAAAATAAAGTTTTATTTATATATAAAAATAATTATTATATTAAATATTATTTTGGACATAGCATTGTTGCTTTCTTTCATCTTTTCAATTAAATAAATATAATGTCTTTCCACAAGTAAATTCAAGGTATACCTAATCATCAAGTCCAACCGTTTAGTTCACAATTTAAATTTTACTCTAAACATATTTCTCGCATACATTCCTAATGTTATAGCGATCAGACAAAAAGAAAATAGTTATAAGTTAAAGACTTTAATTTTAACATTGAACAAAATGTAAATTACGCCTATCATTACTGATATCAGACAGTTCATGATAATATCCTTATTAACTCCGTAACAATAAGACGTAGATTTTAACACAATAGTTTAAAATTTAATATTTAACATATATATCACGCAAAACATCTTGCTTAGTTTCGGAATGCTTTGACTCAAGGTCCTTCCATAAATAGTTGTAAACAAAATCATAAATTAAGTACTATAGGCTAAGATTCAATTTTAGACAAAACTATCTTCCCTCGTAACACCATTGTTAATAGTGACATGTTCCAACTAAGTGTCTTTACTAACTTCCTCATAAGGAACATTAATAATTTTATAAGTCTTCAGTTAAATATTATGAAAAACATTTAAAACTTTATAAGTCCAATTTTATCTAAAGACTACGAAGCTATTTTCCATAACCATGACATATTTCAATGTCCTTCTAAAATGACTGTAAAGATCTTTTCATTAACAAAATATATTGATCCGAAAGAGAATTTTGAAAAACATAAATAAAAAATTACGCTGAAAGTGAATTTCTCCTTACATTTTACGTGACAAGTTCTCGAAGCCTAAGCTTAACCTATCTGCTTCAAGCGCTGACCAAAGAGTGAAGCCATAGCCGGTTGGGTGGTCTTTTATACGGCGCAACTTCACAAACTAGGGTGACAGGATCCACTAGGGGGGGCGGGGAATGTGCGTAGCCATGAATAACGTCTACATCTTTCCGGAAGCCTTTTCCACTTCCTTCTAGAAGAATGTCTCTCGTCTTCTTGGAGTTGTTATGTTGGTACTATTGTGGTGGACTCTAGCGGGGCGTGTCCGGACTCTTGAAAGCTCTCTGGCATTTGTTGAGTGGGTTCCGATGCGGCCAGACGTGTTGTTGATTTCTTGCTGAGCCTGGGTGGTGATATAGGTTAAGTACTGCTTTGTTGCCTTGTTGACTGTACTTATAGCAACAAATGCTACAAAGGAAACTTCCAATTTTTATCATATCTCCGCACCTCTTTGAGATACGAAATTAATTATCATCTCAAAAACCAAGGCATACTAAATATAAAAATCTTTATTTGAAATATATTTTTTTAAATCAATAGTTTCCGAACTATAATTATATATATAATACACTTATATAATATATACATATTATAAATAAATATATACATTACAGAGGTCTTCGAATCAGGAAATTGCTGTAGTGCTTTGTGGGTGTGATATTCCTCTATTCTCTAACAGTGTTTATTATTTCATTTATGCTCTTCTGTATAATGTGCAACAATGTCTATTATCTCGTTTCAAATATCTTACTAATTTTAAGTAAATATATCTTTTTATTTACAGTAGCGAGAAAGTCTATGCTGTGCACCCTCCCCACCTTTTTTTAAAAAACAAATTAGCTCTTTTGTAAAAAAATCTATAAATTTGTTTGTGGATATAACTAAGAAAATAATATCATCATGCTATACAGTTATGAAGCTTAGCTCCATCGGTAGTGCATCTACCTACGGAGCTAGGGGTCCCGGGCTCGATCCCTGGTATGGCCGAGAAATTTGTCATTATTGGAATGTGGGTTTATCCTTTCACAGTGATGAATCGACGGCCGGGGGATGGATTTTGTGTCTGTCCTAGATTTAGAATAAATAGTACAAAGGTGTATGTATAACCTAGGAGTGGTCGGGTACCCAAAATTTTGGGAAATAAACCGGGCATCTTAATATCCCGGAATATCGGATGGGTATTTTTTATGCCCGTATTTCGATCGGGCAGTTCAAGAACTTGATAAGTATTTTAACACCATATTAGCACTAGCCTCTAAATCAAACTTTGAAAAAGTAGTGTTTAACTGATATTCATAGTTGAATCATTTCATTTTAACTAATATTAAATAAAGGTATTATTTTTTATTAACTCGTAAATTATGTTTGCTTTCAACAAAACAACGATAACGTTTATCACAGGATAAAAGTCTACAACATAGCGAAATCAAGATCCCTACTATTTTATTTTATCTGTCAATGCTAACAACATACCAAATTCAACATTTCCACATTGAGATTTTTAGGCGCAATGCTTGCGAAAACATAATCTAAATTAGTTTTCTTTACGTTTCTTTAATGTATTATTAGGCTTACTAGCCAGATTTGGTAGGATATAATAAGAAAAGTACGCATCAAATGAACCTAAAATAGGAAACGGTCTTTTTATTTTCTGTGACTTTTAACTTGTAATCTGAAATTTAATAGGGTTGTGACAAAGTTTTTTAAATATTTTTTAAGTTTAAATTATACTATTAAGCTTATAATTTGAAATTTGATAGGCCTGTGACAATGTTGTTTGCCAAATGAAATGCCCATTCAAATCTGCCCGTGACCGAGTGTAGTTTTGTAATGCCCGCCTGAGCCCACCCGATACAAATATTTGCTGTCCGACCTTTCCTACTATAACCTAAATAGGTAGTAAGACACACGGTGCTAAGAAAAATTAAAAAATATAGCACCGACAACCTACAATGGCATCACGTAACATAATTATAAAGCCACTACTGTATAAGCTAGTTCAGGTTACAGACATGTCCAGATGGACACTAACAATATGTGCATTTGTGCACAGAATGTCAACATCAATATTCCACTTCCCCCTTTACCTCTCCACAATCATAGCACACATATAAGCCTCCATTTTCAATCACTATTTTTTATGTATTTTATCTTCAAATTTTCTCTACTGTATTTTCTCCACTTTGATCAGACGTAACGAATTAGTTTTATAACAACTATTAAAACATTGTTTTTAGGTCCCAAATTCAATTCCCGCGTCAAGATGTAATTTTTTAATTTATATAATATGTAGATGAGGCTATAGCCGTAACTAACGAATACTCATATTCAACATCACGTATATATAATATTCCAAATACTTAATCTATTAGTTCGGTATACCTTTATTCAACACACTTAGTGTAATTATTAATAAAAAAGTAATTTTCACAATGTGATCTGTCTGTTTGTTTGTCTGTCTGTCTGTTTATATATCGGGCCGGAGTCGATTTTTATTAAAATTCACTCTAACGAGTTTGAATTAACTTTATATCTGAACACTGTTTAAGGGTTCATCATTATAAACAAGATTTAATTCTCATTTCCTCATAAACATAACTTTGAGGGTACCTTACATGAGAGAAACTTTACAATTTTCATCATTTCCCACAACTATTAAAAATAATAACTTACCTTTGTAAAGTTGAAGTACTATTAAAAGTAAACATATTTTAAAATATATTTTTATAAGACTAAAAAGGTTCTGAGCTATAAACAAATAAAGACTATGTATTGTTTAATCCAGGTCTTTAAAAATGAATTTGATTGTTATGCTCTTTGAATGACAAAGATGTTTCTCTATTCCCAATTTTTCTGTAATAGTGTTCCTAGTTCCTAATGCCACAGAGTGAGTAACGGTGAGTATTATTTAATTTATGATCTTTGTTGTATAATTTACACAACAATGTATAGACATATTATTTCATTTCACAAATCTTGCGAGTTTTTAGTAAATGTATATTTTTAAGATAAAAGCGACCTTTATTTTCTATTACAAAAATACAAAATTGCATTTACCTTTAAGTGAGTTGGTTTGTGGACCTATCTTTCCTAAGGCTCTTTTATTATAATTAATATTATTATTATTATTACCATTACTATTATTATTACTATTAGTATTAGTATTATTGGTGTTAACAGACGTATCGACACAAGTAACATCATTAAAATTCCTTTACTCATTTTAATATGCACAACAATATCCATAATTTAAAAACTTTTTTAACAACCTGTAAATACGTGTTAGTATGTGAGTATAATTTTTTTTAAAATAAAGAAGACTTAAACTAAAATAATTTGATGACAATTTTCAGGAGACAGAAATAATAGCTTTGACACACATGGCCCACTCCCCAAAATTAAATTCCTGGATGCGCACCTGAATCTTAATATCTTCAAAATTAATCCTGCTGTAAGTACGAAATGGTCTTGTTTGTTTTTAAAACATGAATAAAACTATTTAGAGAATTTTTTATTTATTTATTTAGCAGCACGTATTACTACCCGTTTGGGTTATACGCTTAAGTACTAACTACGCTAATGGGTTAGGGATTGGGAAGGTTAAATTTAGAGGAAGTGAACCCACATTTTCGTGGAGGGAAAGTGGAAAATAATTTTTGAAAAACTACACCCAGTTCACCTGACCGAGATTCGAAATTTGATCTCCCCATTCCCAGCAATCTAGCTCTATACGAAATAGTGCGCTAACTAACTACGCCACCAAGGTGGATGTAAGCATTTTCACTCTTAGAAAACCAATGTTATACAAATAGGTTTTATCTAATCAAGGAAACACCGTTCAAGCAAATTATTTATAAGTTAAACAGAATCAAGCCTACTCTATAAAATACTTTTAACATCTATCATGCAAATACATCACAGGGAACATTTTCAATAACTCAGGTTTGGAGGTAAAAGTAGTGATAAAGTGAAATACAATTAGTGTCAAGTCAAGGGCTTTACCTGGACGGGATATAAATGTAGTGAGGGAAGGGGGAGTGGCAGGGCTTACAAAGAAAGATGGAAAGATAGGTAATGCCAAAAGGTATTGCGATGGAGAGAGAGAGGTGTTTCGGATAACATACCCATCTAGCAGGAAACGGCTGAACTTTTTCAACAGATTAGACATGATTTAATTTTAAAATACCAAATTTTGTTTAAATCATCGTTTTATAGATATCCATTGTATATGATAGAGCATTATCTCATTCTCTATAACAATATGATAACTTCAAAACTATATTATTGTATTTAATGTTTGTTATAATTTTAATTTAGTCAAAATTAAGTATTATTTTAAAACGTAAATATTAACTTGTACATTTTTATTAACATAGTTCATATTAAATTTAAGTTAATTAGAATACAAAAAACCGCAAGTATTTATTATGTAGAATTTATGAGAAAAAGGATATACAATCGTTCTCATATAGTAGGTGTCCATCCGAATCTTAAAACACGTGTTCACTGGTGTGGGCAGTTCCAAGAACAAGACACAAATAATGTCAGAAACTTTGCATGTGTACTTATTAAACTCCAGGATGTAGCCCCTGAGAGCATTTTTAAAACTCACACACCACATTACAAGCCTGATGCCTTATACCATTTAATCACAGGAACAGACAACTTTCAAACCAATGAAATAAGAAAGGAGAAACTAGACATATATATTTATTAAAGCATTTTAAGTGTACACCACAGCCTATTTTTTAAAATCTTTTATAGAAATATATGCTATATTCATGTGGGGGGATAACATTAGAATGGAGCTGAAAGAGAGAGGCACAATGAGTTTGACTGGATAGAACTAGCTCACGATAGGGATGGATGGCGTAATTGCGGTAATGAACTTTCTAGTTGCTAATGCCTAATAACAAATAGGATATATACATTGTGAGACTGACACCTTAGGCCAAGTTAATATGGTTTAATTGAGCTAAAAATATAATAAGAAACATTAATAGTGGAAAAGTTGCAAGGGTCTACGAACTTAAGATAAACTTATTTTGTGCTTTTATACTTATTCCAAAAGTGATGAGTTATATAACGTTATTATCAGTGTGAATAAATCAAAAATCAAGGATCATAAACATTTGAAACTTGGCATTTGTACTAAGGAAAATATAAAAAAAAAATTTAAAATTTTCATAGATAGTGAAAAAAAACTTATGGCCTATACTGATTTACCACCGCTGCAGATGAATACAAAACCAATATATGTAGAAACATGAATCCTTACATATGTACGTTAGAAAAACTGGGAGTGTGAAACTCAGGAATTTGTTTTTAAACTTTTAGATACACGACGAGCATGAAGTTTTGAATCACGTGATCACTGGCTCGAGCTGAAAGTAGTAAATATAAATAAATGGTACGGCACACCGCACAGACTTTCTCTCTCTTTCTATAAACTCCTAAAATTTCTGAATGGAATAATGTACATTGTATCATCACACCTCCACATAAGAACACGAATAAAATAATCTACAATGATATATAATTAATGAGAAAAGAGGCGCATCTTTGTCCACCTAAGAGCATTTCAAACAGTTTAAAGTCTTCCACAAGAATCAAAACTTCGTATTAAATATCTATTTCTGGTTAAAATTTTAACATTTTATAAGGTGTTGCAGATCTTCAAGTCATCGCATTGATATTTAATTATTCATTTATACATTTTGACCAATAAAAATGTAAATATTGAATATTGAGTCTAAAAAGGAGATAGATCATTGCTATGCAAACATTTCTCCTAAGAGCTTTAAGGAAAAATAACATACTTTTTATAGATACTTACTTATATTTAATTACTCTATGGCATTGGGGAATTATTGCGTTAAGACTTAAGTAGTATATGTTTACAACTAAAGCTCACAAAATTGTATTAATATATTTGCAAATATCTAAGAAACTGCTGCTTTTATAAAAATATATGTCAAATAAAAGTTTTTTATTTCTAATAGTCCTACAATTTTGCAATGATAAGTTGTTTAGTTTCTCATAATAGTTGTGGAGATACGGGAAATAACGCTTCTGTAAAGTACCCTAAAAATCATTTTCATTGAAAATGAAAATAGCCAGTTTATTTATAATCTTAATCAACGCCTAGATACGAATTATAATCTAAATCGTTTGAGCAGATTTTGAGAAAGCCAATTTTTTCTCTTTTCGCCCTTCAGTAAACTACCCTTAATTTTAAGTTTTCATAGGCACACAGACAGACGGCATTAGAAAAAGACTATTTTTTAGGGTTCGGGGGGTCATGAGACGTCGACCTCCATCAACATTTCAGGTTAGTTTTTTTTTACGGTCGCAATACTTAAACTTTAATGTCCAAAAAGTTAGAAAATTCATATAATTGCGTATGGATTGAAAGTTATTGATTTTATAGAAATATGTTTCGGATAAAATATTTGTATTATAAATATATATACATATTTGTAATGCTAAGTGATTTCATATCTCAAATAGTTTCGGAGCTATTATAAAAAATGTTAATTAACGCGTCAGACCGGAGCCCTTAAAGCCATTTTGCCGAGATATTGAGGGTAGCCATTTTGTTTGGATATATATATTAATGTTTATAAATTAAATTTAATCAAAATCGTTAAAGCCGATTTTGATAAAATCGACTTTTTCTCTTTTTGCCCTTCAATAAACTACCCTTAATTTAAAGTTTTAATAGACACACAGACAGACGGCATTGCAAATACTATTTTTTAGGGTTCGGGGGGTCATGAGACCTCGACATCCATCAACATTTCAGGTTAGTTTTTTTTTACGGTCGCAATACTTAAGTTTTAATGTCCAAAAAGTTAAATATATATATATATTAATTGCGTATAGATTGAAAATTATTGATTTTATAAAAATATGTTTCGCATTAAATATTTGTATTATAAATATATATACATATTTTTAATGCTAAGTAATTTAATATCTCAAATAGTTTCGGAGATATTATAAAAAATGTTAATTTTCGCATCAGACCGGAGGTCTTAAAGCCATTTTGCCGAAATATTGAAAGTAGCCAATTTATTTTGAATATTTATTTATTTTCATAAATGAAATTTAATCAAAATCGTTAAAGCCGATTTTGAAAAAAATCGACTTTTTCTCTTTTTTCCCTTCAGTAACAACCCCTAATTTTAGGGGTAGATATCCAATTCCAAAAATCCCTCTGGGCAACCCTATGAAAACCCAAGATATCAAGTTTTAGCTCAATCGGTAAAATAGTTTAGGCTCTATTTGGAGGTACAGACAGACAGACAGACAGACAGGAAGACAGACAGACAGACAGGAAGACAGACAGACAGACAGAAAGACGGAAATTCAAAAACCACTTTTTCTGTTTCAGGGAGTCATGAAACGTCAAGATTCATCAAAATCTCGAGTTCGATTTTTTTGACAATCACCATACTTTCTCTACCTGTAAGATAGAGAGAAAGTAAAAACAGTATAATCCAATATGTGCTGTTGAATATAGTAAATATCTGTGTACTCACTAAGGAGAATTTTCAATCTTTAAAACAAATAGATTTAATAAATATTGCTATCTTTACCCGGGCAATACCGAATACTGGTAGCTAATAACATAAAATTCATGTTACGATGCACTGCACAGACATTCTTTCACTTTAATATTATAATAGAGACAGTTAATAAAAACTTGTAAAATTTGTGAGATTTGTGAAACGAAATAATATACACTGTTATAGAACCACTCCACCAAAGCGCATGCATATAATAATAAACATTGTTAGAGAAACAATGATGAAATAGGAGCATCGATGTCCCCCAAAGAGCATTATAATGAATTTAATATTTCGAATTACCGCTACCCCATAAAAATATATGGGCCTATATATGGTTGCTCACAACCTAGAAAGAATAGATTTTATAAAAATATATTCCAGTTTGAAATATTTTTAATTTTAACAATATTACTAACTAACAAAATGTTCTTTTGTATCTCAAATAATTACGGAGACTGATCAAAATTGTAAATTTATTTTATGCCCTCAAAATCATTTTCATGGAAAAATGAAAATGACCATCTAGTTTGTAACATTAAACAGTGTCTAGATACATAATTTAATCAAAATCGTTAAAGCGGATTTTGATAAAATCGATTAGATCTCTATTTGCCCTTTAAGGTCATTCGGCCAGCAAGCTTCTCCTAGAATGAATAGGCTATAACATTTTGACAGGGAATTTTTAACATTGTTGAAGGGTAGATGTATTGTGAAGGGGGGGGGGGATGGGAAGGTGGAGTGGGAAAGTAAGCCGGGATTGCCAGCTCTTTGTTCCTAACAATGTTGTCAAAGCACTACCTCTTTTTTTTTCCGCTAAGGAACTTCCCTGTTAGAAAATTAATTGTCACCGCATGGCTCACCCGGGAGTTGTGGCTTGAGTTTGAATCCTGGCTACTAAGATTCATAGAATATTGATAATTTAAAATAATGAACTTATTACACGTGTCGCAAAGTATTTATTGTATCGAATACTATTAGGCCCATATTTATAAAATGTGTTTTTAGAAGAAAAAAATATGTACCGGTATTACTAAGCAATTTAATGAAATATTTGATTGATGAAAGTTTAAGGGCCCTTTTATTATTCTTTTAGCACCTTATCTTACTATCCGTTCGTGATATACTTATATGTACTAATTACGCTAATTAGTTAGGAATTAGGAAAGCTGAATTTATAGGAAGTGCACTCGCATTAGCGTAGAGAGATTGGGAAACAATTTATAATAAAACTACCCTAAGTACACCCGATTGTGATCGAACCCCGATCTATCTGTCTTAACAACGGTCTAGTCTACGACGAGAGTGACGCCTTAGAGACCATGTTAGTACTGGAATAGGTTTTAGAGTTATTTATTTATAGTAAAAAAGTATTACTTTTATTTATAATTATAATAGTTAACAGAGCTCATGATGAGCCCCTTACAAACTGGCCGACAAGCTGTAAAACTGTTGGAATGCCACGTGCAAAGTGATCAACAACCAATTGGTTTACCAAATAAATAAAAATATTTCAAAGTTTGAGTGTGTCAATTGATCGGCACTTTTAGGACCATGTGATAAGATACCTGTTCGACATGAGAGGACCTGCTGGTATACAAAAGTCGAGATGGATTCAATGAACCAATTGACCGACAAGTTAATACATTGCAAACAACGTGTTCGACAACAAAATCGTAAACGGAAAATAATAAGTAAAATCTATGAAATATTATTTTTTAATATAATTTAAAACTCTAATAAATAAACACATTTTTGGTCACATGGTCCAATGCGTAAATATCCCATTATAATGGATTGCCGTGTTGAGGAGATCGAGATTAGAATCCCGGTCATAAGTACAGAGGTATTTATTTACCCCCTAAAATCTTATTGACTATCCCTCCACGCAAATGACTGCATATTTCCTTAAATTTTACCTTTCTCATTCCTTATCCTGCGTATAGCTCAAACTGGGAGTGAGAAGGTAAGGGAAAAAATACCAAGTTAGTGGATTTTTTCTAGCACAGTGTCTTACTACCCTTTCGGGTATACGCTGATTTTGTGGACTAAAATCATCATTAGTAAGGCATCAATTTTCTAAGTTGTATTTTTGGGTCAACCAGTTGGCTATCAATCATTTTGTTCGCATATGCATTTGTTCAACCAGTTGGTACAAGTCATGTCCTACTCGTGTCGGCCACTTGATCGACATTGCTCCTGCTGTCGATCACTTGTCTGTCTTTCACCTCTTCCTCCCATGTCGACAAGTTTGTGATTGATCAGTTTGCCTGCACCCGTAACGAGGGTAAAGTAGTCATTCTCATCTTATTTGGTCTGCCAATGACAAGGAGATCAAGGTTAGTATCTCAGCAGGATGTAATTAGGTGTTCGGTTCTACCTCTACGCAAGTGCTGAAACATTTTCTAAAAATATACCTTAACTTGCCCTTCACAATTAGTCAGGTGGAGTCCTACGCCTTAGCTCAGTTGGTACCGTGTCTGCCTGCTGAGCTAAGGGTCCCAGATTCGATTCCCCGGCATGGTCGAAAAATTGATCATTTGTGAAATGTGGGTTTACCCTTTCATAGTGATGAATTAACGGCTAGGGTCTGGGGGGTGGGTGTTGTGTTTGTACTAGATTTAAGAACATAGAGTAATTAGTACATAAACGTGTAACCCGAATGGGTAGTTAGACGCGGTACTAAGTTAGGTGGATATCCTGGACGTGTGACATGATGTGAAGTAATGGTATAGAACAGCGGTTCCCAAACTTCTTGAATCGCGGAGCACTTTTCAAGAGAGAAATTTGTCACGGAGCACTATAGTTGCCTTGATGCTAAGGGCATGATGAACACTCATTTTTTGCTATATTTACCTAACTGCAGATAAACATTAGGTTTAAAATTATTACACGTCTTGATGTACCAAGAGATGAGTTCCTTTGACGCTTTGAGTTGAAGAAAAAAAACTAACACAGTAAAAATACTATCCAAGTGCCAAATTACTAGAGGAAGGAAAAAGAGACAAAATAAATGTCACAACTCGTCACTCAGGTAGTAAGACGTGGGGTGAGTCATTAGTCGGAGACCGGTAGCCCGACTCTTCCTTGGTCGGTTGGTCAGTATTATTGGTAGGTACAGTCAAAACAAGAAGTTTCAGGAAATGGACATAGCCAATTTACGTTTGCATTGATCAACGCCGTGCAATTAATAAAATAAAAGAGTAGAGTTGGACTAATAAACCAAACAAATTTGAAATAGCGACACTATGTACTACAAAATGATATAAAAACAAAGTATCGGGGTATAAAACAAAACGTACTTATATAAGATCAAAAATTATGTAATTTTACAACTATTAAATAGCTTATAAATTAAAAACTGATTTTATTTAAAATATTGTAAATACTTCATTGCATACACTTCATATGAATGTCTAGTTAGAATAAATTTAATCCCCATACATTAACTACTTTACCTTAAAATTAGTACGTAAAATGGATAAAATAGTAAGTTTGATTACTTATAGCTCGAGAACTGTAAAGATTTGAAATAATTGAATCAATATGTATAACTTATATTTATACACTTAGTAAAATAATGCAATAAAATTTTGATGGTCGAATGACCTTAATAAACCACGCTTAATTTTAGGGTTAGATATTTCATTCCAGAAACTCCCCGGGGTGACCTTATGAAAACCCCAGATATCGAGTCTCAGCTCGAACGGTAAAATGGTTTCGGCTCTAGTCCGAGATGCAGACAAATGGACAGACAGACAGATGGCTTCACAAAAAGCACTTTTTTTGTTTCAGGGGTCATTAAACTTCGATATTTATTAAAATCTCAAGTTTGATTTATTTGACGTTCACAATACCTTAGAGGGGTTGAGTGAAAGAAAATTTTTTTAATGTTGATACAGAGAGAGATAATAAAGATTACATTTGAAATAACTTACAAACACGATTTAACACAAATAATAAGACCTATATCCATCGTTCCCACCTACCCTGGAGGAATATATGTTTCCGAGAATGATAATGATGTAAACTAATATGTAATCCTAGTTTAACGTCGGCTCTATTACTCCACAGCCATTTGGAAACACTAATCTGATTACAAGGAAAACAGATTTCAACTGTCATTGCAAAGTCTAATAAAATGATCCCACTGAACTGTTTTAATCTCTTCCCATGAACAAATAAATTTAAAACATGGCCTTGATAAATACGACTTTAATCCACTTGGGAAAGTTAATTTATTCCAAACTGACACTGTATTAAAAGCAATGCTCTTTACTTACATAATTGAAAGGATTATATTGATTGGTTATTTGGTGTGTTTTTTAGGGAGAGAGAATAGCAAATGATTTATTTTCACTAACTAAAGTTTTATTTAGTATATAATTTATTTTTATTAAATGCTACTAAACATAATAATTTCATTTCAAATAAACACAATAAGGAAGTTTATTCAATATGTCTCTTGAATAAACACAACTTTTTTAAAACAAATATCAACGACCTTATATACAACCTATATATGATTAGAAGAACCTTTTAGAGCATACAAATAAAAGACAATATTGGAAATTAACTTGTCTTTTAGCTTACAGATACATTTGCAAAACACATTGTCAGTGTGCTAATAAATGATGTTGGCTTTAGTAGACTTTATGTCAAGACATGTTTATTACAAAACAATTCTTTCGAGATATTTTCTAATAATGTGCCAATGTCTAATAATATTTTGGCCATTTTAATGTAACCTAAGAGACACGTGCTGTTTTGAAAGTCTGAATCAACCAGTAAAACAAACAGTTCACACAAATTTAATACATTTGTTATTAAAATCAGTTTGACTTTTGTTTAGTTATACAACAGTACTATTGACTTAGCAAAAACGTTGAAAGGAAGAAATAGTTTTAAACTATAAGAAGGGATGAAACTGAATATGCGGGAACGTCACGGCAAGACTGGGGTACGATTCTGGCCCCATCTCTAGTTAGAGCTCATCTGTATAAACGTGTAAGAGGGAATGTTCGCTAAATATGACTGGCTTGTGCTAATGTATCTGTTATAACTTGAACAATTACGACTGGCACAATCACACATATACTATAATTTATAGTACAATTCTCAAAACTTCAGGTCTGACTATTCATTGCTCCTATCCGACATTCCCTCCCTTCAAAAGAGTTAATATCCTATCTTAATGAAACTCCTAAATGGTTGGGTAGTGTATAGGGACATGAAAAGGTATATTTTCTTAAGAGACGGATAATTGGCTACCTTTTAAGTTGGTATACTTTCAAAAGGTAAGCAATTGGCTGCACTCAGGTTACGTATGTTCTTAAGATGAGGAAAATTTGACTACATTCAAATCAAGTACTATATATTTTAGAAATAAAGACCATTTTTTGCCCTGAATTCACATATGTTCTCAAGAGGAATACAATGACTTCCCTTATGTTAGGTATATTCTCAAGAGTAAGACAATTATCTGTATAATACGTGTTTCTTCTCACTTGAGATATCTCCATTTCTACACTAATAATTGGCTAGAAACAAGGAATATATATTTTATAGAAAATTGGTGTGTTTGTCTCACAGTTAGTCGTCTCCCTCTTTATATTATTTGTGTATTCTTCACGAGATCTGGCTACTTTTAATGAAGAATTATTATTATTATTATTAGCACCGCGTCTTACTACCCGTTTGGGTTATACGCACTTACGCTAATGTGCAATGGTAGGGTGATTGTGAGATGAAATGGAGGACCTACAGTTTAACGTGGAATCCGAACCACGGTGGAGGCCTGGCATTCCTCACATTCACAAGTTGTGATTAATACACATCTTGTCAGAGGTGAAGGAAGGGGTTTGGCAATCAGATAAATATGTGCCGGAACTGAGGATCGAACCCCGGACCCTCAGCATAGAAGTCTGACACCTTACCCCTAGACCACCAGGTCACCTTTTAATGAAGAAGAAGAGTTTTAAATTTATTATCGATAAACTCGCCACAGGTATATTGTTTACATCCCACTGTTTATTTATCAACCCGCCAGTCAGATAATCATCGACTCACCACGAGACGCCCGTACCCCATGGTCATGGCATGCGTGCGCGCCGTGTCATCGCGAAGATCTACTGCGGTTACTGTGGAACGAACTAACCTAGTACACCTAACCTAACATCAAATACGGACCTATTTGAATTTTCGGACTATGTTTTTGACAGTTATATTAACAATATGAATCTCCCACCTGCAATATGGGTTAGTAACGAAAAAGGAACGTGCCTAGAAGAAATACAAAAATACATATTATACTGTAGTTTATTATGAATATATCGTTTTTCTTAGTGTAATTCCTATATTTTCTTCTAGAATAGAGTGTGGGGAGTTGATTAGATTTCTGATTTAATATAGTTGAGTGTTGCGAGTTGATAATTTTGGCGAATAGACATTCATCTTGGTTCAATGTTTGCATCGGGGGAACTAAGGCTGCTTTTCTAAATGTGATTTATTAATTTGTTTTACCATATTTTATGAGTATTCACGCTAATGTGGGTACATTTTCTTAATATTATCTTCTTTATCCCTATCCCACGAATTATTGCATTATTAGATTTTGCGTCAAAAATATTAATTTAAAAAAAAGTTTTGTGAAAGGCTTTGACCAAAACAATTAATGCCAAACTCTTGTTTATTGTTTTTTATTTGAATTAACCAATCTACCGATAAATTCTACCATTTAACAAAACAATTTATATTTAAAGTAGCATTATCTTAAATAATTTATAAAAATAGCTTTACTATTAGGCAAAATTTGAGAAGTCTTTACTCTTGATAAAATTATTGGGAGTTGATCACATCATTTCATAATAACTTTTAAATAATAGAAGGACTTGCAACTTCATTTGGAAATAATATAATCCTGTTCATGGTAGCTAATGTATTGGATAGTTATCGTATAGTAAGATTTAAGACAAAGTGAAATATTTAATTGAGTAACCACATTGTATTTACAAAACTAAATCTAATTGGCATGGTATCACAATAATTATTTTAATGTATCTTGTGTATTTATTAACAAAATTAATAATAAATATTATAAGAATAACATATTTGAGAGTTATGTTTAATTTTTTTAGGACCAGAAATACATTAATAGAGAAAACAATTTACACATAAATAATTTTACCAATGTAAGCTAGCACGAGCTAGGTTATATATTATTAATCATTTTAGTAACTAAAATAATTTCTGGACATATTGCTGTTACTCAAATACCGTTCATAATAAAACAACATAAGATTATCTTAGTTTTGAATTTTCAAAAACTCACTCCAAAGATTTTATCAACTAGAGGAAACAATATTTTGTATAGGTATTATTTACGAAAATATCAGTTTAAGTCATTTTATAATGTTATTTATAAAAAAAGTAATATATTTTCATGCACAACTAAACGCTACAATAGTATACAAATCCAAATTACAAATACATTTTTAATTACTTGTGAACCACATTGTGTGTTATCTCACTAACCCCTGAAAGCAAATAAATCTCAATTCTAGACTAACAATGTACACAGAGGGTCTGAGGTAGTTGGTTGGTATGGTGGTCGTGTAAACAAGTTATTCACATCTGGAAATATTTATAAAATCATTTCATTCATTTATTTTACAATTATTGATGTTTTATTAAATAAATAAATCGTTGAATCAAAATTACTTTTATTATTAGACCACGAATCTTTAAGTAGGCCTAATTGTTTATTTTTCCCTTACTAGATATTTAAAATATGTTTATGTATATATAAATATGTAAATATTAATAAATATATTATATTAATATATGATAATAAATATAGTGTTTATCAAATTATATTTATATGTTTTATGCATATATAAGGTCAAAAATGTGATTTTATAGTTAATTTATAGTTAATTAAAACTTTTTATTAGTAAGTGACTTTTTTTTACATATGACAAAGATTGTCAATATTATATAATATCATATTGACTCTACTAGCTCGAAACAAACTTTAAGTATAGAATTTCTTATAATGATAATGTATAAATTAGTTTTTTTAATGGGTCTATTTTAGAAACCTTAAACTATATTCCTGGGGTTTTAAAATTCGTGGTCTATATAACTGGTTAAAAAGTCACTTTTAAAGTATTTGTTTGAAAAAAATTATATTCACATAGTTTTTTATTAATCAGATTAATTCAACACTAACGTTGATAATGATAATACCTAGCCCACACTTAAATTTACTGGTTATGGGAGAGTAGCCCAATTAATTTATTTGTTACTGACCCTTTTTTTTTTTGCTTCTGGAATTTGACAAAGAACAATTTATTTAGAAAATCATAAACGGTAATGTCTTAGAGATGCTTTTAGAGGGATTTACTTTAAGCTGTATTATAGAATGTAATTTAATTTACCAGTTGAAAACTACTGGTTTAAATTAGTTTAATTTTAATTCTTATGTTGGTAAATATTTTAGAAAGGCTTTTTTTTTATGGATGGGATTTCAAAAAATGTTGGCATTCTTGTTAATCTGACTTGCAACATAATAATTATTTAGATTAAATATATTTGGGTCTAAAAAAATGTTTACGTGATTTTATAATTTATAATAGCTGTAGATATATTCCTTCTTATTTATAAATCTAAATTATTTAACTAAGCATTATACAACAACATGATAGAGATGACTTATTATCTATTTGGGCTATAAGATAGTTTTTATTCAGTTCAAAATTAGCATTCTAGAGTAAATGTAATTTAAAATTAAATCTGAGTTTAAATTTATAGCTTTTATTAAACCCTATAGCTAAACCTATAACTAAAAGTATATAAAACATATAACTCTAAATTTAAAGTATATTTTATTTTTATCAATAAATTAATTAATTTAAAGTTATCCATACAAAACCTATTAGGCCAAGAGGTCCTAAATTTAACATAAAATAATAAAATATAGACATGTATGTAGACATAAATTGTACAGAGTACAAATAGTATGCAAAGAATTTCACTACAGTAAAGGAATTAAGTGATTATATTTGATAGTATGAGTTCATTCTACCAAGCTGTTCTCAAGAGTTAAATGAGTATTTTACAAAACTATCATTCATGTGTCTAGGGTGTCAGCCTCACAACCGGCTTGACTTGCATTGACAAAGATGTTGGGGCAGATACTTGTGTCGAGTTTACACAAGTGATGGGCTACTGTTTTTTCATCCGCTGCCTGCGTCAGTGTAGTTTAGTTCCAGTCACAGTTAGGTACACTAATGTCCGTTCTGTACGTATTATGTATCACTATTAAACTTGTATTTCTTTTATTTTCTTAAAATCACCCTTCCTTTACTACCCCTTAGGTTAAGCCGTAAGTAGTGGTGGTGTAAATTTTAAATATGACGAAATAAGATATACCATAAAATCAAATCACATTTTTATTTTTTATTAATATATATTATTTCGTAGTATATAATACAAGGTTATACAAATTAAATAATTGAATTCCATTATTAAAAACACTTTCTTTAATTTGGGGTATTTAACGTAGAATTTTAAACCATTTTATCATCCGAACACATAACTTATAAACTAACTTAATTATATTAAAAACCCAACACCAGTCCCTTAACTCTCAATCCTTCACTGTGAAAGAGAAATACCCAATATCTCTAGTGTTACAATATCAATGCCTGGAATTCTTGTCTCACTGGGCTTACACACTATCCACTGAGCTAAGGTGTCAGATTCTTGGACTAGTTAAAACATCTTTTACATTGAAATATTAAGTTGCCAACAGCTTGAATCCTTTCACTCATTGATGAACATAAATCAATTTAATTACGTGCTCAAAAACAGTTATAATTTAATGTGCCTCGTAAATATGACATAGATATATTAAAAATAGATACAAAATGAATGAGAAGCTATTAAAACATAAACATATCCCCCAATAAGTTAATAAACTCTCACTTTTAACTAATTGTAACTATAAGTTTCGAGAATAGATTTATGCCCTCTGAACGTTCATTTTGTTAACCCCTCTTCTTTAACATAGTTTTGATCCAAATTTTGTATTATTGCCTTGAAAAGAAATAATTACAAAACCACCATTAAAGGATGTCCATTGTTTTCTTGACTAGTGTTAATCAAACTTTGATCCAAGCTTTAATAAACTATTATTTTTACTCTGATGTAGTCTTTGTGAACATATATAAAATGATGGAATAAGAATTTCCATAAAAATTCAAGTAAATAAATATAATTAGGGCTCTCAACCTATTAAATTTTAATTTCTAAAATATTTAGTTTCAAACTAATATTTTAGAGAAGGCTAGCAAGTTTTTCCAAGCACCACTATCAATATTTGGTTTATAATTTAATTAAATCCACAGAAACTGTAACACTTAATGTACAACCAGTATTTACACATTTGAACGTTACTATACAAGGTTTCACAATTTTATGTCTAGAACTGTGAATCAAATATACAAACTTTGTAAGGCATAAAAGTCCTAACAGTGGTTCATGTCATACTAAATGCTAAAGGAAATTAGTACATGTCAAATATGTTTGCACCCTTTATACAATTTTTTATCAAAATAATAATGATATTTAAAAATAAAAAGAAGTATCATTTAGTATCTCATGCCCCTCAAACAGGAACCTTGAGTGTTAGCCTTCTTTTTCCACCCTTGAGGAGTCCACTAGCCAAAAATGGTAGCTGGATTTAAAAAATGAGTTTTTCGTTAATTCAGCAACTAGGCCCTACCAGCAGTTATGGGAATGTCACCCTTAAGGAAGGTCATTGAAATTAATTTTGCAATCCTATTTTTATTATAAATATAATCCAATAAATGTTATGTTAATTTAGAGATTTGTTGTTTTATTTAAAAAATATTATGGCTAGATGTTAATTTTTTTTAGATACTGGTTACCAAACTGATAAACTCATATTTATTATTTTAGCTAATTATATTCAGTTTTAACTTAAAATTGGATCAAAAATTAATTTAAAAGAGTTCAAGCTAATATAATCTGGTCTTTCCATAACAACGATATAGTTTGACATTGATCCCCATAGAAAAATTGAAATATTTAACCTACTTAAGGTGCACTACAGGGCATCAAGCTAATTTAAATGCCCTAAACTTAATAACGTATATCTTGGAATTTTATCAGGAAGTTCCTTTGAAATATCAATAGTAATTATAATTTAATAATTTATGTAATATAAATTAAAGTATTACTATGAAACATGGAACGTATGATTCAAAAATAATCCCAATTTTGAAACAGTTGAAATCTTTATCAATGTTCCAAATTTATTATTGATTACATACAATATGAATAGTATGACTTATGGTGTTTATTAAATTATAAAAAATATTAATTGATTAATAATATTTATAGATTCAGATGATATATAAGATCTTTTTATAATTTTTAGAGAGTAAACAAATAACACTGCAAATTAATACCAACATAGAAAAGATACATATTTTTAATACGTCATGTGATTAATATTACCTCCAAGCTCACTAATAACACTTGTTTTGAAACACTTAGAAAAACTCCTTCTCTTAGTCTGGTAATATTTTAACTCAACTCTCCCTTGCCGTAGATTAGAAACTACTCAATGTAAACTAGATTTCTTAAATAATCATTCATGTGCCTCTTATTTAAATAACGTTGGGACTTTTTCACTTAACTTTAACTATAAAATAGCTAGTAAAAATAAATAGTATAGTGCATACATTTTAGATACCCATATTAACTTTGAAACTTTTCCGCAACAAATTGCGCAAAAATATACCCATTTTTATAAGTAAGTAAATAATACTCCGGTTCAAACAGAAACACCAATATTTGCACACACTGTTGAAAGATATAGCTCTCTCTATCTTATAGGTCACACGATAGTGGAAGCAAGAAACGTATTCTTTGTACCATTCATTTTAAGCAAACAGGTATAATCTAGCCTTCATATTGAAAGCTCTACTACAGTACATTGGTCCACAATTGGCTAATTTTCATAATTCCACTTAGGTGTTATATGTGTACATGTAAGTTAATCTTTTAGCCTTTCATTAAACTTTAAATATAATTTTTTTAGAACAGATGTGTAATTTAAAATATCATTGCCATAGATGTTTAAGCCCAGCATAATCTAGTAGGGAATGAAAAATTTACATTTTATAGTTGGTTAACTTTTAACAGAATGATATAGTTTTTTTACTTCAAATGCATCAATGACTTAAAAAATGACACTGCTAAGTTTTAAAACCTCCAGACTAGTGAGTATGTTACCTCGAAGTATGCTACGTTGTGTAACAATAAGTAGAATAATATTATGATACAACTTCAACCTTCATCTTTCGATTTTGAAATAAATGATTGACTGTACTGAGCATACCACTTCTTCGGCACGGCATTGCTTGTTTTACTTATAGGTTTAGTTTCACTCTCTGACGTCTTCGGTTTTCTCTCATTGGTTTTCTTGACGCGCTTCACGGTGCCTGTGTTGGAACTGGAATCATCCGTTGAAGTTCCCGACGACTTTTTGCAGGACGAGGACTTGCCTGAAGGTGGCACAGATTCGTCTGTGACATCAGATCTGTGAAGGGCTACAGGCACTCTAGGGGTAGGAACCGGAACTATTGAAGGAGGCAGCCCTTGATTTATTCTTTTTTCTGTTGAGGATAGCACTCCTTCCAAAGGATGAGGGGAAGAAGAAGGGCTTGTCTGTGAGGGTGTAACAGAGTAATCTTCTTGGCGTTTAGCCGTGACTCTTGGTATTTTTTGGTTCATAACTTGTATCTTAGTGGATGGTTTCACCAAAGTTGGCCTTATATATACCTTAGGCTCTTGTCTTGTCTGATGGAACACCCCTAAGTTTACGTTTGTGGGAGTGGGATGTGCAATAATAGGTCGGGTCTTATGTGGTGTTGTTGCAATTATCAAAGGGGAAATTTGTCCATCGTTCGTAGGTTTTTTACCCAGGGTTGATGATACCCTTGGAGGAGGAGGAGGGGGAATTTTACCTAAATATGTTTGTGTCTGAATATCTTTATGATAACAGGATGTTGGTGTGGTTGGCTGAGAATATGACCCAGATTCGTTTAACGGTGGAAGAAGACCAATGTGAAGATTCCCAGTATGCGGTAGTGATCTCCTCTTTGAAACAACGGCTTGTACTGGCGTCATTTCCCTCTCTATATAAACATCAGTCTCCTGCCCACGAGGAAAATCTGGTAGAACTTTGGGGAAGTTCCTTCTTTGAATATGTGTTAGAGGATCCATTAAGGGGGAAACGTCTTTGTCTTCGTTACTGTCTCTCGATGTAACGTTTATATCTTTTGGAAGGATGTCAGCTGGGTTAGCTGTGGCTTCCACATCTCTCTTATTTTTTAGAGTGCCATGCTTTATGGGGAACTTTTGTCCTTGAATAGTTTGAGCCATCTGGATGGGTTTATAATACTGATCTTTAGGGTCAAGTGAAATATCTACTAAATGCCTATTTAAAGTTTGTGATCCACTTAATTTTTGATTGTTTGTTCCCTTTGGTGAGACGCAAGGCATAACGTTTGACACTGGGTCTGACCTTGAGTGACTATGTTCTATCCTGACGTTGTCATGGTTCTGAAATTGAGGTGGAGGTGTATACAAGTGAAAGCTGACACTTGTACTTCTCCTCAGTACTTCCCTAGGAGATAAACTCGCCGTGACAGAAGAGACCGAAGCTACGGCAAGATCCTCCCCTGCAGTGGCACATCGTTTAAGAGATGGTTTTTTAGACAGTGTTAACATGGACGTGGATATAGACTTTGTGTCTAGCTCCCCGAGAGATTTGCTCATGAGCTCTATAGGCATTTGTTTCAGGACACTAGCGCTACGAGCGGCTGGGGTTGCATCCACAGCAACGGAAATTTTTTTGACCTTACTTCTTTGCAGTGTTACTGATGTAGACGGTTTTGATGTGGTGGGGGAACTGGTTGGCTGATCTTTTGCAAAATTCTCCATGACCACGGGTGTCATCTCGCCATAAGGGTTTTGTTCAATGGAAGTGTCTGTGCTTTGCTTCTGCATTTGAAGTCTCGTGCGCCTCAGGAAACGTGGAGAGCACCTTTGCACAATCTCATGGGCTATCCATTCACGAACCTTGGTATGAGGGTCCATAGTGCTAGTACTACACTGTCGTGAGAGCCTCCACTTTTTCAAGGCACTTTCACCCCCAGCTTCTATTGTTTTGCCACCACTCCTAACAGCCTCATATATCTCTTCATCCCCACTCGCCTTCTTTTCCTTTTTGAGAATAGTCTTAGATTTATTTTCACCTTCCACACTATCAACTCTTCTTCTTTTCCCATATTCTTCCTCATCGGTAATGTCTGTATCTTCCATCTTCCTCTTCATAATCTCTTCCTGTGCTTTAAGACGGTCTCTCTGGTAGTAAAGCGCCGCGCATGCACTGAGATTGATCACGAGGAATACAACACCAATTACAATGACGATCCCCAGAGCCCATGACGACGATCCTCTCTGCTGTGTTTGTGGCGTGCCAGATCCCTCGCTAGGGTGTTGGCTTTGGGATATCTCATTTATAGACCCAGCGGACAATGTCTTGGGGTTCTCGTTCTCGTTGGTTACGATGGTTCCGTAAGTGAATTTAGTCGGGCGGGGCTTATCAAGGTTACGTGGGAGGTAGGGTTTGTTAAAGTTCTCATATTTGCCGTTGTTTCTATGTGGTTTTGGGAGTGATTTCTGGGAGTGATCCATGATGGGGTTTGTTGGGATATCCTGGTGACCATTGTGTTGGTACTTCAGGGTATTCGTAGGCTGGTTCCAGTTCGGTTGGTCTTAATGTAGAGTCAGCAGGATTTTTCAATAGTTTGGGAAGGACATCGTTCCAGAAACCCATCATCTTTCTTCTGTAATGGTGGTCAATTTTAGGGGGAATGCCTGTAATGAATTATTAAACATAATAATTAGTGTATACACAAATTAATTATGCATTGATTTCTATTTCAATTTGGATTTCAATTAAATTTATATTACACTTAAGTATTCAATAATTATTACTTGTGTAATTTTAGTGGATTCTAGTGGATCAAATTTTTTTTTGTTGCAAATTAAAGAGAGGTTTGTGTGGCTATTTAATCATTCAAGAGGTAGGTGGATCTTGAAGTATTATGGTGTGTTCTAAAAATATTAAACCAATGAAACAATGTTTTTGGTGTGAATCAAATTCACGTTGAGTGGGCTTGTTGATTGGTCAAACTGATGTATTTTTGTGTATATTAAATCCATATTGCAAAAATATTCAAGTAAAATTTTGCCAACATCTTCTTTCAGCGACTAAATAAACAAAAGTAAGGTGAAAATACCATTAGATGAGAAGATTTAAATTTAAAAAATAGATGAAAATTCATTTGGAAAGAAGATTTAGAATGTGTTTAAAATCCTTCCTCCTTTAAGCTCATTAAGATATGTTTTGGTAATCTTGCCTTACTACCCATCTAGGCTATTATTACATTTATAATACTGTGCCGAATGATAAAAAAGTCATAGTTTAGAGGAAATGTACTTACATATATTTGGAAAGGGAGCGAGAAATTATTTAAGAAAAACTTCTCTATTACCCCCTACTAATATTCTAAACTCTACATCCCAATAATCGGATAGTAATACTACCATTAGAGTCCAATTTTCACTAAAAGGTTTACTTTATTATACCTTCACGTTTTCATACATCAAGCCATGTGATTTACAGTTGTAAAATTTTGTTTAGTACTACATGTAATAGACCTACCTATTCAGGCTGTACGTATAATATGTACTAATTATGTTAATGTGCTAGGGATGGGATATTTTTAATTAAGAAGAAATGTAACGGCATTTGCATGGAGGAATGCAAAAACATATATGAAAAACCACTATCAGTACACCCAACCGAGATGCGAACCCCGATCTCCCTGTAATCGGTAGTCCAAGCTATTGTGAGTGTGATGCATTAGGTCAGGTGGCCACCGAAGTAGGCGTGGTAAATTTTTATAGATATTATCAATACCAATAAAATAATAATAAAAAAAGAAAAAGCTTTACATTTTGACCGCAGATTAATATGCTTATATTCTATAAAAGGCCATTCCTGTGAAAATTAGATTGTAAATTAACACTTCTATTTGTATGTATTTAACTATTAAATAATGTAAAGGGGTAAATATATTCATTCTACCTAATGGGAGGGCAGCCACCTATCACAGGGGAAAAGCCCGTGGATAGTATGTCTGACACTTAGATGGAGAAATCTGGTTTCATTCATAACAGGTATCAATGAAAATATTAGGCCTTCAATATTTTTTCTCACTTTTCACTAAACTAGTGTTGGTACACTTTATAAGAAACCACCCTCATTGTGCTCCCTTAGATTAGATGGTTGAGTCCCTGATATTAAGTAGGCTACAGGCATTATAGAAAACAGCCAATAAAATCTATCAGAATATAATATATCATATAAATATAAGATATAGTTTGTATATTATAAATCTTTCTATATTTATCTATTTAATCACCCTTATATACGTATATATGTTTTAAATGACTCTAAAATAAATAAACCAAAACCTAAACGAGTGATCGCTTACTATAAGGCATTACCTTCGTGTTAGACTATATTACCAGTGACGGGGAGATCATCCATTGAATATCGGTTTGGTTTACTGAGGGAAGTTTATCCCTAATAGTTTTCCACTCTCCTTCCATGAAAGTTAGCGTAGGTTTCTTATAAATCTTACCCTACCTATCGCTCCCCTATTATATATATATATATATATATATATATATATTTAGAACCACGTCTTACTACCTATCGGCCCCTTTACTTTGAGCGTGCTTGCACTGTTCCTACAAACCAGTATCCCTACTGTCTCTATAACTATCATAATTAGGTAAGGTAGCGCATCGAAACTACTGAAGACATTTTAAAATTACTAGTTTATTTAATGTTTTATCAGGAATTTTTTATATTTCGTTTCCAAACCAAACTACACAGATACCGACTACCTTACTTCTCTTAAAAACAAACAGTTTCAAGGATGTTAGACTATCTTTGTTGAAGGGAAAGTTCCAATTATTCCCAAAATATACTCTTTTTAACCAATGATACCTTAGAACCGAGCCAAAACACTTGACTCTGTGAACTTAGAAGTCTGATGGTAGCTTTATATTTTTGTCGCCGCATTTATCTGATCTTTCGGGGTATACGAATATTTAATAACTGCGCTAATGTATAAGGGATGAGGATTGTTACATTTTAAAGGAATTGTACCTGCTTTTGTGTCGGAGTGAGAGTAAAAACCATTTAGTAAAAGGCACCCTCAATACATAATACTAGGATTCAAATACTTATTCCCTAATATCTGATGGGTAGTCTATTGCGAGAGAAACGCCGTAGACCATTCAACCACCGAAGGGGGTCTGACTTTAACTAATTATATACTTTGGTGGTGAATAGTTTGTACCATCTATTTAAATGTATGAATAAATACTGGTTACCGCACCTAGGTTCAAGTAGGTCTTGTTTGTGGCGTCGTACTCGGGCCAATCCACGTCATACTGGCGCCATTCTCGTGGTCCTTGCGTCAGGTAATTTTGCTTCCGTGGTGCGTTAGGGTTCCTTGAAAAGACAATTGAGCATTTAAGCACAGAAGAAATTGTGGAGTTTTCAAAAGGGATAGAAAAATAACTGAGCTTAAATCAGAACATATCATATTAAATTAACAGTTGTGCTGTATTAACAGTTGTACAGTTATTTGTAATACTAAGCTTAAACCAGAAAAAGTACTAAAGTATGATTTTCTGTACTCTTAACTTTTTAAATAGTGACATAGGCATCAGTGATATAGTTTTTTTTAATTTTAGAATAGCTAAATTTTATTTTTTTAAATATGCCAAGACTGTATATTAATCCTAGTTTTATTACCTTCCAATGGAAACTACAGAAAAATGCACCACGTTGTGACTTTTGGTTTGAAATGTTTTAACCTACTTCGGCGGTGATCGGAAGTGAGTCTAGAATCAGACGTTGGACTATGTCCAATACGTTGATTCCATTAAACACAGTAGTTAAAGAGGACAAGAAGGGTGACAAAAATTATGGTGCTCCACGTCTTACTCTAACTATTCTGGCCGGACATTCACATTTTCTTACAAGTGTCGTAGGGATAGGGAAAATAGAATTTACAGGAGGTATACTGTCATTAATTTTGTGTGGCGTCTTGAGTGTGGAACCATTTAGAGAAGAACCCCTCCAATAAAGCCAATTATGAATTGAACGCCGATCTCCCTGGCAACGACAACCCAGTATATTTACTGACGCATTAAAACACGTGACCACTGATGGAGGTCATAAATAATATATATTTTTATCTAGGAATGCTCTAATACTAAGAGACTAAAATTTATGCTAATACAGTAAAACCTTGGATTGTTAGTAATTTGGTTTGCGAGTGTTTTGTAAGACGAGCAAAAATTTTCAATAAATTTTAACTTGATAAACGAGCGATATCTTGCAATACGAGTAGTACTACGGTTACGCTTTGTCTGCCGAGCAATGTCATTGGATAGGTTCTGTGTTAAAGTCGCACAAAAAGAAAAATATTCCTGTAAACTAACATATAGCAGTGATTCCGTTAGTGACAGTGAAAGTCATCCTAAACAATAACACACCTCCTCCTCTCCTCTCTCTCGTCTACCTCACACCAGCCACGATTAAATTTAATTAATAAATTTGATTACAGTACAGTTAAATTTAAATAACGAAAATAAAAAAGGTATTAATCATTTTTAGATTAAATATTTTTGGGTTGTGGAACGAATCATCTTGAGTTTCCATTATTTCTTATGGGGGAAATTCACTTTGATATACGAGTGCTTTGTATTACGAACACGTTTACGAAACGAATTATGCTTGCAATCCAAGGTTTTACTGTATAAATAAATGTTGGGGCGTGTTGTTTATTTCCCTTGGTTTTATTCGTGTTCATGTTTCTTTTATTGGCATACACGCGTGGCTGGGTACGGGCTATGTGAAACTTTCAGATATTTAGGAAATCCATTATGGATTGAAACGAGTAGATGCACTTTTCCAATTACATTTTAATATAACCTTAGATTATGGTATTAGGGTAAAGCAAGAGAGTAGGGAAGGATTGACATTAAATGATACAATGCAGCCTTTATGATAAGCAGATGATTTAGCTTTGTTAGTTAATAGTAAAGAATCTGTTGCAATAAATGTTTGGATATTATTTGAATATATTAAGGAAAAGGGTTAGAAGTTAACACTAAAAGGACCAAGTAGGCTATATGATCACACAGAGAGCACGGATTGAGGAGGATTATATAACGATTACTTTGAGTAACATATCATTTCACAGGGTTAATGAATTTTAATATTTAGGAAATATATTAACTAGCAATAAAAATATTAGTGCGAAAATTAGGAAAAAATACAATCGGGTAATGTATGTTATTGCTCAGTCAATACGTTTTAAAGGAATGTAAAACTAAGAATTTACAGAACAATAGTTTTCCTGGTTGTTTATATGGCTGTGAAACATTGAGTTGCCATATATAAATACAATAAATTTAAAATGTTCGAAAACAGTGTATTTTGAAGATATTTGGTCCTAAAAGAGATAAGAGTAACGAGAAGTGGAAGAGGTTGCATAGTGATGACTCACATACCCTGTAGGGTATGTATGTACTCTTAACAACACATTTTTATAATTGTCAAATCTCACAAATTACGATGGGCAGGACATGCGGCGCGAATGGAAGAATCTAAATTCGTGTAGAAATAGTGTGTATGTAATGAGGTGGACTGGATAGAACTAGATCACGATAGGGAAAGATATCGTACTTTCGTAAGTTTGACCGTGAACTTTCAAGGTCCTAATACCATTGATCAAGTAAGCAAATAAGTAATGATAGTAATAATTTAAAATAATTGTACAGCCTAGACTCATATTTGTCAGACCTCATAATCTACTACTCTGTGCGAATACACGTGTAGACCCCAGGCTGCACAGGGTAGGCCGGATGTGTATCAAAACGTAAGGCACGGGAATCAAATAAAACTAAACCAACTTAACTAATTTAGAAAAAAAAAGTTTTTGAGGTATGAAATGATACAATTAGTTTAATATTATATAAATTTAACTAAATAAATTTTGATATTTACTTAGCTCGCAAAAAAAAAGAGAAGTATTTTGAAAGAATAAAAATGCCTACACGATTTCAAGAATAGTTGGCTTGATACTATTGCGTGGCTGCATCTTGCCGGGGTCAGAGAAGGAATATCTTTGTGTGCAGCAATTACAGACGTATCATAGAATTCCTGTATACACATTTATTTGTATGACCCACAAAATTATGTCTGACCAAATTTAGAGCTGTGCAAACTTAGCTGTAACATGATTGGTCGAGGAAAATATGGTGAGCTAGCCAGGATACGAGAGACCCAGAAGTTTGAAAAGAGAATACCCGGACTCTTGAAACTTAGACTTGAGAATCTTTTTAGGGAGGGTGTGCTTTATACCCATAAAGGTATGTTATACTTTTATTAACACATAACTGATAATTCATGGGAAATATGTTTATAATTTGGACATAAATATGTTTCGAATACTTTTTCTAAGTAATAGTGTGTTAGTAAAAGTAATCAAAACCAATGAATTAAACTTTAACCCATGATAACTTTTTTTTCCCCACATCTTACTACCCTACGGCGTTTCGAATCGGCTCTGAAAATACTATCAATTTTGGTTTCTCCCATTCTCCCCCGTTTTAATAGAAGGTAATCTAGCTAGAAGAATCACATAAGAACTTTAATTGTTAAGAATTTCCTAAGAAAAATGCATTGAATTAGGCTTTAATATAATATGTTAAATAATACATCATATCTTAGAGCTTTTAATAATCACATACAAAACAAAAGTGCAGACTTTGCGGTTTTGTATTGCTCTGATTGGCTATAATGTTTCACACCTCTAATATAGGGCGTATCATGTATTTATAAACCTTTCTTTCATCAATATTAATCAATGCACTCTTCATATAGACAAATCTCATCAAATCAAGTTTTTGTTTCTCTCCTACCTTGATTATTTTTAAATTAAAATTGGAGGAAACCCAAACCAGGAATAATTCCCAAGCCAATGTGATACACCATAGTGTGCCTCGAGTTTAATTAAACATTTCTTCAGGGTTGATCCTATAATACAAAATAAGTGGAGGTATCTCTTTGATTATTCGTGAAATACCAACCCGGTGTGGGCGAAGTTGGTCCAGAAGGTCATCACAGCCTCGGAAAAGAGTTTCTCCGTCATGTTGTAGGCCTGATGGAAGTGGAAGCGACTCCCATCAACTGGAACTCCGAACACGTAGGGTAGCTCTTCGCCGTTGATACTCTTCTCGCGCTTTACCTGAATACAACAAAACTCAGTTTTCTTACGAATTGACATAAATGGACAGCTAGACAGTATTACTAGAACTACTTTTACATATTATTACTTCAAGCCATGTGGTTTGAAGACTTTACTTTTGATAAATAATATAAATATACCCTGATTATAAAATTACACTAATAATATAGTGAAATGATATCAAAGTTAACCACAAAAACTAGGCCTATGTGTGTATTTTCTAAAAGCTGCTCGAAAAAAAATTGAAGTATGCCTTTCGGCTGTTGCCTACTCTATATATCTTGACAGAAGTAAAGCGTCAGGTTGACTGGGGTAATTTAAGATTATTTTGCTTTGAGCTACATTATGCCATCACAGTTCCTTATCCTTATGATGTGAGACTAGTAATATGGATGGGTTAAACCAGTGATTTTCAACCTTTTTCTATTCACGGTGCACTGAATACGGTGCTAAAATTGTCAAAGAACTCCATCAATTTTCAAGAAGAGATTATCATGAATATAACCAGTAATAAGAATCAATGTGTTTAAAAGTTTGCTTGCTAAATATATACATGAGTATATACGTTTACAGACTTAATGGGTTAAATTCTACTAATTGTTTTATTTATAAAAATAATGTGGTTTGTGGGTTTAAAAAGATATATTTTAACTCCTCGAATTTTATTCGCTTGTTTTTGAACTTCCCTCAAACTCCTGTGGTCACATTTGCTGACCCTTCACGTCACACCAATGTGCTGTGGCACACCGGTTGAAAACCGCAGGTTTAAACTGCTGGGAAGGATATATAAGGGAAACTATATAGGTATTAGTGGTTTAACCCCCGTGATTTGTGATAATTTTGATCGAGAGTTAATGTTTGACTGATTCATAGGCGAAGAAAAGATTTTATTTTCCTTGGAAAATTTGGAAGGTGGGGTAGGAACATTTTTTTGTTGGTGGTTTATAAATAGCTATTGTTGGATTTAGTTCAAGGTCAGGACGGTTTAGAAGGATTTTATTTTTTTGAAAGATAAGTTGGAGGTGGTATTGACACTGGAATTAACTATTCTCTGACTTCCAAATAACCAAGATCACTTAGGGAATTTATATAAAATATGTATATTATTAGTTAATTATTTATACACTGGTACGTTTATACCAAGGCTGTTAACAGCGTAACCAGATGGAAAGGCTTTAAGTATGCAAGCTAAATTGAAGGAGTTGCACCTACATATGCAGGAAGAGATGGATATAAAATCCTTGTGGTAAAATTCCTCCATTGCACTTGAGGCATTACTGCCTATTGGGAAACTGACGCCTTAGGCCATGTGATTACAGGTGCGCATGATAATTATAATAGGGCTAAAGAGAGCAAACATAGGAACTAGACTCGTACTTGCGTGGAGAGCTGATGGGCCTAAGAAATGAATCACATGTGGGAGATTCATCTCAATCCTGGATTCAAACCAAAATATATTCCCATCATTTGGGGTCAAATCAATCGCGAGACTAACTGATTGGACAGTGTGGCCTATGAAGTGGGTCTAATTACGTATAAAAGGTTTTAGAATTTCTAAAAGATTACTTCAAGATCACAAAAATAAATTTAAAAATATGAACAACTTTCTTAATGATGGTTTACGACTAAATCAAACACTTACTTTACAAATGAAAGCTTTTAATAAAGGAGAAGTGGAAAGCCCTTAACAACTAAATTCGTGTCGTTGGTTTAATACTGATTTACAAATATCTATTTTAAAGCCATAGCTATTCCCTCCCAACGCCACCTTTCTGGTTAAGGGCAGTGTTTCACAAGGAATGGGTTTTTTCAAACCATATAAGTAAAGAGGATACATAATTCATTGCCTACATTTTTTCTCTTTCTGGCAAATGTGGTTTGAAAAAATATATATTTGAGAGCCTATTTATGCATTTGTAAAATATCGATGGTATTTAAGAATATTATATTAATTCCATCTAAATAATGTATGTAAAAATTGACACAAAAATGCCTAACGAGAACTAAAAAATTCTAAGAGTAACTTTAAAAAAAGCCTCTATAAATTCGCAAGACAAGAAATCAATATTGACCAAACATGACCAAAGAACGACCTATAAAAAAGTTTCCAAGAACAGGGTATCATAGACATAATTATTTATGTACGCGAGAGAATATGGGATGCTTGCAAAACACTTAAATTTGCTTATCAATTAGATATAGGCCTGTATTCACTTTCGCTGCGTCTTACTACCCTTCCCGGCAATGTATATTGCACGGAGGGTGTTTGAGAAACCATTTAAGATAAAATACTCAACATACCCATACAGGATCTGAATCCTGACCTCCCCTCACAGGAAACCGGACTAGATGAGCCTGATATCTAGACCACGTGGCTAACGGCCCAGGTCAATTTGTCTAGAAGGCGCAAAAAGTTTGAATGCTATCCGCAGTGGTGTGCACGTTTAAATAGGTGTCATTATCACCTAGTCGGATTTGCCAGCAACAGGGAAGTGTGGGTTTGCATCCTTGATGTGTGTACCGGAGTTAAATTTTTTAAATGGTTGACCAACATACCTTTACCTAAATGCTCTTAAATTTCCTTTAATCTTGGTTTCCCCTAAACTTAATCCAAAAGCTTAGTTGATTTCATCCTCACCAATTACTACCTGTTCATGTTAGACGTATGTATTATAATTACTCTAATGTGGTAGGGATGAGGAAGGAAGCATTGAAGAGGTAATTCACCCGCATTTGTGTGGAAGTAGAGTGGTAAAATAAAACCTTCAGTAGATCCAACCGGGACAACGATCTCCTTAGAATGTGCAGGCCAGTCGAACACGACAGTGACGCACTAGACCATTTGGCCACCGAGACGGGGCTGGTCGTGTATTTTATAGTTCACGTTGTGGAAGGAAACAATACTCACATCAGAATAATCCCCGAACATGCTCCTATGCGTAAATACGTAGAAATAAGACTTGGGGTTGACGGCGGAGTGGAAGTCCGCCATCTGCACCAGGGGTGCCGCCACGCGGGCGTCGCTCAAGATGTCGAGCAGGACGTCCCGGCACACCTCAGCCATGTTTTTGGACAGGGAGTGGCGCCAGTCCGTGTATTCTCTTAGTGTCTCAGCCAGGGCGAGGTCCGGCTTCATCTCGTACTTGGCCTGGACACGGATAGCAGAAATGAGCGCAGGGATTATTAATTTGTGAAGTAACGGAAGAGACAGAATAACAACGGGGTTTTAAGATCGTTTAAAATATGTATATCATCTACTCTCTGTTTACCTTGGGGTGATGGTCTCACTTTGACCGATTACAGTACGGACCTATCCTATAATCTGCACCATACTCAAACCCATCAAGATAGGCTTTCTATCTTTCAGGGTAGAGGGAGTTTACATTTCATTTATTTTGAAAGTTAGCAAATTGACCTTGATTATTTCCACCATGGTGTAGCTTATAAGATAAGAGAACAAGTCAAAGTAAGACCCGCCTCGGTGTCTTATTTGGCTAACGCGCCAGTCGTGTTGAGCTAGACCACCAAGGACGGGGAGATCGAGGTTCGAATCTCGGTCGGGTGAACTGGTGGGTTCCTAAATGGTTTTCCACTCTCCCTCCACGCAAATGCGGGTTCACTTCCTCTAAATTCAACCTTCCCAATTCCTAATCCATTGGTGTAATTAGTACTTAAGCGTATAACCCAAACGAGTAGAAAGACGTGGTGCTAAATAATAATAATAATAATAAGTCAAAGTAAGACTTAAACTTCAATTTAGATGAAAAAGTACACATCGAATAATGTGTAGCATCACGGTAGTGTTTTTCTGTATTTTACTTTAGAAAAACAGTGAAATTGGTTGCTGTGAATCTGTTTGAACATATTTTTTAAAAAAATACAAAACAACTTTAAAATATTTAAATGAGAAAAAACTATTTGACTGATACTAACTTTGAATGTTGTTGTTGTCAAAATTATTGAATAATTGAGAAAACAGCAGCCTGGTAAGTTTTTTGATTCCAACTTTATCTAGTATCTAGTTTATAATACGAATGGAAGCATTGACACTTCGAAGTCACAAAAAAATTCTCAAATAACTTGGATTTATTTATTGTAACAACAAACCACATATTATTGCATTTGTTCAGGAAAGGTCAGACTTAAATTCCTATGCCCTTCACTTTAATAAAAGGACTGTTGTAGTTTTTTTAAATATAAAACGTCGTTTGAAATTAAATTATTATAAAACCCATGACCCTCGAGAAAAGTGTCAAAAGTCAGAAAACTATAAAAATGTGTTTTAACTTAGGTATATTTGTAATGAAATACTCCATACTTGAAAGAATTGACATAAGTCAAGACTATAATAGGTGTATGTTAAAACCAAAAATCCAAAAAATATAATTCATTTTGTAGTTGTTTGTAACAGAGAAAAATGTTGCAAGTATACCTTTGTCCCTTTTCCCCAACATTGATTTATTTTAAGTAGTAAGCAATGTTGACTTGTGTAATTAGGACCCGAAAAGATTATATTAAAATAGTAGATAAAAGCATCATTTTTCAAAATTCATAGTTTTTTTATATATATATATATATATACTGGTCCATATCAAAGTAAATAATTTAGGTGACTTTTGTTAGCCCTATTTTCTATTTAATTTATTTGGTTCAATCATATTTTTTTCACCACATATTAAACAAAAATATAGTGTTGACAAAATAACAATTTAATCTCACACAATGGATGAACTTTGAATACTAACAGTTGGCCACTTTGTCAATAAACAGCCAAAGGCAAACATCTTTCATGGCACATCTAAACGTATCAGTATTCAAGGAAAAGGGTAGGTTAAAGTTAATTATTATTTTTCTGCAATATTAATTGTATTTGTTTTGGAATAGTCTTAGATATAATTATATAATAAATATTCTGAAGTATAGTGCTGTGTTGAGTAACAATTTCTGGAAAATAATAGTTTAATATTGTTTGATTTTTGTCTCAAGGTTTAAATTAATGTCTCTACTAATTTGAGAATATTATTAGGCTAAAAATTTAAAAAAATTCATTTTTTGTGTTCCATTTTAGCAAACATCGTATTACCAGGCAAAAATATTATTGAATTGTTTTCTCTGGGATTAGTTAGGAAAAGTTGCTAGTTAATAACTACTAATACTAATACTAATACTAATACTACTAATACTAATACTTAACTTAATAAACAACATTTTGCTAATGTTACATTGTTGAAGTTCAGCTGTGTTTGTCCTGAAATTGTTTAAAACTTTCAACTAGCCAAAGCACTGTATAGCGTAATAAACAAACCAAATCCTATGAAGTTTTATTGTTGGGTTTTTGATGTAATTAATGTTCTATAATTATCTAGGGTGAATCATTAATCAAAACTAAACGGTCCCTAGTATTCACAAATTATCTTAAACCAAATTCATGAGGGTTTTATTTTTTATGACTTATATATCATTTGTTCTAGAAACATAAAATATATTTACTGCCTCTCCTATTGCCAAAATAATATCTGGTTTTATTGTTGCAGGATGGGATAGCTCTACTCAAAGTACTCTCATTGCCGAGGAGGTTAAATTAACAAGTTTGATAGGAGTAGCTGAATATTATATGATTACAGATCTTAGGCACACATGGAGCTGGGTCATCAGAGTAAATAGACAAAGTTGAGCTAAATTCAATAGTATCAGACTCTGATGACTCAATAAAAGATCCAGATTTTTCTCTCAGCTCTAATAATTTGAGTGACAACTAAACTATAGATTCAGATACTTCATATGACGGTTCACTACATGTTAGACGACAATTAAGAACTTCTTACAATATAGGAGGAACAAATTAGTCAACTATTGAAAATTATGCTTAGATTTCAAACTCAAAACAAAATAAAGTAATTGATCCTGATCTACCACATTTTTCAGTTACTTTTGTGAATGCAGACAATGACAACGAACGCTCATCGAATATTTTAGAACCAGCTGTAGTTATGACAAAATATTCCCAAAGCGAAAAATCTGAGTGGAAAGAAAAGAAAAAAAATTGATATGACTTTAATACAGTAAGTGTAAAGTTGATAGAAGAGCGAGAAACCCATAAAGTTTTTTATTTCAGAATAAAATGTGCAACAAGATCAACATTTGATGAAAGAGACAGGATATTCTGTAAAAAAACTATGGGTCATTGGTAGCTTTGGCCAAAGGGCAGCTTATATTGCTTCATTGATTAAATTTAGGGATAAAACGTCAGTGAGAATGAGAGATGTTGAGGAATCCCGAAGAAAATATAGAATCTTAACACCAACCTACTTTCTTGATATAGATGCAAGCAAAGTTCCTAATTGAAATGGCTATTTTCTGAAAATATTTGATGTAACAAATCAATTTGTTCAGACTTGCCTTCAAAAAAGATTTGTCAACAAAGTTTGGATCAACAGAGAAAGATAAAAGAGTAAGAGATCCTTCAATATATAAGTGGAACACATAGACAGAGAGATTTTGAAGGCTCACATATCATCTTTCCCTGCACACGAATCTCGTTACACTAGGTGAATATCTTTAAAGAATTATCTTCCTTTACACCTTAACATATCCATCATGTATTGTATGTAAGGAGAACAGAATGAAGTTCTTGTTTCTAAAACCGTACATAGCACATTATTTATCGTGAAAAAAATCTTACAAATTACCAAACAAAGATATTAACCATCTGTGTTACACATTGCATAATACACAGTTTATATTAGTACATTTAGTATTTTTATGATAACAAATATTATATTATAATATAACCTTGGCATTAAATATTTTATTCATAGTAAGAAATGACAAAATTATTAATACTAGGTATATTATTATTGCTTGTTGTAATGCTACTTTCGTTTAATATTACTACTAGTTGGCACTATTGTATGCATTAGAGCTTTAAAAAATAAATACACATAATTTAACAAAAATCAAAAATATTAAAGAAAGACACAACTTTTCAAACTCAAAAAACCTTTTTGTTATAATGGCAAACTTTTGGGGAAAATGACATTAGTCAACTTGATGCTGTAGGTAAATGAGGCTTTAATTATTTCCGTCAAGTATTATAGAAAATGTACTCCTTTAACAAAATATTCTTTTGTTAAATTTAAAACAATATATATATATATATAAAGCACATAGAAAGATAGTCAAAATATCTCAAATTGTTGATGCTGCTTTCTAAACATTTAACCTTTTTGACTTATATCGCTTTTCTCTGAAGGTCACAATTATGATTTTTTTACACACACACATATATATATATATATATATATATACACACACACATATATATATATATATATATATGTGATGTATATATATATATATATATATATATACATTATTTAGATCAACGTGAAAGTTTTTTTTACTTTCTCATTCCCCTGGTAGCTAGTTCATTATTGTGAAACGGGAAGCCCTGACTTCTCCAAAATATATATTTAATCCCTTACTGTACGTACCTGAAAGTAGGACCTCAGCATCTGGTCCCTTTCCTTCTCCAGCATCCCGTAGCTCAAGTCGACGCTGTTCAGGTGGTGGTAACTCTCAGTCTCCGTCAGTCCATACATAAGGTCGTATCTACCATACAAAATAATACGGAATATGGTCGGTGTCAACACTATTTTATACTTTGTTTAGCTGTTCAAAAATATTCCATAAGGTACCCACGACGGTGGGCAAGCGATAAAAGGGGTCAGCCCCATATTGTTGGATTAACTAGTGACATGGAGGTCAGGATTTTAATCCTAGCCGGGTTTACTGAGGTAGTTTTTCCTCAATGATTCCCCACATTTGGAAAATAAGGGTACACCCTTTATAAAATACTATTATCACTAACCTTACCCCATTGGTGTAAATATTTTTATAGCCCGAAGGGATAGTAAGAGTAACGTCATTGGGGGGAATATGAGGTAAATTAAATTACCTACAGCAATCACTTGCATCACTGGACATGTGGACTAAATGTCAGGCTCATCTAGTCTGGTTTGCGTGTACGGGGAGTTCTTGGTTAGAATATCAGCTGGCCTTACTGAGGGTGTATTTTACCAAAGGTTTTATGATTTTCCTTCCACATAAATGTAGGTAAAGATTAATTTCTTCTAAATTATATCGCCTTCATCACTAATCCACTAACGTAATTAGAAATGCGCATAGAATGGACGGATTGCAAAACATGATAGAGAAAACCTATTTGTTATTTAGAAAGGTTCTTAATTGTGAGTTCTGATTATAGTTTCAAGGTTATGAGCTAATATTTCCAGGATGAAACCTCAAGTCAAATCATATTCTCCCAGTGATACAAGGAGGCTGTGACGCCCGCACCTACTTGCTGAAGAGGTCGTTGTAGACACCCATGAGCTGTCCGGGCTCATTTGGTACGACACTGCCGTCAACGACGGGTCCAAAAGGCGTCTGGAAGGGCCTTGACGTGTTGCGCACGGCCATGATCTCTGAAAGCCTCTTCCTACGGAGACAGTTAACCATCTCATCACTGTTCTCGGCCAGGGGCAGTTGAGGGCTTCAGCTACCACGATGGTGGACTGCATGGGGTTGGAGTTGAGTGCCCAGTCGGACAGTGCCGTGCCACTCATCAGGATGGCACGGTGGAAGAGACCTGACGGCAATCGACAAGCAACTAACTTGAGTATTGGAATATTTCTCTGGGACTATTAATGTGAGCACGGTATCATGACAGTATTTTACAGTTTTAAAAGAAAAGGAAAATACTCTTTCACATTCATAACCCACTTAGGTGGTCGCAAAAGTCTTAAGGTGGGAGTTTAGGGAACTTGAGTTAACGGCAACTTTTTCGTAGTTTTTTTAGCAAAACTTTTTTCGGCAAAAGTAAATAAAATATTGCTCCAGTAAAAACTTATGGTTTAATTTTATTAACAGGGTGATATCAACAGTATTGTTGAATATTTGTCATTAACATAATATACTTATATAGGGAATTTTTTAACTAGGATAAAAATATATCACTAAATTCTAGGACACCCTTAACAAAATATCAAAACTGTTGATATCACCAGTTAAATAAAATTAAACTCTATGGTTTCTACTGGATTAATATTTGATTTGTTTTGACCAAAATATAGCTTTATATAAAAATTGCAAAATAACAGCCCTTAACTCGTGATACCTATACTACTATTTTAAGTCGTCACTTTTGCTATAGAAGATATGATGGACAGATCAGGATTCATAGCCCATTTGTGTGTAGGGCCTAGTAAGGATGTTGTAAAAACGATATTTTGCTAGCAGACTGGTTTTAGTTAAATTTTATAAGTTGACGAAAATGAAATGTTTTTTGGATCACACTGACAACAACAAAAATACGAGAAAAATATAATATTAAAAAGGTATATCAGCTTAAAATTACAATTTTATTAATCAAATTTCTTCTCAAAATAGATACTACCTTCTTTTAAAATCATTAATTTAAATTAAAAATAAACATATAATAAATTCTCTGAAATGATTGGTCATGCATTAAAAGTTTAAAAAAAAATCAATTTGAAGAAAACTAACCGAAATACATGGTAATGTTAAAATTGAAAACTAAAACTAAGAAATAAAATAAATGTTTACAACAACTAAGCAACAAGGATTTCAGTACTGATTTTCAATATTGTTTTAATCTAACACTTATAAGAGATAAAGCTGATGAAAAAAATAATAGGGGGAATTCGTTGCAATTTGCTACTTTTAGAATTTTTATGTACACTACATTTCCTTGAAGGTTAGAAAACTTAATTTTACTATGGGGAAGAATATAAGTGAGTGTACATACACACAGATCAACATAAAACTGCAAGAACAGATTTCTTTTTACGTTTGTTGACATTAATATGAAGTTTAATCAAATCAAAATTGTATGTAGATTTAAATCTCAAGCTGCTCTTTGAGAAAATAAAAATTAGTAGCTGGATTGAAAAGGAATTCAGAGATGATGTCTTTAACTAACGCACATTAAAAGAATGCACTCAGTGAGATAATAGTATTTTTTTTTTAGCGCTGCTTCTTACTACCCTTTCGGGTTATGCGCCTATGTAATAAGTACACTAATGCCCTTAGAGATTAAAAGGGCTAGATTTGGAAGGAAGTTTACCCACATTTGCGTGGTGGGAGAGTAGAGAACAATTTTGGAAAACCTCAGTATACCCGATCGAAATTTGAAACCTGAGCTCTCCTTCATCGGCAGTCAACTACGTGAGTTGGACCTTAGGGCATGTGGTAACCGAAGATGGATATAGTAAGTTACACCCAATTATGGTGAAGAATAGTGTAAGGATAATAATTATTATTATAATATGAGGTATTTACTGTGCACATAGTGTTAGGAGTGTGTAATATCATCTTGAATGGATACACCCTAAAATAACAACTTATTATTATACTAAACGTAAAGTCATGTAACTTGCTGCTGCCCCTTTCGATATATAATATCAATATTTATTAGATAGTACCAATAATTATTTAGGCCCCAGGATGTTTATTAAATGTCATATTTATATTATAATCGACAATTTTATGGTGAAAAGGATATAAAAACGTTTAGAGTTTTATTGATTACACAAATTGGCTATTAATAAATATATAATTTCATATTTAGGACTTTTTGAGTTTTAGGTCTTAGAGTAGCCAAACTTAGGAATTATACTATAACAGACGAAATGGAACACTTTTAGTACCGTAAAAGGAACAATGAATTGTTTTATTCAGAAAATAAAAAACATATTATGAGAAATGCACAAATGATTATTCTAATTTTTTTATGAGCTATAAAACTTTTTATGTCATACGAGGTATATTAGTTTTATTCATTTAATAAAATAAATTTTTAATTTTCTTATTTAAAGTGAAATTTAGTTATTTCCGTCCGCCTTAATAATTAAGATTTAATGACGCGTGTGAATATTTTATAATTCGAATAACTTTGTCTTTAATTTTAACCACTAAATATTTCATTTTTTACTAGATTATATTTTAGTATTAAATTTTTAACAAATTTAACGATATTTAAAATTTTAATCCAAATCTACCAAGTAATATCGGGTGAACTCGAAAAATTCCATGAATATATTTTAAGGGATGACTTTTTTTTAAGATGGTGTCTTGATACCCGTTGTACTGTAACCATACGTACTACTTGCCTTACTGTGTTAGAAGGAAGTTTACACACATTTGCGTGGAGCGAGAAAGTGGAAAACCATTTATTAAAATCCACCTTCAGAGGCCTACATCCAACCAGGGTTTGAACCCCTGTTTACTCGTTATTGATAGTCCAGGATTGCGAGGGTGACGCCTTATAACATGATTTTGCAATCGTTTTAATATGGCTAGCCATATGTTTTAAGAAAAGTCTACCCCAAAGAGAGGACATGTTATTTACTAGTGCATTTTAACCCCAATGTTCAACCATCGTAACAAGTAGTTCTGGGTTGCAGTAAAACTTAAAATGACTTTGAACGACCACTCTATATGACAGAAACTGTACTAAAGGGGGGTTTGTGTAAAAAATATACCGTAGTTAAATAGTAATATATTTATTTACAACTAACATTCAGAGCGTTTGCTTATTCTTTTAAGTATTATTTAATATGTACTATTACTATATATTAAAAGTTACATCTGTGGATCACATGACTCGATAAATAAATAAGTAGGAGCAGAGCCTGTAATTTTTCTAGCTGTAATATAATGTTCTTTTTATGATAATTTAACTATATCTCTCATGGAAATATTTCACAAACTAGGGCATCATGCTCATCTGGTTTGATTTGTCCAGTGATCTGAAGTTCAGGGTTTTGGTTCTAATGGATGTATAAAGGGTAACATACCCTAAATAGCTGCCTCCAGTCCCATATTCATGAAACGTGGGTACATTTATCTTATAATCTTACCTCACATTTCCTCACTTTCTCTTCCTTATAGGAAGTCTTCCCCGCCAAACCTTCACTCACACAGGCAGATTGGCGAACTAAGGCATCAAGTTGCACTGGTCTGGTTTACCGGTGACGGAGAAGTTGAGGTTAAACTACTGGCTGTATTAAGAGTGATATAATTCTTCTTCTCTCTCTCTTTCTCCCTCCTGCTCTCCAGCGCGAGGACATTTCTTTAAAATTTCACCTTCCTCATACAGACCCTAATAGGGCGGATATTCTAACGGACCAGATGGGTGGTTGAACTTTGAACAAGAGAGAATAACGTCCTTTGACCTTCCTCCCCTTGGATTCAGCCCCCACCAAAAAAGTACTTACCCTCAACACTCTGCTGCACGGGTGAGACGAGCAACAGGTTGACGCAAGCAGCCCCGGTGCCATGACCCATCAGGGTGACACTTTGAGGGTTCCCGCCGAACTGCTCGATGTTCTCCTTGACCCACTGCAGGGCAGCCACTTGGTCTAGCAGCCCAAAGTTGCCAACGGTGTTGTCACCCACACCAGGACGCAGGAAACCTGACAGCAACAGCAACAAATGTTACTTACCTAGCTGGTCCCACAATTTCAAGGTGTCAGGCTCACAATAGACCGATTGCTGCTGTCGGGAAGGTCAAGTTTCGAATCTTGGCCGAGTGGTTCTCTCATATGCTTATATATATAACTGCAACCCAAATCAGTGGAGTGGTATTTTTTTAAATTAAATAGATACTCACTTTATCTTCACACAAATTTGGGTACACTTCCTCTAAGTATATACCTTTGACATCCCTACCCAATTAATTGTACATAAAGGTAGCTCAAATGGGTAGTAAGATATGGTGTATGGTAAAAATTCACTCGCAGTTTCATCTCCAAGCTAGTGTAGGTGCACCTCCTTTCAAAAATATTTCTTCCTACCCTATTAATTAAGCCGCTATTAATAATAGTGTTGAAAGTTGTAGAATAAAAAACCTTTAGTGATAAATTAATTATAAGTAAATAAACAAAACTGGTAATAAAAAGTTTCCTTAATATTTACAAATTTTTAAAGAGTCACATTTAGTTCAGTTATACAAAATTATTTTTTCGTTGTGACATAATTGATTTTCTGTTCCACTCATAAATATAATTATGTATTAGTAGCAGTTTGACCCGTTATCCACAGGGGTAAGTTGCATCAACTTTTATACCGAAAGGTGGTTTTATTTATAAATTTGGAGATTTCTGCCTATCTCACATTTCACTACCCCCAATCCCAAATTCCATTTGTGATTTCAAACTTTTAAAATTTGGGGCCTTTCGGGTGGTCTATTTACCATCTCACTGAATTTCAATTTCTTACCAAGCCGATATATGGTTGATAATTTTAGTTTTGGAAATTTCCAGCCCCAACAATTCTTGTAAATTCCAATTTTACATTTTGAATGTTCAACATATTCTAAGCTTTTGTCTTTTTATAGTAATAACTTATTTCAATTTTATACTGAACATAAAAGTTTTTTTCTTACAGTTTTGAAGTTTTGAGGGAAGTTCCTTCCCATTTTATGGAATTTCATTTTGAAATTCAATAGTGTTCTGGCCATTGGTTGGAAGATGGGGTGTGATTGTCCCTACACCTTCCTGATAGATTTTAATCTCCTACCACGCTAAGTATAGTTAACACTTTAAGTTTGTAAATTTTGAACCCTATATTTCGCCAGACCCCACATACAAAGATATGATATTTAACTTTAATTCTGTTATTTGGAGTGATCCCCCTACATTCCTGACAAATTTAGTTTTCTACCTACCCTTAAAGGTTTTTTCTACATATATACCTCTCCCTCCATCTAATATATTTCAAATTTAATTTTAAAATTTAAAATGATCAGACTTCTATGTTTATTTGGATAGTTCCTAAGCCCATTTCCAAATTTAAGTTCTCTACCACACAGGAATGTAGTTGTTTTTATCATTTTTGAGATTTTGACGCCTTTCCTTCTAGTAATTTCTCCAACTACCCCATTTTTAATTTGGTTACTTGGAGGGGTCCTTTTAACAACTAGTCAAATTTTTTTTTTTGACCACGCATAAAAGAGTTTTTCCTTACTTGCTCACCCCTCATTTCCCTTTTTCCCGGGAGTACCACTTACAAGTTTTGATATTCTACTGGTTATTTGAAATGATTTTTATCTATGACGTCCTAAGATAATTTGAGATGTCTAACTGAGGATAAATGTATTTAAAAGTGTTTTGTAAATTCTAACAGTGCCCGTCTAACAGTCAATAATACGCCAATAGATAGATGTCAAATTTTAAGACTTATGTTAAAATGAATTCAATAAATAGGGTGGACGAAGACCGTTCATCATACCAGAAGTTTAATATGGGATTTAGATAACTTAATGGTAAGGTATTTTAAAATATGTTTTACCACAAATAGGTAACCCTATGAAACTTACGCACAAATCAAATTGCTTTAGTGAATGTTCTTAAATCAATACTCAGGTTTTAATGATATATTTATATATGACTATGAGTTCAAAAGAATATAAAGTTTTGAATGTTACTATGTTAGAGGTATTTAAAAGTGTTTTACGTAGAATAGGTGACGTATGACGGTGACGTCATAAAAGTATGAGTTTATTAATGACGCCATATATAGATAGATTTCAAAGTGTTATAAGACTTAATTATTAAAATAAGTTATATATCTCAATTAAATAGAAGGTGGACGAAACACCGTATCCATCAATACTCACTTGTAATGTTTATTAATGACGTCATATTTAGATAGACTCTAAATTGGTAAGGCCTATATTTAAAAAAATATAAGTTCTATGGCTCAACTATATCATTTAAACCGTAGGAAAATATTACGAGAAATCTAAATTTTGCTTTCAGGTGAGCATGTGTGCACTGTAACCATCAATACTCTACTTGTCATGTTTATTAATGACGTCATATTTATATAGACTATAAAGTGTTAAAGCCTATATTTTTAAATAAAAGTTTTATGGCTCTTACAATAATAGAACTTACTCTCAGATGAGCATTATTTAGTGGTAGCCTGCAATCGAGGTGACTTGACCATCTGTCATCAGGTTTTAAGTTGTGGTTTTAGGCCAGTGCCCAAACCACAAAGAGGTTTTAGTTTAAAACTTGTTTAAATAAGTCCATATATCGGGTCGCCTGTTTGAAAGCGAACCGTACAAAATAAAGTAGCGTACGGAGATCAGTTAAGCTAAGAATGAGTGGCAAAGCGGTTGATCAGCACATCAGTGTGTCATCAGATTTTAAAATAATTGGTATAATCATTGAATCTACACATCCTGAGTGGTAAGTTAAATTTGATTCTATTTACTCAATTTCATAATGATCATACAATTATTTGATAAATAAGTCATATTTTTTAAATACAATAATTAATGAAATATGATTTGTAGAAAGTCCACTTTAGTATAGTTGATCTTTGTATAACAAATTAAAATAATTAATATTTTTTGATGTAATTAAAATAAATGTTTCAGCCGATATGACAACAAGAGCTTCTAGTTTTCAAAATAATATTAGAGTTAAGAGAGGTGGGAGACATTCATGTAAACGTAAATGTTATCTTTGTATATCTAATCAACCATGTTTGTTCTCGATAAAAATTATATAATGTAGCGAGTGTAACAGAAATTTCAAATCTTCCACCCGTTTCCCTAATAATAAATCTAATAAATTGAGGGTAAAAAATCTGTTTGTAATTTAAAACAAGTGTGTATTACCTGTGATCAAATGAAGGGATATGGACACTGCGGGACGTGCAAACAGAATAAAGACAGCCCTCATCGTTGTTACATACTGACGTTGAGTCGAAAGGAACTCGATGATAAATGTCTAATATTATTTTACGATTTGAGACTTGGCAGGATGCGCTAAATTCACCGACTGTTAATTCACGAACCTAATTTTCTTTACGTACAATACAACATTATTGTGTGAAGTGTGAATTTAATGATAATATAAACGAGGATTGCAACAATGCGTGGGAAATGATCTCACCCTTTTGGGAGAATCTGGTAGATGGCTTTATCGAAATACCTGAGACGACCGAGGCCGTTTGCCAATAAGATTGTTTGTCTTGCGCACAACTCACGGGGCTTCGACGCAATATTTATCCTAAATGGGTTTATGTCACTAAACTACACCCCTGAAATCCCTCGCGGATGGAACTAAAATACTCTGCATGACTATGGACCACATACAATCTAAAGACAGCCTTAGTTTCCTACCTATGCCACTGAGATAGTTCCCGAAAGCGTTTGGACTCGACTGAAAAAAAGGACACTACCCCTATTCTGTTTAATAAAGAAGAAAATTTAGATTAAATTGGTGAGATGCCTGGTCCCGAAATGTTTGGCAAGGATTATATGAAACCAGATGAGTGAAATGAATTTATGGTCCTGGCACGCTGAGAAGCTAGCGCAGGGGTATATGTTTGATAATAAGTCGGAGTTAAAGGCCTATTGTGTAGAAGACGTAAATGAATTACGCAAGGTTGCCGTACATTTACAAATTTATGTTCGACGGACGTGTTAAGGGAATCGATCACCATCTCGTCGGCGTTGCAATCGTTTATTTAGAAAACTTTTTTTGGCTCCCAATACGATAGCCACCTGCCCAAAGGAGGATACAGGTGCGGTGATGGTCAGTCTATCTTTAGAAAACTCGCCCCGATATTCACACACAACATGCCTTCAACGGACGCATAACAATAATACATGATGAAAATGTGAATTTTTTAAATAATATAATAATAATAAAATATAAAAAATGTGTATTTATCTTTCATTTCTCATAATATTTCCCTCATATTTAAATGCTATTTTGTAATAAGAGGTCTGTATAACCTTAACGGGTAGTAAGACGTGGTGTGTAATGTAGTAATAGTAATATAACTTTTTTAATATAATATAGGTGTACCGCTTTATAGAATCTATCTAAATATGACGTCATTAATAAATGTCAAGTAGAGTATAGGTCGATACGGTGCATATATGCTCACCTGACAACCAGAGTATTGATGGATGGAATCAAATGTCAAATTCTTAAGACGTCACAGAATATAATAATTCATTCAATTAGTAGACGTAATACTCTTGTGACGCCACTGTCATACGTCACCGATTCTACGTAAAACATTTTTAAATACCTCTAACATAGTTACACCCTCCCAACGAACGTCATACTCTTTTGACGTCACAGAATATTATTATTCATTCAGACCTGATTTATTCTATTAATAAACGTCATGCTCTTGTGACGTCACTGTCATACGTCACCTACTTTATTTAAATACCTCTAACATAGCTACCCCTCCCATACTCTCATTTCCGGTCGACTTGAAAAGCCTGCCCTGACACCACTGTTATATTTCTACTTGGTTACCAAATTTAGATTTTCAACCCACCTTAGAAATTATTTTTTTGTTTACACCTCTCTTCCCCTATTTTACATGGTCTCATTTAAAAATTTAAAGTTTACAGATATGAACATATATAATAGTCCCTTTAAGAGTCTATCTCACATAAACAGTTATTTCCAATATTATCTCATGCACCCAAACCCCCAATTACCTAAGCCCAATTTTGAATTTTAGATTTTCTTGTTATATTGAAGCAATTCCATATACTTCTTGAAAAATTGAAGGATGAAAAAAGCATTACGTAAAAAATTGTCAAAAAGTTGTAAAAAACAAAAATGGAAAAAATATCGCAATAACAATAAAATGTGTAAAAAGTAATTCTAATAATATTAAAAAGATTAACAAGATTAAAATGAGTACAAAAGACAAAATGTGTAGAAGGGTAGAAAGAGCAGATATTGCTAATAGTAAAAAAAAATTAAAAGAGGGGAAAAGATGTGAAAGAGTCAATAGGGAAATTTAATCAAAATATTAAGCTCTGGTTTCCATGTGCTCATGTTGGTACACAGAGGTTACCATAACCTGCATTGCACAACTATTTTAAATGTATTACTAAATCTATCTTCCGGCCTTAATATATTCATTTATTCGTTTTTAATTTCATTTTAAATGTCTAATCAATTTTTTATTTCGATTTTGAGGTGCATATTTTATGTTCATGCACAGGGGTTTTAAATTTCAGACCTCTGTTTGTGGTAAATATTACGCAACTCTCATGACAGACAAACCAAACATTCATCTCATTAATATAGAAGATAGGTAGATATATGAGATGGGTAAAAAGAATATGGATAGATTTAACATAGATTATACATAATATATTGATAAAGCATAGCAAACAAACCTTATAGCTAAAACAAGTGGTGGTTCTAGACGAAAAAAATTAATTGGAAAGGGGGAACAAATTTCTCCATATACCAGTAATTAAATAAAAGTAATATATAGCATATAAATACAAAATACACAACTCAGACCTAAAAATAACATAAACATTCATATAAGTTCTGGTTAAAATATTGATAGCTATCTGTCTACACTGCTAATAAATAGTCCATTCACGATAGGATCACATCACATCACTTAAACTGTAATACCATTAACCTCGTACTCCTGTTTTATATGGCACTATCGCAAATAAATAGTAGGTATATTGAAATGACAGAAGAAGTCATTATAGGTAAAGTCTTGAAAAAACACTTCACAAAATGAATATTTTATCATTATTTTCTATACAAATACAGGCAAAATATAGTTTTCTGAATATCATTTAAATGCTGTTTTATTTACATATTGAGTCTACGATTTCCAATATCAGCAAATTTTCATACAAATTGAGTTTGATCCTGATCCGATAGCTCACTTAATACCCTTTCTATAGACACTATAGCAGGACTACATATAATATATTCTTACAATTGCCATTGTCGATCTCAAGTAAGTTTTAACTCATTTAAGTGCTGAAAAACTTCTTTCATAAGCTAATGAATAAACACGTACCGTTAACAAGAGTATGCAGAAGCAAGAAATAAATACTTCAATTTTTATAAAATTGTTAAAAGCTCTATGAGGGACTGCTTTTTAGTGACAAAGGTGTTATTAGCATAATTCGAAATAAAATTTCTTGGGGTGTGGAAAAAATCCTTTGTCTGTCTCAGCAAACGTTTGTATGGATTTTTTTAATTTAGAAACATTTTACCTCTGTGGCGACAATCCCCTATTGCATCACCTAAAATACAGTCTTAATGAATCTACATTCCAAATCATCTACCACATTATCAAGTGTATCAAATATATGTTTACATTTTTCCATTACGTGTGTGTTAAGCGTCCCCCTTATTTATCCTGGAAAGACTAATCTTATATTATAATCCATAAAATCGTATAATAATCATACAATCATCCATCAATTCGTCAGGCACACGCTTTGGTGTCCGTGTACTTTAACGCGCTAATCTTGTGTTGGACCAGACTACCGAAAACGGGGAGACCAGGGTTCAATCTCGGTCAGGTATACTAAGGCTTTTTTTTCCTAAATAATTTTCTACTCTCCCTCCACACAGATGTGGGTGCATTTCTTCTCAAATAATCCCCAACTAATTAGTGTAATTAGCATATAGACATATAGCCTGAAGATTTAGTAAGACACAGTGCTAAAAAATTTAGGCGGTGCTGTTTTACCCGAATTTTATTCATCTGGTATATCATAGTCTTTTGCTTTTCCACAAGATGCCATCAGTATAAGGTGAAAGTATTCGTCAGATTATCTTTAAGTGCAGTAATGACTGCGTTTATTACTCTTTAAGCTGCCCCAATAACCACAAATTTTTGCTAAAATAGCATGGACGCTAGTTTCAAAATCTCTGAAAAAATCTCCGAAACACACAAAATATCTAAATTACAAAACTGGCTTGGTAGCTCCTGGAATCTGCAGCGTCTTTATTGTTAGACGATTTTAACATATCTTCAAGTGCTGCTTTAGTTGAAGCTAAACATTTTTTAAATTAAATATCTCCCTTGTATTTGTATACCCACTATTTATCGCTTTAAAGAGGTATTTCCGATCCTTGCTCTTCAGGATAAAGATTAATTTGTGTCAACGCACCTTTGACTAGGTGAGCTTGAGCTGAGCGCGAGATTTGAAACACGGCCGAGACCGCAAACGCTATTGTTGCTCAATATTTAATCGAGCGAGCGTATAAAGGAAACAGAATTTGACCATGAGCAGAAGTTATCTGGAATCACATAGTACAATATTAACCTCGTACTTTCCCGTAGCATATAAATGAATAATTCATTGATTGTAATTTAAAAACCATCTATATTTAGGGGGAGACAGGCCCCCAAACCCCTGCCTAGAACCAGCATTGGCTAAAACAAACATATCATGAAAAAGAGAGATACTTCAAAATATTCTGTAGTTATTGCCATAATATCTCAAAATTGATCCATGAAATCGTCGCTTTAGAATAAAAACTAAGAAAGTCCTAAGGGAAATAAAGCATCCAAGAACTTGGAAAATATAAAGAATCGTCTCTTATATAATTTATCTTTTGGAAAATTTATTAGAAGAAATGGTGCGTGCTTTCGAAATAATACTTCTATTTTTATTATTTTATATTTTTAAACGAGACTTTTGCTTCTCTCTAGGATACAAAACTTTGGCTCCAAGGTTCTAACAAAAGATTGAGGAAGCTGGGGACGGGAGGTACTGAAAGTTTTAACGGAAATGGAGGGTGCAGAGGAAAGAAGAATATAGGCATGAAAGTTGTCTCATTATCATGGTTCTTCCTTTACAAGGTTACATATACCTAGTAATATTTTAATCTACTACTTTTATGCTCGATAAAAATGACCTTAGGGGGGGTTGAAGTTGTAAAGATAAGTGTCAAATTGAAATAGTATTTATAAATATATCCCATAATTATTATATTAGAAATATAAAAACTTAAATGTTATTACAAAATGTTATATCTTTATTTTTTACCATTTATTATCAATGGTAAAAAATGAAGATATTACATTTTATTTTACTGTAATCGTAACAATTTTAAAATCCAACGGGTTCGTTTAATTTTGATAGCTAAACAACAAAATTGTGTTTAAAATGTATGTGCACACGCCAATGAAAGTAATTTTTTGTTTATTAAAATTTCGCAATAGCTCATTACTACTACTCATGTCTACTGCGAGAGTATTGCGTTAGACCATTCAACCACTGTAGTGGGTAAATGTGAAAGATGACGATAATTTTATTTCGATACTTGAAGTGTTTAAGGTATCGATACTTTTCTTCCAACACTTGAAATTGGTAAGGTATCGATAATTTTCTTTCATTACTTAAAATGTTTATGCTATCGATACTTTTCTTTCAGTACTTGCAATGAGTATATTATCGATACATTTATCGTAATAAAATATCACTATTTTTTATTTATTTCCTGTAATCGAGTTCAGCAGAGTAACCTCAACTGTTTATTGTCACGTTATTTCTTAGTTAATTTAGAAAAGGCGAGCTAGTTCAAAGAAGCTTTAATTTTAAGTTATTATTTCACGAGCTACACCTTTTTTAGTCCTTGAATCTAATAGGTAGTAGGAGGCGGGGATAAAAAAAATGTAAATTATTCTTTGAGTTAGCGCACGTACTTGAAACAGTCAATTGGAGCTGCCTTGGTCAAGAGGATGAACAACATGTTCTGTGAATCTATAAAGCGTTTGCTTTCGAGAGTAAAATATATTTAAACATATCCACACAAGTATTTGGACTACTTTATGAAAGGCATAGCACCAAAAAATAGAATTAGGACAAGTTTAGGCTTTTTTTTCCTTTGTAAAAGGAAGGCAGACTCCATTGTGTACATACTAGTACACTCTATGCGTTTCAGACATAACTAAAACCTAACTGTTGAAGCTGTAAGATTTGTATGGACATTTAAATTCGATGTATGAATGGTGTATTTATTTTAAGCTTCGTAATTTGAATATTAATCAACTTCAAACATAGCTCTGTCCAACCACAATAAAGTTTGTGTTCAATAAGCTTTCAGACTCAAACAATATTATTCTTACTACTGCTTTTTAAATAATTATGAGTTTACTAATTTCAAGTTATTTATTTATTATTTTATCATTCATTATCAACTTGTTCTCATTTTTGTAGCTATTCATCAGTATGTAACATTATTCAGCTATTATTGTTTATTTTATCTTGTTATTATACGTGCGTATTAAGTACTTGTGTACTTTTCAGTGGTGGCCTGTCATAGGTCTCACGACTGTTGACCAGAGCTATAATAAAGGAAATTGAAATTACATTACTCTTCATTCCATTCTTCAAGTGATTTCCCACATGGATATCAGGACAATATAATTTCTCTTTCATAATTTCCATGTATGGGACCAAAAATATTTTCGTAAATTACAAAATAGTGATATTGAACACTTTACCAAAGTTATGGTGGAAACAAATGAAATATTACATAAAGCAGTTTTGCTAATCGATTGCTATTTATTTGACGTATTTTTCAGAAGTAATATATATGTATGTAAAACTAATTTAAAATTAGTAAAACCATTAATAATAATTATTAGTCAACTCATTTTCTTTGTACTTGTATAAAATACAGAAAAGGTCAGTGGCACACCCAGAAACCAAATTATTTTGGAGGAGTTTAATGTAGGCCTATAGATAATAATTTTATAGTTATTTATAATTATGAATTTTTGAGTTGCTCTAAAGAACTTCCACGGTGGTATACCTTTAGAATATAAAGTTTTAGGCTTTAACTTAAAATTTAGTCCATGCATTTGATCCATATTCAGTGGTCAGTATTATTTATAAGTGTATCTGACAAGTTTTAAGTTTTTTACTAAAATTATTTACAATCTCGATGAAGTTGACAAATATCCACTTATTCCCCTTATCCATTTCAATAAATCATTCAATGTAAAGGTCCACTTAGTTGGAGAGTTTAGTAAAGTGTGTAAATAGGGTATTTCCCTTGACCTATCCATTTGGAATAGGAGAAAATGTCTTAAATAAATTCCTCACTGGAGGGCAAAAATCTGCTATTAATACTTAGCTAAACGAGGGCAACTAACAATATGAATCATATAACAACACAAAAAAGTGATGATTCATATAAATAATTGTAATTAAACAAATGGGGCCCAGACCAGTATTTAATTCGATGGTATACTCCTACCCAGACAAGATACAACTTGTTTAATTTACAGCAGAATCTCAATATATATCCTAACATTGAAAGAAATTGACATTTATTGAATGTTACATTTATATCTAGTTAAAAATAGCTTACTAAAATACTTACGAATAAAACTTTAAAGAACCACCAAACCCACTTCAGTGAATACAAGGTCTTAATGTCCGGATAATTAAGTCTGATCTGGCTGATATAATGGTGGTCTGAGAACATTTTACTTTTAAAATAAATTACATTTTTGCACTACGTCTTAGAATTAAACCCCAATACCGCCATCATTATCAGTCTAGTATATTATAAGAATGACACCTCATACCATTCGACCACCAAAGTGGGTTAAACTTATTAAATGCATATGGTATTATTGTTTTAATATTCGTGTTCAACGTCTTACTACTTCTCTGAGCTATCAGCACATGTACACTGGTGTAGGGATGAGGAAGGTAAAATTTTAGAGGATATATGCTAACGTTTGCATGGAGGGATAGTGGGAAACAATTAAGGAATAAAACGTCATAGTATGCTCGGACGCAATTAAAACCATGACCTCCCACTTAAAGACAAATCAAACAAGACCAGACTGATCCCTTTGTTTGAGGGCCCACTCAGGTGGCTATATATTAAAACAAATCAAACAAGACCAGACTGATCCTTAGTATGAGGGCCCACTGGTGCGTCTATATATTAAAACAAAACAAACAAGACCAGACTGATCCCTTTGTTTGAGGGCCCACTCAGGTGGCTATATATTAAAACCAATCAAACAAGACCAGACTGATCCTTAGTTTGAGGGCCCACTGGTGCGTCTATATATTAAAACAAAACAAACAAGGCCAGACTGATCCCTTTGTTTGAGGGCCCACTCATGTGGCTATATATTTAAACAAATCAAACAAGACCAGACTGATCCTTAGTTTGAGGCCCACTGGTGCGTCTATATATTAAAACAAAACAAACAAGACCAGACTTATCCCTTTGTTTGAGGGCCCACTGGTGCGTCTATATATTAAAACAAAACAAACAGGGCCAGACTGATCCCTTTGTTTGAGGGCCCACTCATGTGGCTATATATTAAAACAAATCAAACAAGACCAGACTGATCCTTAGTTTGAGGGCCCACTGGTGCGTCGACATATTAAAACAAAACAAACAAGACCAGACTGATCCCTTTGTTTGAGGGCCCACTGGTGCGTCTATATATTAAAACAAAACAAACAAGGCCAGACTGATCCCTTTGTTTGAGGGCCCACTCATGTGGCTATATATTAAAACAAATCAAACAAGACCAGACTGATCCCTTTGTTTGAAGGCCCACTGGTGCGTCTATATATTAAAACAAAACAAACAAGATCAGACTGATCCCTTTGTTTGAGGGCCCACTGGTGCGTCTATATATTAAAACAAAACAAACAAGACCAGACTGATCCCTTTGTTTGAGGGCCCACTCATGTGGCTATATATTAAAACAAAACAAACAAGACCAGACTGATCCCTTTGTTTGAGGGCCCACTCATGTGGCTATATATTAAAACAAATCAAACAAGACCAGACTGATCCTTAGTTTGAGGGCCCACTGGTGCGTCTATATATTAAAACAAAACAAACAAGACCAGACTGATCCCTTTGTTTGAGGGCCCACTCATGTGGCTATATATTAAAACAAATCAAACAAGACCAGACTGATCCCTTTGTTTGAGGGCCCACTGGTGCGTCTATATATTAAAACAAAACAAACAAGACCAGATTGATCCCTTTGTTTGAGGGCCCACTCAGGTGGCTATATATTAAAACCAAACAAACAATACCAGACTGATTCCTTTTGTTTGAGGGCCCACTCAGGTGGCTATATATTAAAACAAATCAAACAAGACCAGACTGATCCCTTAGTTCGAGGGCCCACTGGTGCGGCTATATATTAAAACAAATCAAACAAGACCAGACTGATCCCTTTGTTTGAGGGCCCACTGGTGCGTCTATATATTAAAACAAATCAAACAAGACCAGACTGATCCCTTTGTTTGAGGGCCCACTCAGGTGGCTATATATTAAAACATATCAAACAAGACCAGATTGATCCCTTTGTTTGAGGGCCCACTCATGTGGCTATATATTAAAACAATTCAAACAAGACCAGACTGATCCCTTAGTTCGAGGGCCCACTGGTGCGGCTATATATTAAAACAAATCAAACAAGACCAGACTGATCCCTTTGTTTGAGGGCCCACTGGTGCGTCTATATATTAAAACAAATCAAACAAGACCAGACTGATCCCTTTGTTTGAGGGCCCACTCAGGTGGCTATATATTAAAACATATCAAACAAGACCAGATTGATCCCTTTGTTTGAGGGCCCACTCATGTGGCTATATATTAAAACAAAGCAAACAAGACCAACATGATCCCTTTGTATGAGGGCCCACTCAGGTTGCTATATATTAAAACAAATCAAACAAGACCAGACTGATCCCTTTGTATGAGGGCCCACTCAGGTGGCTATATATTAAAACAAATCAAACAAGACCAGACTGATCCCTTTTTATGAGGGCCCACTCAGGTTGCTATATATTAAAACAAATCAAACAAGACCAGACTGATCCCTTTGTATTAGGGCCCACTCAGGTTGCTATATATTAAAACAAATCAAACAAGACCAGACTGATCCCTTTGTTTGAGGGCCCACTTGTGCGTCTATATATTAAAACCACCCCCCAATTTATTGTAGACCTGTTTTCTCCATCAACATAATATACAGTACTGACAACTATTTCAATAATATCATGTAAAGATAGCATCATATTATAGGTTTGTTAAATTTGGGAAAATACTACCACCATTTTAAATAAGGGGATTAAAACGGAGTTAATTATTTTAATGGGTGGCCTTAAGTTAATTTGAAATTATTATTATTTGAATTAATTAGTTTTCGAAGTAATGGTGAACAATTATTTTATCATTGTTTCTTACTAACCATTCTGGCTGTACGTCACTATAGGCCTACTTATTGCTCTAATTTATTAGGAAGGTTGAATTTCGAGGATGTATATCCCGTTTTCGTGGGAGGAGTATGACATTATTTTAGAAAAGACCTCCCTCAGTACACTCAACTGGTATCTAACCCCAATCTCCTTGTCATCGGCATTCTAGTCTATTGCGAATTTGACGCCTTAAACCATGCGGTGACTGAATTGGGTTGTTGAACAGTGATTACTAATTTCTTAGTCAAAGGTGTAGAGTAAATAATGTAGTTTTAAAGGAATCATACCCACTTTATGGTAAAGAAAGGAAGGAAAAACCACCCTTAATTCACTCAGCTGACTCTAGAACCCCAATCTACCATTTAGTAGGGAAACAGCAAAATGAGTTTAAATACTTAAATCTCGCATGTGTATATGTTAGGTTTTTACCTTTGTATACTTTTCATAAACATTTTTTATCAATAAACGTACACCTTTAATGCAAATTGGGTGAGCTTTAATTAATACTAACATTGTAAATACATAATACTATTTTAATCATATGTGCAATGATGGTAACGCGGATAAAATTCAGTATAATCTAGGCTAGTTTTAGTGACAGAGAGGTCACTTTTCAAATCCATTATAAGTAGGAATGAATAATTTTTGCTGAACCATTTTACTGTCTCGAAATACGTGTACACATCTTCAAAATTGTACCTTATACTTCTTCCAAGCCTATTAACATAAATGTCCCAATAGCTCTGATGGATATTAGGCGTCGACGTAGAAAGGTAAGTACTAGAGCTGTACACGCCCCATTGATTTCTTGAACCTCATTGGAATGAATATACCCCTTATAGGGGGGGAAGCGGTGTCTACATATTATACAAGCACACATCGAACTATTCATTTTCTTCTAGCACTACCCAAATACAAATTAATGGCTACATTAATAAACATCCACAAAAGGTCCCCTACTCTTTAAAACTTTAAATTGCAAAACTAGTTCTGTTAATATTTTAAATAATATTTTTAGTGAATTAAATGTGGTATCGAAGAATAAAGGATGTTTCTTGGAATCTTTTTTAGAACAACATTTTTCTATTCGTTCAGACTATAACCCTAAGCACTAATTACACTAATGTGTTAAATATTATGAGGGTTGAATTTAGATGAAGTTCATCCGCATTTTCGTGGAGGAGAGTGGAAAACCATTTAGGAATAAACCACAGTCAAGCCAACCAGGATCAACCCCTGATCTCCCTGTCTTCGGTAGTCTAGTCTAATACGAGAGTAGTGCCTAATGCGACCACCGAATTAGGTGTTATTGGAATTAACAAACATTATTGGGGCTGAGAAAAATAGGAAAATTATTTTACCATCAACAGGTCACGTTCATTTTGGTACATTTAGCGTTCCTTAACTCATTTTCTCTCCCCCTATTTGTATTCCATACCACTTAACTATTGCTAAATAAAAAAATCACGGCATATTAGGTAAAAAATATAGTTCCCCCTTGTTCCCCAACACGACTAGAATAAGAGGAGTTCTAAGATGTAGTGTACAGAAAGCAAACTAACAAAATCCATTGTTGACAGTAGATCTTGGTGTCCTTCACTCACCCAGGATTCCTAACCTGTAGTTGAGGGTGACGACCACCACATGCCCATAACTGGCGAGGACGCTGCCATCGTAAGGGTTGCCCGAGTTCCACTCATAAGACTCGCCGTGGATGAATACCATGACGGGGTACCTGCGGATGTGGCGACCAATCTCTGAAACAAGGGCAAATCAGTTCATTCATCGTAGGATTAATCAGAAGCCAATTAGAACAAGTAGGATTGAGTGACGCTGTCGGAACGACCCAAGATGTAACACTAGTTTACTAAGAGGGGCACCTTTCTGAGCGCTGGGACGTCCCAAAATCCTGCAATATGTGGATTGTTTTTAATTCCAAAATGTTTCACGCCAAAATAGAATAAGAGTACGATTTCCCCACGACATTAAAATACATACTCAATAAGTTTTATGATTTTAAAAAAGTATAAAACTGTGGAACCAAATTTAACGACGTTTAACTTGAAATGTCTCAGTTTTTAGATAAATGTTGATAAGTTATTTATATAATACTTTTTAACGGGGTTACATTAAAATATATTAAAATAATTATTGAGGATTATATATAATAATTGGTTTTGATGCTTCATAACTGCCATTTTTTATGATAAATACTTCAGTGCATTCCTTCAAGCTAAAAGGGCCTTTACATGCTTCGGTGGCCATATGGTCTAGCGCGCTACTATCGCAGGAGACTAGATTGCTGATGATGGAAAGATTGAGGTTCAATCCCGGTCGGGTGTACTAAGAATATTTTTTACAAAATTGGTTTTCACTCACCCACCATGAAATGAAGGTACGTTTCCTCTAATATAACCTTCCCAATCCCTAAAACCACTAGCGTAATTAGTACAAAAGCATACAACCCGAATTGATACTAAAACGCGGTGCTAAAAATAGAGGTGCCCTTAAACTCAAGTCAAATTTGACTTCTCTATTTGTAATCGAATAATTAGTAGTAGTAAAGGTGACTGGTGGTTAGGGGTAAGGTGTCAGACTTCTGTGCTAGGGGTCGGGGTTCAATCCTCGGTCCGGCACAGATTTATCTGATTGCCAAACCCTTCTTCACCTCTGACAAGAGTGTTTTAATCACATCTTGTGAATGTGAGGAATGCCAGGCCTCCACCGTGGTTCGGATTCCACGTTAAACTGTAGGTCCTCCATTTAATCTCACAATCACCCTACCATTTCACATTAGCGTAAGTGCGTATAACCGGACGGGTAGTAAGACGCGGTGCTAATAATAATAATAATAGTAGTAGTAAAGCATTCATGGAGTATGAGTAACATATTTGGGTCTGTAAATTTTCTATAATTCTTTATTTAATTTGAACTTGTATGGACATTAGATGAAAAATAAATTATTAAAGTGAAATCTCTTTAAAAGACACCTCTGAAAAGTGTAATCTTCTTTATAGCGGACACCTATTAATACGGAGAGTTTTGATTTCCCTGGCCAAATAGCATTGGCTCTTATGGTGAAACAACTTCCCAATAACGGACTTTCTCAATAACGGACGTGGAAACTGCTAGAGATGCATATTTGTATTTAAACACTTATAAACAGTGAACAAAATTTTTAAAAAAACCAGCCCATGGAAATTATTTTATTGTAGGAAGGTCAAAAATGTCATTGTCTGGCTTAAAGTGTGAGCAGAATGCCTTATACTTTTAGGGGAAGTTTTTAATAGCCTAGATAGAGATGACTACGGTAAATAAAAGTCGTACCTTCTCTTCTGAGGCTTCAGCGGGGGTTGCTCCATTTGTATAGTCTGTGCTTTTGCACACATATAGGCCTATAGTACATAAGGTCCTACTCTTCACATTTCGCTTTATTTGCATATTGTTCTGTGTATAAACCAATCTGTACATTATGTACTCACTTTTCATAACCATCCTGCACGCAATGCCGTGTAATGCATTAATTAGATTGTGGTAGTTAGTATCCACAGTATAAAGGTTCACGTAGATTAAACTGTGTTCAGGCGCCATGCTTTTTAAAAAAAAAATATTTTTCCAAATAACAGACAATTCTTAATAACGGACATGTTATTTGTTCGGGTTGTACGTAGGCCTATATGTACTAATTACTCTTATATGTTATGTATGAGAAAGTTTGAGTTTTGAGAAAGAGTATCCTCATTTACGTGGAGCGATATGATAAAACCCTTTAGAAAAATCACCTTAAATACACTCGATAGGGATTTGAACCCTGATATTTGCGTCATTGACAGTCCAGTTTACTCGTATTACGAGAGTCGCTTTATACGAGTAAGTCACAGTTGGTATTTACAATGCATTTGTATATATGTCTTACCCTGGCATCGTTAGGAAGAACAGTATCTGATAATTACTGAAGCTACTAAAACAATTATAATAGATTCATACATAAAGTCATGTTATTGGCAGCTTTCACTTTTGATAGATATTATCAATACCTATAAAATAACACAAATAATATTATAAGAATAATATCAATATTGGCCGCAAAGAATTATGTTTGAATTTTCTAAACGGTTTTATTCAAACAAAATCGTGTTATCTAATATATTGATTAATTTTCTTACGAATTGACATCAGAAGCATCTTTTAGATAATACATCCATATTTATTTCGTCCAACATTAATAGCATTTTACTGTATTAGTGTTGTTACTTATTATTTATTGCTAATGTCTATTAAAAATAACAGATGAGGATAACATTTTATCACGTTTGTATACGTGAAAGTAGATCTATTCACTTTTCTTACCTTTAAAATATGTACATTATTAAGAAATTTGGAATAATAAAGAGATAGAAAAACGTCATTGTTAATATTTCCCAAGCAAAAAGTATATTGAAACATTAGTAATAATACAACTTGATTTAAGTTTATCTCTCAGAATATGTTTTAAAAACTAAGTTAAAGGAAATAACATAACCCCTAATACTTCAAAATTACGTACAGAAATGTAAGGACAGCTAATCGTGGTTGGTGGCACGATATCTTATGGAGTTTTTTGGGATATCGTGTTTTAGGGGAATATTTAGTAACGTCATTTTAATTCTCAAATCAAGTTATATAATTGCTTACCGCTCACTTAGAGAGAATGACGATTTTTTAGAATCTATGTGTCTGAATTCGTTTATTCGTTGTTATACAAGTCACCCTGGTGGTATTGGGGGAAGTGCTCGCCTCAAGCCCAGTGTTATTACGCTAGAACACAACTGAGCTCAACGGATTCTTCTTGGGTGATACCAATATATAGCAGAGGAGTCGTGAAACAGTCAAGACCAATGCGATTGGTACATGTAAAATATCTCTAGAGGATATGTGAGAATATCTCTCCCGGCAAAATTGGTAGGCCCTTTAACGCTCGCTGATCATGGCCAACGTCCGATGGATGTAAATCACTTATAACCAAGCCTTTCATATTAGTGACTTTAAGAAGAAAAATAAAATAATTTTTAAGTCATGCTAAATGCTAACATTTACAGTCAGACACCTTAGCTCACTCAGTAGCGTCTCCATCTACTGAGCTAAGGGTCTCGGATTCGCTTCCCGGCACGACCAAAAAAATTATCATTGGTTAAATATGATTTTACCCTTTCACATTGATCAATTAACGGCAGAAGATTGGATGTGGTGCCTGCCCTAGTATTAAGTTAAATTATAAGGCAATGAATATATGACTAGAATAAAGAACTGACCCAAGCCACCGCTGGAAACGGTAATGAAAGTGACCATGTTGTATAATTGTTTCTGGACTCATAAAATTCCCTACGTTAAATTGAAATCGAACCTATTATTATTGATTTCTTGGAGAGCTTCTTCTTCCAACCAACTGTGCGAAATAATTTTTTACTATATTTGCAATATGTCTTTAGTTTCTACTAACACAGAACCATAGTATTGTAAGCCAAGTCATTGTGTCTTGTTTAGTTTTGTTTTACAAAACAAACCCATCTTAAATTTTAAGTCATATTCTTCTTTCTGATGTAGACTTGATATTTTCAGTTTACCTTAGTTTACTAATTGAGCTGTTGGTAAGGTTTCAGGTAATATTGGTGATTCAAACTGGTTTGATCTTTCAAACAAAGGTTTGTTATAAAGTCTAGCGAAAGTTTAGACAGTTCGTGGTTTATTTTACAAATTTATAGCCCAATACATTTTGAGAGACTTCAAGTACTTTTTATTACATCAAAAACCCTTTCATAATAACGTATATACCATCACTGATTAAATAAAAATTATATAAATATGAATGTCAATGTCAGCAGTAATTTTCTTAATACAATAAACATTATAGCTTTTGTTTTATTAATAAGTTTGTTATGCCCTATTAGTTTTACAACATTGTGTTAATTTTATTTTACTATAATTCTCAACAAAATATAATTTTATTTCTTCACAACATCATCTCAATTTTTATTTTTTCTCAAACAAAGTTAAAACGTGGAAACCCTTTTAGTGCTACCGGTACTTGAATATAACGTTTATGAACTACGTCTGATATTTATTTTCCTACGGGCGGTCTCGCAAAAAAAGAACAAAAGAGCCAACACCCTCCACCCCCCTCCTTCAGCCACTTTTATTTTGATATCTTTATTAAGCAGCCGCGGTAAGTATCCAGCCACCACCAGTGGTCGTAACTTAACCACGTGTGCCCGGAACTGTTTAACATCTACGTTGTAATCACCGGGTCATGAACAAAGCTCAAAGTCCGCGGGTAGTAACTCAGACTTCCTAACTAACCCCTTATTCCGTACCACAATTACACCAGATGACAAGGAAAAAACGCGTCAAGTCCAATCAATAATAAACCGTAGGCTTAGCCTTTCGTTTGTTTGGTTTTTTGTGTGTTTGTGTGTGTGTGTGTACCTAGGCCCATATTTACACAATTGTTATAGGGATGAAGCAGGTAAAATACATAGAAAGATCTCCAGCATTTTCTTAGAGAGCAAGAGAGAAAAACACTTATGATACACAACCCTTGGTAAACTATATCGGAATTCAAACCCCGTCACTGAAAATCCAGTTATTGAGAGTGTGGTGCGTTAAACCATGAGACCTTTGATGTGTGTATTTTGAGTCATTACTTTTTCCTCATCTGGAACACCCGGCATATAGGACATTTTATATGGTGAGAATTTTGTTTTTATGGTTGCGTCTAGCAATTTTAAATTATTTTTAGCATTTTATTTTTTGTAAGAAAATTACCATGCTGTTTGAAAGTAATAGTTCATCGTTCTAAAATGATATGGTTAAGGATCTTCCACAGTATTTGCATTGTTACGTAAAGTGGTTTCACATATTTATTGAAGCTGAAGACTTTGGTAGTAAAACTTCCATAGAAACTTTAAAGTGGTTTATATGGTCATGAAAACATCGTAAAAGATTTCCAACAACAAAATGTCTTGAGTTATGAATAATTGTAAGATTCAGGAAGCACAGTGATTATTAAACTAAGCTTAGATATAATATTAACATTAAAACTATATCAAGCGATACCCGCAACATTAACTTTTTAAACTAATGCCGGAGGGAGACAAGTACTTTAATAAAACATAAATAAAGGTGGTAATAAGTTGTATTTTACAAAAGCTTATACTGTTAAAACTTAAGAACTAGGGCGTCCACCTACAGGAGTGCTTTGACATGGTGCCGATGCTTAGGTTTATTTGTTGTTTTAAAAATGAATTTACGCAAAAATTAAAGGGAAGGTTAACCACACTATCTATAAACTATAATATCAAGCTTCTGTTTTGTAAAAATGGTATGAAAAAGTAGAATTAGCTCATTTAAACATCTCATGAAAAAATCTCTATGTTCTAATGGCGCAGTATATAGATCTAGATTTCCTCAATCCTTTAAGTTAGGTCAAAACAGAATTAATTTTAAGAAATTGAAAATGGTTTTAGGGGATTTGATGCTTCATAACTGCCATTTAACATAAGCAATACTGCTCTGTTAGGATAATGTCTTTCAAGTGGGGGGGGGGGGGGGGCTTTTAAGGGTTTGGAGTTGATGTTTTATTTGTCTGCGTCGCTGAAATAAGCGACAGCTGTGAGAGCACAGACAGTTTTATCCGTTGGGATTTTTTAATTTGCCTTTGAGATGGATATTCTATTAAGACACAAGACTTAAAGGAAGAGAAGGAAGCCGACAAAATGTATGAAAATGTTATTTAAAAACTTTTTCTGACACTTCCGTTATTAAAACTTTTCCTTTTTTTTTGTCTTAATTTTTTTCAGTTTCTTCTTTCTTTTAGGCAGCAATTTTTTTTGTTTAGTTATGGTTTATCACCCTTTTAGAAAGAGCATTTAAAGTAAAGCTCATAAGTCTGACCAAATGAAATTGTTCTTTTTCTTTTGAAATGGAAATAGTAGCAAAATAAATATATTTTTAATACAAGAAAGTTCATTTCTTCACTTTCGTTAGTTGTTTGTTATAGGGGGAGTGAGTGAATGACATCAAATAAATTTTAGAAGGTTTTAAAAAATATTGGACGTCTGAGGTTTTTGAAATGAAATGATGATGTGAGAAAGCCCAACTACTTGGTGATTCATATTATTCATGATCTTCCCTTTGGCAATTTGAGAACAAAATCGGTGAAGAATAAAAATATATATTTCTTATGTAAACTTCAAGACTACTTCATGAAAAAGATATATATATATATATATTCTTTATAAGATTTAGATTATTTTAATATCTCAAGGAAATTGTATTTATTACTATTTCGTTAGAAAAATTAGAATCAAGTCTTTTTAAATCCTTAGGAAGCCATAATATTTATAAGTCTATATAATAATACCGTGTAATCTAAATAAATACACAATTAAAAATGTAATGAATAGGCATGTTTTAGACCTTTA